>JAEQBH010002693.1:0-665423 GCA_016808115.1 Tetrastigma voinierianum | reverse complement strand
CGGAAATGACTATAAAATTCAGTTCTGAGTGAAACCGATGTGGGCTGTTGTAGTGAACGATGGCAGGGTTTCATTGTTCACGTGAATAGTGTTCATGAAATAAAATTTGTGAAATAAGGTGTTCGGTTGAGTAATTCAAATTGAATTGCTCGTGTTTGATAATTAGCCCAAGTGAGCTAATTTTTGGTGTAATGGATTGAGAAATTGCATAACATTTTTGTGTGATTTAAATTATGTAAATATATGCATTATGATATATTTGCATGTATTATATAAATTGTATTGGAATTGGCATGTTGCGAAATTAAATATACCTTAGAAGCGCTACTAGAAGCGATAAGAGTGAGTGCATGAGGTGGTTTATATAGAGAGTGGTTTCGGATGGTTGACTAATAAATATAAATATCGGAGGGTAGTCCATATAAAATGTGTCATTAGTCCACCCCAGGTGATGTATCGGAGGTTGTCCACTAAAGATAATCGAGATCGGAGTCCACTACTTATATCGGAGGGTTATCCACGGATTAAAACAAATATCTTTGTTTTGAAAATAGTTTCTCATACGTGGCTCCCAGGCAAGTGTGAGGGGGAGTCGATGAGGACTCGGGGTATGAGTTAGTCATGTAGACATTCCAAGTAGGATCATTTGCCGTGTGTGTGTTTTCATTGAGCATTGCATATGCACTTAGGTGGAGAGTAACCCATTTAGGGTGATTCCACTATTGAGCATTAGCTCACCCAGATCGGAATTTATTATTTTGGTACGGGAGCGCGAGAGCGGCTCATCATAGAGGCCGCTTTAGAAGAAAGCTGGAGTTGTGGCTTTGGTTTTATGATGTATTACATGTAATTAAATTTTAAATTTTTTAATATATGTTGAATAAAGTAAAAGTTTAACTCTTGTAACTATGGTATATGAGTTGGTATGTTTATGAGTATTGTTTATGGGCCCCGAAGTGGCGTTTTACTCATGTCATGTATTATATTGGATTGTTTGGAGACGGAGTTTGTTCTTGATGGGAGCTCCCCGTACAAGGGACTCTGCCCGTTTTCGATAATGTCGGGTCACCAGAGCATTCACGGGTGTTCGACGGATTAGAATTTAGTCAACGGACCCGAGATTGGGCGTCATCCAGGCTTTCACCGTACAGGTAGTGCCTCCATAACTGGGGCCAAACACCCCTTTGCCGATGGCTCTAAATCATGCATGGGTAATTCTCTTCATGTTTCTTGATTGTCTAGAGGCATAAGGCAGCCACTCGACCTTTTGCATAAAGTACACACCCAGAAACCCCGACTCTCGAGGCATCACAGAAAATCGTGTACTTTTCCCCACTCACCGGAGTAATCAACACCGGCGTTGTAGTCAATCTCTTTTTCAGCTCCTGGAAAGACTCCTCACACTTGTCATTCCAGTCAAAGCTCACTCCCTTGCGTGTCAGTCTAGTCATGAGACATGCAATTCGGGAGAAGTTCTCAATAAACTGGCGGTAATAACCAGCCAGCAGAAAGCTTCGCATTATCTCGAGACACTCTTGGGTCGCTCCACCGCATCACGACCTCGGCCTTCTTGGATCAAATACCTTCCTTAGACTTCCATGTGCCCCTAGGAGGCTGGACTTGTTGTAGCTTGAATCACACTTTTCAACTTGGCCGCGCCTGGCCGATTCTCTCGATGCTGTAGCGCCAGCGTAATGTTGCTCATGCTCGGCTCGACCCTTGGAATATAAGATGTCGATCCCGCGAAACCTTTACCCTGAGCTGATCCAAATCACGGACCGGTGTATGCGCGTTTGACTCCAGTTAAAGAAGCGAAATTTGGAGCATTAGTTAATCCAAAAGGCATGACAACAAACTCGAAGTGTCCATACCTCGTGCGAAAAGCAGTCTTAGGGATGTCTGAGTCTCGTACTCTCAACTGATGATACCCAGATCTTAAATCAATTTTCGATAACAAGCCCCATTCAGCTGATCAAACAAATCCTCGATGCGCGGAAGTGGGTACTTGTTCTTCAGATTACTCTATTCAACTTGATAATCCACACCTGGCCAGAAGTAGCGTTAAAGTCTTTCTTTTCCCACGAACAATACTAAGCACCCAGCGAGTACTCGATCGAGATCACGCCTTGCCGCAATTCCTGCAATTGTAGGTTCAACTCCTTAAGCTCAACTGGAGCCATCAAGAATGGAGCTATTTAAATAGGATCGGTACCGGGATAAAAATCGATGGAGAAATCCATCTCTATGGGAGGTAATCCACGGCAGCTCATCGGGAAATGCGTCGGCCAAAATCACACTTGTAGATACAATCCATCTCGCCACCTTCCTTTTAATCTCCCTCGGCATAGTAAAAAGGAAGTGCTGACCCCCATTCTTTCCCAACCACTTATTCTCCATCTCTATCAACGGTCGAGTCAAACCACCCCCCTCGATCGGCCCTTAGAAGGCGACACGTGACCTGACCGATCTGGAGGTCACCTTATTCGAAAAACAGTCTAGGATCGCATGATGTGGGGCTAACCAATCCATTCCCACAATCACGTCAAACCTGTCATATGTAGGAGCACTAAGTCAATCACGGCCATTATCCCCAACATTCAACACACAACCAACGCATCCCCACTTAGCTTCCATCACGCCACCATAGGTGTCTCAACAAACAAAGGGCCCAGTGGTGCAATCTCTAAGTCCAAAATAGAAGCAAAAGAAGTAGACATAAATGAACGGGATGCACCCGAATCAAACAACACATGTGCCCAAGTGCTATAACATAAAACCATACTTTCCACTAGCACACTAGGCTCTAGATCTCGGGCTGCCATAGCGAAAACTCTGCTCTGAGACCCTTGGCCCGAAGTAGATGCAGTCTTCCCTTTCTTGGGATCTCCTTCCCTTGGAGGATGTCCTCCTTGGTACCATGTGAAATGGTTTCTTGGTGACGCCTTGAGGAAATTTGAATTACCTTCTTTGTAACCAGGGCACCACCTCCTCAGATGTCTGTCGCACCTCTTAGCACAGATTCGATTTATGTCCCCATTGTACTCCCAGCACTTACATTTGCATGGGCAAGCTGTGAGTGTCTGCTGGATTCATCCTTGAGCTTAGCCCTCTTATCCCTTGACCTGAAGTCTCCAAACCTAGAATTCTTGTTTCTTTCCTTTGTACCTTAAAATTTGCTCACTCTCAATAATCGGAACCGTGCCCTGCCACCTCACTTGTAGATCGCGAAGCATAAAGAACCACCCGAGCCCCGAATGTTCAGCCTCAAACCCTCTTGAAACTGTTCGACTCTCATTTGCTCGCCTTGCCACCATATGTTGTGCACCCGATAACAAAGTAAGTGGGAGGCATACTCGATTCTGATCATACCCCCTAGCTGCGGAGTGCAAAAACTCCGATCTCTTCTGTCTCCTCATGGCCTCAGGAAAATACTTGGCCGGGAGTAACTCCTCGGCCAGGCCCGCCCCCATGTGTGGCACATCATGGGTGCTCTTAACCATATCCCACCAACTGTCAGCCTCGTCCCTCAACATAAAGGAGGCTAGAGATACTCTCCGCTCCTCAAGGAGTTCCAAGATATCCAGAATCATCTTCACTTCCTTTAGCCAATGCTTTTTCGGCCTCAGGAAGTTGATACCATCCCAGGCTCTTGGGGGAACAAGTGCCTTAATCCTTGATCAAGCGCATCCATCTTCTTAGGAATGACCTTGGAAGTAACTCCACCCTCTCTCAACCTGTCCTCTTGCCTTTGGTGAAGGATATCATAGTTAATCGACCATGGTAGATCCACTCCTTCTTCCTCTAATCATTGTCTATAAATATGGAAAAAAGGCAATTAGTTATCCGCAATGTCATGAATCTGAGAACGATAATAACTCAAGGGTTCTCAACATCAATTTTTTCATAGATATGCAATCTTTACCGCTATTGACGTATCTTACCCGATTCAGGACAATTGCACATGGTATAAGAATCATTACACACTAACCAACACCATGGAAAAAAAATCCATACAAGCATTATAATATCTAAACTCGTTATATCATGCTTACAATCACCAACATGTTATTTATCACATAGTCTCATGTAAACATGTTATCTTTAATACCCTTCCAGCCATTTGTCTTTGCTAAGGAAGCCTTATACCATATATGAAAATCATATCATCCCTTAATGGCACAAATCCTAGCCTGCCCCAAACCTAAGCTCAGAATCTACTTAAGCTTAAGGTGTGCCTAGGAATCCTTTGTGTATCTATTAGTCCCCCTCTTTTAATCTCCCAATTTATCCCTTTGCTCTGATACCAACTTGTCACACCCCGAATTCCACCGGTGTGATTTATGTTACTATTTTACCACCTGATTTTTTTTTCACAACTTGAGTCTAAACTCCACTTGGAGTAATCACTGGAAACATAAATAAAACACTACTTTGGGTCTCGAACATACACACATGTCGATCTGAGTTAATTCCTCAATGTACCCAAAACTATACACTTACCTTGATCAAAATAACATTTACACAAAGTTCCAAAAACTAGATAACCACAATGATCGCAGATACTAGCTGTCCCAGAAATATACGATGTGAATATCCACATAACACTAAATATTCATCAAAATGTATGCTCAACCACCAACAAGCTAAGGTTGGCATACAAACTTCCCATCCTCAAAAACCCTGCAGGTCCAACTTTCATGTCACGCAGCTGGTCTCGTACCTGCATCTAAGGTGGAGGGAAATAATGGGGGTAGGTTGACCTTTCGATGGTGAATCCATAACAAGCCATGCTCATAAAGACATTTCAATTTATATAATTCAAGATATCTCAAAACACCCAGAGCATTTTACAAATAATAGGTTGATGATGGAAACACATGAATGCAATACTACCACCATCTCAACCCCTCATCAGTGACTCTTTTAGGCTTTCACCCAGGGACTAGCTGATCATCTGAGCTGCGAAAAATTCTTGGGACTTATCACCCGGGGATATGCCCACATCCGTATAGCGACAAATTCTTGGGCTTTTTGGATATGCCCTTATCCCATTATGTCTGTGACCTTTGCGGGACTACAACCCGGGGACTAGTCGTAGATCACTGTGTCCACTACATCAATCCGAACTCTCCACACAGTCTCATACCACGTGTCATGCTTTAAAACAATTTCACAAAGCATTCAACCATGGATATTTAAAACATCATGTACCGATTAATTCAAGATTTCCATATATATAAAAATATACATTTATATATCACTAGAAATCCTGCAGTCAAACGGAATGGTACACAATTCCACAACATCAAACCACGGTACAAACGGGAGAAAGTTATAAGATCCTACCTTCCTTGGATTGAAATCCATGAAAGTCTCCCCGAGGAAGTCAAAACCAGAGAAGCTACTCCAAATGATCTACAAATAACAAGTCATAAAAAGATTCCTTAGCCTCTCACAATCAAGTGTCACATAAAAATTATAAAGTGGTCTATTACTTTATCACCACTCGACTCACATATATTCTTATACCTTCCAACATAAACCTTGATCCCTCAGTGCACTCTCTCTTTACGCACTAGTATCAACATTTAACACCTTATTAGGGATTTCATAACACACTCAACGCACAAAACCTCTTGTATTCCTATCTCCGTATTACTCATTTTGAAGATAAGTGCTAAGGGTTCTTTTTCAGCTGGAATCACCCAATTCGAGCAGGAACTCGGGAATATGCCACATAACATGACCCACTTTGAATGAATTTTGGGGTCCAATGGGTTACGAATTTGGACACACATATTTCAGGGATATTTGTGCTCCTTGAAGTCTAGTTTACATAGCCACTTGAATCACTCAATTCGAACGAAAGCCAATCAAGTTATGGTCAAGGAAATACTAACTTGACCATAATAGAAAAATCCGACCCTCGAAATGCCTAGAATTTATGATTTTCCTTTTATTAAGTTTAGACGAATCAACTAACCTCAAACACACATCAAAACCACTCTATTCAACCCAAAACATCTTCCAAAACCGTCTTAAACAAGAATCTAGGGTTTTGCCAACCCATCATACTTGATCTAAGGTTAGGATGAAACCACTAGCTTTCAAAGAGAGAAATCCATGAATCATACCCCTCATACAAAATACCCTCAAATCGCACAACGGCAACCAATGATTAGGGTTTTACCACATCCTTCAAATTTGGGGTTGGGAGAAGGTTCCCCAACCAAACCCCTAGAAAAAGAACTATTTTACAAGAATCGAACCAAAAACCCTTACCTTTTTTGGCTAAATCTCCCTTTCCTTCTCTGCCTCTCCTTCTTCTCTTCTTCTTCTTCTAACCTCTTTCCTGCTCCTCTTGTACCAGTTTTGCCCTAACTCTATTGAACAAAACTTGAGAACTATCCTTTTGTTAGACTAGTTTTTAGTCTTATGCCCATTTTGATTTTAAAGTTTCACTAATAGCAATTTAAGCCATTAACTCTTTCTGTTGCATATCACATTCTCGATCTTATACCATTGACCACTAAGACTTTCTCATTAATGACCAGTGCTCCCGAGTAGTAAATTTACCAATTTACCCTTGGCTCTAGTATTAAACCCGGATCTATCGTTTTATTTTCGGAAAAATAATATTTAGCTATTGTAATAATTCCGGGTGTTACAAATATAGACAACGATATTTCATAAAAATTTTAATATAGACAAAAGTATTTAATAAAAATTCAAATTACCGCTGTTATGGAGAGTGACATTTGCTTCTACGTGGCCCAAACACATTATTTTAGACATTAGTTTAGGTTTTAAATTAATTTTGTAATTTTTTTTTTCAAATAAATTATTTCAACCTAAAACTCACCAACATGACTACTCAACATGCAACTTCTGATGTTCAACCCTTTTCCAAAATATATATATATATATATCTTATAAACAAAAATTATTTTTAAAAAATATTTTGAAATGGCACTTTTTTTAGAACAATCTAAATTTTTGTGTGATGTTCCAAAATAATCATTTCTCCAAAAAAAAAATCCAAAGTAATTAGTGTTTCAAATTGATGTTTATTCAAAAACCTAGTTGATGCCTACTTTTTCCACAAAAATCTATAATATCGTTTTTTTTTTTTTTTTTTTGTGCGATATGTGATTTGAGTCGTCTTAGTGAGACGGTTTTGTTTTCATCGTTTTATTGCGACGTTTTCTTGTATGTTGATGATTCAAACAATAAAGCAGATTCGTAAAAACATTAAATCAAACCATGTTTGTCAATATATTAGAGAACTTTAGTCATATGTATTATAGTCATCATAGATTATCAAATATATATAGACTTGATCGATTTATTGTCTTTCATTAACCTAGATGTTGCATTATACTCCTAAGATTTTTAGCCAATTTGATTATGTATTTTTATCTAATGTATTACTAGTTTAAATCAATAAAATTAGTTTTATATAAAAATTAATTAAATATGTAGTTTGTGAGTAAAGCGTGATTGATGACTATGATTTTAATAATTTTAAAAAATGTAAATGTAGTAGCAATCATGATTTTAACTTCAAACCTAAAACCATTAGTAACTATTATTTCCATGATGTGGCAAAAACACTAGTCAAAGCATTATTTTGAAAAAGCAATTAACCTTGAGATTTTTTCTTAAAAGATAATTTTAAGGACATCATTCTAAATTTCTAAACAATCGAAATAGATATATTTTTATCAATTAATTTTTATAACTATACTCAAAATTAATTTCAATCAAGCTTATTTTCCTTTTTTCGGTTTCTTTGTGTTTTTTATCCTCTCGTCTATAAATAAATATTATCTCGGTTTTTGATATAATGGGCATTTGGGTTGGGATAGTGATTTTTATTGGGAAAAGCAATAAAATTACAACTTTGTAGGCTTAATAGAAAAAAGGGAACAAGTAGGGATGACAATGGATCAAATTTAGGTAGGATTTTATATTCTTCATCTCATCTTTATTTATTATTTATATTTTATCCCCGTCCCCATCCCTAAGACATCTCTAGTAAACCTGTAAGACATCATAAGTTTGCAACGGAAATAAAAGTATACTAACTTATTGAAGCATAAAACTCGGTGTCTTTAATGCATCAAGCGAGAATCATATCACTTTTCATAATTTGTTTTGAGTTTTTTATAATATGAACACCTTTTCAATATCTCTGTTTTTAGAATGGTTTTCCAAATGTGAGAGAATTCATATCTTAGGAAATGGTCAAAGTTTCCAACCTTTTTTTTGCCAACCCCGTAAGGTGTCTCAGGTTCCTATATTTATAGAAACCTGAGATCACTTTCCAGGAAGACACATATCTTGGATGTGTCTTGGGTTCTGGTCGAGGTCAAAAACCCACTGGCGACCCATACCATAATCAACAAAACTAAACTATAACATTCCTCTCTCTAACTCTACATTAAAATCCAATAATACCAAGTTCACATAAATGAAAGTCTGACTCTACTAGATAACAATAAATATTTGAAAGAGCCAAGCCACATTTTTATATTCTTGTCACGTTTATTCCTGACACTATATAAGTATAGGATACTCAACCTAGTAGAAGCATTTTTAAAGCGTGAGAACTCCTCGAAGCAGATAATATCTACATAATTAAAATCTAGTCATTAGCAAGCACCTTTGCGACCTCCAAAGTATACATATCAAAATAAATCTTACAAAAAGAACCTCAAAATAAATCTTAAATTCGGGTCACTAAACTCTAATAATTTTAATTGAGATTATCATTAATTAAAGTAATTTGTAAAAAAACTTTTATATTTTAAATTATTTAATTTATATCATAAGTGAAATATTTAAAAATAATATATAAAAATAATGCATACATTTATAAATGATTCAGTAATTGTGAGGTAAACACACATTTACCGGTGAATAAGGTATTCTGACAGTAATAATTTATGTAATTTATATATATGGGTTTACGGAAGAATGAAAATCTGGTTTCTTCTTAAATTATATTTGTGCTCCCCATTTTCTCTCTTCTTTATCAACAGCACATTGTAGCGAGAGCTCGAACAATCACAAAGTCAGAAAGCTCAAACCTAGAAAACTCAAACCTCATACGATATTATAAAATCATAAAAACAAAAAATTTATTTCATTCATAGTTTGAATTTTTTTTTTTGAAATTCTTTCAAACTGTTTGATTTAGCTTTGGCTTGAACTTTGTTATAAAAGCTTGACGAAGCCTAAGTTTGAAATATTGGCTTGATCTTGAAAGATGATGAAATTTACTTTCTTTTCGAATCGGGCTGGCTTGTCATGCCCAGAATGTTCAAGCACGAAGCGAAGAGAAAAAAAAAGTGTTTTGTTATTTGGATTTTGAAGAAAATTTTGTTATAAAAAATGAGGGGGGGGTTTCTTTTAAACCGATTTGGACCCACAGTGTTGGTTTATTTTACACCAATTACCATACCAACTCATTATATTATTATTAAATACACCATAAATTACTAATTCCTTCTATGTATATATATATATATATATATATATATATATATATATATATATATATATTTATTATTTTTACTTTAATAATATAGTGTTCTGATATTTGACAGAAAGTAATCAATATCGCAAAACTCCCAAAATTTATTGCCCTTTGATATTCAGGAAAGGAGGTATTTTAATATGGATGCTGGATGTTTGAAATCTAACTTTGAATGCTATGAATCTTGAGGCACAATCAAATGAGGAAATACGCATCCTGAGATCATAGCTAAGGCCTTAATATTTATGTATCCTTATTGGTAGGAACTACGAAAAGTGAGAATATCATGTTAAAGGATAAAGTGAATCCTGGACAGTTGAAAAGAATGATATGATGTCAAAAGACCATAATAATTCTTCAGAGAGGCTAATGTGGGTGAAACTGTTTCGTCTCTAGTTTAAGTCATTCAGTGACTACAACTCAATCTTGTTTTAAAATTAAATTCCCAATTGAAGTGTGGAGAAAGTTACGATGAGGACGTATGAAAAACATACCACTTTTCACGCCTCTGATATTGCTCCTACCGACAATATGAAGACGTCGTTTTATAAATATTATGAGTTAATTGCATGTCCTTGTAGCTGGTAGAATGAGTAATGACCCATTACTTGAAAAAACCACCAATCTCGCCCCTCTTTGGATCTATACCATGCAGAGTCAGTATCTGATTCAAGTTAATAGACGTGGGCGTGGGCATGTGAGATCAATATGGACAGGCCCAGGCGGAGTAGTTTGTAATTAGCTATAATTCTTGGAATCGAGGTAATTATAATCAGACTTAAAACAAGAACTATACCTCTAACAACCAGAAGTTGAATCGTTCAAAAAAAAATTCTGGAAAGGCAACAGGGCCACATAACAAAAAGGTTTATGAAACTGAATGTTATAGATGTGGAATGAAATGTCACAGGTCTCGTACGTAAAATGCGGCCAAACATTTGGGTGGAAGCGCATGAGCCTCCATGAAAGCGAATAATGAAGTGAAACAAATTTTGTGTGGAAAAGACACTATGGATCTGATGATCCTTTCTTTGATAGTGGTAGTGCGGTACCTTTGAAACATTTTGATGTTTATGATTTTTTTTGAATCAAGTGGAAAAAATTGACCAATTTGATTGGGGATGGCAATGTGTGCTATGATTGCGACATGATTATCTGTTCTTTTTTTTTTTTTTTTTTTTATGTTATTTTTCTTATCTTTGTTTTCCATACGATTATCTATAATAGAACTTGATTTTTCTATTTAAATTTCATTTTTATTTTGAAGATATATGGATCCTCACTCACCAATTGTTAAATTATATATGTCTCATAAAATTGGTGATGCATGTCTTGTTGGCGTGCCACGACCCACACGACCCAACAACGTGATAAATATTTTCAAACTTCACATTAGCTCAATCTAATGTTCATACTATCTCGAGTCTAGTTAACGATTAAAGACTCAAACAAAGCCACCATTATTCTACCGAAAGGCACTAAATTACAAATTGAAGATGCCCTTTATTCTATTAAATCTAGTAGAGATTTACTCAGTTTCAAAGATATTCGCTGAAATGGATATCATATTGAAACTATGAATCATGATGCAAATGAGTATTTACTCATTACTTCACAATATTTATGGGCCCAAGAAATGCATCTTGGAACAATTGTCTTCTTTATCTTGTAGGTTATATCGAACAACTATTAGATCTATTGAATCTTATGTTGTCATGAACCGAGAAAGTTCAATGACTCAAATACATTTTACTTTGGCATGAAATGGCAGGGCATCTGGACTTTCATGATGCGTATAGTTCAAAATTCTAATGGGCATCCATTATGTGAGACAAATTTTAATGTGATGGTTATACTTGTGTGCTTGTTCCAAGGAAGCAAATTAATTATTGAACCATCTTACAAAGGTTGTTGAATCCCCGGCACTTTCTAGAGCATTATTCAAGGGGATGTTGTGGGCCTATTCATCCACCTAGTGGACCTTTTTCGTTATTTTATGGTTTTTAATTGATCGCGTCCCACCTCGGTAGTCTCATGTATGCCTTCTTTCTAATGAAATGTTGCATTTGATGAATTATTGGCTCAAATAATTAGGCTTGAGCACAGTTTACGATCGCATATCAAAATGGTCGTCTTGATAATCTTTGGTAATTCTCTATCTCAAACATTCCTTGATTGTTATCTATTGGTATAGATGTTCAACATCACCTATTGCTCATGTTCATTCTCAAAAATGGGTTGGTGAATCTTTTATCAAGCGTTTGCAAGTTGGTGCTAGACCATTACTTGCAGTCAATTGCCTTTATCGGCGTAGGGACATGTTATTATACATGCGCAAATTTAATTCGTAGCCGATCCTCTGACCCGATCACAATTTATATTCTGACTTAAGGTTATCAACCTAATATTTCGCATTTAGAGTTTTTGAATTGTCTTTGTTTAATATTCCAATTGCCCCCACACATCGACCTAAGTTAGGTCCTCAATGCCGTCTTGGTATTTATGTTGGCTTTCAATCTGCATCTATTATAAATTATATCAAGCCTCTTACGAGGGAAGTTTTTACTGCTCGATTTGCACGTTGTCACTTTGATGAAAATCTTTTCCCACCATTAGGGGGAGATAAGCCAATTCGAGAGAAAATGAAGAGAGAAATTACATGGAATAGAAATTCATGCTATCTCTTATGATCCCCATTACAAAGCAATCTGAACTAGAGTTCAGAAGAAAATAAATTCATTTACAAGGTCTTGCGAATCGATTGCTTGGTGCTTTATTGATTCAACAAAAGTTACAAATCATATCCATTTGCAAATATCAGGCGAGGGTGAAATCTGACAAGAAAAGTACAAAGTAGCATGACAAATGAACCTAAGCCGATTAAAAGCGATGGAAGACCTATTGGCTCCAAAGACCACCCAATTCCTAGAAAAGGAAAAGTGGTATATCATGACTCTCTGAAGAGCATATAGCGTGGCGGAGTCGATGAACAAGTAGCCCTACGAAGGCTGCGATCAAAGTTATCTCTTAATGATGTACTTGTACATAACAATGAGATGCTATCAATTATATACATGAGGGAAGAGCCGGATCGAAATACTACCCATATAAATAATGCCTTTTCTTTCCAGAAGTGGCTATGGACATCATAAGAAATGATGAAGATCAAGAGCCGCAAAATGAACAGATATCGACAGCCGAAGCGATTGGTTAAAATGGAAGAAATAATCAGATAAGTTAAGGAATCTTCAAACTAAATGAGAATATTTGGTTAGTGGTTCAAAACTTCCTCAAATCATAACTTCATTTGTTGGTTCCTTTGTCGTGGCGAAATGAAGGAACTAATAAATACGAATAACATATAAAAAATGCTATGCGACAGGGGTTCTCACAAGACAGCAGTGACACTGAGGCATACATTCTGCCGTCGCGGACTCAAATATTCCAATGACATTAAAAAGGACATGCTGAATCCTCCGAAGGGACTGGAATATGTATCTGTGGACCAGCAATCACAACTACTAACATGGATCTCCGAATGCTAATCGTATATGAAATCTGAAGGATTGCGTTTTAAACGATGAATTAAATAAACGTCACCATTAATCAGTTACAAAGATCTTTATATGATTAACGATACAGTTGAATATGACATAATCTTTTTGGCGATGTTGCCTAAGGAAGATATGAATAATTCGGCGTCCATGTGTTTCATCGAAAACGAAAAATGATAACGTATGCGATATATGTAGACAATTTAAATTTGATTGGGACTTGAAAGAGCTCATCAACGACCAACTATTTAAAAGAAGGAATTTGAGGAAAGATCTTGGGAGAAAACAAGATATTGTCACCGGCACGCATATCAGTATTGTTTTGAATGATGTATTGATTGTCAATCATCATATACAAAAAGTCTGAAGCGCTTTTATATGGATAAATCACACCCTTAGATTCCCAGTGGTTTGTTAGGTCACTTGAAGTAACTAAAGATCCATTCCGGCCTAAGGAAAGAAAATGAAGAGTTACTTAATGCTGAAGTACCATGTCTTAGTGCAATTGGTGCCTTAATGTATCTTCTGAAATTATACTGGGCCAGGACATTTGCTTTCTTAGTTGTTTATTAGCAAGATCTGACTTAGCTCCAAATAAAAGGCGAATGGAATCAAGCATATATTGAGATATCTCCGTCAGGACAGTGACATGGGATTATTTTATTCAGAAAGCGATGGAACCACAATTACTTGGCTATGCGGATCACGGGGATATCTTTCGGACCTTCCTGGCTTCGATAACAAAGCGAGGATATATGACTACTTATGGAAATCACGCAATATCTTGGAAATTAGTTAAACAAGCGATGGTGGCCGCATCTGTCGTTAAGTAAATACTTGTGATGCGCATGGTAGTAAGGAAGCTGTGTTTGGTTGAGATCGATGATACAACGCGCATCGAGAATCATATGGATTATCTTCTATTAAGAATAATCCATGATTATTATGTATAAGAAGGCAATCTTTTGCATGTATTATGAATCAAAGAGGATATATTAAAGGTGATTGAACTAAGCACATTTTAAGCCCAGGATTCTTCTCACACTCATGAACTTATAAAAGATGGTGAAATTGACGTGTAATAAAGGTCTGATGATAATCTAGCGATTTATTTACTAAGTCTACCTTCTTCAACGTCAAAAAGCATGCGACAAGTTGGCATGCGTAAGCTTAAAGGTCTTCAAATTGAAAATTTGAAGACAATATAGTCATGTCACTACTAGGGGGAGTATGAATAAAGATGTTAGATACTATACTCTTTTTCCCTTCATCCAGGTTTTGTATATTAGGTTTTTTTTCTTGTGAGTTTTTAATGAGCGTACAAACAATCTAGTGATAATTAGATTCAAGGGAATTATAAATGATTAATTGATAACTGTGAATGACCACACATTTACCGGTGAATCATTATTACGGTATTAATGACTGTAACACTATATAAATGAGTTTCTGGAAGAATGAAAATACGGTTTTCTTCTTAAATTATCTCGTCCAGGTTTTGTCCCACTGGGTTTTACTGACAAGGTTTTTAATGAGGCAATACTAACAATCTAGTGATAGTCGTTCAAGGGGGAGTGTTATAAATGATGCAACGATAGCGTGAATGACCACATTTCTGGGTGAATAATGTGTGCAGTGTTAATAGTATACTTACTATATATATGAGTTTATGAAATAATGAAAATACAATTTTCTTCTTAAATTATATCTATTATCTCTTTTCTCTCTTTTTTATCTTTCAACAGCATCAACTTAAAATCTATTTTCTTTTGTCACAAAAAAAAACTTTAAATCTTTTTTTTTATTCACTTCTCACATCTTTTTTTTTTTTGTTATTCACTTCAATATCTCTTATCATTCTACGCTGCTAATTACTCTTTGAACCAATCTAAAAACTATTTATTGTTTTATCATGCTTCCTCTTATGTTGTTTTATAATTTAAATAATAATTATATTGATTCGAATATTGGAGGAAAATACGAAGAAAAATAAAGATAGAAAAGAAGAAAAAACGATTTAAAATTAATAAGTATTTTATACTTTTAAATTCATTTTTTTAATATAAGTTGTTAAATTATTTTTTTTTAAATATTTAATAATTTTGTTATGTGTTATCCAAAAAAGAATTTTCATGACTAATTTTCTTGTACAATGAAATAATTTCTATAGCCAATCATGATTAGCTTGTGATACTTGCACTCAACGTTTAAAATAGGAAGGGTCCCAGATTAGGGATGAAAATGGGATCGATTGGATATGATTTCTGGGTTTGAATCTCCATTTCTTGTTATATCCCCATCCACATCTCCCATTTCCATAGGATTTAGATTTTTATCTTCATTTCCATATGTCATTGAGGATACATGCCCTCAAATACATATTCAATTTGTGAAATTAATTTTTTTTGAAAATCATGAATACTAAGACAAATTTGTCTATATAATAGTAATAAGAATTATTATGTTGTGATTTCATGATGTAGCGGAACCCAGGATAGAAGGTGGATTCACATATATAGTTGCGTTAATTGAAAAGATACCAAAGCGCGCGCCCAAAATGCGAAATTAAGATTGATCAAACCATCAACCCAGGAAAACCTATGGATGTCGAGTAACCCGATGCAGCGCGTTATCATCCTATTCACTGGGGATCCATTCATCCATCTTCTTTACAAATAAACATCTGGACATGTATATTCACAAAACAATTCATATGTTTTAAATTCTGAATTCTTTTACACATAAATACATGTGAGCAAGGATCAAAATATCGAGTAAGCAGGATATATCATTAATTAGTTTAGGATATATCGAAATATCGGCTCAAAATATGGTAGATATTTTTACAAAATATCAAGGAAAGAGAAAATTATATAAATTTATGAAAATACTTTAAATTTTTTTTTAAAATGACAAAAATAAGTAAAGCATATATTAGAGTTATATAATATTACTAAATTAAAATTTATAATTACTAAATTAAATATGTAATTTTATATTATTTAGTAATTATTTAAATTCATAAATTTATAATTATTGATATGAATATTATTTATATAGATGATGAAAATGATTCATATCTTAATTAAAAGATTATTACAATCAAATGGATTTGAATAATTATTTTGGTATTAAATTAGAATATATTTATTATTTATATTATTTGGATATTATAATATTAAATAAAATATTATTTTATTTATTTCCCTTATTATTAATAAAATTTTAACTATATTTATCAATGATACGATAAGATCAATTAACTAATAAAAAATATTTGAATTTTTTTAACTATATTTATATTTATTTATTAACAATTTTTTTACTTTAATTATTTAAAAAAAACATATTTAATCACATTAAAATAAGAAATAAATTAATTTTATGATTTATACAAAATAGTTTATATAAGTGTTAATTTCTAAAATTTAATAGTTGTGATGAGAATATTTCGTATTGAATATTAATTTATAATTAAAAATTATCTAAATCTCAAATTAATTTTAATTTAAAAATGTTGTAAATTTATTAATTTTTAAATTTTTTGAAAATTTGAAATGATTAATATGAAAAAAAAAATGAACTGATACTGTTAAATTTGTAATGTAAAAACAACTTGAAATGGAAAATATTCATAAAAATTAAAGAAGATATTTACAACACTTGCAATATAAATAATAAAAGGCTAATTGGGCTGGTGAAGATGGGAGCTCTTCATCTCGCTTTTGGTCATGGTCCGAATTATTTTAAAGGTTTCAGTAAAATCAGGTTTGAAGTCACCGATTTTTCAGCATATCGGTAAAAAACTGATTTTTCAGTGAAATATCGGTAAAAAACCGATTTTTCACCGATATTTTGGGAAATTTAATGATAAATTCATGAAATTTCTTCTAACCAACTATCGATGGAGGATATCGTGTCGACCTCCACTGATAGCCTGATATTGCCTACATTTCTGCCCCTGCATGTGAGGCTAGTTTGCCTAAAAGATTTTACAAAAAGAATTATCAAAGCCACATGTCGGCTTTCTTCATCCCCTTCTCGGAGTTAAGATGAGAGTTTGCCACGTCCATGTCTACTTTTAAATCATTTTTCCCATATAAGGTGGGCCACACCTAGTAAGAGAAAATTTCTCTACGAGACTATACACCTAATAACCATCATACTAGAGTCTTTACCAACCTGCTACTGTCTGATGACAATGTGATAAAATCCATCATTAATGGATTACATCAAAATGATCATTTTCAAACAAATATTCGTTTGTTTAGAAAGAAAAAGCTTTTTAGATGTTATACCTCAAATGATCATTTCATTTACAAAATTCATGTGTCTTTTTGGGCAGCGAATTTTCGGGGTCTCACTGTAAAATCCGCACACCTTCAGACACTTTTTGGACTTTACCGTTAGATTAATAGAACCGATCAGGACCTTTCACACGAGGGTATTTAGTCATACTTGCTGTGCAGGCCTGAAGTTTTCTTATTTTCGTACAGCAGGTACATTTCTGTTGGACTTAGATCTATGGTATTGAGTCCACCAATCAATCACCTAATGTGGTGTTAATTATAACCATGCACTCACACCTATGAAATGTGATGTTTTCGTGCATATATAATGCGATGCGCCATTGCATGTCAATGTCACGTCCCGTATGCAATGCATGCTACATGGACAATTTAAACCATACATTTTATCATGTATCGCTGGACGTCATATCAACATGCATTATAATTTCCCTTATAAGCAGCATCAAATGTGAATACGTGGTACACATATCAACATTTCATCACATCAACACCAACCAAGCAAGTCATTACAAGATCAGTAATAACACTTTTAATGAAACTCAAGGCCAAATGTGACGCCATGGCCCTGAAACAACCTATAATAGCCGTAAACAAGCTATATAACAGGCCCTAAACTAGCCATACACAGGCTTCAAATAGTCCCCAACAACATTTGCCGGGGAACTCATGGTTAAGCAGGCGAAGGACCTTCACTGGGGAGGACCCAGTGTTGTGCACCATCCTGCTCTCGGGTTAGCTGGGGCGGGCTCTCTCCTCGCCTAAGCCGGGCCCGCCGCTACAAAGAATGAGCTTCCTTTGCCCTGGGTGAAAGCCAATCTTCTTGGAAGATTCATTGCCTTCGCCTCGTGAAGAACACATCCCAGTTGAAACTCCCGAGTCTGGGTTCTCGCCCCTCGATCCGCCCCAGTATAAATTAAACCCAAGTAGGAAGGATCACATCTCTTGGAGCATAGAAACGATGATGGGAGTCTGAAAACACTTCATAACTCAAAGACTTGAATTTTTTCCCAAATCTCATTCCTTGGATCTTTGGTGAAATCACCGTTCTAGTTACTCATCGCGTACCCACGTCGATCGCGATGAACTTTGTTCTTGACTTGATAAAATCGGCGACGAACCGAGGATTTGCGAAGGAAGCCTTGGTGCTCACCTTCTCTCCCATGGCCCACCACGGGAAAAATAGTCTCTTTATTTAATCCCCTTTTGTTCTATTTTAACTTTAAGTCAAGTGCGGACCCCATGTTGCTCCGTGTCTCGAGCTTGTTGAATTACGTTTTTATACTCGAACAATTTATTTCATCACGATCAATGTTAATTATTTTAAATGAACTGTTTAAATTATTTCATAAAATCTTGTTTTTGGGTTTCTTGGACACCGGAGTCACCTCGAAAATCACGAAAAATCCTATCATCTGAAATTCATGAAATTTGCACTTAATGCTTCGAATTTTGAGACAAATCAGCGGTGAGGTTCGTTTCATGCGCCAAGTCCCGAAAATCTCAAGCTTGTAGCTTGTACCGTAACAACAATTTACCATTTTGCCATTTTTCTAAAAAATTCAATTCACTTGGGTTTTACATTCTTCCCATACAAAAAATTTCGTCCACAAGAAATTCCATACCCTCAGCACTTTCAAATCACATGCATATAAATGATCATTTTAATCACCATATGACTAAAAAAACATATCTTCATCTCAAAAAGAAAGGATAATTAGCACGCACTTAATTCTTGTGTTTAATATTGGCTCTCGCTTCCTCGGTCTTTGCTACAACACCTTCACTAGCCTCATAGTCTTGCCTCAAAAAACCTGATCCCGGTTATCCATGATACGTACTGGTCTCTCCTTGAAGGTTCCATCCATATCAACAACAAACTCCTGCAATCACTTGTACTTAGACATGGAGACATGGAATGCCGCGCGACACCGAATAAACGGCGGTAATGCCAGCCGATGACAACTATACCTACCATCTCAAGTACCTCGAAGAGCCTAATATACCTTGGCGATAGGTTTCCCCTCTTACCGGACCTGACCACTCATCTCTTAGGCATCACCTTCAAGAAGACATGATCGTTGTAGCACCTCTTCATTGATCCCCAACTCGATTGAGCGAGTCCGAACAGTCAGGATCTTTGCGATTCCAAACTAAGCATGCGCCCCAAACCCAGGCACCACATTAATCGGCGAAAGTGTCATATTTTATTTTTATTTTTATTTTTTATTTTATAAACGTTAAGCTTGTTCATTCATATAATGTTAAACATTTAACTTGTATTATATTTTGTAAGCGGCATATTACAAAATATATACAAGCTCCATAAGTGGAAATGTTCAACATTTTTAATATTTACATTATTTTACAAAGAAACAAAAATACATATACAGTAGACCAAAAGGTCTTCCAATGGGCACCCTAGTGATGTATTGGCCTTTGTGGCGATGCGGATTATGTATCTCACTGGTTTCCTCTTAATGCACGGATGAAAACACCAGTGCTAAACACAAAAGCAGTGGGAATAAACTCAAATGGACGACCCCTAATAAGGATCATCTCATTTTATACACATACATATATTTATAACACTAAATACAACTTTATATTTCCATTTTTCTGTCTACTTTTTATATAACATGTTCATTTTTATCATCTTTCCTTATACTTTTCTTATCATCTTTCCTTTACTTCTTGTTCTTGTCACAATATACTTGTCATCGCATAAGCGTGTGCTGTGCTTCTTATCATATCATATCATTTCATATGTCTCATATTCAAATGTTTGTTTATAACCATGCCTCTGAAAACCTTAAGTGGATAAAGGGTATGAGGCCGGCGTTAACTCCTTGTGTGAAACGGTGAATTACATGGGGCTGGTACGGACTTGTTTTTTTCCCTAATAGGCATGCCTATCTATTCCTCTCCCAGGTTCTAAGCAGACAATCCATGTGTATTTTATGTTCAGTACATATCTCATATTCCCGAATGATTATGGTCATCCAGTAATCATATGCGATATAATACCGATCATTTGTCGAATCCTTTTCATTTTTCACCATCTCATTATATGCGTAAATAAGCTATGGTTACCCGTGAAAGCCTATTGTTTTCATGATTTACGGACCTAATATAGGTTCAAATTTAAAAATCTATATATATAGATGGATGCTTGACTCAATGGGCTTTCCATAGAGTCCAAGAACACCCGAAACATATCAGACGAAGAAGTTATGACCTTCCGAAGTTGGAGGTCTCACATGAGTAGCCAACCCTACCCAGCTAGCCTACTTGACCTGCCCTGAACGACCTGCCCTTGCCGGCCAGCTTCAGTACCCACTTCCCTCCATAGGCACACGGTTGGAATCTTGACTTGATGGGCTTTCCATAAAGTCCAAGAACACCCGAAACGGAGTTCGGACGAAGAAGTTATGATCTTCTGAAGTTGGAGGTCTATAGAGTAGTCAAGCCCGATTATTTATTTGACTGGCGGTGACTGACCTAGCCGAGCTAACCCAGACTAGCCCGAGCTGACCTGATGACACGGCCCGAGCTGACCTGGTCGCCGGTGACGACAGGCGGCGACTGACCCTGGCCAGACGGCTTGGCGATTAGACTACTTAGGGTAAACGGACCATAACTTAGTCTATAGAGGTCCGAATTGAGAAATTCAAAAGCCTAACATCAAGTTCCCTGATATGGATACAATTTACCAGAAGGACTCACTTCCAAATTCCCTTTTTTTCTCACCCAAAAACCAGTCCTAAAATCCAGCTAATGTGTATAATAAGGAAAACAGGGTAATTTCCCTTTGTTCAAATTGCAACTAGACATTTCCCTTGGGGCAAAACACCACCCCACAACCCTTAAATGAAAAGGAACTCGAGTAGGAGAAACCCCTACACAATTAATGGGTTAGATGAGTTTCCTAAGCCTAAAAAATTTGGGAATCCTTACTTAGTTTCCATACAACCCCAAATCAGCTTCTACAAAACCAGCCCCAGAAAACACATATATAGGAGTCTTAGGTTCTTCTCAACTCAGCCTTAACAAGGAAATGAGTTTGGGAGTTTCAAATAACCATACACAAAATAGAGGTTCCAAACCATGTATCTATACTTTCTATACCAAAACTAGAAAATACCATGCCAAATTCCATACAAAACACTAGACTTCCATCTGAAACCATAGCATTCCATACCTTTGATCTTATTTTCTCCTTCTTTCTTCCTTCTTCTCTCCTCCTCTTCTTCTTCTCCTTCTTTTCCCTCTCTCTACTTTTTTTTCGTCTCCCAAAAATGAGAGACCCTTGATCTTATCCCCTTTTTGTCTCTTCTCCCAAGACCAAAATGGGATATTTTTGGCCTTTTGATCTTATCCTCCTTTTAGAGTTAAGGCCATGTTTGGCTTACTCATGTTTGCTTTCTTTCCCATTTTTGCATTTAGGTCCCCCCATTTCTCTATTATTCTTACTTTAACTTATACATATTCCTACTTTGGCATATGAACTTATTAAATTATGACCCTTGGGTCCTGAATTGGTAAATTATTAATTTACCCTTAACTTTTGTATTAATTTCGGGTTCTTGCTTATTTATTTTTTATCTTTATTTTATTCCAAAAAAATATACTTTTACTTTTATTATACCCTAAACATGTTATAAAACTGGTATGACATAATTTGGGGTGTTACAACTCTCCCCCCCTTAAAAGGAATTTCGTCCTCGAAATTCATATCTGATTTAAAGAGTTGCGGATATTGTGCTCTCATAGTTGCTTTTGGCTCCCAAGTAGCTTTTTCTCCACCATGGTGTTGCCAGAGCACTTTCACTAATGGTACTTGTTTGTTCTGCAACTGTTTCACCTCTCAAGACAGAAAGGTCTTTGGCTCCTCATCATATGACAAATCCTCTTGTACTTATATCTCTTGTACTGGTAGTATGTGCGACTCATCAAAGCGGTATCTCCGAAGCATCGACACATGAAACACATCGTGTAATTTGGCCAACTCCGGAGGGAGTGCCAATCGATACGCCACTGGTCCGATTCTCTCCAAAACTTCATATGACCCTATGAACCTTGGACTCAACTTGCCTTTCTGACCAAACCGTAGAATTTTCCTCCACGGTGATACCTTTAAGAAGACCTTGTCTCCCACTTCATATTCAATATCTCTCCTCTTTAGGTTGACATATGACTTTTGTCAATCACTAGCCGCCTTTAACCTTTTCCGAATAACTTGCACTTTCTTTTCCGTATCTTTCACTATGTCTGGGCCAATCACTTTATGCTCGTTTAACTCCATCCCGACACGAGAGTTACGTTTCCGGCCATCTGAAAGCCTCGTATGGTGCCCGTACGATGCTTGGTAAAAACTATTGTCATAGGCAAATTCCATCAATGGAATATACCTATCCCCAACTTCGAAAATTCATGACACAACCTCGAAGCATATCTTCAAGTACTTGAATGGCCTCTGATTGTCCATTATACCTTGCGGATGGAATGTTGTACTAAACTTCAGCTTCGTACCTAAGGCTGACTATAGTTCCTTCTAGAATCTAGAGGTAAATCGCATATCTCTATCCGACACAATAGACAATGGTACACCATGCAATCGTACAATCTCTTCCACATATAACTCAACTAGTCGATCCATAGAATAGTCCATCCTAACCGGTATAAAATGGGCCGACTTTGTGAGCTTATCTAAAATTACTCAGATAGAGTCATGTTTTTGTTGCGTGAGGGGAAAACTCGACACAAAATCCATGGTAATGTTATCCCACTTCCATTGGGGAATTGGAAGGGGATTTAACAAACCTGTTGGCACTTGGTGTTCAACTTTGACTTGCTAACACGTCAAACTCTTAGAGACATACTCGGTCACATCTCTTTTCATTCTTTTCCACCAATAAAACTATTTCAAGTCATGGTACATCTTATTACCTCCAGGGTGCATGGTAAATACTGTATTATGAGCCTCAAATAGCAACTTTTGCTTTAGCTTTTTATTATCTGGCACACATAATCTATTCTGGAAATACAAACTTCCAGATTCTTTCTCTAAAAACTCGGTCTTGTCACCATCTCTAACCATTTGTAACTTTTTCTATAACTCTTCATCATTTTCTAGCATCACCGTGTTTCTTTAAAGCGGGTTGCACTTCTAGTTGAGCTAACATAACTCCATCATCTGCTAGTCTCCAATCACTGTATTGTAGTGACATTGCTACCACTGTCGGCTTAAAGCATCGGCTACTACATTAGCCTTTCCGGGGTGGTAATCTATGATGCAGTCATAATCCTTGAATAACTCTAACCACCTCCGCTGTCTCAAATTTAACTCTTTCTGTGTTAGCAAGTACTTGAGACTCTTATGATCGGTGCAAATTCTACACTTATTAAGCCACTTATTTTCAAAAGCGAAACACTACATGACCAACTCTAGGTCATGAGTGGGATAGTGCATTTCATGCTTCAAGCGTACGGGCGCATAAACCATTACTTTCCCATCTTGCATTAACATGCATCCAAAACCAATGCACAGTATCACTATACAAGGTATACTCTTTTTCAAAAGTAAAATTTAATTCATCTTGGTGCTTGACAGCATCCTTTCAGCTGTTCAAAACTATTCGACATTTGTCTATCCATTGAAACTTTATTCCTTTCTTTGAGTAACTTGGTAGCGGAGAAGCTATGAAAAGCCTCTCCCGCAAATCTTCTATAATAACCGGCTAGGCCCAAGAAACTTCTCTCCTTTGTTACATTTCGAGGTGGTTTCTAATTCACAATGGCCTCAATCTTTGAAGGGTCAACTCTTATACCCTTTGCTGACACAATATGGCCTAAGAAGGAAACTTCCTTTAACCAAAAATCACATTTGTTGAGATTAGCATATAAATTCTTTTCTCTTAGCATCTGCAGGACTATTTTCAGATGTTGCTCATGTTCCTGTGCATCCTTAGAATACACCAGGATGTCATTAATAAAGACCACTACAAACTGATCCACATAGGGTCGAAATACCCTATTCATTAAATCCATGAATGCTGTTGGTGCATTAGTTAACCCAAATGGCATTACCAAAAACTCATAATGGCCATATCGGGTTCTAAATGCGGTCTTCAACATATCTACTTCCTTTACTCTCAACTAATAATATCCAGATCGCAGGTTGATCTTCGAAAAGACATCCGCTCCTTTCAACTGATAAAAAAGATCTTCGATTCTCGGCAATGGGTACTTGTTTTTCACTGTCACCTTATTGATCTGCCGATAATCGATGCACATCCGTAGAGTGCCATCTTTCTTTTTCACAAATAAAATAGGTGCACCCCAAGGCTGTTAAGGTCGAATAAACCTTTTATCCTAAGCTCTTGTAGTTGAACCTTTAACTCCTTCAACTCAATTAGAGCCATCCTGTAAGGTGCCCTGAACCACGAGGACACATTCTGGCACGATTTCTATGGATAAAGTCACCTCCACTCTCCGAGGGAATGCACAGGAGAGTAACTCTTCGGGAATACATCTAGAAATTCCCACTTACTGTGGAATCTTTTTCCACTTAAACTTGGCCAGCTCTTGGAGTCAAGTATCAAGGCTAAGAATGCCTCATATCCTTTTCTTATAAATCTCCTCGACTACATGGCCGAGATCACATTGGACATTACGCTGGATCTAATGCCCTGTATTGTCACCTTAGACTGATCTCAACACTACTGTCTTTTGTCCACAATCAACGATGGCTCGGTGTTTAGTCAACCAATCCATTCCCAGAATCAAGTCAAACTCTCGGAATGGTAAGGTTATCAAATCAGCGAGAAACTCTCTTGCTTGTATAACAATGGGGCAATTTCTATATACGCTATTCACACTAGTTGTGCCCCAATGGACTAGTCACATGCATGTCATATGCTAATTTCTCCATCCACTTGAGTACTTTGTCAAATACATGCTCCATGCACACATATGAATAAGTAGATCCAAGATCCGTCAATGGTACATCTCAATATCATATAAAGAAAATATACCAGCTATAACCTCAGGAGCATCCTGATCCTCCGCGAAACCTTCATAGCATTTGCTCGTGCTGGTGCTTTGTAGGCATGGGATGATCCACTGTCTCTAAAACGATGCATCCTCGTCCTCTATGCTGAGATGGGCCATTACGACCTCTACCTCGATTGAGAGTCGAAAGTGGTGTGTGGATCTTCTCGCCACTTCTTGTTGACTTGTATCCCTTGACTCTAAGGGGACCTTTGTGCTATCAAATTCTCGAGCTTCCACACCGAAACACCCTCACATCAATAACTTGCAAACACACGAATATTTAATACATGGCAATGAGTGCACTCCGGGGATTTCTCCACTGTCCAATTGAACACCTCTACCGCCTTAAATCTTGTTGTACCTCCACATCTTCTACCTTTGTAGCTGAACCTTGTCTTAGCTTCGACTTGAACATCTCTAGCTCTTTTACCAGAAGAGGAGGAGGCTCCTTTTGAGACTTTTCTTTGTTGCTGGTTTCTAGTCTCTCCACTTTCATTGTAGCTTGGACCAACTGATAAAAGTTCACCTGTTGGAGAGAAGTCACAGGTGCTAAGTACCTCTTGATGGAATCATGTAGTCCATCTTCAAATTAGCTGCCAAAATGCTCGGTGAGGACCCTTAGGTGCGTATTTCGCTGAGATGGCTGAACTCTTTCTCATACTCAACCACAAATAAGTTCCTTTGATTCATAGTTAGGAACTATTTCCACTTGAACTCCCTATACATGTCTGTAACATACTTTGCCCTGAACTCTTGGACAAAGAATTCCCATGTCATGGGATTTGGAATCCCTGGACTTTTGAGCACCGGTTCCGCGATCATATACTCACCTTTGCAATGGTGAGACTACACATGATGCTTTTCGATCGGAGGGCATCTAACCTCTTCAATACCCTTTCTAGCTTTTCTAACCATAATTAAGCTTTCTCTAACTCTTCCATGCTCGACCCATGGAATTCCTCTGCTCGTGTCTTCTTCACGCAATACATTGAACATTTAGGAGCGGTCAATCTATCCAACACCTGAGCCATGTCCTGCGATATTCTCAGCAAGGCTTATGTGGGCTCATTAGGTACATTACTTTCTGAAGGCTCAAAAGCTGATAACTCTTGTTCCCTTGGGTTAACACTCTCAGCAGCTTCTTCAGGACGATCCATCTATATAAAACATAAGGACATCCACATTAGACCAACACATTACTAAACATATGCTTTTCTATCATATACTCTATTCAGTCGCCTAAACCTAGGCTTTTTCCAGAAACGCCTAAACACAGGCTCACGATACCACTAAGCGTAGCGCCCTTTCTTGATCAGAGCTTGGGTGGCGGGTCAAACCCCGAATCAGGGATGCTCGATACCAAAACTAACCCCATGCGCCCTAACATGGCACCCGGTGTCGAGTGAAGGTGTCATATATTTTTATTTTATTTTATAAACGTTAAGCTTGTTCATTCATATAATGTTAAACATTTAACTTGTATTATATTCTGTAGCAGCGTATTACAAAATATATACAAGCTCCATAAGTGGAAATGTTCAACATTTACAATATTTACATTGTTTACAAAAGAAACAAAAATACATATACATTAGACCAAAAGGTCTTCCAGTGGGCACCTAGTGATGTGTGGCCTTCGACTGTTGATGCGGATTGTCCTGTCCTTTGGTTTCCTCTTCTGTACCTACACGGATGAAAACACCGTGCTAAGCTTTACGCTTACTGGGAATAAATTCAAATGGACAACCCCTAATAAGGATCATCTCATTTTATACACATACATATATTTATGACAAATATACAACTTACATATATTTTCCATTTCTCATATCTATTTTTTATAACATGTTTCATTCTTATCATATTTCATATACTTTTCTTATCATCCTTCACTTTACTTCTTGTTCTTGTCACAATATACTTGTCATCGCATAGCGGTGATATGCTTCTCTTATCATATCATATCATTTCATATATATGTCATATTGAGTCATTTGTTTTATGTTTCATATGCAGAAACCTTATAAGTGGATAAAGAAAAGTATAAGGGCCCGAGGCGTTGTACTCCTTTGTACAACGATTGGTCTATAAAGAGGGTCAGAAGGCCCATTTATTATCATTATGCGAGACAATGACCATCTAAGAACTTAGAAAAGTATTTGTAATATTGAACGGGGCCCTTTATGCTGTATGTTGCAAACTTGTTTTTCCCTAATAGGCATGTCTATTTATCCCTCTACTAGGTTCTAAGCAGACAATCCATGTGTATTTTATGTTTAGTACATATCTCATATTCTCGAATGATTATGGTCATCCAGTAATCATATGCTATATGTACAATCATTTATTCGAATTTCTTATCTCATTATATGCATAAATAAATATGGTTACCAGTAAAGCCTATTGTTTTTTGTGATTTCTAAACCTAATATGAGTTCCAAATTTAACAATCTATATATAGATGGATTCTTGACTCAATGGGATTTCCATAGAGTCCAAGAACACCCGAAACGGAGTTTGGATGAAGAAGTTATGACCTTCCGAAGTTGGAGGTCTCACATGAGTAGCCATCCTACCCGACCTGCCCTGACTGACCTGCCATTACCGGCCAGCTTCAGTACCCACTACCCTCCATAGGAACATGGCTAGAATCTTGACTCGATGGGCTTTCCATAGAGTCCAAGAACACTCGAAACGGAGTTCGGACGAAGAAGTTATGACAGTCCGAAGTTGGAGGTCGCAGGTGATCAAACCCGACCGAGCTGACATTTGGCCGAGCTGACGACCTAGCCGACTGACCTGAAATGCTTCAAGCTGACCTAACCTGGCGAGCTGACCTGGCTTGTAAGTGACTTGACCTAGCCGAGGCGACTTGGCGATTAAGGCGCTTAGGAGTAAGCGAACCGTAACTTGGTACATAGAGGTCAAATTGAAATTCAAAATCCTAACATCGGGATTCCACGATATGGATACAATTTACCAAGGACTCACTTCCAAATTCCCTTTTTTTCTCACCCAAAAACCAGTCCTAAATCCAGCTAATGTGTATAATAGGGAAAACGGGTAATTTCCCTTTGTTCAAATTACAACTGAACATTTCCCTTGAGAGCCCAAACACCACCACAACCTTAAATGAAAAGGAACTCAGTAGGAGAAACTACACAATTAATGGGTTAGATGAGTTTCCTAAGTCTAAAAAATTTGGGGAATCCTTACTTAGTTTTCATACAACCCCAAATCAACTACAAGACCAACCCAAAACACATAGATAGGAGTCTTAGAGTTCTTCTCAACTCAACCCTAACAGGAAATGAGTTTGGGAGTTTCCAAACCCAATGCATACACAAAATAGAGGGTTCCAAACCATGTATCTATACTTTCTATACCAAAACTAGAAAAATACCATACTCAAATTCCATACAAAACACTAGACTTCCATACAAAACCATAGCATTCCATACCTTTGATCTTATTTTCTCCTTCTTTCTTCCTTCTTCTCTCCTCCTCTTCTTCTTCTCCTTCTTTTCCCTCTCTCTACTTTTTTCTCCTAAAAATGAGAGACCCTTGATCTTATCCCTTTTTGTCTCTTCTCCCAAGACCAAAATGGGATATTTTTGGCCTTTTGATCTTATCCTCCTTTTAGAGTTAAGGTCATGTTTGCTTTCTTTCCCATTTTTGCATTTTGGTCCCTCCATTTTTCTATTATTCTTACTTTAACTTATACATATTCCTACTTTGGCATATGAACCTATTAAATTATGATCTTTGGGTCCTGAATTGGTAAATTATTAATTTACCCTTAACTTTTGTATTAATTTCGGGTTCTTGCTTATTTTATTTTTTTATCTTTATTTTATTCCGGAAAAATATACTTTTACTTTTATTATACCATAAACATGTTATAAAACTGGTAGGGCATAATTTGGGGTATTACAATCACCCACCTCAAACTCCAGAGGTCGTCGTTGTTTGTCGGTGTAGCTCTTCTACCAGCTTTGAGCCGTGAGAAGACGCTTCCGTATCAATTCCACCTTCTCAAAGGTGTCTCTAACCAAATCCAGACCTGTAGAGGATCTCTCTCACACCTCCGTCTAATAGAACGGAGATCGACAAGGCCTCTCATATGGTGCCTCATAGGGTACCATTTGTATGCTCACCTGATAACTATTGTTGTAGGCGAATTCCACAAAAGGTAAATGCTTTTCCCAGCTACCCTTGAGATTAAGGACGCATGCCCGTAGCATGTCCTCTAAAATCTGGATGGTCCTCTCTGACTGACCGTCCATCTACGGATGAAAATCTGTGCTCATCATCAAATGTGTCCCAATGACTCGCTAATAACTTTTCCAAAAATGAGTCGTAAACCTGGGATCCCAATCCGATACTCTAGATACCGGTACTCCATGTAATTGGACAATTTCTTGTACATACAACCTACAGAATTCCTCTAGTGTGAAGGTCATCTGCACAACAAAAAAGTGTGCCGACTTAGTAAGTCGGTCTACTATCACTCATACTGTGTCATGCCCTCACGATGTCCGTGACAAGTGAGTCATAAAATCCATCGTGATATGCTCCCACTTCCACTTAGCTACCGCCAAGGGCTGGAGTAACCTTGTTGGCCTTTGGTGCTTAGCCTTTACTTGCTGACACGTAAGACATCGATGAACAAAGTTCCCAACGTGTTTCTTCATCCCACTCCAGTAATACTGGCGATGAAGATCATGGTACATCTTCGTGCCACCTGGATGCATAACAAAACGAGAGCAATGGAACTCCCTGAGGATCTCCTCTCTCAGATTTGCTAATTGGTGGACCACAACTCGTCCATATATCGAAGACTACCATCTGTATGCATGGCCCGGTAGCCGTCCGCTGTATCCGGTATGCTGGAGTCCTTGATGGAAAGTATCTCTATGTCTGTCACACAGGATTTCGATCGCTGCCTTTCGATAGGAAGGCGTACCGCTAAAGTACCCTAAGCTGGTCCGTATTGGCACGAACTATCCCCTGACCTCGAGCATCACCACTCCACCGGGAAACCACACTGGCTAACACTTTCCTTGCTTCGATTTCCGACTAAGTGCATCAACCACCACATTTACCTTACCGGGATGGTAATGCAAGTGAAGTCATAATCCTCCAGATACTTCATCAACCTACGTTGCCTCATGTTGAGGTCCCGTTGTGTAAAATGTACTTTAGACTCGTAGTGCAGCCTCGAACTACTCACCATATGGATAGAGGCCTTTAGGGAAAAGATAATGGCCGCCAACTCCATGTCATGTATAAGAGTAACTCCTTTCGTGGTTCTTTAGCTGGCGAAACCGTAAACCGCTACCTCTCGGACAATATCAAACACATCCAAAATCCAGGTCACGCCCAGAGGCATTACAACCTGCTAGTGTACCTCCGTCCCCTCTCTGGAACTATCAGAATAAGAGCTGAAGTAAGCCTCCTCTTTAATTCATGGAATGCTCTCTCACACAAGTCATTCCACTCAAACTTAACCTCCTTCCAGGTCAATCTCGTCATAGGTGCATTGTCGGAGAAGTCCTCGATGAACCTCTTGTAATACCCTACCAATCCTAAGAAACTGTGTATCTCGAAGTGAGCTTACCAAATCTCAGCTCATAGTACCTCAACCTTCTACGGAGTCACGGATCGCCTGAGCAGATACCACATGCCTAAGTCTCACCTCGAGTAAGCTAAAATTCACTTCTTGAATTTGACATACGATTGATGGTCTCCGAGCCTAGGCACAATCAGCAAATGACCCTTATGCTCCTCCTCATGCTAGGATGAATCAGATATGCCGTCCAGCCAGAAGACCACGACGAACTGATCTAGATAAGGTTAGAATACCCTATGCATGAGATCCAGAATGTCGTTGGAGCATTCGTCAATTCCAAAGGCATCATTATGTACTCGAAATGCCCATATCGCGTTCGAAACGTCGTCTTAAGGATATTTGCCTCCCTAACCCTCAACTGATGGTAACCGATGCAAAGATCTATCTTGGAATAAACTTGCGCCCCTCTTAGCTGATCAAATAAGTCATCAATCCTCGACAAAGGGTACCTATTCTTGATAATAACCCTATTCAACTGCTTGTAGTCCATGCATAGCCTAAGGGTCTTGTCCTTCTTCTTGGCAAACAACACCGGAGCACCCCAAGGTGAAGTGTTCGGTCTAATAAAACCCCTATCCAATAATTCCTATAACTAGACTTTGAGTTCCTACAACTCAGCAGACGCCATTCTCATGGAGTCATAGAAATAAGTGATGTACCAAGTGCTGACTCAATCGTGGGATTTACATCCTTATCGGAGTAATCCCACACAGTAGTTACCGTGGGAGAACGTCCTCATGCTCATAGTCAGAAATTGGGCCAACTTCTATCTCACCTCGTCCTCGGGGTAAAAAAGGGGCTTGCTAGCCAACCCATCAGCGCCAGTGACATCTGATCATTACGGCTTAGGGTAGCTGTCCCTGCTTATCCCCCTAAAACATAACACAAACATCATCAGGTGTGTAGGTAGTAACCCTCTTATAATCACAATCAATGACGACTCGGTGTGCTGTCAACCAGTCCATTCCAAGGATGACATCAAACTCCAACATGTCCATGACCCTAAGGTCCACAGTGAGTAGAATTTCTAAGATCTCTAACTCACAATCCCAGCTTCCTCTTATCAATGCTCACCTAGTTCCTAGGGAACTAATATCTGCTTGTTCTAAGGTTTTGACCTAAGCCCAAATCTTTCACACATGATGTAATAATGAATGAATGAGATGCACCATAATTAAACAATACTCTTGCCCATAGGAGAGAGAGTAGAAATGTACCTTGAATAACCGACTGATCTACAAGCTCAGTTTGAGTGTGATAGGCGTGAACACGCCCACTGGGTCCACTGATGTCGACTTGTGACGGCATGACCTCGACCTCGACCCATGCCCTGGCCCATCCAGCCTAATTGTGATGTAGTAAGGGCACGTGCGGCAACACCAGGGCCGATCGGTTCCCTTGGCCCATGATGGGGTAGGAGGAATAACCAGTACGTGAGCGTCCCACGATGGCCAAGGCCCGGGGTGTCCTATAACTCTGGGATCCACGCAGAGGACCGTCATCTCATGTGCGGTGATGACAATGGAAACATGTCCTCTGCCCTGGCTAGGTAGTAGCCTTGAAGTGTCTCCCATCTTGGGATGATTGACCCTGGCCTTGGCCCTAAAAACTACGGACCTATCCCTGAAACCCATGCAGAGCAGAAGTCCTCTACTTCTTCCCTAAGCTAGAAGAAGAAGGTTGACTCTCCTTTCTCTTATCTTTAACACCCGCATCCTGGATGCTCCGTGCGTCGTCCACCTCCTTCTCAATGGCCATAGCTGTCTTGACCATCAAGTCCATATCTTGTAGGAGGAGTCCCACAATTTTACCTTGGATAGACAATTTCATACCATCTTCGAACTTTCTCACTTTGGCCATGTCCGTGGCCACATAGTCATCGGCGAAATGGGCTAACTCAGTGAACTTAGCCACGTATTTAAGCACTGTCATTGTTCCTTATTTTAGTTCTAAGAACTCCCGAGCTTTTGCATGTTGAGCAGACGCCGAGAAATACTTGCCCATGAAGAGCTCAAAGAATTCTTCCCCATGTCTTTGCCTCACAAGTTTGCCCGGGGCTTTGACTGATCCACCATAGTTGGGATTCACCAGCTAGTTGGAATGCGGCTAGTCTTATCATCGTGACATCAAGGTGATCTTTATAATACCAAGATCTTGTGGAAGCTTGTTGGAACCAATGAGTCAGCTTCCATCGGTCCCCTCCTCCCACTGAAGGTTGGAGGATGATGTGCCTTGAACCTCTTGAGGTTACTCGGCCCTCCCTGGCCCACAGTTTCACTAGCCTATGCAATGGTGGTAGCCACAACACTCACCTGCGCAATGGTAGTAGTCGTAGCACCAATAGCCTCCATGAAGGCTCGTTGGTCAAAGGCCGATGGTGGTTGGTTGTTGCTCCGCCCACTACCTCGCATCCTCTTCCTCGACTAGCCATCTATATATGTCAGATAACAATTTAGTCACCTGAGTATTCCTAAAAGCCAGGATAAATAACTAGGAGTTTGGGAGTTTCTCTCCTTGTCTAACTAGTAATGCATGTGCTAACTACTAATAGGCATCTACATCTCGAACCATCCCGTTAATTATATTCCCGAACCCCTCAGGTATTTTTCCAACCCTAGCGTTCCTCTTTTCTACATATACTTTATCATGTATATTATTCACACAACACATAGCATACAATTGTGTAGCATATTAAACACTAGACATGAAATGCACAATGAATGCAATGGTCTAGACCCATGCCCATCAAGCCCTAGGTAGTCGCATACCTATGCTCTGATACCAAGCTGTGACGCCCTAAAATCCGGGGGTCCGTTGATCAACCATCAACCGGCGGAAAACTGGATATGGGCAGCAGATACACACTAATATCCTATTCACTGGGATGCATCCATCCATCTTCTTACAAATAAACATGCAAGGACATATGCATAGTAAAACAATCCATATGTTTTTAAATTACAGTTCTTTTACACACAAATACTTGTGAGGCTAGTTAACCCAAAATATTTTACAAAAAGAATTATCAAGCCACATGTTGGCTTTCTTCATCCTTTGGTTCGAATAAGAACAGCCCACCCCGATTACGTATCCCGCACCTAAAATATTTTCTATATAAATTGTGAGACCACGCCTAGTAGAAAAATTACTACGTAGGTTCTTCTGCCGCTAAGTGCGCATGATATTCTTACTTTCACATCAACAATCCCGAGCAGATATGCGATCTTGTATTTGGGGTATGTCGTAACACCCCAAATTATACCCTAGTAGTTCACTACATGTTTAGGGTATAATATAAGTAAAATTTGCATTTTCGAAAATTTAAGTACTAAGGTAAAAATAGTATTATCAATTAAGAACTTAAGGACATAATTAAGAAGATTGTATGTTAAAGTAATAGGATTTTGATAAGTTGATGTGCGAATGGAATGAGAAGAAAGAAGGACTTAATAGCAAAAAGAAGAACTTTAAGCCAAAAATAGGATAAGACCAAACATGGTCTTATGAGAAGATATTTTCTCATTTTTGATTTGGGAGACCTAGGGTTTACGGTTGAGAGAGAAGAGCCAAGTTGGTTTGATTCTCTCAATTTCTTGGTTCTACTTGTTCAAGCAAAGAGAAGGAAGAAAAGAAAACTTGGTTTTGAAGGTTTGGTCAGTGTATGGTGCCTTATGGAACCTATATGTATGGATACTTGTTTAGGTTTGTGTATGGATTTGTTGGTTGGGGAAACCCCTAACTCTCTCTTTGCCTATGTTTGGGTTAGAAGAATCCCATCTTTGTATAAAAGTGATTTTTTTTTGTGTTAGTTCAGTTTTGTGGCTAGTTTTGGGTTTTGGTTGGAAATTTCGGGTAAAAATAAGTAAACCTGCAGAAATCGCAGGTGAGTACCGATACTGAAAGTTGAGTACCGGTACTCAAAGTTGTTTTTGGTCTAGAGGATATTGAGTACCAGTACTCAAAGCTATTTTGGTTAAGAGGATGTTAGTCTCTTGGAAGTCTTTTGGCTAGTCTTAGGTACTCAAAGTTGTTTGGTCCGGTATATTGATGCAGGTGCGAAAGTTTAGTCTTGGTACTCAAAGTGGACTAAGATCGGAGGGATGTTGAGATGCGTGCGAAAGTTGGTGCCAGTACTCAAAGTTATTTAAGGTCTGAGTACTAGTCCTACAACCCTATTTTGTTATATTCTTCTGTTAATTCTGAATGAAAGGGGTCAACACATGTATAAAAGTTATATGAAAAATGTCTTGTATTTCGCCTCGACGATCTTGTCATTGTGTAAACATTGTTTCTTGCCCTTATTTGCTAATGTGGTTAAGAACAAAATAACAAGCTCAATAATATATATAATTGTATGTTTGCCCAAGACCGAATAGCAAATGAATGGCACCTCGATTAGTGCTTTGACACTCCTACTAGTGCTACGACACTTCTTTTACGTGGGCAGACACGTCTTTGTTTAATGCTACAACACTCTTGTTACGTGGGCAAATGTTGACCGATTTTCCGACCATGACTACCAAGATAAACTAAGTCCCGACAACGGCCTTGGCTTGTTGTGGAATTTTTTATAGATCGATATTCTTGCAATTTCTTCGTTTTGTCAATAAAATGTCCCAGCAGCCAGTGCTACCCATAGAATTTGTCACTTGTTTTAGGGCCCGAAATTTTGATGTTGGTTTCTTTATTTAAAATACAAATAAAAATGCATATTAGTCTAAGGTCATCGGCTACGAGTGCAAAGGTCGTACAAGTAATAAAATGGACAATTGAGTCTGAGTTATCGTCCCCACGGAGATCGATAAGGAAATCTATAGATCAACTACCCATACTACTCAAGGTCCTCACTATTTGAACTTCAAATTTCTAAAAATGGTAATTAAACTAAAACTAAAATGCAGAAACTGAAAAAATAAAATGAAAATAGTAAAAATCTATCGAAATAAAAGAATTGCTAAGATGTAATTCAAACACTGGGAATTGGATTAGTGTTATGATCATAAATCTGCATCAAGTTCTCAAACCATATATTTGTCATGGGTTTGAATCCTAAACTTGTTCAAGAGCAAGGTAGTATAGTTTTGGATTCCTTTATACATTATACATTTCACTAATTAGAGAACCATATTCCTTTTCAGGACAAATGGGACTAATTAGTTACTTAATAAAGTTTATTCACTAAAGTCAAATATTTCTTACTCAGTACTTCACAACCATCTTAGAGGCTGAAGTATGCGCCCCATGAAGCAGGATAACCTGAAGCCTCCTTCAAAGTAATCGATACCATAATGCGCAAGTTGAGCAGAGAATTCTCTCTCCTTGATTAGAATCTTAGCTAACGGGATCGAGATTGTTCTCTTGAACTAAACGACACTTCTAAACTTGATATAGCGATATATCATCCAACTAATCCTCACACCATGATTAAATTAGTGATCTATCATAGTAATCATTCAGAGTTCATTAGTTCCATAATATTAGTCGAACATACCCCCAAGTAACTGCTTCATACTCTTAGGAATCTCCATCTCTGTGTCACTTAGAGGGCCTCCTGGAAATCAGAGCAAGATACAACCCTTTTCTAGGTACAAGCTACTAATATTAAGAATAGCTTCCTACATGAACAATAGCGATTAAATTAATCAAGTTCTCAAAACCTATAACAATCATTAAATGTTACAAATCATGACCAAAACACCTAGCCCCTTCTCATGAAGCAACCTTCCATAAGCTGGACTACAACTATCAATGACTAGCTATTCGAGACAAATTCTTGTACCAATCAAGGCGAAAGAAAAGAGAATTCGAGAAAATTTCAGAAAACCTTAAAGTTTAGACATAAATGGAACTAAATATTCAGTGATCTTGATCAAAGATTACAACTTAGATCCCTTATTTCAATTCTACGAAAATGGAAAAATAAAAGAAAAACATAAGAAGAAAATATAAGAAAACAAAATATCAAAATCTCTCCAAAAGAAAAAAAAATCTCTACTCTACTACTACTGTTCCTAAAATGGCGACTCCCCTTGTTTTTCGTCTCTTCTTTTTCCGCCCCTCTTGCTTTTTTCCTCTCTAGGGTTGTTATTTATAGCCCCAATAAATGATGCTCGGTTGAAAATGAAGGCAGATGATGTGAGTTTTAGTACAGGCCCATTTATTGTTTTTGTCGCGACATAAAACTATTCTATGTCGCGACATAGCAGTCTTTGTCACGACATTGTTAGTCTCTTTCGTGACATAGCAGTCTTCTTCTTTTGTCGTAGGCTCTGTTGTGGCTTGATGGCTTTGTCGCAACATTTTATTTTCTTGAGTTATGTCGCGACTTAAAGTACCTTTGTTGCAACATTGTTCTTGTGCATTTGTTGGAATTATGTCGCGACATAGTTTAATAATGTCGCAACATAGATTTGCTGAGCTTGGCTTGTGATTGTCGTGACATGAAATAACTTTGTCGCGATATAAGTTCCATGCCTTTCAATGTCAATGTTTGAATGGTTTGTTGTGACATAAGGACTCCTGCTGTGACATAAAATTTTCAACTCTGTGCTAGCTTTTATCACGACAAACTTTTTTTTTTTTCTGCTTTTTATTTATTTTTATGTCTCGACAAACAATTTCTATTTCGTGACATAGTTCTCAGCTTTAAGCTTTGTCTTATGTCGCGACATAATTTTGGATTGTCGCGACATACTTCGAAGCCTTCAGCTTGGTTTTATGTCGCGACATAAATTTGAAATTTCGCAACAACTCTGTTGCCTTCTTCTTTATAACCGTTTACTGGCCCGAGTTTTGAATAATGGCGACACTTTTCACTTATTGTTCAAACATTCTTCTCTCAATAAATGTCGCGACATAACTTTAAAATGTCTCGACAAAAAGTTCTCTTATTTGCTGCCTTTGCCTGTAGCGACAATATAAAAGTATGACGTGACATATTTTTCAATGTTCTTCAGCAGTCCTTCCAATTGTTTGTCGCGACATAGATTTAAAGTGTCGCGACAATGTTCGCATATCGACCCTAGTTTTATTAATAGCTACATAGTTTTGAAGTGTCGCGATTGATTCTGCAACCATGCTTCATAATTTATGTCACGACAAGGTTGTAGAATGTCGCGACATAACTTTCATTGTTCTTCTGGGCAATTCACTTGTTGACATGATACGCTTCCCCTTTGCATTGTAGAACAGAATTTCTATTCTTGCATGAACTTTTGGTTGGTAACCGACTAATGGCCTTGTATGATTGTTGCGAGCAAAGTTCTGATACGCCCAGCAAAGTTCAATGGAATTCCCAGGCATTTCTCTTCAGTATTGTTGTAACACCAAAATTTTTATGTTGCGACATAAGTTCAATTGTCTTTGCCTAGTACTGTGTCACGACAAACAATAAAATGTCGTGACAAAATTCTTTTGTTTACAAAGGAATTCTACTAATTCTTTGTTGCGACAGAGAATCTGTTGTTGCGATAATCCTCTAGCCATTTGCTCATTTCTTTGTCGCGACAATTTTTCTTTTTGTCATGACAATAGCCGCTTCCTGCCTTAGCCAAATTTTCTATTGCCTCATTTGGCCTTATTTCTTGTTTTTTCTTGCTTTTGAAACATTTTCTCTAAATTCACGTAAAACAATTTGAGTGAATTCTCCATAATTTTGCATTTAAATTAGGCTTTATGCCTTAAAATATTCATGAAAAATGGGCTTAAAATTATATGAGTTTTAGACTCATCAACAGGCACGACTCTATTTAGTGTTACGACACTACTGCTAGTGCTACGACACTTTATTCATTAAGAGACACGTCTACGATTTCAGTACTATCTGATACCTTGAGTGCCTATATATGATAAGAATCTAAATAATGAAAAATAAGAAAACATAAGGAATCAGTTCTGTTATGTAATGTACCTTCGGATACCTTTTGTACAAGATCTCTGTTTTGAACTCCTATGGGAGATATAAAAACCCTATTATAAGAATTATGTTATATGGAAACTTTGTGTTAAGAATTGAAATTTATAAGTAAGCTACGACGTATATGCATTATGTTATATGTATCCTGTAATTATGGACCACTTCAAGTGGTCATATATGTTATCTGTTTCTCACTAAGCTATAGGCTTAGCACGGGTGTTTTATCCGTGTAGGTACTGAAGAGGACATCTGAGGCATTTCGCATATAACATGGCCAACACAACAATAAGAGTCCACCTGATGTAGGCTTTTTGATTTTGTTTTGGAATGTAAATGTAAAAGTTTTTGGTAATAGTGGAATTTGTTTATGTACAAGTAAATAGGACTCAGGAATATATACAGGACAATTTAAACACCACTACAGTGGTAGTACTAGAAGTTTTATTTCCTTATGGATTTATATATGAAATGGGCCCACAAATGTCCGAAAAGCAGATTAAAGAGTCCTAATCCAGTGTCACGCCCCCTCTTTTCTCCTAGGCGGGGGTAGGGGCGTGACATGTCATGCCATGAAATGAGATGAGACCCACTCATGCACCATACTCGAGTCTTTACAGACTCCCATCTTACCCGAGTCTTACCAACTCCTACCACACAATGCAACGCCAATGTGTGATAAAATCCGTCATTGATGGATTACATCAATTAATTATTTTCAAACAAAATTTGTTTGTTTATAAACCAAAATCTTTTTGGATTTTAAACCTCAAATAATCATTTCATTTACAAAACTCATGTGTTTTTCCGGGCAGCAAATTTTCGTAGTCTCACAGTAGGTTCCTTCCAACACTTTTGGACTTTCCTTGGGTTAGATTAATGCGAACGATCACGGACCTTTCATTAGATGGAGTATCTAGCCACTTTCTTTGTGCAAACACAAATTTTACCATTTCATGCAACAGTGTGACTCTGTTGGACTTCATCTAGCGATGCAAGACCCACGATCAATCACCTAATGTGGTGTTGATTCTAACCATACACTCACCCATGAAATACGATGTTATCGTGCATATGCAATGCGATGTGCAATGCATGTCAATGTCATGTCCCATATGCAAAGTGACAGGACCCGACCCAGATACCCTCCCCGGATTTCCCGGGTGGTCCTGCCTAGTGGGGTTCCATTGTATAATCCCTAGGGAATGCACAAAGGGGCCCCACCTAAAAGAGAAGTGAACACATGCAGTACCACAATACCTCAATTATATATAAAAGTCCCACCACATCTATAGATAAGGACCCATAAACGTTCAATACGAATATCAGAGCATTCTAAGAGTATTTGCGAATTTAGGGTTACAAATGAGATTAAATAGGTCCAACAAAACAAAGACATATAGATTGGGATAAGTCTTCTTGTTTGTCGCCGAGATAGAGCGATGTTGAATGCAGGCGCGAGTGGAAGCCTACAATTGCCGGACCTAGGGAGCAGATATTAAAACAATAAGCGTGAGAAATAAATCTCGAGTGAGTGGCATAATTTATATGGAAAATAATGTTTTGTTTGAAATTTCTTCTCTCAGGCCATAGTCCTCTTTTGTAATGTTCCTCGTTTTAGCAACATTTCCTAAAAACCCAACTTTACCAAAGCCCAACAATATGGCGGTCATGCTCCAAAGTTTAACCGACAGCATCATTTCAGAACAGAAACCGGGATCTGTTTCACAACATACAATTGAGCATAAATATATGTAACCATCATGTCGTAAAAATAACCATGAAAATACCATAACCATAAATATTGAAATGCTTATACTTTAATCAAAAACCAAATATACCGTACCATATATCCATCATAATCCGTGGGACACCCCACCTCACGACATCGTGGCAAACCACCCGTCGGTAAACCCGACCTCACGACCGTGGAAATAATATATAACCAAACTCACGACATCGTGGCATACCACCCGTCGGTAACCCAGGCCTCGCGGCGAGTGGAAATAACATCTAACAAACTCCGCGACGCCGTGGCATACCACCGTCGGTAACCCGACCTCCTGGCCAGGTAAAATAATATCTACAACGAAACTCCGCGACATATCGTGGCATACCACCCGTCCGATGGCGACCTCTTTGGCCGTGGAAATAATATATAAACTCACGACGCCGTGGCATACCACCGTCGGTGTCGGAGCCTCCACGGCCAGATGTAATTAATATATAACCGTCCCTACGACGCCGTGGCATGCCAACCGTCGATGATCCGACCTCACGGCCGTGGAATTAATATATAGCAAATCGCCGACAGCCGTGGCATACCAACCGTTGGTAATCGACCTCACGGTAGTGTAATTAATATATATTCGTATTTTTACTCACAAGTACTTTTCTAAACGACCTTTGTATCATAATCATTTCACAAGATCTCGAAATCTCTTTCCCCAAACAATGGTTTCAAGCGGGTTTAAAGCATAAATCGCGTCTGAAAATATTGTCTGAGACTCATCCGGGAACTCAATAAAACTTCAAATATTTAAAATGATGACAAAACTCACATGAAATGATAATTTGTTTTATATGAGACGATAATCACATTTACATGCAACCAATCATTTGATCAAAAGCGGTATATGTAAAAATATTTAATCACCATAGATATATCACCATCATATCCCAAATCATTTAAAAACATATAAACCACTCACACATCCATGAACACTGTAAAACTTCCAAATATTTAAAATGTTGACAAAATTCACATGAAATGATAACTTGTTTACATAAAAAGTGACATTTTCATTTATACTAATAGCGATCGATCAAATAAGTTATATATGAAATAACTAACCGCAAAATATATATCATAATAATACCCCAAAACATTCTAAAAACAAGTAGACCACTCACTGACTATAGATGCTCAATTCTGTTCCCCTGCAGGATCGTCTCCCGGCCCGGCGTGAGTGCCTGTAATATAAATAAAATACCACTTAGACTCCAATAATTGAACCAACGACATTGGAATGCCCCTAAGGCCTTAGAGTAATTTTTAGAACTAAGAAATCATCCTAATTGGACTCCGACAGGTCCAATTACACAGTGTGCCCTATGGGCGGTACCCGAGTCAAGATTTCATCCAGGGGCCGATTTCCGAGTGAGCCAGTTCGATAATTCCTAAAAACACTTGATTTCACTAATCAAAACTTCAATTTTACCAAATTTGACTAATTGGTACTCTATTTTGATCGGGCTGCAGTAATTGCAGGAAACAACCTAAAATGACTTCTTAACCAAACGACGTCCAAAATTTACAAACCACATATCAATGGAAGCAAGAGATCCAGGAACACATCAGTAGCCTCAACTCGGTCAAAGGTTCTTGTGGTGGCCGGAAGGCTTCGATCCAACGGTCGGCCGAATTTGTTTTGTCATTATCTTTCAAATGGTGATGAATATGGAGAAAAGGACCACAGAGAAAATGAGTTCAGAAGGTCCAAAAATGGTGGCAAAGAGCTATGGGTGGCCTGAACTGGCCGAAAATGGCCGGAAAATCAAGAAATTACCGGTGACCCACGGTGGCAGCCGCCGCCGCTTCGCCGGCCCGATCCCGGCGCGTCCGGCAGCGGTTGACCGTGAAATTTCACGGACGGCTTCGTCTGGATGTCCCTCTCCCCAGCTGTCGGCGCGTGTCACGATGGTGGCCCGAATCGGCTCTTTGGTTGAAGCAGGCGGTGCACCAAATGGGTCAAAATGACCCGATTTGATGCTCCGCGGGTTTGAGAGTTTTCTAGGGTTTTGGAGTTCAAAAGTGAGTGTTTGGGGCTAGGGTTTCCTTTTGTCATGCAAATCTATGTATATATAGGAGAAACATGGTCATTTTAAACCAAAAACGAAAACGGCTTGAGCCTTGCTAAAACAACATGCGTTTGAACTTCTGAGGTAATAACTTTTTATCGTAAGTCAGTTTGACGTTGACCCGTCTATGAACTCGTATCGGCGAGGGCCTCTGAGTAGTGTCTTAGTCAACCCAAGATTATTCATCCTTGAAAAAGTCAACTTTGCCCCACCTACTATTGGTTGGTCAACTTGGTCAAACTTGGTCAAAAAATTGTATTATTTGGTGCGGGTCATTACACAAAGCATGCCACATGGGCAATTTAAACCATATATTTCATCATGTATCATGGACAATCTTATCAACATGCGTATAATTTCCATATAAACGCACATCCAAATGTCAATACATTAATACACATATAAACATTTCATCACATCAACACCAACCAAGCAAGTCATTATAAGATCAAGTAATAACACATTTGAAACTCAAGGCCAAATGTGACATATAGATGCCCACAAAACAACCCACAATAGCCCGTAAACGAGCTATATAATAGGCCCCAAACTATCCATACATAGGCTTCAAACAATCCTTAACAACTTTAGCGTGGGTACTCTCAAGTTCGCTTAGGTGAAGGACCCCTTCTCCTAGGCGGACTAGTGTTGTCCACCATCCTGCTCCCTGTAGACCCTCAATTTTGTCCCTAAGCACTTGCATTTATCCTATGGGTGTCATACTCACCCATTGTTCTCATATAACACCATTTAGGCCTTTTAGGCCTGGTCTTTCTCAGAGCCTCGGGTGGGCTTGTATATGGTCCATTGAGTGCGTATGTATTTCCATAGTGTCATCGAGTGTGATTGGCATCGATGCCGCAGGAAGCAAGTGGGCCCCGAGGTTCTTCCGATTGGGTTTATGGAGTATGTCATATTTGAACACTTAGGCTTGTTTCGATTGTATCTCTCCCCTTTGTCAGAGCTCGGGGTGTTCCTTTGGTGTTTGTTTTGTTGGATTCCTTATTCTCCAAGGAGTTTATGTTAAAAATTCATAATTTTGGTCAACCGTTTGATAATCGGTTTGACTGGTTCGTCGATGTAGTATGTATACAACCTTTGTTTTTGGGTGATTTTGTGGCTTACTCCTCCTTGTTTTGATCATATCTCCCTCATCCAAACTTAGAATGGTACGTTTTTTTGTTTGGTCTCTCCTTATTCTTCAGGAAACATTCTGTCAAAATTTCATAATTTTCCTCAACCAGCTCGACTGGTTGGCATCTAGTTCAACCGATTAGTCGGGCCAGCTTGTGTGGAGCGTTGTTTTTTGTGATTTTGGTGCCCAAATCCTAATAGTTGGACCCATAAGCTCAGCTCGACACCCAGGAAATGTGTGGGGTCTATTTTGGGCCTTTCTTAGGTTACATACAGCCCACCATGAACCCATGTGGATACTTGGTGGTGAAACAATTTGAAAACTTAAGTGATTCGACTTGCATGGGAAAATGAGGAGGAGTGAGTGGGAAGCTATTTAGAGACTGATTAGGGCCCTTTCCCAGCTTGAAGGAGAAAACGAAGAGGCTTTGATGGCTGGAGGTGGGAATTAGCATAAAAGGACATAGAGATCAGTTGAAAAAAACCTTTGGAGGGGCACATAGGGCTGGACACACGTTCTTCCAGATTTTCGGGATGTGTAGCTTAGTTTCTGTTCAGCGTTTTATGTGAAGGTAGAAGCCTGGAACTGGCTCCACTCTATTCTATACAGGATATTCTGACCAAATTTTAGGTTTTACCTCAACCATTTGAACCGGTTTTCACGCTCATACGTGAGAGCCGATTCAATGGTTTCTGCTGGAACGACAGTTTCGGTAGTTTGATTTGTTTTGGTTGGTTCTCACTCATCCGAGTTGAGAATCAATCACCATTTGTTTTTTTGGATTCCTGACTCCTTAAAGAAGATTCTGAAAATTTTTTCAAATATTTTCTCAACCGTCCAGACCGGTTGGAAAACTGAATCAACCGGTCCATTTGGTTTGAATAGTTTCTTCGGAGCATTTATTCTGGGTTTCGATGGTTGATTTGTTTTGGTTGGTTCTCCTCATCAGGAGCTGAGAATCAATCACCGTTGTTTTTGGATTCCTGACTCCTTAAAGAAGATTCTGCCAGTTTTCCAAATATTTTCTCCAATCGTCCAGACCGGTTGGAAAAGCCCGAACCAACTGTCATTTTGGTTTGGTTTGCTGGAACGTCTATTCTGGCGGTTTGGGTGGTTGATTTGTTTTAGGTTGGTTCTCACTCATCGGAGCTGAGAATCAATCACCGTTGTTTTTAGTTCGACTCCTTAAAGAAGATTCGACAATTTTTCAAATATTTTCTCAGCGTCGGGCCGGTTGGGCGAACCAACCGGTCCATTTGGTTTGGTTTTGCTGGAGCGGCTGTTACGACGGTTTAGATTGGTTTGATTTGTTTTGGTTGGTTCTCACTCATTCGAGCTGAGAATCAATCACCGTTTATCTTGTTGGATTCCTGACTTTGTAAGGAAGTTTCTGACATTTTTTCAAATATTTTCTCAGCGATCCGGACCGGTTGGAAACCAAACGGCCGGCTCATTTGGTTCGATTCTTTGGAGCGGCAGTTTAGGTGGTTTGATTGTTTGTGTTGGTTCTTGGTTGCACGGTCGAATTGAACTCCGTTTATCTTCATTGGATTCCTGACTTTTGTAAGGAAGGTTCTGAAGATTTTTTGAAATATTTTTCAACCGTCCGAGCCGGTTGGGAAACCAAACCGGTAGGCTCATTTAGTTCGGTTCTTTGGAGCAATGAGTTTGGAGTGGTTTGATTTGTTTGTGTTGTTGGTTCTTGGTTACTTTCGGAGTTGGAATTGAACTCCGTTTGTCTTGTTGGATTCATGAATCTTTGAGGAAAGTTCTTACAAATTTTGGAGCCCTCTCTCAGCCCGGTGAGCAGGTTGGGGAACTAAATCGATCGATTTTGGGTTTCGTAAGGGTCCTTCGATTTCGGTTAATTGAAGCCACCCAGACCTTTGTGAGTCCAGCCCACATTAGCCTAAATCAATGTAGGGCTATATTTAGGGTCTGAAATGGGGTTTATTTATTTCAGGTTAATGTGGTTCCATTTTTGGATTCTTGAGAATCGGGGTCTATGCGGGTCAAGGGTGATTAGTTAAGCACGATAATCTAGTGTTTATCGGGAATGGAGTTCTTCGAGATGAATAGGCGATGTTTAATATAGTTGGACAGGTGTTGTAGCATCAATGAGTGACTGAGATGCAATGTATGGTTTCTCCTAGCTTGCTTTTCTTTTTATATTTAATTTTGAGAGCAGTATGCGAAACGTTGATTGACCTCTTATACGTACGCTTGGTAGGGACCCGCAGTATGTGCTTTAGTGTTGGGTAATGAATTTCCACATGGATGCTTTGTGTTTGAGTGCCATGCATGCTTGCTATGTTTGTTGGCTAACCTTTGATATAGCGCGTGTGAGGACGATGCGCACCATTTAAGCTTTTGGTTGAGTGTTTTTAAGCATGCTAGATACGATTAGGTTGGTCAGATCCAAGTTGTATGTTTAGCCTATGAGGTATCGATTTTGACTCTTATGTACATACCAATTCACTAGTAGAACCGAGGTTAGGAGAAGCCCAGAGGGTGCTACCTCATATGAGGTACCTTCCCAGATAGGTAATCGATCCGGGACCAGAGGAAATCTAGTTTTAAGCATGCAGAAAACTTTTTCCATCTTGGAGTCATTGGGGTTTGTTCTTACTTGGTTTCCCACTTAAAAATAAAAATAAAAGTAAGTGGCGACTCCAAAGAAAAGCAGTTCCTTCCTTGAGACAGTTTTCCAAAACTCGAAAAATCAACCCACATTTTCTTTTCATATTTTCCTTCCATTTTAAGAGTGTGGGTCAGTGGATCGGTGGGGTCCACACTCAGGGGTTAAACAAGGCGAGACCTCACTCCTTTCACTTAGCGAGACCTCTCCCTGCCTAGGCGAGCCTTTGCTGGAGCAGAGCTTCCTTCATAGGTGAATGGTCAATCTTCTGGAGAAGATTCATGCCTTACCGCTAGGCGAAGAACATCATTAAAACTCAAAAATCCGGTTCGGCCCCTCGATCGGCTTAAGGTAGAAAATAAACCCAAGTAGGAAGGATCCCTACCTCTTGGAGTGTAGAAACACCGGTAGGAAGTCTCGAAAACACTTTCTAACTCAAAGACTTTGATTTTTCCCCAAATCTCCTTCCTTGGATCTTCGGTGAAATCCCTCTTCCTAGGTACTCATGCGTACCCCTCGTCGATGCAATGAACTTTCATTTTTGGCTCGACGAAATCCAACCAACGGAGCTTCGAGGATTGCCGAAGGAAGCCTTGGTGCTCTCCTTCTCTCCCACGGCCACATAGGAAAAATGGGCTCTCTTGTGCCCTAATCCCCCTTTTTGTTCTATTTTAACTTTAAGTCAAGTGTCTGGCCCACGTCACGCCACGTGTCCCCGACTTGTTCGGGTCTGTTTATGTCCCGAACAATTTTATTTCATCCCGATCCGAGTTCAAATTATTTTAAATGAATTTTACTTAAATTATTTCCCAAAATCTCGTTTTTGGGTTTATCGGACACTCGTCACCTTGAAAATCGCAAAAAATCCGACTACCTCGGAAGTCGACGAAATTCGCCTAAGTAACTAGATTTTGTGAGACGAATCCAACGGTGAGGTTTGTTTCGTCATCCAAGATCTAGAAAAGTTCAAGCCTGTAGCTTGTACATTAGCGACAATTTACCATTTTGCCATTTTTTTGAAAAATTCAATTCATCCGGGTTTTACAGAAACTATGAAGGGGAATTCTCAACTTTAATTCGTTGATTCTAAAAGACTACCGAAAAGCAAGGGATTGGGAGAAGAAACTCTCTTTGTATTTTTTTTTATTAATAATTGAGTCCCCTAATTTAGAACTAACAATGGATATATATGCTTTCGTAGAAAGTATTTGAACTCAAACTTGACTCCTAAACCTAATCAAAACAAATAAATCAAATTTTAAACCAAATAGTCGGTTTTAACCGAATCCTAAACAAACTCCTATTCTAGAAAAATAATAAATTCAATTTTAAATTAAAGGTAAATATAAACTAAATCCTATTCCTAGTAAAATAATAAAATCAATATTTTAAATCAAATATTTGGTTTTCACCGAATCTTATGCTCCATCATTCTCTTAGGGTTGGAAAAGATTCTTCCTCGAATCTGACTTGTCTGAATCGTCAACAAAGGGAACCAAATGTTTGACATTGAAAACATGGGATGTACGAAGGCCGTTGGAAAGTCGAAGGCGATGTACGTCGAGGTTGATTGTGAAGCACCTTTAAGGACCCGGTCTTTCGACGCTTTCAGCTTTGTTGTAGTCGTGGAGTAGGAAGTGATCCTTAATCAAAACAGCCCAAACTTTATCTCCCACCTCAAACTCAATATGGTGATGATGGCAATCCGTTGTTATCTTATACTTTGTAATCGAGGCAACAAGATGATCATAAGTGAGCTTGTGGATGTGTTGCAGGTCTGTAATGAAATCAATTGCCTTGCCAGACAGCCTAGTGCGATTGGAAAGAGTGGTCAAGTCCAACAAGCAAGACGGTACACAACCATAAACTACATAACTCGGGGCGTGAAGTTCAGTCTCGAAGCACGAACGTGATAGAAACATAGCTGGTTTTGAATCCGAAGGAGGACTACGATCTACACAAGTCAATTATTTCGAAGGCAAAAGAGTAATCTTTCGATTCTCAAAGTAAAAACTATGAGTATTATTTTTTCCATTATGAACAACATTCCAATCAAATTCACTGTCGACCAAGCAGAATATGATGGCCATCCATAGGAATGATATCATAGTAAATATTATCTTTGTAAGTAGTACTAATAGACAATGAAACTAAGGCACGACAGGATACCTTTATTTTAGAACTTTGCTTCAACCAAGCAAACCGGTATGAGGACGGGTGGACTTTAGCCTTTAGAGATAGCTTGTGAATGGCGTCTTCCAAGACCACATTCTCACAACTACTTGAGTCGACGATAAAGTGACACACCTTGTCGTTCATAGTACAAGCGGAATGAAAGAGACTATTTTGCAACTAAGAATCGTCAAATTGTTTCGATGAGAAACACGAATGTCGTAATCTGAGAAGGGTGTCGGTATCACCTTGAACTTGTTCTTCCAAAATGTCGTCTTTGAGGATGTCATCATCAACAATTACATCATTGGAACCCTCGAGTTCCATGCCCTCAACCAGTAAGGTGCATTTCCCAAGCTTAGGGAAAGCAGTTTGTAACGCCCCAAAAACACATAATTTTTATAATAATTATATTATATATTCCGGGTATAAATAGAACCAAACTTGGTTTTTTTCGAGAATTTGTTAATGTTATATGATTGTATGACTAAATGTCAATTGCAGTATATGATTGAATGTGTCTGCACTAAGTGATTAAATGATTGAACCCGGAAATAACCCAAGTGTAAAAAGGGAAAAAATGGAAATTTGTAAAATGAGGACTTAAGGGTCAATTATAAATAAGTTTATGTGTATAAGTGTAAATATGTGCATTGAAGTGTAAATAGAAATAAGTATGCGCTATATATCCATTTGGGAGAACTAACCTAAAAATGGGTTTTTATTAAACAATATTAAGAATAAGTGACTTAAGACCACATTTGGTCTTGGAAAGGCACATTATGCCAAAAAACGTTTTTGAGAGCAAGTGTGGAAGAAAAGCTAGGGTTTTGCAAGAAGAAGTGATTTTGGTGGGATTGTTTCCCATTTCTTGCTTCTAAGAGATCAAGCAACCTACAAGAGAAGATTTGAAGAGATTGAAGGTAAGAAATCAAACCCTAACTTTCCTCTTTGTGATTTTTGATTTGGGGAAAAAGCCTGGCAGGTCAGGGGTTTTTATTGGTTCTAACCCACTTCAGGAGTTGTTTAAGTTGGATTCATGGTGGGTTATGATATACATGAGTTTAGAGGGAGTAATTTTGAGTTTTGTGGGTGAGAAATGGAAAAATCTTCCATTTCTGGGCAGAACCCGCAATTCGGTACCGGTACCAAAAAGGGGGGTACCGGTACCCATTGGACAGAGGCAAAGTGGAGCCAGTACCAAAAGTTGGGCAATGCTGATGCCCGATCAAAGTGAGAATACCGTGCGTAGTTCAACAACTGCTTGATTTTGTACCCTTACATTGTAAGTCCCATATTCGTACTACCCGATAGTATAGGAACCTAATAAATGACTAATGGGGGTTCAAATAAAAAATGAAACTAAGTGGCTTGTGCCGTACCTCGCCGCCCGGCGCCTCGCGTATTAGTTAGTGTGAATAGTGCTAGTTTACTAAATATGATGTGTGTGATTTGCTAAGGGCCAGTGAGGATCACCTAACCTAGGACGGAGATTGAAGGCAAGGCAAAATGAAAGAGATAGATTGGTTTGTTCTATCTTCTCCTATTCTCGTTTCAAAATTTGAAATGTTTGTTCTAAATGTATAAGAAAAGCATATTGATTTGTTTTAATTGATTTGAGACGATTGATTGTGAAATGTTTGCATATGAAAATTGCATGAGTATTGAAAAATGAGCTGAACATACAAATGTACATATTATGCTTGTGTATTTTACGCTATAAAGGATTTGGAGAATGCCCTTAATAGCATGTTAACCATTTAATTCACATTAAGGATAGATTGATATATCAATAAAGTCAAGTGCAATCTTTTGTGAACAAGCGTATTGATGTGTCGCTGATCGGCCCAATACGTGGAACCGATATCGAGTAGTGTTCGCGAATTGATTTTAATAATTAGTTAGCGGCCCGGTAGACGGAGAGCTGTGTTATAAAACAAATGTTTTTTATACCACGACCTCTGACCAGTAGGACCGTCTTTAGTAATTTTGATATCTGTATACAAAAACATAGGTTAAATTAGATTGAGGTATAAGCTGAATCGACTTTGAGATTGTTGACATATTGGAATTGAAAAGCATGATTGCAAATTGAAATGAAAAGAGCATTGTGAAATGCATGATTTGGTTACAAATGATTTTTTGCATATGAAAGTGTATATATGGAATCTTCAATGAACCATAAATGATTGTATATGAAATAAGTATATGTATTCTATTGACATTGATCATCTAAAAAGATTTGAAAGTTTTGTTTAGTAAAATTGCATGATTTGACTTAAACTGAAACTGAAGAATGGAATTGTATAGAACCACTAAGCATGAAAATGCTTAGCGTGTTGTGTTATCTATGCGTAGGTACCGATTGAACATGAACGAAAGGCAAGATTGAGGAACTTCAAGTCATAGAGAAAGATTTGCGGAGTATGCTCCAAAATATGCATCCACTCCATTTTTTTTTAACATTGATATTTTGTAAAAACAATTTGAACTCTAAACATCTAATTTGTAAATCATTTTGAAAAGGTTTGATATGCCTTTATAATAACTGTACTTTTGTATAAATGTAATGTTAATGGGCCTACCCCTTTAAAAACGCTTCCGCATATTTGAAAGGGCTTTTATGCCAATTGAAATGTAATGCTTTCGCATGTTTTTGATAAAGTGATATAGTGGTATCAAAGCATTCCAAATCCGGTTCCGGACATGTCGAGTCGTGCGAAAGGGGTACTGCAGTTTGCGATGGCCAGGGTTCCGCCTTGAAAGCGGCGCATAGCGTTGGGGCGGGGTTGGCAAGCGGGCGGCGTCGGTGGGCGGGTAGTGGTCGAGGAGTAGTGGTCGTGACCGTGAGACTAGGAGCATCGATGGATGCAAAGGCAGTGGTGGCCAAGGAAGTAGGAGTTCGGTTACATGGTGTCGTCCATGTGGGAACACCGAGCGTGATTGTTTCTCGTCGATAAAGCATGTTGATGCTAACTGCGCGGTGAAGTCGATACATGGTGTGCTCATGGATTTATATGGTAGGAAAGCGCGTTGCATGTGTTTTTGTTATCCTTAGAAACAATCGCCCGACTACGACACGAACGCGCGAAATCTTGATTGTTGCCACCGTGCGACAACACGCGATCGTGGCATTGCGTGAGAGGGTACATTTGTTGTCGGGAACTTCTTTGAATTCCAATACTTCTTCTATAGCACCAATCCAATCTAGTAGTTTGTCGTCTTGGAGAATGCTTTGTGAAATTTTGGAATTTCCAATTTAAATGCTTGTTCTCAGCGGTGCGATCAAGGCGCGGGACTGTTAGAGGTGCGACATGACAAGGATGTGCAGGTTGTAGGGGCGCAAATGGATTATCGGCGGGAACATCCTCCTCGTCGGTAGGGACGTTGGCATGGGTGGGTGGGGCACACTTGACGTGCATGTTGTTGATGGCGGTTGTTAGGGTTGTGATATGTTGTTGTAGGAAGCAGAGCTTCTCGTGTCGAACATGTTGACCTGACGACCAGGCGACGCAACAATTAGAGATTGCCAGCACGATGGCAGATGTAATGGAAGCGGAATGAAGGCAAATTCACATAAATAGTTGCGTTGATCGAAAAGATACCAAAACTATGAAGGGGAATTCTCAACTTAAATTTGTTGATTCGAAAAGAATACTGAAAAGCAAGAAATTGAGAGAAGAAACTCTCTTTGATTTTTTTATTTATTCATAATTGAGTCCCCTAATTTATAACCAACAATGGATATATGCACTTTGCTAGAAAGTCTTTGAACACAAACTTGACTCCTAAACCTAATCAAAACAATAAATCAAATTTTAGACCAAATAGTTGGTTTCAACATAATCCTAAACAAAATCTTATTCTAGAAAAACAATAATTTCAATTTTAAATTAAAGATAAATATAAACTAAATCCTATTCCTAGTAAAATAATAAAATCAAACTTTTAAACCAAATATTCGGTTTTAATCGAATCTTATGCTCCATCATTTCATTAATAAATTAATTTTCTCATTCACCATGTTTTTACTTTTAGAGCTTTTTAATATAAATAAATATATATTATATATTAAAACGGGAATTTGGGTTGAGGACAAGTAGAATATACTCAGGCCCGTCCCTATTTTCGAATTCGAAAATTTTCGAACCCAATTATCTAAATATTTAATTGAGTTTAAAATGTTCATCCAAATCTTTCTACGTTAGAATGAGTATGGAAGAAAATTGCAATCTCTAATTGATTGGAGTTTCAATTAGATAATTTATTACATTATAACTAAAAAAAAGTGTTTATATAACTAGTTTATTAGAGTATTTCCAAAGGAACTATATTTTTTACTCTATCCTCTCTATATATATAGAGATTTAGGAACAAAAATCATGCTTCAAAAGTTCTTTATTTTGATATCTAGAATAGAGATATGAATTGTGCATCTCTATATTTGGAGATTCACTATTCACATATCTAAATATAGAGATGATGAGGTTCGCGTCTTAATAAACATTATTCTTCTATTATTTTATTATTATACTACTATTTTTTCATTATTTTATTATCGTAATAATAAAATAATTATTTTAATATATTTTATAACATATTTTTATTTTGATATACTTATATTTATTATTTATTATTTTATTAATATTGAATTATTTTTCATATATAAATATTGTAATGAATATGATGGTAGAAATTATGAATGTGATTTACCACTTTATTAGCTTTTATATTATATTTTTTTCATTTGGTTAATGTATTTTTAGTATGTAGCTTTTATTAATGTTGTTTTATTTTCTAATGTAGTATGATGCTTTATAGTATAATATTTAAAAGTTTAAAATGTATTTTTAGGTTTTTAATATATTTTTATTTATTTAATATAATTTTTATATTTATATTTAAATAAATAAAATTATTTATTTATAAAATATTATAATTTTAAAAATGAATGTTTGAAGAATGAATAGTTTAGAATTAAAAATAAAAATTGTTTTTTATAATTGGGTCTTTAAAATATGGGCTTTATCGTTTTTAAATGTAGAGAATATGACAATTTAGAAGTTGGGATTTTTTTGATGGAAATGCTCATAGGGTTTGAATTCCGGAGCTCTCGTGCAAATATCTCCAAGTTTGATGTTAATTGTCTATATTATCCTTGGAATTCAAGCCATGAATCTTAGCAGAGAAGGTTGTGTATGTAATTTCAGCATCACCTCATCTCTCCCGACTCGGAAATAATTATAAATTGGTTTCTCAACGAAAGCGAAAGAAAACTCCGATATAAACAAAATAAAATCCTCTTCAAGTTCGCAGCCCTAGCTAGGGTTTTCTTCATCGATCTTCTCACAGCAGAGTCGGATTTTCGAATCAATTTCGCTTAAGGCTTCGACAATATGTACGGATCGAGAGGGTAAGTTCAAGAAATCTTCTTTTAGTTTAAAACCCTAATTCCCTGTTATTGTGTGCTGCAATTTTGTTCTGTATATCAGAAAATCTTTAGGGTTTTTGCGTAATTTTTTTAGTCTTAATGGTAATATGGAAGATAACATCAACTTGTTCATGTATAAAGAATAAAGGAATGAGTCTTGACATTTCTGATGTCTCGTAGCTATTGGAAACGTTTGACATGTTCATTGATAACTTAAGTCCTGCATCATAGAGTTGGAAAATGTTTAATTTTTTTCTTCCCTGGAAAGTATTGCCTTTTAAGAGTAAAGGACAAATTTTAAGACACCCCAAGATGGCTAAACCCAAGTACCCCTTATGCAGCGTGGAAAATCTTTTGTTAAACTTCATTCATGGTCTGTAATGGTTTATATGCTTATTATATCAAGTTATTTATAGTTATTCTAGTTAAGGAAATTCTTTTATTCCTGGTAATTGGTGTTCTTGAGTTTGCATGTTATGATTGGAGATGTTGGGAAACATGGCAATTGTTACCCTTGACCCACTTGGCAAGTTCACAAATGGTACTTCTTGGAAGGACTCAATTGACTACATCTTGGAAATTCTTTGGGCCAGAAAGAACTATTTTTTCCCCTGATTATGGGAGAACACCCAATTGGTTCTTCCTTCCTGATAGCATTAGTGACTCGTGTCATTCCTGGCTAGGGTGATTATTTGCTGTGTTTCCTCACTTCTTCCCACTGTTTTTGGGGTTCACTTGGTGTTTTTAGGAGGGTTGATTATTGTTTTGAGGAAAAAATGTTAGAAATAAAGACACTAGGTATCAGGAAAACGTGGGTTGGGTTTGGTTTATTAACAGGTTGAGTGGGGGATTTTTTTTCTGTTTTGGGTATGGATAATTGAAGGGCAATGTTGGGAAGCGGGGGGGTTTCGGACGGGTACGAGATCGGCTCAAAGAGACAAAGAATGATGGAATCAAATCCCTACTTCGCAGTGAGCAGCAGCGCAACTGGTTTCCAACCTTATGGCTATGGAAGCGGCTTTCAGCCTCCTGCCTTTCCAGTTGTTCGGCTCCGGGGCCTTCCTTTCAACTGCACCGATCTCGACATTTTCAAGTTCTTTGCTGGACTGGACATAGTGGATGTGTTGCTGGTGAATAAGAGTGGCCGGTTCTCAGGAGAGGCTTTTGTTGTCTTTGCGGGATCCATGCAGGCTGACTTTGCATTGCAGAGGGATAGACAGAACATGGGACGCAGATATGTTGAAGTTTTTAAGTGCAAGAAGCAGGATTATTACCATGCTGTGGCGTCAGAGGTGAATTACGAAGGAATATATGACAATGATTTCCATGGAAGTCCTCCACCTTCTCGGTCAAAGAGGTTCTCAGATAAGGAACAAATGGAATACACTGAAATATTGAAGATGCGTGGTCTCCCCTTCTCTGTGAAGAAATCTCAAATTCTTGAATTTTTTGTAGACTTTGAGCTTGCAGAGGATAAGGTGCACATTGCATGTCGCCCAGATGGGAAGGCTACTGGTGAGGCTTATGTGGAGTTTGCTTCAGCAGAAGAGGCTAAGAAGGCTATGGGCAAGGACAAGATGACAATTGGATCACGATACGTGGAGCTCTTCCCGTCAACACCAGATGAAGCAAGGCGAGCTGAGTCGAGATCAAGGCAATGATTCTATGGTGTGGCCAGGGATTTTAGTGGTTACTAGAAGTTAGTATTTGTCTGCTACCATCTATACCATGGTTGTCTCTATCTATATTTCATCTGTTTACTGATCCTATTGTTATGGTACTTAATATTCTCTGTTGTTTTAGGATATATGCATAAAATTTGGATTAAGACATTTTTGAATTGGCATGTTTAAATTGAAGTTTTGGGCATCATGAAAACTTGTTTATTGGATTTCATGCTTTAATTAGTATTACACTGTTTTAAGGCCAATAACTTCTGCCTGGTTTAGTTTAGAGAAATATGGGAACCAAAATGTACTAGGGGAAGGCCAGGAATTTGGGTAGGAAAAGCAGTAGCCTTGAATTCTAGCAAAGATTAAGAAAATGATCAAAGAGGTGAACAGAAGCAGATTTTTTTTTTTTTGGGGTGGGAATCTGATATGCTTTTGATATTGTGTAATGTGGAATGGTAAATCATTTGTTCACTTTGTTTTGGGGAAAGTAATATGCATGAAAACTAGAATCATTCCATAATTTTGTGTTTGCACACTAGACCTATTTCAATATAAATTAGCTACTTTTAACTTTGGGAGTCATGACACTGCCACAAGGATGTTCCTGGTCCTAGACTTCTACTGTTAAAAAAAAAAGAAGCTACTTGGTATTTTATGCAGTTGTTACATCATGTATACCTTGGCTGCACCTTCTCAGCGCAACTCTTTAATGAATAGATGCATTTACTTATAAAACAAACATATACAGATTAGTTACTTAGGAAAGCTGTAAAATCATGCTTCTAGCAATAGGAAGTAGACAATAGTATTAGTATACAAGGTGGTGGTCCTATGTGCAATGTACCTTTGTTCGTTTCTGGGATTTGCCTTGTTTCTTGTCCATTGATGATTAATGGGAACTCTTAACACCTTCGACCTTACAGTATTATTGTCATCCCATGTGTGAAGTAGCAAGGCCTCACCCTTAATGTCAGTTTCACCATATTGATTTGAAAATTTAAGGTAGTAAAGGGACAGGATATAACACTAGTTCCGATAGATGAGATTGGAGATGGGGATCAGCCGTCATGTGTCTTATGATTGGTCTTGTCTCTTATGATCTGACGTGTTTAAATGCTATTGAGGGAATATTGGTGAACCTATTTCTCTGCATGTGCTTAGGATTCATCCATTTGCCTCAACTCTAATATTCTGTGCTTAGGGGTTCACCTGTAAAGAAAAAATAAGTGTATTTATAGGAGTTTTATCGTCCCATGATATGTGTATATGGAAAGTCAGCAACCAGGTAAAATATAAACTCCTCTTGTTGATTTTATATCATCAACTGTCAGAAGCTCGATTGGCTTCAAAGTAGCCAATTAAGTTTAGGTCTTCAGGCTTCCTCATGAGTATTCCATGAGTAATGTTATTGTAAGAATCAGTTAGAATTCTCTCAAAACGGCTTTCCTATGCGTATGAAGTCCTATTATTGTTACATGTTGCATAGCACCAAAAATGCTCCTGCACTGATGGGAATTTTCCTGTTGGATCTGCGATGCTGAAAATGTTGAGCCGCTAAAGCATTCAAGTTAGTGATCCTTTGACGTTAGGTTTCTCGTCGATGCTAAGAACAAATTAAGCGGATGAAGATCTTTTAGTGAGAAGCATTGTTGCCATAATCAATGAACCAATTCACCTCTGGTTTATAGCTTACCCATAGAGGTTCTTCTAGAACACGAGTCTTGTCTCTTTGCGGGGCTTAGGGCCCTCTCAAATAAAGTGATGATGAAGCGGGTTGGGGATCCAGAACACGAGAATTGTCCCTTTGCATGCCCAATTGAAGATCCTGCTTGGGTTTGTGCTCGGGGGCCTTCCTTGGCAGCCCAAGAAGATGGGCCTGGTTTGTTGGGATCTCGGAGCCTGGAGTGCCAGGGTTTGTTTGGGCCATGGGCAGACTCGTCGGTTGGGCCCTGAGGAATGCCTTCTTCTCGATTGAACCTCGTTGGATCTTGAAGTTAGAGCTCCTGGGAATGAAGACGAAGTTTGTTAGAGCCTTGTTATGGCTCTTCCAGGTATGATTTTATTCCCTCATAAAGTTCCCCTTCTCCTCTCTTTTTTGTTTTTTGCCAGCTCTGACTCTTTGAGGGTTCTTCTGGCTTGGGGGATTGTTGTGGACTTGAGGTGGATATGGAGTTATTAAGGATGGTTTCAGTTGATGGCAAAGAATGGGGAGAGGTTCAAGATGGCGCGATTACTGAAGTAGATCACGAGGCAATGGGATTAGGGCTTCTGTGCGCGGAACCCACCACTGAGATCCTAGAATGTTTGGGGTATGAGAACTGAGAGGATAGTTGCATGATCAAGTTTAGTGAGTTTTTGGGGGTGTAAACGATGGGTTATGAATGAGATCCTGGGTTTGCTGCGTAAAATGGCATATCAATAGCCAAAAGATAAGAAAACGGGGCATCTGTCAAAGACTAAATGTGAGAGGGAGCTAAGAAAATTGGAGCGCTCCATCAACTACAATGGGCAAAGTTCTAATAGAGGAGGGGGCAGAGATGGGGAATTTTTTTGTTGAAGTTAAAATGAATCAGAGCCATACAGATAAGAGTTTTTGTTGAAGTTAAACGGGGAATTTTTCTCTTATATCTTTATATAAGAGAGAACTTATATGCAAATAAGAAATTTTTAAATAAGAAAATTAACATAGCTTCCCTTGCCATTGTTATATATAAGAATTTAATGACCTTCAATATCTCATCGACTATGTGATCACTTATTCCCTAACGCTCTCCTCATTGACAGATCGATAAGCTTAAGACGTAGACACTCATCAGACGGATTAAAACACAAAGATTTTAATCTTTCAAACTTTATTTCATAAAACTTCTTATTTTACATATGTCTTCTCTTTAAAGAAGCCTTAACTCCATTACAAAAACTAAGACACAAAGTTAGCTGATATGATTTTTTTCCAATATCCTCTCAACCGAGAAAGATTCTCACTATGTATGGTGCCTTTATCGTTTCGATTCCTTATCCTTTTGTTGACTTCCTGAGTTATTATCTTATCTTCATATTCAACTTTGTTATCATTTGTTTTTTCACTTTCAAAATTAAAGATTATCTTCTAGGTGACTTGTTCTTTCCACTCCTTCTGTTCGATTGCTATCATCCAACTATCTGGCGGATATGCCTTCAAAAGACATAATTATAGCTACTGGAGATTTTATCGTCGAATTATCAGTCATTATTTACATTTATGTCAGATACGTTGTGACGCACCACTTAAGGATGTGACATTACATCTTTTCCCACGCTTATCCAACTTTCTCATTACTTCATTTCTTTTTCATTATTCTCGTCAGTTGCTCTCGTAGTCTTCATAGCCTGAATATCAACCGACTAACTCTGCGATTCTTTTCATTCATCATTCGATGTGCTCTCGCTTTCCCATCTCTAATAAGCATCATCCGCTTGCCGGTGTGGCACAGCCGATCGACGCTTCTTTTTCTTAAGTCACACTCTTTCAAGCACCGCTTAATTCCTAGTGCTCTTTTTGTTTTTATCCATCGCTCATTTAGTCACAATTTTCTTGGTATGTTGTACTTATCCGAACTCGGTTTCTTCACCAGAGTTATGTTACTGCATGGAAAGCCTGCAATGACTATACTATTGTCTTCATTATATTCAGACTGATACTAAAAACTTAGCATACAGCTTTGATTTTTGTGTTAGGTTACACTGTCTGAGATTTTAAAGTGTCATATAAGATTTCATCGCAATCTTACTCCGTAGATTCACACCAAACCATAATCTATCAGACATGAAAATATGATCTGCTTGGTCTGTTATCATTATTATGGGGTAAATGGATTCAATTGAAGTTTGGTAATATCCTTTTCCATTGAGATTGTTATAAATGAATTATGAAAAGGCCAAATACCCTTTCTCCATATTTGATAAAATGACAGTACGATTTATGGGTATTTTTTCAGTTTCTTTCTCGAGAAAAAAGAAAATGTCACATGGGTTTTCTCCTTTTGGGAGGAGTTTGTCATTTCATCCTTTTTACGCATTTAGCCGATAAGTGCATTTCTATACTCAGATATTTTTTGCTTTAGACGATATATCTCATGCCCCACGTTATCAAGATTGGCCGTCGTTTCGCTTTTCTCTCGAATTCGTACATAAGATATCCAAGCCTATCTTATTGATGTTTTTAGTCTCTGAAGAGACTTGAGGGAACATCTTCTGACCTCATTATCATTTCTCATAATCTTTCAAAACAATTTTCAAGGAGATTTTGGGATATATACGAGTTAGTTTGATGTTATTGATATATTTATGTAAATTTATTACTTTTTCTTCGATTGATATAAGAGCATTATAATTTTCTACAATTATATTCATTCCTTCGCCCATATCAAGACGTTCAGCTCATAAATGTTATTCGACATTTGCTCAAAAGTCTCGCAAGAAAATTGTCAAGATCTTTTATATGAACAATCTGGAATTGTAATAACCAAGCAAGAGTTTGCCATTTAGACAATCTTCTAAAGATGATTCATTTTCCCTATTTCTTATAAATCCTACAACTCAAGATTATCGCTTTCTATTATAAAATGCTTGCGTAATGCTAATACCTCAAATTTATTAGTTCCTTTTATTATTGCAAGTAACTCCTTTTCATTAATATCATAATTAATATGATTACCATTAAAAGTTCCACTTGTATAACAACATATTTATCCTAAATCTATCTTTAAAATAGTTGTCTAATACTTATCTGAAGCATCTATTTGTAGTATTAAATTGTCATTTTTATTTGACAATCTTAATTTCGGTAAATCTGAACATATATTTTTTAATTTCTTAACTATTATGATATGTTTTTCACTCCATCATGTTTGGTTTTTCTTTGTTAATAATTTTTGTCATTCTTGTTTTTTTGTTGCTAAGTCTTTTATAAAATCAGAAGAGTAATTTAAAGATCCTAAAAATTTATGTATCATTTCCTTAGTTCTCAATTCATTTGGGAAATCTTTTATTTTTTCGACTAAATGTGATTATAGTTTTATGCTTTCAGAACCTATTATCATTCCTAAAAACTCTAATTTTTTTTTTTATATCAACTTTCTTTTCTGAGGAACTATATCATGTTTTTTACAGAGTGTTATGAAGGTATTTAAATGATTTTCATGATCTTTCTCATTATCGAAGACAAGATATCATCAATGTCTATTATGCAAGTTCGAATAATCGAAGCATTTTATCAATTTTTCTTTTCGAAAACTTGAGAAGATTTTTTAACTTCAAAGACACATCCATTCATAAATTTAATTCCTTGGGGTACTAAAATTGTGAATATGTATATTATCATTATCCATTTTTATTTGTCAAAATCTTGATTGACAGTCAAATTTATTGTATAGTTTTTCTCTCTTGCCAAATTTATTAATATTTCCCTATTTGAGATTAATATCCGTCAAATTTAGTATTCTTATTCACCTTTTTATAATTTATCACCATTCTTGTTTTTCCTCTTTTTATCTCACTATGTCTTCTTACCATAAAAGCATAGCTATTATATATATTTTTACTTTCTCTTATTAGATTCATTTGCATTAATTCATTAATTTGTATTTTATGAATATATCATTGGTCTTACTCTAATACTTTTATCAGGATCTATCATTTCTAATTTAGAGTAGATTTTTGTCTTTTCCCAATATTTCAATGGGTTATTACTAAAATTTTGTTTCAATTTTTCACATGTGTCATGGACTGTTGCTTTATAGGTAATAGATGTATTTATTTTATCTGTTCTCAATTTTCTAGCATTTTGATCATAATTTATTCTAAAAGGTTTTAATATTCTAGGTACTCATATCCAAGGGTTATAGTAGTTTTAAATATTATATATATATATTTGTTGATATATTGAGAATTGCTGTAAGTATTCTCTAATATAATATCACATTCTATATTTGTCATAATGATAAACTTTTCCTATTTTCACTATTTTATTATGAATCATTATTTCCACACTTTCTTTTTGTTTTGTAATCTTTTCTTTATTTCCAGTTATACATTTTATAGAGATTTTAGCATATTTCAATTCTTTTAATGAAAAACTTTTAAATATTGTTATTTCTGATCCTGTATCTATTAATCCATATGTATATAACTTAGTTTTTGAAATATTTATTATTATAAATACCATAGTATGAAATGTAATTTATTTCATTTTTGTCTTTCTAAGAAAATACATATATCTTTACTATATATTTCTATTCATTATTTTGTAATTTTATATTTTTCTAATATATCTAGGAAATTATTTCATAAGAGAATATCATAATGTCAATTTCCTTACATTTTATTATCTTTGTAGCAATATACCAAAAAGGTTATCCTTTGTAATCTTATGGGTATTTCTACCTTTAAATTACATTCTAATGTTTGACTAGCATAATTTTTAAAAATATATGGGCTTGTTATACTTCCTATTATTTTCACATTTATCAGCTTGGATATGATTGCAACTAGCACTTGTATCTATTAAAATTTTTGTTTCTTCAACTTTTCTTTCTTCATTGTAATAATTTGCTTTTATCCGGAAATGTGAATGCACCCATTTTCTTATTCTGTAGAAACTTCTTCTCCTTGTATTATTTTTGCTATTATTTCCTATTAAGGAATTTCCCCTAAATATGGGGTAATCTATCATTTGTATATAATCTTCTTTAGGAATATCATTTTCAAGACTTACTATGTAATTTGTTGGTATTTCTATTATGTCCAACTTTTGAGGTTCTATTATCTCAGTAATTTTTCTACATTCTTCACTAATTTCAATAACTGGTTTATCGTGGTAAATTCTTCCATAGTTTGAATTTGATAGTGTGTACAAAGCACTATAATACACTGTCATTATATTATTGTCTTATTTCATAAAATCATTCCTTAAGAATTTGAAATATGTCTGTGACTATTATCAAAATCTTTTATCAGATTAATATTATATTTTAGTGAATATGTGAACATTAATTTCAGATATGCTAAATTTCCTTAGACGCTTCCTATGTGGTTTTCATGTGTTTGCATCAATATTTTATCTTGTAAAACTTAAAACTATCGCGTATTTGCATTTTCGCGAATAACGTTTTTTATTATTTATACTCTTGCGAAATATATATATTGTATTTTTTCTCTTATTTTTTCACTTTTTATCTCACTTAATGTTTCATTTATACTTTCTTTTGTTAACAAAATTAAGCTTTATGTTTCCTTTAGCCTTGTTAATTGTTATACTTTTTTATATCTATTAGTATTCATGAATTATATATTTTTTATGCATATATATTTTATTTAGGTATCTTAGTAATCATTTTCCTAAGGATTTTAAATAAAAATTTAGACTCTGAATTTTCTGTAATTTTTTATTATCAAAAGTGCTTTTCAATCTATATCCTTTTTTATCTTCTTTTAACGCTAATAGCTTCAAATTTAGAAATATCATATTTCTCAATTGTTTCCTTACTCGTTCTGTATCGCTTTCTAAAGAACTATTGTTATTCTCACTATAAGTACTACTTATTTCACTATCAAAACTTATATACTTTCTAAATCATCTTCTTTATTTTCTTTCCATATGATAGATGTCTTTTTCTTTTTTTGATATTCACACGTAATTCATCCTATTTCTCTACATATTTCTATTTGTGAGCCTGTTATTCAATGATTTTGTGTAATATTCCTTCTTTTATAATTAAATATTTTTTAAATGGTTTTCTTCATTCTTTTCTAAATATTTTATATTTTGTAAATCTTTTTCTTAGCTTTCCCATTTGTTTTCCAAATTTTCTTTTCTTATACTCCTTACATCCCCATTTTCGATGTTATCTATTTTGTCACAAAATACATTTTCTCAATTTCTTGCACCTTTTATAATATACCTTTTGGGTGCATAATTCTGCTAATATTTTCTTTAAAAATTATATTCTGGCTCCTAGAGTATCTGCATCTTATGTCCCTATTTTTTCATATTCTTCTTGGAAATAGTATGTATTTGCTAAGATTATCATATTCATATTACTATCAAATGCATTATAATACCATTTTTTAAACTCACATGTATATTCATCTATACTCTTCATCTTAGAAATTTGTAAATGTGCTAATTTATTTCTAGCTTTTATTATATCTTTTTTTCTTTACTTTATATTGGTTGTCATCCATAATTCTCCTTGAAATTCATTTACTATATATCTAATAAAAGTATATACTCATTCAAATATGCTACTTTCAAAGGCAACAATAGTGTTATTTGTAATTAAATTAAAATTAGGGGCTAATAATCATTCCCATCATTTTCTAACACATTATGTTAATGTTCCTATCATTATTTGGGCCTTAGTATTATTATCCCAATTTGTTCCTTGTGTCATGAAGTATAATGTTATTGTCTGTGACAATTTATTTAACACTGTTTTAATATCTTTTTGACAATCTATGTCTAGTTATACTCCTGTATTTCGTAATTGTTTAATTTTTGTCTCTTTTGGTTCATATTTAGGTATTTTATATTGTTTTTCCAAATGTTTTTGGGTATTACTATTTTATTTTACTAGGTCCTCCTACATGTCTTATAGGATTCACATATTTTGTTTCATTTAAATTCATTATCTGTATTTATATCATTATATCTTCTATTTCACTTTTACTTATTTGACTCATTCTTCTACAGTTTCTTCTTATACTACTTGTTTTCTTTATTTTCTTTTTCTTTTTCTTTCTAACTCTAATTATTGTTCCAATAACTTTTTATCTAGACTTTCTTTTTCTATATCTTCATTTTTTTATTGTTTATTCAAGATATTTTCTAAATATTATTTGTTCTACTATTTTCTCAATTGTTCCTCTAACATATTTTGGGTCTTTTTCTATACTAATAAGAGCATGTTACTATATTTCTATATTTATCATCCTATTTTCTAATTTCTTCATTTTTTTTCGATTTTTTTCTAATTTATTATATGTTCTTTTTACAACTTTTAATATTTTTTCTATTAATATTTCTATTTTTCTATATTCCATGTTATTTGATTTTTATAATTCTTGAACTTTTCTAAGGGGATTCAACATATGACTTCTTTATTGGTTTAACTATTTCTTTCACAAATTTTCTCAAATCTTTGTATAGTCCATATTATTTTATTTTTATTTTATCTTTTGGATATAAATTTCCTATTTCTCTTTGCATGAGATCTTTAATTATTTCTGGATATTTGTCCTTCATCATGTTTTTTTTTATTTATTTTTTATTTTTCTACTATTAAAGTCTTTACATAAATAAGTTAGTTTTTTTCTAAATATTTATCTATTATTTTTTGTACAAAGGTTTTTATTCTTATTTATTTTATTCATTATCTAGATTATTTTCTATGTTGGAGTTTATATTTTATTTAAATTACAATAAAATATTTCACTAAGATCTTCTTCTTGGTTATAAGTTACTTCAATATTATTATCAATATTATTATTTACAAGATTTAATTCCAAAGTTATTATCATCAGGTATATCTTTGATCTTAAATTTTTTATCTTAGCTTTTTATTAATTTTTTTTTTCATTTCTTAAGGAAGATTTAGTTGTATAATTATTATTGATTCTTGTAAAAATATTTAAGGTTTAGCTATATATAATGTTCTTAATAACTAATCATTTGTTAAGAATTATACTTATAATAAGTTAGAGATTCTATTATTATAATATTTAAAATCAAGGTTTCGCACCCTACTTGGGGTATCGACTCGTGGCGAGAGGTCAGCGGTCGAGGTTCAATCGCCTGAACCCCCATCGACCTGGTTCAACCCAGGATAGACCTACTATATATAAAATAAAATATATTTTTTCTTATATATAAAACTTAATTTTCATTGAGTAATAAAATTAAAGAGAGACATCCAATACACATTAAAGAGATGCATCAAATACATAATCAAGTTCATACTTCATATAATAATAAAATTGCATACAAAGAAGAAAGCTACATTGTGATTGTATATCGTCATCTCCATCTCGTTTCCAAAGAATTACTGAACATTCACTTAATATCACTAAATCTCGAATATATCCACTCCCAAATCATTGTCATAAATTTTAAAAATAACTCATTTAACTTAAAATAAATAAATACATATAACAAAATAAAATAACACACAAATTTTAAAAAATTACCTTGGGCGCCAACAATATTGCAAGTCTCGCAGTTGATGAACCCACTATTCTGATTAATAATGTTAAAAAGAAATTAATAAATAAAAGTTAAAAATCCCGCAGAAGCTGTAAACTATTACGCATGATTAAAGGAGGTGAAAAAGCAAGAACTCTAAGAACCCCAAGACCGGTCAATTGTTGTCGGCTCGACCGCGGTGGCCTATTTATCCCTGCTTTGGTCATGCTTTTTCTTGCCTGATCGGATTCCATTCCTAGTCGTCCTCTAATTTTTTCCGACAACCGACGCCGATCCGATTTTAACAACCTTGATTTAAATCATAATCATCTTTTTCTTTTATAAGTTTCATTACTTCAAAAGTTTTAACTATTCGTGTCATAAATATGATAAAGACTTTTTTAAAGAATTCAACCATTTATGATTTTTCTTTGTCAACATGCGTCATGGAAACTTTTATTATTGTGAATAGTACGTATTTACCAAAAACTTTTTATTGTTATCCTTTCCCACCTCTATTCATGTACTTATTACTATTATAAATTCTATTTTTATACGTTTTGTTTTGATATCAACTTTTATTTTTGCTAGAGATTTACACAAATGTTTTACTACCCTCCTTCTCAAGCTCTTTTCTTATATTACTACCTTTTTTATATTTCATTTATACGAAGATGTTATTAACATGAGTTTTTATTTTTGATAATTTTGTCATAACAATTCTAAAAATATTCTTATATTATCTAATAGTCTTATCATTAGATAAATTTCTTCACAATTGCAAAATTCTTCTATAGATATTGATTATGATTATTTGTTAAATTTATTATTGTTTTTGTTATTTCAGTTTTAAATTATTCTATCTTTTGTTTTTCAGTCAAATGTATCATGTTTATTATAACAAACTTTTTTTATGTAGCTTCTGTTATTCATCATTAAACCAAAATTCTGTATCAAATTGTGCTAAATCATAAACTTCAATATTATCATCTAAGATTATTGGATAATTTATTTTTATATTATTTTTCTAATTTATTTGAATTTTATTATTTCTATTTTTCTAAACAAGAGAAATTTCATCATTATTATTATCTTATTATTTCCTATATTTTATTTGAATTTATGACTCTGATACCATTAGTTGTAAGCTCTATAAACTAATGGTAATAATGTTATATTTATTTTATAGGAAAAGAATAGTTATTAAATAATTATTTTTAATAAAATAAATTGATAATAGCATGAAAAATAAAATCTATATATATAACTAAAATAATTTATTTTATATAATTTTTAAGAATAGAAGAATAAATTATAAGTATTTCAAAGAAAATTTTATTTTATAAAATTGTTAATTATTATTAGTTTTCATTTTTTAATGTTTGGCCCATGGCCCTTATAGGACTAGGTTAGGCTCACCAAAAGTAGGTCCAAATAAAAGTGGGTCGAATTGATCAATGCCCATTTCCTAGCCATGTGGGATTGACCCATTACAGAGAGATCACGCGATCCTTCTTCAAGAGGACAATGCACTTTCCCTTTTATGAGGCGATTCTGAAGTTCTAAATGAGTCAGCTTAGAGGCCCGCCTTTGTGGGGCTGTTTTACCTGGGAAGTGGCCTTAATCAGTCTCAATGTCTCACCTCGACATTCCCGCGATGGTTGATCGTGAGAGTAAGTTTAAGAAAGCTGCTCAATGCCCCTCCAAGACCTTATGTCCGATTAATGTCCTATTTGTCGACACAATGAAGGAAATGAGACAGTCTCGCCCTTCCCGATTGAACAGCAATGGTTTCGTTGTCACTGTGCACTCTGGAATTTCAACAAGGCACATGCAGGCAAAGTCTTCATTTTTTTGGGACCTTTAGCTTTATTCTGGCATCCAAATTAAAGGCTTTAAAGGGGATTTTGAAGATGTGGAACAAAGAGGGTTTTAGTAGAGTTGAGACAAAAAAGAAAGAGGCTTTAAGGAGGATTTCTTTTTAGGATGATTTAGAAAAGGAAAAGGGGTTGGCTCTAGAGGAAGTTGAGGAAAAGGAAAAGGCTAGAGAAGAGTATAAGAAGTGGGTTGATATGGAAGAAGTCTTATGAAGACAAAAATCTAGAGAACTCTGGTTGAAAGAGGGTGATAGAAATACAAGGGTTTTTTTTTCACAGAATGACCAACTTCCCATAAGAGGAGGAATACTCCTCAAATATTAGTATTAATGACAGAAGGTTAGTTCAAGATTATGAGATCAAAGAAGGTTTGGTAGGAGTGTTTCAAAGACTTTTGTCCACTCTGAGTAATTGGCGTCCGCCTCTCACCGATCTTTTGTTTAACGTCATTAGTGAAGAGCAAGTTGCTAAGCTTGAAGAAATGTTCACATATGAGGAGATCTCGACAACGATTTCAAGTCTTGATGGGGATAAATCCCCAAGCCCATATGGGTTTTCCCTTGGATTTATGGTCCTTCAACTAGGACTTCGTGAAGGATGAAGTCAAGAGTTTTTTCAATGAATTCTATAATCACAACAAATTTGTTAAAAGTCTTAATACTACTTGCTTAGTTATGATCCCCAAGAAACGTAATGTTGAAGATATCGACTTAAGATCCATCAATTTAGTGGGCAGTCTTTATAAGATCTTAACCAAAGTGTTGGCCAACAAAATCAAAAGGGTTATGGGATTGATCATCTTCCAGTCTTAGAATGCCTTCGTAGTAGGAAGAAAGATTCTTTTAGCAGCATTAATAGCTAATGATGCAGTGGACTCAATCTTGAGTAAGAAAGAGAAAGGGTTGCTTTGCAAGTTGAACATAGAAAAGGCTTATGATCACATTAGTTGAGATTTTCTATATTAGATTATGGAGAGAATGTACTTTGGCAGAAAATGGATAAGTTGGATTAATTGGTGCATTTCCACGACTTCTTTCTCAATTCTTTTCAATGGCTTTCCTACGGGTTTCTTCTGGAGCACTGGAGGCTTAAGATAGAGGGACCCCCTCTCCCCTTATCTTTTTATGATTGGGATGAAAGTTCTGAGTTGCTTGTTAAAACGCGTTGTGGAAGGATATTTTATTTTCGGTATAAATGGAGGGGAGATAATCATCTCTCACCTTATGTATGCTAATGACACTGCCCTGCAATGCCAACTGCACAACAAATGATGTACTGACAGACTGCTGGTTCTCAGTCACTCGGGCAAGAATTAACCCGAAAGCAAGAGGAAATAATCACGTGAGTAGGGCTGGATAAGATGGTTGTTAGCCGCTGAAATTGTCAGGGTATATTCTTCCCCACTACTTAGGCCTTCCCCTCAGCCTCGCACAAGCCTGGGCTGGCTCAGGACTCATCAAGAAAAGATTTTGAAAGAGATCGACTCGGAAGACAAACATCTCTACTTGTGGGAGACTCGCGTTGATTAGAAGCACCCTATCTAGCCTTCCCATTTATTTCCTTTATCTGTTCTGAATGTCAAAGTTGGATTGGAGGAGATCCAAAGAGATTTTCTTTGGGGTGGCAGCAATTTAGAGTGGAAGCCACACCTTGTCAATTGAAAAATAGTGTGTTCTAAGAAAAGAAGAGGGGGTTTAGGGGTGAGAAGTCATTCCAAGTTGAATCAAGTTTTGATAATGATAGCGAACCTCTCTAGAGAATGTTATTAGCATTAAATGGGGTGCTCATGGATGCTAAGGTTGTTGATGTCTCGATCAAGGGTGGAAGGATACTCAGCTTTTCTAAGATCATTTAATGATTGGGAGGTGGAGGAGGTAGAAAGATTTCTTTGTTTGCTTCATAGAAGAAAAATCAGGCTCTTTCAAGAGGATTAGTTGTTAATGAAGGATTCTAAGAATGTTGGTTCTTCAGTTAGACTCATGTACAATCTATTGGATCATCTTCCCCTTTGGTTTTCCCCTCTCGATCTATCTGGAATCCTATTGTTCCACACAAGTTAGGTTTTTTTACCTGCGAAGTGTCCTGGAGTAAGGTGCTTACGCTTAACTAGCTGAAAAGGAGAGGGTTTACTCTTGCAAATATATGTTTTCTTTGTGAAGAGAAGACGAAACCTCAAGACTACTACTTATTCATCAAGCCAATAGTTAGGAAGCTTAGTCTTTTCGCCACAGCAATCGCACTAGATGGGATTCGCTGGAGAATTGCCAAACCCTTGTCGCAAGAATCTAGGTGGGCAAAATGCAAGAGAATCTGGATGATCGCTTTTTTCATTTATTTCGACTTATGGCTGTGGAAAGGAACATGACGTCTTCCGTAATTAAACCTTTGCTAACATAATGAAGACTATTTTTTTTTGTAATTTCATGCATAGGCCAAACTCAGATAGCCAGGATAACATCGATTTTTTAGCGATTTCTCGACTTATTGCAGATAAGGAGATGTAGGTTTTTTTGAAGTTCCCTTTGTATACCTAGTATACTTTTTTGGGCTTTTGCTTTTTTTTTTATCAATATATTACTTTTTACCGATACAAAAAAGAAAATTGTAGAGATTCTTCCATCATATAAGCATTTGTATCCCTTATGATTGAAGCAAGTGTTTAGAAGATTATAATCTCCCGTATCTAGTTTGAGGTTGAAAAGATTCTGAGGGAAACTTCTGATTTAGCACTGTTGTAGGCAATCTATTTAATAAATAAACAAATGACGCAAAATCATAATGGATTGGCGTTAAGATTGGATTTGGCATAAAAAAACGAGTCAAAATATTATTACTAGAGCATGGGATCGGCCTTAAGTTTGAATTTCACGTGAAGGTTTATTCGGCCATTAACTTCAATGTCCATTGTAATTAATTCAAGGGTGTATAAGCTGGTCCGGACCGAACACCCACAATATATTAATATATATAATTAGAGGGAACAAACCAAATTGTTCCAGGTGGGTGGTGGTGGTGGCCAGGTGGGGGGATTTTGAATTTTGAGTGAGTGGCTGCCTACTGCCTGCACAAGCCATTCATTCTCTCCTCCTCCCCCACCCCCACCCCCACCCCCACCCCCACTTAAGAATAATGCCTCCAGATTCCAGAATATAATATGTTGAATGATGATAAACAAGTTAAGTTAGTTCCAACGAATCAAATATTATCAATATCTCCCTACAAACAGGCTGCCCAATTTATTTGCTTTCTCAGATTTAGGCACGCATTGGTTGTTCTCTGTAGGAAATTTTATAAATAAAACTCTTTTGAATTCAAGGGATTTTAAAATGCATTACAAAGCTCATTGGGGAATTTTTCCGATAATTATAAACAAATTTTCTTTTGAATCTTGGGATCCCTGGACTTAAGGGCATAAATTTGCCGATTTGTAGTACATTGCTGGGACATTAGCAAAAGGAACTTGGAAAAACAGTGGAGATGGACATAAACTGAGGATTGGTTTGAGGATTAAGGCAGATCCTATTCCCACAGATGTGATCGACATCGTGTAAAAGAATGAGGATTTGTTATAAATTTATAATCCATGGCTTCTCTGTCTTGATGAGTGGATTTGGATTGATTAAATTATGGTTATTAATAAACTAAACGTAAATGTTGGATCAATCCTTTTTTAAATTATATATGAAAGTTGAAACTGGCTAGTGGAAGCATTGTCCACTGCGTTATGAAAAGAGATTCTAGTTGAATAAACAAAAACATAACTTAATTTTTAATATCTTTTCTCTTCCATTCCCACAGTTGTTCTGGTTCTTTCTCCTTCATTTTTCTTCCGAGCCAAACAGCCTCTTCCCGCCATGGGGTTTTTCTGTGTCGCCATTAAGATGCCGAAACCCATAAACGTCGTGTTTCTTCTGAACCTGATCGGATATTTCAAGATCATTGTCATGGTGGCACTTTCCCATTTCCATCCGCCGGAGCAAGCTTACTCAGACGAACACCCCGCCAGTTCTTACGTCATTGTGACGGACCGGCAGCAAACCCCGTCGCTAGTCCCGGTTCCGGTAGTGACGGCGTGGATCAAGAAACGGGTTCCGGTGGTGGAATACGGAAGTTTCCGGGGAAAACAGAGGTGGATGAAGGGGAAGAAGGTGTTTGCAGTGTGTGTTTGGATTGCATCAAGAGAAGCCATGAAATCAGAGAGCTGTCAAATTGCAGCCATGTGTTTCATAGGGAGTGTTTGGATACATGGGTGGATGAAGGGCAGGTGACTTGTCCATTATGTAGATCCATGCTTTTTCCAGGCTGCAGCTAAGAAGGAGAAAGAAATTTGGAAAAGTTGTGTTAGGTTCTCCCCTGAATCTATACTCTGTCAATTATATTTTTCCATTTTGTTTTCTCTTTTCTAGTGACACCTTGTTGCATGTGAAATGAATTCTAGTTGACAGACAGTACTTCATCAATAATCTCCATTGATCAGTTGTTTTACTCCTTAATTGATAGAGAAAGTGGATTGAAATGGCAGATCCTATTGCAAAATTAATTTTGAAAACTTCAACCTTTCAAACAAAAGTATCCTGAATGTGTAAAAATAAATCCCCAATTCTCCAAAGTTATTTTGTCACATCCCTTATGAGCTACGAGATAACTATATTTCAAAGGGCAAATTTGTCCATATTTATGTCTTTATTATCTCTTTTTGGATTTTAAAGAAAAATGTTAGTTTTGCAAATAAGTCAAATTTGTTGATATTGTGTCTATTTATCCTCCTTTTTTGGATTTTAAAGAAAAGAGTTAGTTTTGTAAGTCAAATTTATTGATATTGTGTCTTTTTAGATTTTAAAGCAAAGATTAGTTTTACAAATAAGTTTTATTTTTATCCCTTTTAAAAGGGGTTATCCCTAATTGATAAGGAATTCATTCAACTAATCCGATAGACTTGAAGTTAACGGTCTGGATAAATCCTACAAAGATTTGAACTGATGAACATTGGAATTATAGATAATACAAACGTATTTGACCCATCCATTATTCCTGCCTAAACATCTGGTCAGCGCCAAATGGTCGGGCTACTTAATTTCACATTTTTTCGAGCCTACTGACTACCACTCGGCCCTGATGCTACGGCTAAAGGGCTAAAGCGGGCCAAAATTTAAAAAATGCTAAAACTCAGAATTTATCTACTCATTAATTCTTCAAATAAAAACAAAACAATAAATGTTTAATAATAGTTAATGCATAAACGATTGAAATTAGACAATAAAATAATATTTAAAGTCTTAAATAAACGTAAATAATGCTAAACATCATTATAAATTTATAACCAAACTAACTAGTAACTATTAAGCAACTAACTACAATTAAATAATAATTAGAATTAATGAAGTACCAACGACAATCAAGTTCAAAGTTTCATGATAAAAAATGAAACATCAAATTATAAACATGTCAAAGTGTAATAAACAAACTAATAAATACGCTTATATCTGTAAAGTACTAAAAAATAAAGTGATAAATAAATGATTCAAAAACTACAAATCTAAAGTTTCAAATGAAATCCACTATACCCTTAATCTTCATTTTTATTAGTATGATCACTATAGATTTAGAAAAAATCTCAATAAGTCATATGAGAGAAAGATATATATATATATATATATATATATATGTCATTTTTTAAAAATTCACACAGGAATTCGAGTCACCTGGCCGGGTCTTGGGCTTCCTAACCCGATGGCCGCGATCCAATTCGGGCCGGGCCAATAAGCCCGATTTTATCTGGTTGTTAATTTCACACCCGACCCTGAAAATATCTACCTGCCAATCTCGAAATGTACCCCATCTAAACAACACCCATATTCCCAAATTTCTAATTGGAATGCAAGTGGTAAGCTAATTAGTTTTCTTTATTTCGCACCTAACATTGATACCTTTATCGGAAAGCCGCTGCATAGTCATGCGAGTGGGTGATAGTGACTCCAGCCCCAAATTAAGAGCTCAACCAAAAGATCAAATTTATTGCTTAAAACTCATCGCTCTTAAATACCACTCTACACTCTCAGATGAATCGACAAAAGATAAGATCATTCCATACCTCTAGCAAACCAAGTCCTGACGACATTCACTTAAGCAAGATTCATGAATCCACCTCGCATCGCAGAAATTCTTCCAAGTAACCCTTTTTTGTTACGTACCGTACTCTCAATGAAAACACTAATGATAGGTATCCAAGTTCAATGGAAGAACTCAACCCAAAACACTAACCTATTAGGTGGGAGAATCTATCAAACTTAAATACCACTCCATACTCTTGTATGGAACCGATGTGGGATCGTATCATATGGTGTGAGGTCTGAATTGAGAGGCTTCATGGATACTCTCTCACTCATCTAGAATGGATCAGAAGAGAAAAATGTCTGTTGAGGTGAGAAAGTATGGATTGAGTTTTCAATCGAAAGCCCGCCGCCCACGTTGCTTGAAATACATTAATATTGATGGGGCTGTCCCCATTAAGCACTATACTCTTACCTTTAAAGTTGCTTTTACAGGTCAATCGACTCTACTGTCTTGAAGCTTTGAACAGATGAATAGGTGGCCTTTGGTGGCTGCAAAAGTTGGTTTGGCTCTAGGTAAATGACAATGCTTATAAGGTATATATATAAGTAATTGAATGTTCAATCTTATCCTAATACTAATATCCCAAACAAAGAGGTAAATAAAGAATCCTAAATGATGCCTTGTTCCAAATGATCTCATTTTTTTTTTAGGCAGGTTTGAGTTTGTTTTAGTGTCACACGTAAGTTCAGTGCCACTCGGGAGCAGTAGCTTAATGAAAAGACTATGATTTAATGCTACCTGACTTGAGTTGTCTAAGAACCACAAGAAAACATAATGAAAAGACTAAGGGTTTCTGTGGTGCCATAAAGATGCCAAAGTCCATAAATTTCATATTTGTGCTGAACTATTTCAGGAAGATGGATCTGGGTCTGTCCAATTCTAATCACCATGAACAATCTGATTCCGAGGAACACCCCATCACTGGTCCCAGTCGCAGCTGTGATGGCATGGATCAAGAAGAGAGTTCCAGTAGAGGAATATGGAAGTTTGCTTGAAAGACAGGGGACAAATGAAAAAGATGGGGACACTACGTGCTCTGTTTGCTTGAACTGCATCAAGAGAAGACATGAAATCAGAGAGCTTCCCAATTGTAGTCATGTGTTTCACAAGAAGTGTCTGGTGCCTGGTGCCTGGATAATTGGTTGGATGTGGGTCAATTGACATGCCCTTTGTGTAGATCCATGTTGCTTCCAGGCTCCCCGCTATGGAAGAGAAATTGATACTACACTGCACCCCCTACTCATTTCATCCGTTAAGAGTATGGTCATTCAAATTTTGTTGTTCACACCCAAAAAGTTTGGTTGTGGCATCATATGATTTTTTTAATAACTATTTACTTCACATTAATCATTGTAGTATTCTTACAAGGATTAAAGCCCGGGAGGAGACTTCTCGTACATTCATCTTCCTTTACTACTTGATTAACGATCTTAGTGAAGCACTGAAGGATCATTACTGTTTAAGGATCTTAGTGAAGAATCTATTACTGATCTTTGGACTTAATAACTGCAAAACTCTAATTATTTGATATACTGGATTTGAGATAATGAATTTTCATTGTTTGGTCCTGAATTTTTTTTTTTTCTATTAAGGTCACATAAGTTTATAATTGTTTCCTGTTTTCGTATTTTATATATGATTATAGTATTCTATTTTTATATACCGATGCCTCTTTTACCATTTATGACAAGACATTGTTTATTCTTATTATTATTTTTAAATAAACTGATATAAGAATAAATCGGATTTGATCTCGTCAATAACAACAATTGATTACGACATTCTTGTTCGATTTGTTTTGTTTTAACAATTAACATCATCATCTACTCGATATAAAAAAATCTACTGTCTCCCAAATAATTTGTTCTTCTTCCATGTGGCAAAAGTGGCAGGTCTGTGGTGGGGGAGCCCCCATGTTACTTTTCTATTGTAATGGGGGAATGGGGAAGTGGCTACCATCATGACTCTCTCCTTCAACAAATAATCTAATCTAAGATATGTCTAATATAGTATGTTTTCATATCTTATAATAAAGCCAAACTTCTTAAGATATGATTTCATATGTTTCAGTGACATTTTTTTTTAATTTAAAAAATTATTGAAAACGTATCATCTGCCGACAATTTATATTATTTAGTTGTCAGCCAAAATGGTATTATTTAAAAAAAAAAATCATTTGTAAAGATCCCATTGGATAGTTGGATACTATCCTTTAGGGCATTTCATATCCATAATCATCCACATGGTTATTTAACTTATTTATAATAATAATAATAATAATAATAATAATAATTGATGGCTCCATTTTGAGTGGAATCCATGTGTCATTGTACTCCAAAAATAATTATGTGTCTCATCAACCCCATAGTTATAGTTATTCATATAAATTAAACATTTTTTAAATAAAAGATAATATTAAAGTTATTTGTTATGATGTTCTTTTATTTTTTGGTTAAATGTATTTTATAATGTAGTAAAAAGGAAATGAATTAAAAATCGATATCGTTTTCGAAAAATTTTCAAAAATTCATTTGCTATTTTTTTGTTAATGATAAAGGTGAGCATACTTCACTTAAAAAACCGAATTGTGCCACTAAAAAAATTACTCTTCCATTTTCGATTTGATATTTATATAAACCAAAAACAAATCATCAACATATTAATCAAATCTTTGATTAGCCATTTTTTTAATTAACCGTATATTAATTAACCAAAAAACCGATGTATTATATGCATTATATATTATATATCATATACCAAAAAATTGATGTATTATATCAATTATATATTATATACATTGTATTTTATAATTTTAGTATAATATTGGTTTTTTTTTTTAATTTTTCGATTGGTTAACTGAAACTATGGTTTTTGTCTTTTGTAAACCGAAATTGAGATTTGTATAAAACAAAAACCAAAATCGAACGATTGGTTCGATTAACCTAGTTTTCAGTTCAATCTCTATTTAGTTTCTTGATCCATTCGATTTCTTAAAATTGTTTTTTTACCTCATAATTGGTGAAGGAAAATAAGAGCAAAATTTAAAACGAAAAAGATTTAACAGATATCTCTCATTTTTCTCTAATATATATTTTTATGAGAAGATAACAACATATGAAACAGACATAATATAATGTTTAATGGGAACAATATCAGAGAGATGACCATAGAGAGCAATTGGAACATGTTTGTGTTGATGACTCTTAAACAAAGGCGCCTTATGTTGCCGACATATCAATGGAGACCTTTTCTACCAGCCATAGTGTGCTTCTGACATTTTTATGAAGCTGGATTTTTCATGTCTGTAGACGATGCTTTTAGTGAATTATCAGAGTGTTTTGTACTAATAACCTAAACTTATAGATTGAGCATCAATTCAAAAATCACGTGTGCCTTGATTCTTGTTGACTCAAGGCTTCACCTTGAGGCATAAAGCCTCTTGTTGTCACGTCTTGAGGGTCATTCATCAATCCAAAACCTGCAAGCTGGAACTCCCCATAAAAATTTCGAAGAACAAAACCAAACCTAAGCTGTGATAAACCTCCAAAAGTAGCAACATCGACATTGCATTTGAATCGGTTATCTTTGTGGCTCCGTCCACGAGTTCTTCTCGAGTGCAATATCCCCACTCTAAGTAGGCATCTTTATAGTATAAAACGGGCATTCTCCACAATCTGGACTAGAGTTAACTTCAATTTGTTCCAGATTAAATTATTCCTATTCGACCATAGAGCCCAACAAATCATAGCTACGTGATTGCGATACTCACTAGAACCTTGAGGAATCACCTCTGCCAACCACTCTTTAAATGAACCATGGTGACTTATCACACTACCCGATTCAGTTTGTACCCAGCAACCTCTAGCTCCTGAACAATTAACCAATATGTGAAAAGGAGTTTCAATTGAAGCATTACACAATGGACAAAACTCAGAGATCTCCACACATTTAGGCATTAAAGCAGACCCAGTAGGGATACAATCAGTACAAGCCCTCCATAAGAGGATTTTTTCTACTTCAGGTATAGCCTGTTAGTGCCCATGATCTTCCATACACTCTCATACTCCATCGATTAACCCGTGGCATTGCGCGGTTAAAACCACGATACCCGCACTCTTAACGGTAGCTCTCCTTCTCTCATATTTCCACACCCATTCATCTCCCACCATCATTGCAGAGGAATGGAAAAGAATTGATACTCACCTCATCCTTGAAAAAGCTCTCCTGAGATATCTTCATCTGACTCTTACTATCCACATTCATTAAGCTTTGAAACAGTGACTATCTTTTAGTTCTTGTGTTGGATGAGTAGCAATATAAACATCACCAGACGACCTGTAGATCATTAAAGATAGATCTTGCCTTTCTCCACCCATACTATATTAAGCCCGTTCTTGACTAACTCTTGAGCTTGTAAAATGCTATGCCATATGTAGCTTGGGCTATTGCCTAATTTTGCTTGCAAGAACTCAACATCATGATAGTATTTTCCTTTTAAAATCCTTGCTACAAAATATTTAGAGTCATTGACTAGCCACTAGCCTTGTTTCCCCAATAGAGCTAGATTGAATTCATGTAATTTTCTAAACCCGATTCCCCCCTTTTTCTTCTGAACACATACTTTCTCCCACCTCATCCACCTTATTCCTTTTAAGATCTCTATCATTCCCCGTAAAAGGTTAACATGCGGTCTAACTCTGACACAAGGTCGAGAGGAAGATAAAAACACTCATCATGAAATGTTGGAATAGATTGCGTCACCATCTTAACAAGAATTTCTTTAGCTGCTCTAGAGAAAAAATGATTTTTCCACCTTGAAATTATCTTCCAACCTTTGTCTTTAAGATAGCCAAAGACAACATTTTTGTTACTCCCTACCGAAGCAAGCAATCCTAAATAAAAGCTTTGTGATTGAATTTAAGAACTTCAGTATAGAACAAACTTCTTGCACACTAACGCATTAATTAAAGCATATACACTCGATTCGAAAGTTTACTTTGCCTTGAAACCTTTTCTTCAGCTTCTAATACTTCATAATTAGCCACTTTCCATTACATTACTTCCAAAAACAACTATCATCTGCAAAGAATAGTTTGTGTCTGTTAAACATTGACGTCTGACCTTGCAGCCATGGAATAAATATCTCCGCTCAAAATCACTAACCAAAGATGTTAGCCCCTCTACACACAAAAGGAATAAATAAGGAGAGAGTAGATCTCCTTGACGAAGTTCACGCTCAGGAATTATCGGACCAAAATTTCCTTGCCATTGTGCACAATTTTATATCTCACCATTTCCACACAAGTCATCACCAAATCAACCCATCTCTATGAAAAATCCAACTTCTCCATAATTTTTCTCAGGAAACTCCACTCTACCCTATCATATGCCTTACTCATATCAATTTTCAAAGCAATCATATTGTCCTTCCCTTTCTTCTTCCTCTTCAAAAAGTGATTGATCTCAAAACCAATCATGATATTGTCGGTAGTTACCTTTACCCATTTTAAGTATTATATTTTATCGGTATATGAAATTTATATTATTTCAAGAAAATTTTTAAGCCCATATCTAACTCAAGTGGTATAAGGGATGATTCAAGTGATAAAATGCACGGATGTTAGAGGTATCTAATGTAAAAGCTAATAGATATAAATAAAAAAAAAGAATAAGGCATTCTTAGCCCTTGCACTTTTTGGCATTTACCCCATACACTTTAAAATGTTCAAATTAACCTTGCACTATTCAAAAAAAGAAAAGTAAGTCAATTTCTAACTGTTGTGGCAACCACCGTTATTTATCATTTCAACCCCATTATCTACCTTAAACTTTATCTTTTGATTTATATTTAAAAATTAGATGAAAATTAAAAGTTGATTATTTATTTATTTATTTATAATTGAATAAGATAATTATTGTTATTTAAAAATTAATTTTCTCAATTTAAAAAATAACTTAAGAAATAAATTATTTATCTTAATAATTTTATTTTTATTTTTTAGAATGTTATACAAATATTGAATATATTAAAAGATATATATATATTTTTTAAAATGGGTTAGTTACTATAATCATTTTTATTTAAAAATTTATTTTCTGAAAATTTAGATAAAATTTTATTTTTTGTAGATAATATATGAATTTAATAGTATTATGAGGATGTATTCAAAAAACAGTGAGGATGATTTTTCTCATGGTATTTTTATTTTTTTAAAATAATTGCAAATATTTATAATAATAATTTTATTTTTAATAAATAAAATTTGTATAATATTTTAATAAATTTATAAAAAATAAAAAAATAATTATGATACGTAATTTATTTTTTAGTTATTTAAAAAATATATCATAGATAAAAAATCAACTTCATTATGCAAAAAAATTAATATATTATCTACAAAAAATAAAATTTTATCTAAAACCTAATAATCTGTAAATGAAAATGATTATCCTATCCTCCCAAATATATATATTTTTAAAAAGTCTATATTTTAATTTATTTAATATTTATATAATATTTGTATAACATTCTAATTTTTTTATAAAAAATAAAATTATTGTAAAGTATTGTAAGATATTACAAAAAATAAATACCATGAAAAAAATTTATCCTCATTATAAATGTTAAATTTATATATTATTTATAAAAAATTAAAATTTTATCTAAATTTTGAGAAAATTAATTTTTAAACAAAAATAATTATCCTATCTAACTAAAAAATATTTAAGAAAAATCCATCTTTTAATTTTTATCTAATTTTTTAATTAAAAATTAAAATATGTGTTGATTAAGTTATAGTAGGGGGTAAATATAAAAAAAAAAAAAGCGAAAGTACAAGGGGCCATTATTCCTAAAAAAAAATTCATTTTATCTTTATTTTTATATTTATATACACTTTTCCCATTAAAAATGTTAAATGGTAGCAAAATATAAGCTGTATGTTCTGTTATTTATTTCTTGCATTAGAAAAAAAAAAAAAACATGCAAGCCAAATAAACCTTTGTCTCTTTGAATTACAAATTTTAAAAAAAGAAATCACAATAATATTTTTTTCCTTTCCATTACGAAAGCGGGCGCCACTATATTTCTAAGGCAAGCTTTCCCTAGTTTTATTAGTATCAATAAACAATTCAATTTTCAAAATGTACTCTTTTTGGAACAAGTGAAAATCAATCAAACAATAGTGATTTGGAATTTTTTTTTTTTTTTTTTGCACTCAGAATTCAATAATAATAATAATAATAATTGAGGAAAAGCCTTATTTCATAGTATTTCGAAAACATTTCTATGCTATAAGATGTGTTTTTTTTTTTTTTTTGTAAAAATATTTAATGATTTTTTTTTAAAATTTTTTTGAAAAGTTACATACATTTTCTTGGCCTTTCTCATAAAGGCAGTTTAAAAAATTAAAGAAGGGAAGAAAAACATGTGTCTGGAGGAAAAAAAAACATTGCTATCCCTTACTCAAGCTATCATTTAGTTCTAAATAGGAGGAAAATTAGAACATGAAGAAAATTAGAAAGAAAAGAGGAAAAATGCAAAGAAAGAAGAAATAAGAAAACCTAAAAATATATTTAAACCCAACTTATTATTTTTTATTTGTTGTTTCCAACTCGGTTTTTTTTTTTAATTTTAAATCATCAATAGAAATATTAATTAATTTTAAATTATGTAAAAATTGAAATCATTTTATTTATATTTGATTTTTTTTTTTACATCTTTTTATTTGAAAATAAAATATGAGAAAATCATTTTTTTGGAAATCATGTTTCAGCTGAGTGATGACTTCCAACGATTGTACTGTTCCCCTTCAACTTCTTAGAAACTTCCTAGCAATTGTTTAATATAAGCATTCAATATTTTGTCTTCTAATATCGACTCAACTTCTAAGGGTTTATAATTTAGGGTTTGGTTGGAAAAAGTTCGAGTTTTTCAGTTATTTGATCGAAATATTTTGGTTTTTTTATGGGCCTTGTTTCCAAAAATGATAAAATTCGAATAAAGCTGAGAAACATATAAGTTTGAGCTTATTCTTCAACTCTTCCACACATAATTTATGGATTGATTATAAAAGTTAGATTCTATTATGAGAGCAATTTCTGTAGATTAGATAATAGTTTATTTTTAAGATTTATGGTTTTTATTTAACTACAAGATTATGAACTTTTTCTACCGTATCACCAGTCAAAATCTCGTTATTGCCTGTGATAAGCTAGTTCGTATAAAAACGAATTTTTATAATTGAACCTATTATTCACCTTCTGATCGTCAATGGTCAAACAATTTTTAAAAAATAAAAGGGAAAACCTTCATGACAGTAGGAAAAAAATATCGGTAATTACGGATATATATATCGATTATTTTGGTTTTGCGGGCCATATCGAATATCGGTGGATATTTTGACGAAATATCGGTAAGCGAAAATTAATAATCTTTTGAAGTGCCATTGGAAATCTGCTGTTGAGCTATAAAAAAAACGTAAATAAGCGAATATCTTTATTAGAAAATAATATTCATTATAATTTGCTCATTGAAATTATATTACAATAATTCCATACGAGAATTTAAGCCAGATGTATTAATTCACGTTATTTGATGAAGGGATTGTCTTGATGAATCAGAAATATTGAGAAATAATCGTAAAGAAAAAAAAAAAAATAATTTCTGCGAGTTAAATAGAGGCTTGGATGTATAAGATGAGTTTGTAAAATAGATTGTATGATTTATGGGTATTTATATAGGGTAATTTTTAAAGTCAAAAAATAATTAAAATTCTAGATTTTCGTATTTTTTGAAGTCTATATTCTTATGGTGCGGCGTCTTTCAGCGATGCGTGATTTTTAGTCGAAAATCGGTATTTTCCTGGGTCTTCCGTGAAGAAAATCCGGCGTTTCTGGAATTTTATAGATTTTTCGCCACAATCGATTTTCTATAAACTTGTACACCGGTCTTGCGTGGCTTGGGTTTTCCCAATTATATTGTGAAAAAAATGTAGATTTTTGTCCCTGAATGAAACACCAATCACTGAATAAACAATCCATACTATAATTCATTCTTACTTTCGTATTGATATGAGATGATCTGCTCGTGGAACGCAGCTGCTAAAGATGTCAACTGCATTAAATTATAAATTAAAATTTAAAAGAAAAAAAAAAATCTTGTATAAGCCGCAGCCAATTAGAATGAGTATTGATCTAAGGGTCATTGCATTTTACAAACAATAAAGATCCTCGAAACAATTCTAGGGAAAGCCAGGTGTTTGGATAAGTTGATTGGGGGCCGATAATTAATTCACCATAATAAGCTCTCATAGGCTATACAGGAGAAGTATATACTCATAATCGTATTGGTAGCTGATTATGACCAAGGAAAAAGTTACCAATCATAACTTATTCTTATCCACTCTTAAAATATCCATTTTTATCATTCTCCATCTATTTACATAAAAGGTTGTTTAAGAATTCAATGATTATTCAAAGGTTGGATTAAACTTTTTTCTTTATTTATGGTTATAAATGTTTATAAATTTCATATTATTTTTATTTTTGGTTTCTTTTTTTCTGTTTATATCTGAGTAAATTGTGCTTGATTAGTTATTTAATAAAAGCTCTTTGGCGAAAATTATTTCTAATAAACTACTTTGACTGAAAGTAATTTAAAACCGAATAGAAGTAATCACGTATTGGTCTAACAGAAATAGGCTCGTGATCGGCAGATTGGGGCTTGGGCGAACCGGTCCACTGCGATTTTGACTTGTTTTTATTTTAAATTTTATTAATGACTACATAATATTTTATAATTATTAAAAATATTAATTTTTCTATGATAAAAAATATAAAATAATTGTTTATATAAAAATAATAGTTATTAAATAATTGTTTTTGATAAAACAAAATAATACTAATTAGAAAAATAATTTAAAATAAAATAAATATAGATAAATATAACTGAAATAATTTATTTTATATACTCTTTTAAACAAAATATAAACTTGTAAAATTGTTATTTATTATTATTTTTAATTTTTTAATATTCAATCCATATTGACCAGGCCTGCATAGGATAAAGTTGGGTTAATAAAAAGTGAGCCGTATTAACCCGACCCGTTTTGACCATGGCCCAAATGTGCTAGGCCCATTTGGACCAGGTGGTCGGCCCGCTTCCCAGCTATATAACACTAATTTTATTTTACACTTTGGCTGAGAGATATTATAAGCCGACTAATGAACAGGCTGTTGATTAATCCTCCTTCACCATTCAACAATGTAATTTACAAATCCGAAATGGAAGGTTCAACAATGTATAGCATAATACAGAATCAAATTAGCCAACGGCCAGTTGATTTAACGTTCTTCACTCCAAAACTGAATTTATATACCCAGAGGCCAGAGCTAAAAACTAAAACGGTGTAGCATGATACAGAAACAAGGGTTGCTCGTATAATTTTTTTCCTTTAATTGAGGACTCTTCGGCAGATAAATTTGCTTACTCTGATAGACAATGCCAACCATGGAATAACTCCAACCTGCGATTAAAAATAAATAAACGATTACAGCATTTCGAAACCACCGTAGATACAACACAATTGTTTAAATTTTAAATTTTAACTGGCTTTTGTTATAGAATTGACTTAAAAAGCCTGGAATGAGGTACATTTTGATACAATTTTTTTTTTTTTTAATAGATAGTTGGGGAAACATGTATTAATAAGCACACCCAAAAGAAACAAAGGTGAGAAACAAAAAGGCCTCTCTCCTTATTTTAGGCTCAACCAATCTTAGGAAATCAAACATGAATATTGCCAAAGGTATACAAAAGCAGATTTGATCGCTTAGTCGGACTGCTCAACATCATTAAAAGCTAGTAAGTTCCAAGAACTTCATCAATGCCCAAGACCTCCATACTGTAAATGGAAAAGCCTCTCTATATTCCCTAGATAAGGAATAATAACAAGATCTAATTGGAAACTTGCTACATTTGGATTCATTCCACCTCAGTTTGTCCTCCACTTCCCTTTTAATACAACCAATTTTAATTCCTGAAAGAAACTCTCCACTTCATCACCAAGTCTTAATTGCTAAACTGCCTTGAAATATGGGGTCTCCAACCAACCCCTTCCCCACCCACATCCTAAACCCTTGCAACCCATTCCTCTTTGTTAGAAGCAAAGGAAACTAAATTTGGAAAGACTTCTTCCAAAGTTTGATCTTTTGCCAAAAGTCTTTATAGAATTTAACCCTTCTCTCATTTCCAAGTAAAAAGTAAGACTTGCCTTTTATAACCTCCCATTTGTGATTGATGGCTTCCTAAATCCCCACTCCATGTCCACCTCTCACCCATAGTTCTAAAAAGTGTGTTTAAAGCACACCTGAACTCAAGGTGCAACCACTCCTTAACAATAACACCGTGCATGCCAAGACATGCACTTTGTTGAAAAGGCACATTTTGTCTACTTTACTTTTCCTTGTTGAACACTTCTATTCATGGGAATCTTAATTTTTTATTGTTTGGCTTAAATTTGAATCATATTTTATAAAATTGATAAGCATATTATGTCAGTTTTCACTTTGCTCAATCGTGTGTCATGTGTTGTGCCTTAAGCCTAAGCTATAAAATACTTTTGTGCTTTAGATGAGCCCTTGTCCCTTCTATAACTATGCTCTCACCCTTCTGAAAGGCCACCCCTTAATCCTCTTCAAACTTTCCTATTATAAATTGTTTTCATAAGAAACCTCTTTCTATATCATATGATTCATATCCCAAAAATTCTAGTCACCAAGATTTGTTAATAAGGATAAAAAGGCTGCGAATTACAAGACCCCCATCCTTCTTTCCTAAGCAGATTAGATTCCAATTGACGAAATAAGGCTTTCTCTCCAACGCTCCACCTCCCTATAAAAAATCTCTTTCAATCTTCTTTAGTCTTAAACTGGCCTTATTTGGGATGACAAACGAGGACTTATAATGAATCAGAAGACCAATAAAGTTATTTTGAATAAAGCAAGTTTCCTGCCCTTTGAAAGGAATTGTCTCTTCCACATTGCTAATCTTTTCCAAAATCTCTCCTCCACTATGTTCCATACCATGAATGATTTAAAAAGGCTCCCAAATGAAGACCCAAGTAGGAAGTGGACAGCTTCCCTATTCTACAACCTAACACTAAGGCCATATCCTCCACATCAACGACTCTCCAAGTAGGAATAATCTATCATCTATCCAGAGTAATTTTTAGGCAGAAAATGGTCTTAAAGCAAATAAACACCCAACTCGAACATCTCAACCGATCGCGATTGGTATCATAAAAAATCAAAGTATCATCAGCAAACAAGAGACAAAACACAATAGGTTCACTGCATGTATAGGGGTTACATATGCATCAAGTGGTCCTAAAATAGTTAATTCAAGGCTTAGTCGAGATCCCTATTTCACCAAAGCTATAGTTTAACTACATGCAATAGCACTACCACACTCAACCTTTTAACTAAGATCAAGGATAGGATTGATCAGTCAATAACATGAAAAGGTCATTGCCATCCCTGCTAATAATGAATGAGTGAATTGAAATCCAAATTTTATTATCATAGTGTTCTACATGAAGGAAAGGTCAGACAGAAAATTTTGGCACCTGATATAAAAGGATCAAAACACTAGAAGCTCACACCCACTCTCAGTACAGAAATTTTTTTCCAAAATAAAATATGATCTTTATTGTAAAGTGTTAGATATTGTACAGTCTTTTCCTTTATTTTCTTACTTTGTGTTGTACGGGTCCCCATGGTGTGTGTATATATATAAGTCAATATGTAATGTAAGTAAGGATCTCTTTTCCATTGAATATAATAAAATAAGGGATTCTCTCTCTTTTCTCTCTTCACATAGTATCAAAGCGAAAGGAAAACATAATTTACTTTTAGGTGATCGTGTTTCATTAAAGCCCGCTATTCTCCTACCGAACCTCGGGCGTTGGATCTCTGCGCCGCGGCGACTCCGGCCGACTCTTTCCGGCCCGAAACCTCCGGTCGGCGCGCGAGGAGCCGATCTACACGCGGTGGCAACCAGCCGGAAAACAGCCGCGCACACTCCGTCTGCAGCTTCTCTCGGCGAAACGCTATAGTCCACGCAGCTGCGCCAGCCAGCGTGGGTAACCGTGGATATTTTTGGTGGCGGGACCGATCTGAGGCTGGAATCCGGCGTCATCTTAACGCTCCATCCCTAGGTGGTCCACCGGCGCCCTCCTTATCCACCTTTTTGCCCATTTCGCCTCTCCACTTTTCCGTCGATGCGATCTTCTCGGGTTTGGTGCACTTTTCTTCATCTCGATTCATGGCCGTGATTCCAAGTTCCATAGCTATGATTCGCCCTCCTATTAGGGCTCTTCAATCAAGCGTGATTAAATCTCCGGTTGTAGATATGACACAAACTTTGGCTCTATTTTTACATCATCTCTGGATCTCTACACTATCACATCCAAGAAAATTGTTGGTAGTGAGAATTATCTTTCTGAGTATTGACTCTGTGAACTGTTCTTGGGACAAGGTTATGAGATAAATGCTAGGATCAACATACCTAATGTTGACAGGTACAATGGAAGAAAATAGATGCATAACTGTAATGCGTATTATGGCGATCGGTTGATCGAAAATTTTGCTTCCATCTTGGAACACAGAAACATGATGCAAGTTTTGGAATGAGGTGAAAGTTCTATCTGAATGATATCAGCCTTTATAACGTGGCTTCTACTATTGTCGATATCGAACAACGAGGACATGGATTTATCTAATTATATTGGCGATTGCCTCTCTTTGGAGGAGTTCTTGGCTTGATGCCTCTTACTAGTGATGTTGGGGGCTCTTGACAAGCTAGCAGTTGACAAGTTCTTCATGGTTAACACATTCTTATTGGCCTCAGTCGGGATCTTGCGGGACACGTCAGAGATCGAGATTCTTGGTAGTCCATCGGTTCATCTTTGGATGATGTGTTTTGCTCGCCTCTCGTATCCTCCACCTGAGACTTTGCCATCGATGGCGCCCTTGATTCTTCTTTGTTAATTTTCTCCCTTGCTTTGGGGACAAGCATTTGCTGCACTAGTAACGTGAATAAAAGAGCATGCGCTCGTGATACGTTGTTATTAGTTGCATGGGCTGGCCTCCCATACTTCGCGTGTGGCCGTCGCGGTCGATTCTCGGCCACCCCGGACTGAGGCTCACCCACATCTCAGTATTCCCCCCATTGTGATTACAAGTATGATGACTATCTTGCTATGTGGCGACCAGTCGACTTATTTTACATCTATTGCACACAGATCGGTAATGCACCTGCCCTTATTACTCATACATCTTCTCTTGGACACGGATTAGACTAAAGTGCTTTTCGATCACATGTTGGTAATAAAGATCTTTTCTCTTCTCTTACTACCACACTTTACCCTCTTGTGCCATGCCAGCCTAATGGTTCTCAAGCTGTAATTTAAAAAAGGTATTGAGTTTAACATCCTCTCCGCCACTACCTCCTCATACACATCCTTTATACTCTGAGTGTCACTTTAACCTTATTTTCGTCAATGTGAAATCACTACCGTCTTCTTGCCGTGATTAGTTATTTTTTGATAGTTTGTGACATATAGGGCCAGGAGTACGAGGAAAACGAGGTCGGACGTGATCTGAAGGCCCCTCTATCACCTCACCTAGCAATCATCTCCTGCGGTTGCATTTCCATTGATGTGCTCACTCTCGTATCCGATCGATGCAGGCGCCACCTAGTCTTTCTAAGTTCTAGAGAAGATGGTCCCTCGTTTTTCCCACTTTGTCGTCACTTGGTGTGAGTCACGTCGACAGGAGGAATATACTCGTGTCTCGTTCACGCGGCGTTTGAATAATCGGCCGAAATCTCCTTTTGAACTTGTCCCACAACGTGTTTGGGGTCTTTAATCGGATTATAACGTCTACACTTTAAGTTCGATATTTTATCACTTTCATTATTGACTATGTTGATGTACTTAGTTTTAATGAAAATCGGTGAGTTATGTATTACATTTTTCGAAATTTTATCTGGCGAGAATTCTAAACCAGTTCAATATTTCTATTCGTGTGTTACGTAGTGATACTGCCAGGGAATATTTTTCTGCACCATTTATTTTATTTATGTCACAACATGGGATCCTTCATCAGTCTTTTTGTGCTCATACTCCTCAACAAAATGGAATTGCCGTGACGTAAATTGTTATCTTATTGAGGCCGACTCGTGCTCTCCTCCCTCCATTATCCGTTTCTTTTACCGTTTTAGGGGACGCTCTTCTTTCTATTTGTTATTTGATTAATCGTATGTGCCCTCATCTACGTGTTACATGCTGAGATTCCTCGTCCGCTTCTCTTTTCCTTGATCAAGCTCCTTTATTTCCTTCCTCCTCGTGTCTTTGGTTGTACTTGCCTTTTTGTTCATATTCTCACTCGGGACAAAGATGACTTCATGAGAGCCCGAGAAATGCGCATCTTAGGTTATCCCAGGAGCTTCAAAGGGTTATGGTTGTTATTCCCTCGGACTGTCGATGCTTTTCTCTGGCGATGTCACAATAGCCGAGGGGACCACCCTTCTTCTCTCCTCAGTCTCTTCACAATTGCTGAGTCTTCCCCTTCCATCATCTCCTTCACTGTTTGGTGATGTATCTTCTCGTCACTTGGTTTTTCATCGCAAGATCCTTGTGTGGATTGTTTCTCTCCCTTAGCGGGGCCTGACTCACTTTCTATCCGCCGACTTCCTCCCACCATGGCTGCGCCTCTTCTTGGAAATAACTTGCCCATTCTTTCTTGAAGGTAATCATTTCTTGTAGTATATCATCTGACCCCACAATTTGAGTTCTGTCGATTATCTTCATACTACTTTGCATTGTTCTACTTATTTCCTCTATTTCTCTTCCCCAGGAACACGATAAGGCTCTCTTTCCATGCGGGTTTGGCGACGGGCAATGGTAGATGAAATACATTGCTCTGCACTCAGTAGCGCGGGATCTTGTTGTTTTGCCATTTGGTAAAGTTTCCGATTGGTTGTGTTAAGTTTATGGATTGGGTTGGTCACGATGAGTCGAGTTGATGCGCCTTAATGCCAGCAGTTGCTAAGGATACTCGAGTTTATGGTTCGTTCGCGGTGGCGCATTCTCGCCGTTGCAGATTACTTTGTCGTCGCCTCCATGGTTCAGCATGTGTTCACGGCTTTTTAGGTTAAATATTAAAAATGTCTTCCTTCATGTGGTGATCTTCACAGAAGTTTATAGATAATCACTGGTTTTGTTGCTGAGGGAGTCGCGGTTTGAGTGTCAGGGTTCGCTCTCTATATATAAGCAGGCGTCTCCTCGAAGCATGGTTTTGGCTACATTTTAGTTACATTGTTCAAAGAATTTGGCATGCTTTACACAGTCTGACAAATAAAAATTCAATTTTATCATCACTCTTCGAATGGTGTATTTATCGGATTTGTTTATGTGGATGACATCGTCATTATAAGCGATGATCATAATAATTATTGAAACTAAAGCAATCTTTTGCTGTTAAAGGCATGAGGCGATGCTGGGAGTGAATAAGCCGATCCGGTTGCAGTGTAACCCTCTCCCAATGCTTTAGACATCTTGGAAGCGGGTGTGTTGGCGCTAGCGGTCGGCCTCACATGGATCTGTCAAACTTGTGCCCGGAGACGGGAGGTCTTTAGGAGATGCAAGGAATATCTCGACAAACAGCCAGATACAAGGCGGACTACCTCACCGTACTCGGCGAGACATTTCCTTTCGTAGTGTTGTTGATCGATTCTTACGGTCGTAGTATAATAGCCGAATTTAGATGTTGTAATCCGCATTCTTCGCTATATCAATAGTACACCGGGCCGAGGTGTGTTGTACGAGAATAAAGGTCATACCCGTGATTGTGGTTTGTGGATCTGGGATTGGGTTGGCTCTTCACGGATAGCGTTCCATGAGTCTTGTGTTTTCATTGTTGAGTAGCCTAATATCACAAAGAGTAGAAACAACATGTAGTATGGCTAGATCTATAGCCATTTGTAGGCCAGGAGTATGTCGAGTTATGGCCACGACAACATGTATGAACTCGTGTCTCGTGAGACTCACGCTACCTCCGAGAGGAGTTGAAGTTTGGAAAGAGGATGAGCGGATGGAAGCTCATCTGTGATGATGGCAGGTTAACTGCATATTGCATCCAATCAGTCTTGCGAAAGGGCCAAGCATTGAAGTTGGCGCCGCCATGAAGATCGCATCGGGATGTATGGCTACTAGTTTTGTCAATCCAAATGATCAACTAGCGGACATTTTACTAAATCTCTCGAGGTCGGAGTCATTACGTTTATGTGAGTTTGAATTAAGTATAACATATATGTAACTTTAACTTGAGAGTGTTAGATATTATGCGATCTCACTGTTATTTTCTTATTGTATTGTGGGTCCTAGTATGAGTGCATGTATATATAAGAGAGGATCAATATGTAATGTAGAGGCATGTCTTTTTCCTTGAATATAATAAAATTAGGGATTCTCTCTTTTCTCTCTTCACATAAAGTTTTGAAAGAACTTAAGATGAACCAATAGCTTTTTAACAAACATTAAAGAAGTTCCTCTCATGGCAACTGGACTGGAAAATCCCTTGAGATGTGCTGATAAGACAACACTGATGTCCGATGTTTGATTTTAAAGTCATGTGCGAAGAAATCAAGTTCATTTAAGCGAGAACGCACTCATAGGCCTTTTAGTTTTGATAGTAGCTTTGTGGCTTTCCATTAAAGGGTAAAAGTTTCCTAAATCATATGGGGCACTAATTTTCCCCAAAATCTAGCAGCAGATAGACTTCTCCTAATAGCCTTTTTCTGTTCTGCAAAGTGGATGACACTTCATGAATATGTACCAGCAGTAAAGTCTAGTGGCGGATTCAACAAGTGTTAGGAGACTGCCACCAGTTAAATCATTTCATTACAAGACACGGTGTATCTTAGGTGCCCTGCCCCAATGGATAACTCAGATAATAGACCCCACTCTTGACATGAGATTTGTGCATTAATCAAGCTATGCTGTCGCTTGTGGCAACCAGACACATGATGCAACCCAGTGCCCCACCCCAATGAGAACTCAGATAAGTGACCCAGCTCTGATGAGGTTACTCCACCAGAGAAAATGAAAATAGTGACAAAGAAAAACAAGAATTTCAATTAAAATTACCATAACATGGTCATCCGAAGAAACCCCAGATCTCCAAGATAAAACATTTCCTGAAGAAAACAAAAAGGTAGTAGATACACATAATTAAGTTTGATGAATACAGACAGAAGTTGGTAGAGAATAATAGTCACGGTGGTAAGCAGGAAACACATGCATTCTTCAAGATCAATCAAAGTATTGATTAAAAGAAGTACTACCAAAAGGTTGCATAAGTTGCTTAGATATGGCAGCAACAGGAGACCTCCAATACCAGCAAACCAGCACAAAATATATAAAAACCTGGAACAATCATGTGAATAAACTTTTAGAACCTCAAGGAAGGGAAAAACTCAAGCTCTTAAAAAGAAAAATGTTCCAGGAACCACCTTCAAATAAAACAGAGCTTTCAGATAATAATCATAATACAATTTCTTTTCCTTGTTGTATGATTCTTGATCTAGAAGTGATAAATAGAATCTGTTAGAAACTTTCAATTGTACAAGGCAATACACATTGAATTAGCAAGAGCAACAAATAAACCAGCAGGAAATATAAGTTGACATAAAGAAAAATGAAGATTAATTGTTTATAAACAAATGCAGAAAGCAGATGATAAAAATGAAAGTATGTGCCAGATGTTAGAAAGCACATGATAACATACAGTTAGACAGAAGAAGTATCAATCACTTGAGGAAAAAGTTGAGAAAAATCATCACAACCAACCCTTAAAAGGAAGTCTGAATTTATGTAATCATGTGCTGAAAGATATTTGTTGAGTGAATTAAGTTCCTGTTATATTTATCCACACAGTCTACCTCAAAAAGATCTTACTCTTCATGCACAACGTACCCCGTAACCCTGAGAACTAAATTCTAAATTAATTCCTAAGTTGAATACAATTAACCCACATGGTTAATCATTGATTTTTCTCATATGCTCCAAACAAAATCCAAAGAAGACCAGCCAGATTTTACAGGAGCAATCTTTATAGCTAATTTTTTTTTAGATTTTTTGTCTCTATACACACACATATACATATGAAAAGCTGCTTCAATATAATTATTTACTTTTTCAGAAGCTCTTTCTCCTTAGCTGCTGCCATCCTTCTGAGTTTTGCAGCCTGTGCAAATGTTGACGGCCTGCAATTAATAAAGAATAAAAGAAACTGTTAAATACCACATTCTCTACAATAATAAAAATTAAAATAAAAAATATAAAAAGGAAAAACCCAGAAAGAATATCATGAAAAAGTGGCAATATGGATAAGGGTTTTTTTTGGAAACATACAAATGCAAAAAATGTCTAATAAGATAAAACCAGAAAAAACGCGATGAAATGCTATTCATTTAATTCAAATCAGAGGAGATAAAGTTGCATATAATAATTTTAATTGGAGGAGAAATAGGCCAATTAAATATGAGAAGCACTCACTGTGAAAATGTGCTAGCCTCTCTCAAGAGTTGATTTATTTCTGCACGCAACTTGACATCTTCAGCACTTCTCAACCCTCTCTAGAAACAAAGAGTGGAACCAAAAGAAAAATCATTTCAAAAGATCAATCCCTCAGTACCAGATGCAAAACTGTTATGCTGTCTCAACAAAAATATTTGAACGAAACTAATGAAGTTTAATTATGTGAAGATATTAATAGCCTACGATGGCTCCCAGATTCTACTGATTCTGGCTGCTCATTATTCATGAGGGTCAATCAATGCTCAAATTCACGACAAACTTAATCACCCAGATTAAGATTCCTAATGCTGTCATTTTCAAAAGGATTGAGATTCCCGGAGCAAAAATGTGATGCTACGCTCGATGTTCAGCAATTGTTTTGGTCGACTTCCATAACAATAACCATTCAATGCAATCTAAATAGTTACAAAACAGAAATTTGCAAGATTACCAAATTTCACAACGCATCGTTCTCGATGAACGAGGCCCCTCATCCATGTTTTTCAGATAACAAACAGAATTTGAAACCCTAATCTAAAACACCAACACAAACAAAAAATAAAAAAAAAACAAATAAAACAACTACATCGCCTTATCAATTCCCATGTTGTCAATCAAAAACACGAAAACAATCACCCAAATCATTTTCCTCGTTCCACATTTTGCTTTCAAGAAAAAAAAATAATAATGATAGAGATTGTAGGAGTCACCTTTTTGGAGAGTTCTAGCCACGTGGAAATGAATTGGAAGGAGATGACGGCGATGAAAATTAGAGGAGCTGCAAAAGACTTATGGTGATCAAGGGTTTCCGCCATTGCTTCTTCTTCCTCCTCCTCTTCTTCTTCTTCCCTGAGATTGATTTTACCATTTACAACTCATGATTGAGAGGTGAATTGGGAAAGATCAAACCATACAAGCATCAAACAAGGGGTCCTTATGACCGGATCAATTGGCCCGACACAGATTTGTTCTGGGCCTTGTTGTATGCCCTGGCCCAGACCTTTTTCTCCTCTCTAGCCTGGTCCATTAAATCATACCTTTACGGTAAAAAAAAAAATCCGTTTGGATACACTTTTCATTTTCTATCTTGAAATTTAAAATTTTTGAAATAATTTTTATATACGAATATTTGGTTTAAAAGCCTTAAATGATCTAAAATTTATAAAGTTCTAACCCTCTTCATGTTTTTTTTTTCTTAAAAAAATAACCTATTTTGACATAAATGTTTTTTGTCGTTATAAGCATTTAGATTATGTTTTAAAATAAATGTAATATTTTTACAAGAAAATAAGGAGGATATTTTTGCGAAAATGAAATCAAAATTTTTAATGGATTAGATTTTCAAATTGGGAGTTTGAAGCCTTTTAATCAAATAACCATTTTATATAAGATATAGAAACATTGGGCCTACTTATTTACAATTTTTGAAAAAAAAAATTGTGAAAGACAAGGAAAACACATAAAACACATTTGGTTTTTTTTTTTTTTTTGTTACGAGAACACAAAGGAACACAAAAAACATTAAATTCTAAAAACAAAAACAGTTGTTAGAGAACACCAAAATCATGATTTTTGTGTGTTTTAAAATATGTTCTTAAGAATAATTTTAAAAAACATGAACTAAACAAAACCTATAGTTCTCAAAAAAAAAAATAGAACACTTTTTATTATTATTTAATAAATAGGCTTTTAAGCATCTTTTGAGCCCATTCAGTGATAAGAGGAACGATGGGTACAGAGGTTAGGATTCGAATGCTTTATAGAAACATAACATTCTGAGAAGTCGTATCACCAGTGAATAGAAAAAAAAAAACTTTAAAAAATGTTATCTTTAAATCTCTTATATATTGCTCAATTCAAGAACAATTACAATTTTAAAGTCATAAACCTATATCTAAAGAAATCCTATAAAATAAATAAATCTTATATTTATTTTACATGTTTTAGATTTAAATTAAAATGTTAATTAGGTAAAAGATGTTAGAAGTTAATTGATAAAAGTGAAATTAAAACTTTATTATAAATAAGAAATTCAAAATTTGTTACTTCATAACATGTTTTTAAGGGTTTTATCATAATAAAATAAATCATCGTAGTTATAACTTATAAGTAAAAAAATTGAAAAAAAAAATTAGATAAAGGTTGTCAAAGTGAGATTTGATCGTACCTATCTCGATAACTAGAACTTGAAATTGGTGATTTAGACCTTTTGGGTGTTATGATGATTAATAAATAATAAATTCAACATTTTGTTATTTTGATTTAATGATTTCATGAGTTTTAGTGTTTTACCCTAGTAAAACGAATATTTATACATTATAATAACTTAAGAGTATTTTATCATAGAAAAAAATAGTAAGTATCGTGTAAAGAGATTAATATTAGGTCAAAGATGTTTTTTTAAAAGGATTAAAAGATGGATGCAACACGAGGACTTCCTAGAAGGTCACCTATTCCAGTACCTAAATTCGAGGTCACCCATTGTAGTACCCAAATATGCTTAACATCGGAGTTCTAATGGGATAAAATGCATTAGTATTGATATGATTATACCCTATATTAGGTCAAAAATGTTAAAAATAAATTAATAAAAGTAAATTTAAAACTTTATAATAAAAAATAAATTTAAATTTTTGTTAATTTATAGGGTAAATTGATATGAATAATATCAGTTTTCATTAATTTTTTTAATTAGTCCCATCTTATAATTATTTGGGAACAATCCTAAATTTATTGGCTTAACAAGTGAATCTATCCCAAGCGGCATAAATTATTATGTCATCGTATGACACGTGTCATAGTCTAATTTGTCCAAAATTATTCTCACTTTAAAAATCAGTTACTATTATTTATCTCTCCTCCGCCTTCGTCTTCAACACCTCTCCCGGTCGCTCCATTTCCTCATGTTCCTCCCCTCCCCCTCCATTGCTGCCCCCACCTCACCACCAAATCCCTTGGTCGTGATTGCGGATAATCGCCGCTTAGCCGTAGTTAGTCCTCAATTTTCCCAGGAAACAAATAAGTCTTCTAATGCAATCTTTCATTTCTCCAATAATTTTTCTACAATAAAATTGGAGCGGGTGTCGCCGTAGAAGGTTTGCGACGCCACGATGTGGTCACCGCTGTTGCGACAGCGCCGTCGAGATCGCCGACATCCTCGAACTCGTGTCGCGCTATTGCCTGTGTTTTGCAATCAAGGGAGGGTTTTGGTTGTTGTGGTGATTTCCGAGGGTTGCATCTATTATGTCTGTTATGTGAATCATACAAACCAATGAACCTTGCAATTGAAGAATGATCGTGAAGTGAAGTGGGAAAAAGGAAAGAGAAAATAAAAGGATTTGTTTGGTTCTGTAACAGTGCTGCTGAAACTGAAACCGAAACCTAGATGATGAAAACATAGCTTTTCGATGAAATCTCCCTCATTGATAACACCACCACCGTCGCCGTAATCATCCTCCAACAAACTGCTTGGGCCTTCACGGAAGGCCGATTCAAGAAAGGCGATTTCGTCGTCATGCTCTACTACGCCTATGGTGCTGTCAAGAAGTCCATTCACGCTTATGTCTGTCGCTCCGACGGCCAAGTCATCGAAGTTTTGTTGGAGTTTCTGGTGAATTTGAATGAAGAGATTGTGGATGAGTTTAGGCAGGCGTTGATGTGAGGGAAGGCCAACGAAAGTGAGGTTGTGTGATTGGTCATGCGTTGATGCATGTTGGTGATTCCGGTGAAAGGTGAGATTAATTTGTAGGGAAGAGGGCGTTAACTAGGTTTTTGTGGATGCATCTCATGCAAATGGGTGCACAAAAATATTGATATGAAGGGAATTGGGGCTGATTTTAGGGGGTGTGTGTGATCGTGAACAGCACGGCAGCGCACATACATTCGGAAAATAGAATGAATCAAAAACCACGTAAAGCCAGTACTGATGCGCTTTGCTGCATAAGCCGGTGGCTCATCTGTCTGAGCAGCGGATCGAGAATATGGCTTCGAATCTGAGCACATTAATTATCCGGATCGCGTGAAACGATATTATTGCCGGACCGTCACTCTCTGGTCGGTTGTATCTCTAAAGATGACCGATGATATTTCCGGTTGATCCTGTGACTCAACGCGCGCCTCACTCACGAGAATCGTACGTGCTTGTCTTGGGATGATCGAAGCGGGTGCGAGGCGGAAGATTGATCGCTTGGTATACAAGGAAGAGCGGATACGACACCGCGAAATGAAGCGCACCATAAAACATTTCGCCAAGCCGTATTGGCGTTTCTGGCCAAAAGTGGACCTCGCTCCTCGCCGCCGTAAGGAAGGAATCGCAGCGCGAGGGTGGAGGATCACTGTGAAAAACGGATGTATTTACTGCCACATTTTACCACGTCGAGCAGCGTGGAGCGATGGAAGGCGCACACCAATCGCGAGGTGCCTTGTGTATTTGTGCTGGGTCCTTACCACTAGGATCTGCCTCGACCCGATTAAATTTCTGAATCGAGAGACAACAATTAGCGCCGTCTGTGGGAATGACCAAGCAAAAAATCTCATCGACGATGTGCGATGACTTGGCTACGTCGGCTATCAAGCGATCCTCCACACCTCGAAGCTTCGGTAGTTCCCACTCTCTCATCCGGTTCGTCGGATCCTATCAATATGGCGACAGCGACAAATCGGATCCTTGAGACCCGGGTTTTCTTGTGATTGGCGTAAGGATATAAGAGCAAAAAGAAAGCGAAGAAGAAGCCGTTCGGTTATATGTTTGATTGCGAGAGGCAAGTGTTTGGCTAGTCTGCCGACCAAAAGAGCGATATTGAAACTACGGGCTCGTTTGGGCCCAGGATCGGGGGTGAAAATTCCGCGAGGGTGGCCATCTGCGCACCTGCGGTAAAGCAGAATAGAGACGGAGGGCCCATCTTTGCCGAGAGCGACGATTGATGCGGCGATGACGATGAGTTATCTGCGGTATTTCTCTAGGTTACTTGATCTTTCACCCCCAAAGAACAATGTACCACTACTAAAAATAACCCAGTGCAGACCTAAAAAATTAAGTGTGATTCTGCAGCAAATCCGACCATTTAGAGACCAAAAAAGAGATTTGGTCAAAAAGAAAAATTTCGACCAAATTTCCGACCAAAGGCGGGCGCCATATTCACCAAACAAAATAATTTTGGTCATAAATTGAAAATACATAAATTAAGCGGGGAATTAGAAAGCCAAAAATTACCAATACCAGGCCCAGTGCGGACCTAAAATAGGTACCATGAAAAATGGTGGTAAAATAAGCGACCCGAAATTTTTTTAACTTGGTAATTGCAGACCAGATTACCCACGGTCGATGTCGTATTCATTTCCATTTACCTATTTATATTCTTGAAAGTATATTCAAGCATCCGACAGATACTTAAAGAAAGACACCTTACGAAATTCCTTAAAAGGCCTCACGTTTCTAATTCAACGTGTGCTTTTTGGAGGATTAAATCTTCATAAAAGGTAATTTGATTTTAATTCTTCTATCCATCTTTTTATTCTGACTTGATTTTTGTGCAAAAAAAAAGTTGGATATTTTGTAAGTTTCATGCTGATATGATATGGTGTTTGTTTGATTCTATTATTTGTGTGTGATTTGTTCATTTTAGTTTGATCGGTTTGGGATTTTGGCAATTGTTTTTAGTCATCAGCGTTGAGGAATTAGTGGACCGAGAAAAAAATAAAAAAGAATAATCTTCCTTGTTTTTATGTTTTAGTTTCTACGAAATCTTTACAAAACTAATTCGGTTTCACGGGTGAAAAACGAAGAGCGATTTTTGTGTCTTTAGGATTTGAAAGAAGTTTGTTTGATTTTTGTGGTAGGTTTCCATAGTGCATGTTGATTCTAATTTGCATTATTTATTTCAAAGTTACGAGAATGATTTTGTTCTGATCTTGGAGTTCGACCAATTCTTAGCATTTTTACGCTTGCCTTTCGACAGCAAGTGTTAAATGAGTCTCGGTGGTTTTATATATTTGCAATTGCTGCCGGTGTGCTAATTTTCTTCATGATTTGAAACATGCGTAACTCCTTCATTAGAACTTGGATTTGGGTGTTCTTAGACTCATGGAAAGCCTTTGAGTCTAAGAATCACCCATATATAACTTGATAAAAATTGAGGTCATCTGTATCGAAATGAAGAAAATCGGTGATTTTTCTTTGCTGCCAAATTCTACGATGTCTTGATTTTCTTCATGATTTGAAGCTGTATGCATAACTCCTTCATTAGAACTTGGATTTGTTCTTGAACTCTATGAAGCTTCTTTAGTCTAGAATCCATATATAAGCGATCAGAGAGTTGAACTCATATTAGATTCGAAAATGGCGAAAAACAGTGGTTCTTCTAGCTGCTATTGCTATCTCTTGCTAAGTTGCTCATTTTCTTAGGGATTGCAACTTTACACATAACTCCTTTGTTAGGATACATTATGAGTGTTCTTGAACTCTATGGAAAGACCATTGAGTTTAGAATCGATACCATAAACTATTTAATAGCGTTGAATTGAACTCCCACCCTTAAGTGACCACCTCGTAGATTACTTGTAGGTGGAAATCACTCGTAGGATATCCCGAGTTTTCTTTCGCCTCCCGGGTGAACCGGGACCAGGGTCTTTGGTCCAATGGGAAGCATCTCGGTACCAACAAGCTACTAGCTCGAGTTGGTGCCAGCTTCCGATGTTCTAAATCAGTGGGGAAGCAAATCTATGAGTGGTGTCAATTTTGTTGTGAAGGACCCACACCCGCCGTGGCTTGCGCCATGGGTGGCCCCGGGTGGAGCTGTTCTGTGGATATCATGCCTCCACACAGGCATTTTCTTTTTCGCTCAGTAGAGACTGAACCCCGGGACCGGGGCTTAAGGTCCCGATGGGGAGCATCCTCTACTGGCCAGGCTAGCTCTAGTTGGTATGAGCTCCCAGCAGATAAAATAGGTCTGGGTTGTGAGGAGGCGAAGACTCGATGGGAATGAGTTATGGCGCCCACCGCCGTGACCACCTCATGGGTACCCGCCCGATTGAGCTACATTTCGTAGGATATCACCGTTCGCGGTTCCTTTAAGCACTCCGGTCGAACCGGGACCTAGGGTCTTTAGTCGATGGAAGCATCTGGTACCAAATGGCGGCGCCTTTTATTGAACCGTAGCCGTGACAAATAATATGATTTCTACTTGGTGGAGGAAGCTATTTCATAAGGATATCTTGTTCACATTGGGTTGGCTCGCTCCCAGGAGATTGACCGGGACACTGAGTGCTTTTGGTCGATGGGAAGGCCTGGTACCTCAGGCGGGCTAGTAGCTCGGTTGGTGCACGAATGCCCATTAGACGTGGAAATGCGATAGCCTATATTTACGAAATTTATGAGTGCAGTGTGCTAATCCTTGAATGAAATTTATAGAATATATGTGAGTTGATTACATGATATAGTATGAATTTATGAATGATATGGATATAAAAACGTATGATAGGATTAAATTGAAATCGTTTAACATATATAAACTACAAATTTTTTAATTATACGACCAGAAATCGCTACCATTCTCTCTTAACCTTGATTTGAAAATGAATCATAAATAGCGATTAAAGTTGTGGTTTTGATTCATATATAGTTAGCGTAGAATACATCGAGTCGATTAATATTTACAACGAAGTTTGAATACTAACTGGATTGTCTGATGGACATTTTAAGAAAGGGCGTTAATTAAATGTGATCTGATTTAATTTAAGTGCATGTATATTATGTGTCATTTTGGTGCTATGCTCTCTTTTATTCTTGGATTTGCACATTACCGTGTATATAAATAATGCATTGGAAGTTTGCTAAATCAACAGGTGTATATGCATTATTATTTATATATCTTTATTTAGTGTCTTGGAGAGGCATGCAGGGAGAGTATTTGCGAAACTCTACATACGTAATATAATGAGCGTCTGATCGTGATCTTTTTTAAGCATAACTTTTTGTAAATGGACGGACCCGAACCTATTGAAGAGAAAAGAAGTTGAATGGTGGAGGTGGAAGTGGATGGTGTATTAGATTGCATACGCGCGTAAAATAACTTTATCGAAGCTCCTGATAAATGGTTAATGGTATAAAAATAATTGAGGATGTCGTTTGCTTACTAAATTGTTTTTTGTGACCTTCAGGAGTTATGGAAGACGATCGTGAATGTGGATATGCAGTCGGGCAGTGAATATTTACCTAATGAATGGGGGGATAAAGTTGATGAATTTGTTGCGTTAAGCTCTGAGCATCCCAGTGTGTGGGCGTTAGCCTGGCTTCTCATCCTTGCACTTTAGTTAAATGTCGAATAAAATTTTTGAATGTTGAATTTGTGAAAAGTGTATTTATATATAGAAATGGTTTTGTCTTTGGGATTACTATGTTTGGATATACACCATGGTGAAAGCGAGTCCACCGAGAGGTGATCGAGTTGATGCCCGAATGTCGATGAAGTAGGCGATAAGATGGTGGGATAATATGAATCACGCTACATACCATAGAATGGTTTGTGTGATCTTTGTGAGTCAATTCAACCGGGATGAAGGCAATCTAGAGGCAGAAATTTCTATATGACATGATTCGAGCTAGAGACAAGCATATGAAATTCTAAGCATGCTCAACTATGGCCAGAGTGAGGATGTTGAGAAAAGTGGAACGCGGTGTTCGCCGGGCATGGTTTGATGATATGTCTAATTTCATTCAAAGAGCTACATTGCCCTGAGATATCTGATGCCACGTGGATTTCTACGCGCGAAAGTTGTGATTAGAGGTTGGGATTACCCGTACGAGGTCATTCATTCTTGTGTGAACAGTTGCGCCTTGATATCTTTGGGGTGATAAGCGTGTGACCTTAACGATTAACGCCAAAAAATGTGGGCATCACTCATTTCTACCAAAAACAAAAGGTTAAGGAAGTGGAAATAGATTGTATATATCACGGAAGTTGAAGGATCAAGTATAAGAAGATGCACTATTTTCCGATAACACCTGGAGTTCGCCGAAGATTGTATGCGTCACAACAACTAATGAAGTAGGTGGCATTCGAGCATCTCATGGAGGCGGTAGATGTGTGCCCTTCGTGCCTGCTTGGAAACATTTTGATGGGTGTTTCCCGATTTTTCCATCTACGATTCGAAATGTTGAAATTTGGGTTTTTATTTCTTTGATGGTTTTTAGCCCCGTTTGGTCAGTCGGACAACAATATTCTTTGTGGCTGTGGTGGTGCGCCGTATAACTTGCCTCGGACTTTATGTATGAAGAATTTATGTTTTTATTGTATTAGTCTGCGGGGCCTCTCTGTGAATCAAAGGGAAGATAGATGTTTTCTTCTGCGACCATTGATGAGCGGAGTTGAAAAGTGCGCTGGGGTGTTGGGGTTCAAACATGATGATTTCCAAGCGATAAAATTTTTCAGATGCGCTGCCTCTCATAAAATGACTTTCGGTGTGTTCTATGATGTCACGGGTGAATCTTCTTGGTATGTTGGCATATCGCATTGAATGGAAGACTACGATGCTTAGATTAATTAGGCGGGGGCTGATCATAGTTAAATGACCATCGGAAGTTTTTACCATGAATCATCCGTATCGATAGTAACACAGACTTTCATTAGAATAGGGATTCTTAAGCAATTCCCGGGGTTAGATGCGGGGTTGAAATTACGCGAGGGTTGAATAACGGAGGAGAGAGGGTTGAGGAAGGTGAGTAGATGTTGATCTTTGAGGTTGTGAATGTGGCTATCTACAAGACGTGGTGGAATAAGAGAAGTATTTTACAAGGTTGCCTCTTGGGTGAACAGACACCGATCTTGATATTATCGTATCGAGAAGAATGTGTTTGGCCGATATTTTTCAATACGATCTTTAACATTCGGGGAACTAAGTTCTTGTACAAGTCAGAGATGAGTTGAATAAATATTGTGGTGATCCTCGATTTACCTTATAAATCTTGTCATGATAAATACCACACGATGTGCCATTTGTTATGAATAAATCCTGAAGAAGGATGTGTTAGGTGGGTAAAAAACTAAGATTTCTAGATGGTTATATACTTCTAATCACGGGGAAATGTGTGGATGCGAACAAACTTAAGATGTGTTTGGCATGAAGAGTCATGATTGTCTAATGTATTCTACATGCAAAGGTTGTTACCAATTGCTCGCCGAGGAATTCTGCCAAATAGAATATGGGAGGCGATAAGCGAGATTTCTTTATTCTTGGCTTGGCCGACTTCTTCTTCTTTGGTGATGAGGTTGAGGAATACGGATGAACAAATTCTGTTATCTTATCACGGTCTTGAGAAGAAGATCTTCCTCGAGTTTTTTGACTCAATGGAACATCTTCCGGTGCACTTGAACTACTGAAGCTGAGATTAGCTGGTCCGATCCCGTTATCGTTGGATGTATCCTCAGGAAAGGTAATATTAATTCACTTTCAAACCAATTCTTTTCCTATATATATATATATATATATATATATATATTTTCTATATACTCTATATATATATATATATACTATATGTATATATATATACACATACATGACTTATGTAATATTCAATAATCTTCTTGTAGATACTTATGAAAATAAAGCATAAAATCATGTGACGAGGAAGCTCGGAGCTAGGGTTATATCATGTTAGAACCTCTATTATTATGGATGAGGGTGCAAATTCGCATCATTCTATTTCTAAGGAGGTAACTCTTCCCATAAGGAAGCCGAATGGGGTTTATCTATTGATGACATTGTGGATGATGATATGTTTGAAATTTCAAACCTGGGGTAACAATGTCGGTCAGAAGGAAAGCGGTATCCTGGCGAGACAATGAACTATCTTCATGACTAATCTATATGTCTAATGGAGTTGTCGGAGGATTCCAACCATTCATATTAAATGTGATTGCTAAAAGTCAAATGAGATCCTATTTAACATGTTAATTTACTATTTCCTCTCGATAATAATCATTTTCTCTAATTTCATTTCTATTTTATTATCTTAGATTCTGAGAAAAAGCGTATGATTTCCAAGCTTGAATATAGCGAAAATTTGTGTGTCAATGCACGTGAACTTAAATTCCATCATAGTTTTGAAAAATCATTATGTTTAAACATAAAATCTGGCATAATTGTAATACGATACAAATTTATAATTGTAATCTCAACGATTTGGTCTGAGGTTCATAATCGTAAATAAAATTTCAATCATTATCTTGAACTATAGCACGAGGTCCCCTAAGAGGTTGAACTTACAACTTGATTCTTGTGTGTGAATGGTTTTAAATTTCTGGCGAATCGTATGTAGGAAGTCTAGAGGCAACCGAGCAATCTGGGGTATGCGTGGGATCGTATACAGTAAATGGGAGTCGACTATTACGGGACTCGGTCTAAAGTGATGGGGATTAGAATTTAAAGCCCTCCCGGTTAAAAGCGTATTCAAACAGATAGTTCGACTGACACCACAATGTCGGTATGGTGTCCCATCCTCTCGATATAAAATTGTCGTGTGCGATAAAAAACGATTCAACAAGTATGAACCTTTTGTCTTAGCGGTCTGAAGCATCACGAGGTTTATTATTATTGTGAATATCAGGAATTCGGACGGTCGAGGATTAGGAAAGGTATTTATGTGCGAGATCAAAGCTAAGACTCGAATGACATCCGCATCACGAAATCACGATGTCATAGAACCCTGACATTTCAAAATGATGAGAATATTATAATCGAGAAGAGAAATTTGTGGAGTGGGGGGGCAGAAGGCGTTTAGTTGCATCTTACGAGATGGATACGAAATTAAGGATGTGAATGTTGATGAACATTTAATTGATGGTATAGGAAAGAAGCGAGTGATGAAGAGGGTTGAAAATGATGTTACTACATGCGAAGAAGAAGGCGAACCCGGTTAGATGATTGATGAGAATACTGAGTTAGTGAGTTTAGTTATTTGATAAGTTAATCATGTTTGTTTATTTTCATTGCCTTATGTATTTTGCTTGATGCTTACTAATCGATAATGTGTGTTGTTTGTGTTACCCCAGCAGTGTGGCACGGCGTGGGCCGAGGTAGGCGACCGTTGCGAGTCATTGGGATCGGTAAACGTGAGGCCTGTGCCGATCTGTGGGGGTCGGGGTGGATGAGACCCACAGCAGAACGGGAGGAGGTTGTGTGTAGTGTACCGCGCGGCGACATCAGTGATGATCCACATCATGAAGTCTGAGATTGTGATGAATGATGGTCGAGACGTGGGAGGGGAGAGGAGGGGGGAGAAGAGGATGGGGGTGTTGGAGAGTCTTCGTAGAGCGCCCCTACGAGACGAGACTCTCTAATGCCTCCGATTGATCCGACAATTGATAATCCGTAGATATCAAACTTAACTAATGATTTATCCATTTCTTAATTTATTTCTTACTTGCTATGAAATTTTAGGTTCTGAAGGACAAAGTTAAAAAGCGAGTCTGGTTGATTTCCTGAGGTTATGGGGACAGAATTTCGGGAGTCGCGCAAACCTCATGGACATAATTGGAAGTTCTTGTGAGATGGGAGCCGATTGATGATTTGGAGAGAATTTAAGGTATATATTACTACTTAACATTTTATGCTTTATTTATTCTTTTGTTCAGATGAAATATGTTTAAATTATAATTCTTGAAAGTTTACCAGTGTTACGGTCAAGGCGGTCAAAGGGTGTTCTCTGAGCTGTCTTTGAGTCGTTATAAAGACACCGTGTGCGAGGTCAAAGATAAATGGTTGAAGAAGAAAAGCGAATTTGAGTGTCCGGATCATGTTTTCGAGGAGTGGCGAAGGTGGGAGAGGAGTCGTTATAGGAAGAGGTGGTGTGAAAGCGGAGAAAGCGTCTGTCGCTCGGAAGCGAGCGGAAGGTAGTGGCATGTCTACACACATGCTGGATCTCGCTCTATCGTGAACCTGAGCAAACATTAGTGTGCTTCTAATTTATACTTCTTATGTTTTATTACTTTGGTGTGTTTAATTATGCTATTTTCATTTCTAAGAAGAGTTTTTCATTTGAATTAACATACGTGTGTTTATGTAATTAAAGTCTTTGGAGGGTAAGCCCTAGCTTGTGTGAATCTGTGCACACGAAGGTCATGATGATCGGTTTTTTGTTTGATCGGAGATCTGTGCAAACAAATGTAAGTTTCATTAAAATTACTTCTTTTTTTTTTGAAGATAAATTAAAATACTTATTTTTACTCATTTTATCCTTATGTGGACCGGTGTGGTCGGTGTGGGGAAATGTTGGGACGGTCGCATGTTATTGGGACATGTTGTATTTTGGTAGAGCTCTCCATTCGAAAATTTCTGCGTTTTGTTAAATCCCGAGGTCTTGGAGAAAGGGGAATGATATATACAAGTGGTGTCGGGTTCTTGGCATGCGAAAATGTCTGCGGTGTGAGTGTCGGACCCGGGAAGCGAGGAGTGTCGTAGCAACCTCTCTACACCATTTGCTGAAGCCCTGGCCTATTATGGAGTAAGACACAATAGAGGAGAAAGAAGGAAATTACCTGAACCACAAGCACATTGAAATAGACCGGGCGAAACCAATCATATGACGAATCTATAGTTACAAGCCCCACAAAGGAGAGACCACCCTTGATAGAAAAACCCTATAAGTTCCAAGAGATTAGGGGCCTTGAGGCGGAAATACTAAATATAACATCTCACAATCCCGCAGATTATGGAATAGTGTATTAGATGTAAGGAAATATCCAATAATGGTATACGTCTGGAAAAATGCCACGAAAGCCAGACCACCGGAAACTATGTACAAATATTTAGAAACCTTGGAGAAAGTACGAGGGCATTATGGGGTCATACAAGAGACAAACCATTAAGAAGAAGGTCAATGTCTGGATTTTGTAAAAATATATTTACACCCTGAAACAACAAATTGAGAAAAACAAAAAAGAAAAATATAAACCATATAAGAAATATAATAAAAGATATTTCTAAAAAGATCTACTAGAAGAAAACCTTATTTAGTCCCAGCGGACATGTAAAAAAATATCCGTCAAAGATTTGAGGACTTTTGCTTCTCTCTTTGTTTTTTTGAAGATCGTTAAAAATACTTATTTTACATGTTTATTAGACAAGATATGAGGAAATGTTGAAAGCTCGCTGACTCAAGCGTATTCCCGAGTTTGTTGCATCACGAGTTGAATATATGTTTGATTATTACCTTGCAGTTATTAACACTTGAACCATGTAATATAGTCATTGGATATATTTTTGTGGTGTAGTGATGTATGGAGCCCAGTGGCCGTTTTCTGGTATTTTTGTCAGGTATGTGGACCGTGTGGTTGGTGTGAAATGTTGGGACATGTTGCCATGTTATTGGGACATGTTGTTGTATTTTGGTAGGAGCTCCGTGCGAAAGGGAGACTCTGGTACCAGGTCAAATGGGAGTCTTGGAGAAAGGGACTCCGATATGAGTGGTGTGGATTTTGAGCATCCATGAACCTATTCGGCGAGTTGGCGGGGTTTGTGTCCGCATGTCGAGAACATGTAAAAAATATAATCCAAGATTTGGTTTATACTTCTCTCTTTATTTTTTGAAGATAAATTAAAATACTTATTTTACATGTGTGTTTATTAGGCGAGATATGAGAAATGTTAGTTCTTCCAGCGACTGGCGTATTCCCGATCTATTTCGGGTTCATGTGTGATGGTGCGCGGTAGTTCTCATTCATCATCCCACTTAGTTGATCTGAATCGGATTTGGTATGGTAGTGTGGCAAGGGAGGAGATGCCTGCGTCTACTTCAGAAAAGTGGGTTCGTCGAAACACATCATCGATACTATGAAACGACCGATTCGCGGCTAATGCCAGGGACCATTTTGGTACGTTCTCGACGATGGAGGACTTCGGGCCAGCGATCGCAAATGCGATACAATATCGGTTGGCGTCTTGGCGGCGTATGATGATGTGCCAAGAGGATGATACCGGAGGATGAGTTGCGTACCGTTTTGGTAGCACGAAGTGGCGGAGAAGGTGGTGCGCGATTGACACGATGATCTACGCGAGATTGCCGGCGTAATGCTCGACTCACGACATCTACTCTCAACACCTACGGCGGCACTGCAGCTCTGCCGCGCGCCGAGAGTTACTTGGCCGGCGAGCGGCTACACGGTACGAGCATGTCTCACATCTGGACGAATCGTCTCGGCATCGCGTGATGACACTGGAGTTGGATGATTGGTGTATTACACACTTTTAATGTCTTATACTTGGATTTGGGAATTCACATGTTTTATTTCTCTTGACTTATTTACTATATATATCTGATATATATATTAATTGTGTGTGCTTGTTTAAATATTTTACTCTCTCTTTTATATAATATGCATACTATTGTACTTTTCTTTTGTTTAAATGATATATATATATATATATATATATATATATATGTATATAAAAGCAAGATATCAGGCTTCAAAATGGCAAAAAAAAATATTTAAAAATTAATTCCAGGCCATTTGGAACCATTTACCGACAGAGGAAATTCTTTCGACCGGTATTAATTCAGAAAAATGTTAAATGATTTGACTAAATAATTGATAATTCACAGACCAATTGATCCCACAATAGGTGAAATAGTACCTCTTAGGAAAATTGCGACTAAGAAAGATTTGGTCGGTAAATGGTGCCGGTGTGGGTTTACCGACGAAAAAATCGCGTTTGCGACAATGTCAGGTGATGGTGGTGATTTGTGGTGTGCGTGGAGGCTGAATCAGAAAGATGCCCTTAACGCATTCCAACCATTCCGTAGCATGGCCATGTCGTCGAGTATGAAGAGAATTCGGTAGAAGCGGCGGCGGTCGAGGAGGCGAGCCCGAAAATGCCACGTGTGTACAGGGCGTAACCACCACTTTCGTTCATGTATCCTACCTTTGGGGCTACCAGCCCGCTACCATTTACCGGGGGCACCGTTATCTTGTCCCTCCCATTGGGCGACACACATCTTATTCTGAACCGCCCGCGGTTTGTCTATCTAGATCTTTTACCCGTGTATCTTTGGCTCAGCCGATCCGTATATGAACACATCTTGCATTTCAATCGAGCAATGATACTTAATGTGTGAGAAAGCGACGACACTATGCAAAGTGTTCTGGCCACCATCTTGAAGGGCCATACACGGCAGTTCTACAAACTCCCACGGGGATCTATCAACTCGATTCCGACGAGTTGTGGCATTTTATTGTTTCCAGACACGTGCTCGAGTTCTACATAAAATATAGGTTCTTTGCAAACCATCTTCAAGAGAGAGGACGAATCCATCCTCGATTTCACTAGAAAGATTTGGGCCAGAGTTATTCAGAGATTACTTCATCTGTATGGATCTGACTCTCTAGAATTTTGAGGAGCTTTGGGCCGACCACCCCATCTTCCACTAGTTGTCTCTCGTTACTGCGACAATGGAGAATTATCTGATTTATGGGATAAATGTTATTCCAGTATTTGGGAGGGACAATGAGTAGCCTCAAGCTGTGATGATCGCGACACAAAGCATCGAAGTCGTTGTTGGGACCGGTCCCGAGCCGAAGGGTGGTCGAGGTAAGAGCCGAAGCTCCGGGACTGGTCGAAAAGAGGGGAACCCCGTTGTTTACCCCTGCGAACATCTCTTCTGACGGACTCCTTCCTCTCATGTCCAGGGATCACCCAGGCTGGGATACACTAGTGGTCGGATCCATATGGCCTTGACTAGTCTCTAGATGTGATTCTTGCATAGGGACCATGTGGGCGTAGAGACCAGCCGATGTCGGCCTTTGAAGTGCTGGTGGAAGGTTAATCCAAGGGTTGGCCACCTCGGGAAGGTATGTTTGGGAGGCGTGATCACGGGTGAGGGCCGCCCGCAGGTTGGAAAGAATAGTGGCCGGCCCGAGCTCACGCGAACCTTGGCCTGCGTAAACTACATCTTGCAGAACTTTGATTGGCGACCCGATGTCGATTTAAGAACGAAAGGAGAGGTTATTCGCGGCGACCATGGTAGGGAATACCATCCCGCATCCCGGATAGCGGCGAGCAAACCGGTAATTGATGACCGCATATCGCGCTTTCCCCACAAGTAACCGGAGTCGAGTCATTACTACGCGCGTGATGCACTTGTACTTACTCTATGTATTAATGATTTCGATGTGCATAGAGTACTAGTTGACCTTGGCAGCGCGACCGACCTGTTACAACTGCCTACCTTCAGGCAGATGAACATCTCTTTTGATAGGCTGAGTTCGGCTAGCAGAATCATGTCCGGGTTTAGCAGGCGACCGCGCCAAATAGCGATGAGCGACATTGCTGCCGTCGAGAAGCGAGGCGGTGGTGTGGTCTTATTTTTGGTTGGCGAGGACTGAAGCCCGTACAATGCCATTGTTAGCGAAACTGTTTGTCGATATGGCGTAACCTCGACCTACCATCAAATGATTAGCTGCCCGGCGGTGTTGGAATTGACGCCGTAGGCGACCCGACTAGCGGCCGGTAGTCTTGCCAGTCGATGCCGGGAGCGAAGCGAAGCTCTACAATCCGACCTCGAGACCGGACCTCATAATAGCTGTATCGCCACCATGCCCAAGAAAGGCGGAGGGCGAGTGATTGGTCATAGACTAAGTCAATATTCTGACCGGATAGGATAAATCCTTATGTTAGTTCCCTCTATCTACAGTAGGGAAAGACAAATCTGACCGGAGTTACGCGCTCCTTAAGATGGATGTATTGTTTGGACTCCACTTGAACATGGTGGCATCAACCACGCGTACATGCCTCTCTCACAAAAAAAGCTGCCCAGATATGCGTCCCTTCGATCGAAGTAGGTTAAGACGAGAAGAGTGAGGCGTTTCCACGGACTCATTAGGTTATTAGGGCATAAAGTGGATAATCTTTTAAAAGCAGACATCGGGGGGAGATAAAGTACGGAGGAGTAGCTGGCCAATGTGGTGAGTGATCACAGAAAAGGTGGTAAATGGAGGTGTGTAGTGAATGACTACACATGTATCTCAACGAAGGCATGCCGAAGATGGCTTCCCTCGACCTCGGATAGACAGTTATTGACACATCAGCGGGCATGGGATGTTGTCGTTGCCCAGATGCATACCAGGATATCATCAAATACCCATGCATCCGCCAGACACAGAAAAAACAGCCTTCATCACCCGCCGCGAGTGTTGTTATACAATGTGATGCAGTTTGGCTTAAAGAATATCGACGCGATGCGTGATGTTCATCTTGCATTGCCGGAGAAAAAACCATAGAGGTTTACATTGATGATAAGTTGGTAAAGTCCAAGGAACGCCCGGACCATGTTGAACACCTGCAAAAGGCTTTTGAACTCCTAAGGGCGTATGACATGAAGCTCAATCCCTCAAAGTGAGCCTTCGGAGTCAGTGCGGGCAGATTCTTGGGTTTCATGGTGACCTTTCGAGGGGGATGAAGCCCTGACCAGTGAGCTTAAAAGCTATTTTGGAGTCCACAGCTCACATACAGAAAAATTTGTGGCCCGGTCGGTTGGCCGCCTAGGCGGTTCATCTCTCATTCGAGACACGCTAAAGCCGTTCTTTGTCACTGCAAAGGGTCAAACTAGGCCGGATGGAATGAGAATGTGATAAAGCTCACGGCGTCCCGAGCGGTATCTTGCGGAACCTCCGGGTTGCTACCCTAAGCGTGAAACACTCTTAGTATACTTGGCGGAGTTCGGATAATCTCAATGAGTCTTCTTGTTCAAGGAAAATGAATAAGCGGAGGCTGATGATTTTTAGTCGTAGTCATATCGATCGAAGCAGATCTGACCACCTCTGACGGTGGCATTAGCCCTCGGTGGCAGCTAAAAGCTCCACCCGTACTTCCAGAAGCCACGCCCCATTGCGTGCCTTCTTTGACCTCTATTCGAATTAGCAAAGCAGGGAAAATTCTAAATTTTTGAAAAAGGGTAAAATAATAGTAATTTTGGTCAAAACCGAAATTTTCGATCTCGGATGGCAGCGGAACTTCAGATTGGAATTGTCTCGCAAAATCTATTCGCGTAATTCGAGGAGCGATCGGAATTTCACGTTTTTCAAGGAACGGGTGTCAGTGCGTAAAATAACGCGTGAAGACGCATGTGATGTGAAAAAGTCACCTATTACATGTACTCATGCGACACATGTTGCATGATTAGTGAGATGATGGAGATTGCCATGCTTGTCAAAAATCAAGACAAACAAAATCAAGACAAAAGGACAAGACGATAATTATTGAAATGTTAAGTGAATAAAGACAAAATTCAAATAGTCTTATTCTTCATTTTTGAGACACACAAAATCGGCAAAGGAGGTGCGTGGAGGTCAGGGTTTTCAAATTTTAGAGAGAGAGAGTGTGCCTTCTCTTTAGATTTCCCGGCGTTCGGACCGTCGGTTCGCTTCGGGCCAAGAAGTAAAGTTGTTCTACGCGGCGAGGGCTACATGTGGACACCGATTTGGTGAAGTTTCGACAACTCCAAGAGGTAGGGATCTTTTCCTACTTGGTTTGTTCTTTGGCTAAGGGCCATTTTATGGATGGGGATTTGTTGAGGCTTAGAAGGCCGTGCTACCTGGCCCCAAAAGTCTTGAACCGAGTGAAGAAATCCCAATGCAGTGGTCGGGAATGCTGCCAACCCGAGGGTTTTCACTGCTCACATGATTTTGGTGATTTTGTGGTTGTTTGTTGATTCAAAATGAATTGTTTGTGATTTGTTAATTAGCCCATGTGGATCTAATTTTTGGTGTTATTGATGTGAATTTAATAACATGAATTGTGTGAATTAATTATGTTAATATATACGTGTTTTATATATTAGCATGAGTTGTTTGATCGCATAATGCATTCCATATGCACCGGGCACCCTAGAATATTAAGAGTGAGTGCATGACATGGAAAGAAAAAATAAAAAGGAAAATATTGTGAAGCAACTGTGACTTTAAGATTCCTGAGAATTGTGTTGGGAGATTGTTCAACAATTCACGTCGGAGGGGCCCATGAATTGTTTCGGAGGGTTATCCAATAGATTCGCCTCAAGGGGTAGTCCAATATATTTACCGAAACTCGGTAGTAAGTTTTCGAGAACAAAATTTGAAAACTGTGATTTTACTCGCATTTGGCTTAGGTATGTGTGAGGGAGTCGGTGAGGACTCAAGACATGGGTTTGGGCATGTAGACATTCAAGTAGAATCATGTATTTTCTTGAGTGTGATTGTTTTCCATGACATGTGCACTTAGGTAGAGAGTAACCCATGTAGGAAATTATCACTAATGGCATCAAGCCACTCCTATCGAGGGATAACTATTTCGTGTATAGAGGTACAGAGGACGACGTCACTAGAGGTCACATGAAGAAAGCCGGTTGTGGCTTTGGTATTCGCTTGTAGAACATGTATTAAAACTTTAAATTTTGATATATGTTTTCGTTAAGAGTATTGTAATAACTCTCAACTATCAAAATAGTTGATGTAATTTTCGTGGAGTATTGATGGCCGGGCCCAAGTGGCCATTTTTACTCGCACATGGACCCCGGGTGTGGTCAGCGTTAATTGTCGGGACAGTTTTGTACCTTGCAGAGCTCCCGTACAAAGGAGACTCTGCCCGATTTTTGTGAGTGGTGTCTGCCACCCGACATCCACTTAGGTATTCCGCAAGTCGACTTGATTGGCCAACGGACCCCCGAAACGGGCGCTACACTGAGCATCATTCACAAGCCTGACTTATCCGGGAGGATGGCTCGATGGGCAATTGAATTGAGCAAATTTAGTATTCAGTATAAGCCAAGATTGGCTAAAAATGACAAAGTTCTTGTGCATAAATCCCCCAACCGAACGGAGTACGGATAGCTTCGAATCGGTGGACCCTTAATGTAGACGGAAGCGCCTCCCGCAAACCGAGTCGGGCACGGCTTGCAACTTAAATCTCTGGTCGGGGAAAAGATTGAGCAAGCAATCTGTTTGGGCTTCAGTGCCTCCAACAACGAATCAAAATATGAGGCCATCCTAGCCCTGGACAACTAGCGCCTACGCAATACTCGGCCGTGCTTCGATTCAAAGTGATTCTCGCTAGTGGTAAAAAGGGTAAACGCAGAATATGAGTCGTGAGACCCCCGAATGACAAAGTATGTATCCCTAGTTAAGCAACGCTTGGGCAGCTTTGAAGCTTAGAAGCTCGAACACATCCCCAAGGACTGCAATGAGAAAGTGGACGCCTTGGCCGATGACACTTCTCTTCCAATGACAGACAAAGTGTTCCTACCCATCTATTATCAGCTGGATTCTTCAATTATTACTACCCGGGTAAGTCAGGTGGATGAGGTCTCCCATTATTGGATGGACCTCATATTACAATATATCAACACGGGAGAACTCCCAAACGAAAGGGACAAAGCTCACAAGGTCCAAATCCAGTCGGCCAAATTCTCTTTGGTTAATGGGCAGCTGTTTAAACGATCCTTAGACGAGCCGTACCTAAAGTGCTTAACCACCGAACAGGGACAATATGTATTGGTCGAATTACATGAGAAGGGATATGTGGTAATCATCCGGGCGGCAGAACACTAGCACATATAGCCCACACTCAGGGGTATTATTGGCCAACCATGAGATCTGATGTCGTTGATTACGTGCAAAAGTGTGACTGATGCCAGCAGCAAGCCCCTATCTCGAGATCACCAGCTTAGGACTTAATTTCCATGACGAGCCCTTGGCTCTTCGCTCAATGGATAATTGACATAGCCAGGCTGCTCCCTATCGCCCTAGCTTAGAAAAAATTATTACTAGTAGCCACTGATTATTTCAGCAGGTGGATATAGGCCGAGGCTTCGGGGATCAATTAAAAGATAAGGATGTCACCTCGCCCATCCGGGAAGAACATCCCACGGCTCGCATACCCCGATAAATCAGGACGTAGACAACGAACTCCACTTGATAGCCGTGCATACAAGAAATCCATGCCAGAGTTTCAAATAAAGAACCATACTCCACCTGATATCCACAGAGCAACCACTGCTGGGCTCTAATAAAACCCTATCGACCACTAAAGAAACGAGTAGACCTCACTTAAATACAAGTGGGTAGACAAACCCTGGGTACTTCTCAGGGCCTACAGCGACTGCCTCGCACCAACCTGCATATCCCCATTCGCGCCACTTATGGGATGGAGCCATGGGTCCCATTAGAAAGCAAAGATGCCCACGCTCGAACCGGCATACTTGAGTACGAACACCGAACTGATTAAAGACCAGACACGGCAGCATTTAACCGTGCGAAGCGCCAGATGTGCAAATAACATCGCATCACCGCAGCCAGCAAACCATACAACATGAAACCTCGAATGTTCCAAATGCAGAGGATTCGGGTCCTAAGAAAGCCATGAACACAAATCTGATCCGCACCCAAATTTGTACCCAAATCGAGGGATCGTATATCAGAACGAAATGTTAATTAGAATCGTATGTGGCCTGACAAATTAGATGGGACAACTGTACCTAGAATGTGGAATATTATGCACCTTAAAAGGTACTATCAATAAAGAATGATTCAATCTCTTACCATGTTCCCTGTCTTAATCTTTCATTACAAAGCCCGAGTAAGGTCATCCCACGGCCCACTACGGCCGATGCCCAACTCGTTCATTATAAAGCTCCGTAAGGGTGATGTCCTACCTGGCCACGGTTGATGCCCAACCAAGTTCATTATAAAGCCCGGGTAAGGTTGATGTCCTACCGGCCTAGTATGATTGATGCTCAACTGGTTCATTACAAAGCTTGGGTAAGGGTGATGTCCTATCGACCCAGTATAGGTGATGCTCAGCTGGTTCATTACAAAGCCCGGGTAAGGTTGATTTCTTACCCGCCTAGTATGGTTTATGCTCAGCTAGTTCATTACAAAGCCCGGGTAAGGTTGAAGTCCTACCGACCCAGTATGGTTGACGCCCAACCGGTTCATTACAAAGCCCAGTTAAGGTTGATGTCCTACCGGCCCAGTATGGTTGATGCCCAGCTGGTTCATTACAAAGCCTGGGTAAGGTTGATGTCCTACCAGCCCAGTATGGTTGATGCCCAGGTAGTTCATTACAAAAGCCCTGAAAGGCCGGGATGTCCTACCAAATTAGTATATTGATGCCCGGGCCTGGTTCATTATGAAGCCCGGCAAGGAGGTGCTAAGAGGCAATGAACCTTGTCTACCATGTTCATCCGTATCTAACTCATCCTACCTCGCTTATTCACTTACCCGGCTAAATGTGTGATTCGACAAAGAGAAAGCAACAACATCAGACTCGCAAACAACACATGCTATATTATGGAGCTTGGTTACAGAATAAAAAAAACTGGGGATACAGAACATGGATGTAGGAACAAGGCTCAACGAGCAATGACAAAATACAACCCCTAGCTCCCGCCAGAGACATCAGGTTCCTCACTCTCCCCGGTTATTCTACTGGAAGAATCAGGTTCATTACCCAGCCCAACCTCGGTGGCAGAGAGATGCTCGCCTGCCTCACTAATATCCGCCTCAAGGACTGCAGCGAGAACCTCCCTCTCTGAAGCAATCATCACTTCACTGGAGCGAACATCGATGGCCGAGCTTCTGCAGGACAACGGGGATCAAGGGCTGATAAAGAACTTCTGGGATAAAGTGGGCCTTAGATGTGTCCTGGGCATCCCGTCTGGAACCACGGGTTAACTTCCACCAATATTTTGCGCGAAAGCACAACAACCATAACCATAGTTGAAAATCACGCTAAAAGCCCTCCCTCAAGCCTCATCTAATGCCTTTTCTCTCTCTTACGCCCGTGTCTGGGAGCCGACACTTTTACACATCTCGACTTAGTCCGAGCCTGGGCTGCAGAGACTCACTCGATGGCTAGATGGCTAGCCTCGTCTTCCGCATTCCGCCTTCTACCTAGCCTCCTCTGAAACCGCCAAGGCATTTTAGACCCTAGCCAACTCAGACTCCACTTTAGCCCTGGCACTCCTCGCCGCATCAACATCCATGCCAACCATCGAGGCTTCAGGTGGGCGAGCAAATGGTCTCTCTCTCGCTCTCGCTGCCTTCTCAACGCCTTTTGGCCTCCATCTCCCAAATAAGCCGAGAGATCTCCACCCGCCTAACTAAAGAAGCACTCACCAGGGTCGAAACAACCGATTGAGGAAGAGCCACAACCTCTCTCTCGTATCCTCATCCAAGACTCCAATTTCTGATACTGCAAGTCATATTCCGATACTGGGTAAGCCTCTATAAACTCACAGAGGGCACTCACGAATAGTACGACTATATCATAAATGGATGGAACTTCATCGGGTTAGAGAATGTTTATATGCAAGATTTAAGAGTATTAAATAATAAAAGGACTCGTCCTTCCGCCACTGTTATATGCAAGCATCCAATGACTCCTGGGATTTTACTCGACCACAATCCTTCTTCCCTAACGCCCTCATCCGCATGAAAATCGGGACGTCAATATCAAAGACATCAGATAGATCGATTACACGTAAAAGTATATAAAAAGAGGAAATTTCGACTTTTATTTCATTAACCTTTTATCTTATATATTTAAGGAAAGCTTAGAACTCCATTACAAGCTCTCGATACAAAAAAAGATATGGAATCTTTTCCTCGATGATCCTCAAATCAGAAAACCTCCAGACCAGAGAAAAGAGATTTACTATTATCGGGATCTTCTTCCTGATCTCCAACTGTTGTGTCTGATCTGGTTTACTATTTTTCTCGCAACCTTTCCTACTTTCTTTCCTCCGTCCATACAAACGCCCTTTCCGTCATTTTTTGTCTCCGCCTCCGTCTGGTCATGCTTTTTTTCTTCTTTATCGCCTTTGTCACTTTGCTGAAAAATGTGTAAGCATCGAATCTCTCATCATTTATTCTTATTTTTGATATTTTCTCCAACTGTCTCTGAGTAGGTTACAATTATAGCATTGCAATTCTATCGTCGCACCACTCTGGCTGTCATTTACATTTATAGCTACACACATGCCTTTGTCTGTGCCACTTAGACAAATGGGATTACATCTTCTTCCCAAGGGTTATCCAAATCTATCACTTCATTTTTTCTACGAATTTTATTTTCGCTTCATTTTGTCATCCGTTAGCTAGCAACAATAGCTGATCCACTTCATTGATTATATCCGTTATCATTCTTGTCCTCCGGCTTTCCCATCACCTGTGACTATCATCCAGCTTATTTATCGTACGCGATCAGCAATTCTTTTTCCCATGTCATCTCGACCAAGCACCTTATCCCCAAACGGTCTTCTTTGTCTTTGTCCATTACCGTTATATTACCCCGCTGGGGTTTAATTTCTCATTTATTTGGAATCTCGATTCTGCATTGCTATTTATTGTTACGATGATAAAGCTTTGATGCACGCTAATTTCTTTTTCATTATATTAATTAGACTAATAGGAAAGAATTTTATATGTATTAATTCCGATGACTACATTTTACAATTGAGTTCTAAGTATGTCATTGAGTATTTTCATCATCTTGATTTAATAGATCTTACCAACAAAATGAAACTATGGCATCTTGAATAATGAACTTTTTTTTTGATTATTATTCGTAAATAGTATCAGTGAGAAGTCCTGCAAATACCCATCACCATTAGGGTTGCTATAAATGAATTCGGAGAAAGTCAAATACTTTCTTTCCATGTCAGACAAGATAAATGAAGATGTATTTATGACACTGTTTTCTGTTTTTTCCTTTAGAAAAAAGATGATATCATTAGAATTTTCTCCTTTAGAGAGGAGTTTGTCCTTTGAGGGACTGTTATCTCCACTTGAGAGATTGTTCTCGTAAGACTCAGCTATTTTTCAGCTTTTATCCTTTCAAGAACAGGCATCTCCCGAAAGTAATCTTTTGAGATATTTTTACCCAGTAACGATATATCTCATGTCCTTATGTTATCAAGACTGTCATTGGTCGACTTTTCCCGAATGGGACGGCACATCCAAGCCTACCTTTATGTTTTTAGTCTCGTAAGAGTAACGATAAACATCATCCTGGTCTCGCATTATCATGTAATCTTTCAAAACATTTTTCAAGGAGATGTTGTGAAATATATGATTTAGATCTTATATCATTGATATGGTAAATTTGATAATCTAATTGAAATAAGATCATTATAATTTTCTGAAATCATATTCATTCCTTCAACCATGTCGGTGGCGATATCTCGCATTTCTTGGATGTTATTCGACATTCCTGCTCAAAAAATATGCAAGAAAATTGTCAGTGCCCTTTATATGGACAATTTTAAAATTATAATAATTCAATACAGAGTTCACATCTAGACAACTCTAGCTTCAGACTCTTTCCCCGCTGCTATTTTATAAATACCAACTCGGTATTACTTCGCTTTATAATAAAGGGTTTAGGTAATAAGAATATCTCAAATTTATTTATCCCTTTTATTGTTGCAAGTAACTCTTTTTCATTAATATCATAATTAATCTGATTATTGTTAAAGGTTCCACTTGTATATCGACATATTTCTCCTAAATCTGTTTTCAATTGCTGCCCAATATTTATCTGAAGTATCTGTTTGTAATATTAAATTATCATGTTCATTCGGCAATCTTAATTTAGGCAAATTTGAGCATATATCTTTTAATCTTCTGACTATCATGGTATGTTTTTAACCCATCCGTTTAAGTTCTTGTTAACAATTTTGTAATTCTCGTCTTTAGCTAAGTCTTTATGAAATCAGGAGAAGCTTAAACATCCTAAATTTTTGTATCATTTCCTTAATCCCATCTATCGAAACATCTTTAGCTATATGTGATTGTAATTTTGTCCCCATTGTAATCTATAGAATCATTCTAGAATCCATTGATTTCAACTTTCTTTTTTGTAAGAACTATTCCATGCTCTTTACAGAGTGTTATAAAAATATTCAAATGTTTTTCATGATCTTTCTCATTATCATAGCTGATTAACATATCTTTAATGCACTATTATAAAGATGAATAATCGTATAATATTTTATCCATTTTCCTTTAAAATTTGAGGAGCATTTTTTCAAACTAAAAGACATTACTACATCCATTCAATGACCTCTAGGTACTTTTAAAGGTCAGAATATGTATATTTATCATTTTTCCATTTTTATCCGCTAAAATCCTGATTTCCGCAATCAAATCTGCTATAATAATTTTTTCCTCTGCCAAATTTATTAATATTTCCTTATTTCTATTATAATATCCATCAATCTTCACATTCTTATTTTGTGACGTCAAATCCTGCAGATTCAATGACAACCCATCAGTAACCTCACGGAGTGTCCTGTCTCATATCAAGAGACCCATACACGAGTAAAAATGGCCACATCGTTTCACATGATCATACTCCACTCTAATACATCCAACTATATTGCAATAGTTTCAAGAGTTATTACATTACTCTTAATCAAAACATATATCAAAATTATGGGTTATACACATGTTTACAAAAAGATCTACCAAAGCCAATCCGACTTTCTTCTTAAAGGCTCTAAAGGAGTGTCGCCTCTCCCGAACACTCACCGCACCAAATAATGATCCTCGATTGTGGGTGAACAATGCCCAGTAGTGGAATTATCCTACATGGGTTACTCTCCACCTAAGTGCACATGTAATGATTCAAAATACCATGGATAATTATAATTGATACATATAATTCTCCTCCATGCACAACCCATGTTAATACATCAACAACATACAACATACATTAACATGCTTATTCATTAATCGTACGTTATTTACACAAGCTATAACACACAACCTAATCGGCCGCACTAAGCCAGTCGATTGCCCAATGTCCTCCATACAGTAACATGGCTTTAATCTCGACTCCACCCAAGCTTCCATAGATTCTGGGAACAGTTCACAAACGGAAGTTCTGACAAAGAAGCAGGACTCCGAAGTCGAGGTCACATACTTACCAGACAGCCCCAAATTCCGGACAGCCCCACCCATTCGTCCGAGAGCCCCTCTCCAGCGCCTCCAGTATTCCAATGCCCTCCATAGGCATATTGATGGAATCTCACCAATGGTCTCCATATAGTCTAAGAACACCCGAAATGGAGTTCGACGAGTGCTATGACCTTCCAGTCGGGAGGTCACACATGACTAAGGCCTCTGGCCCGACAGCCTACCTTACTTGCCCTGAGCCCCTTTTCGGGACTAGCCTAAAGAGACCCAATGCCCTCCATAGCATACGGATGGAATATTGACTCAATGGGATTTCCATATAATCCAAGAACACCCAAACGGAGTCTCTGGACGGCTAGTTATGACCTTCCTTAAGTCGAGGTCACACATGACTATGTCCAATCCACACCACTCCATCATCCGACGCCTCTTTTCGGCCAGATCCAGTACCCACTGCCCTTCAAAGGCATATTTCTGGAAACTTGACTCAATGGGCTTTCCATATAGTTCGCTACAACTCGAAACTGAGTTCTGACTAAGAAGTTATGACCTTCAAGTCCAGGTCACACACGACTAGCGCAGTCCTACTCCGGGCCAGTCTATCCAACCAGCACTAACCAGCCGGAAATAACCATCCAAATTTCCCAATGTCCTCCACAGGTACATGGATGAAATATTGACTCAATGGGCTTTCCATAGAATCCAAGAACACCCGAATCGGAATTCGAACGAAGAAGTTATGACCTTCCAAAGTTGGAGGTCACACATGAATAGGCAGCCCTACCCGGCTAGCCTACCCAACCAGCACTAACCGGCCGGAACTAACTATCCTGATTGCCTAATGTCCTCCACAGGGACATGGATGAATCTTTGACTCAGTGGATTCAGTTAGTCCCAATAACAACACCCGACCGGGAGTTCTGGATCGAAGAAGCTATGACCTTCCGAAGTCGAGGTCACACATGAATCTAAGAATACCCGGCCTAGCCTACCCAACCGTAACTAACCGGCCAAAGACTAACCAAACCGATTGCCCAATGTCCTCCATACGATATTGCGCAGACGAATTTTGACTCAACGGGTCGATAGAGTCTAAGAACACCCGAATCGGAGTTTGGACGAGAAGCGTGCATGATCCTAGCCGATCGAACTCCATCCGGAGGTGACCCCATCCGGCAGAACCCATTCAGTGGTGACCCTATCCTGGGGGTGAACTCATCCAAGTCATTCGACCGGCTGACAACCCTTCCATTAGATCAAGCCAGGTAAACGGACTATAACTTCGAGCTACTGAGGTCCGATTTCCGGTAAATTCAAAAGCCTAACATCAGTTCAATGACTTGGCTACAATTTACTCCGGGCTGACTTAATAACAAAATAAATTTATTTCCTACCTAAAAACACACTTAAAATCCGGGTTGATGTACCACCACACAATATGGCAAATCTTCCCATGGTTCAAAAACACAACCAAACATTCCCCAGGTGCTATAACCAACACTATTATTCATTTTAACTTAACAATTTAAAACGGTAATACAAGGAAAACCACTTAGTCCCAAAATCAGTCCCCGAATCCATCCGTAAACAACATCCTTAATCTCCAAGACACCGTCCCAAAGTCTGAATGGTTCACATCCAAGCACTCACTGCGCCTCACACAACCCCTCGCCATTTGAACGACCTTAAAAAGCGATTAAAACCAAGTAAAACTCCTACTCCTCGAGTTTTTGTCAAAACTCCCCAACTCTGGTCTCTATGCGAAGCCCTTGCTGTGAGGATGAACTCTTCCTCTCGCCCGCCCTCGAAACCGCATCCAATCGTCGGAAATTTGCAGAGAAGGCCAGTCCCTCTCTCTAAATCCTCTTTCTTCCTCTTCTTTTCTGCTCTTTCTTTCTCCTGATCCATCCCCTCTGGTCCAAGATTAGCTAAGAGCTTGTCCGCTCATCATTACATAAACCCAGAACTTCTATCGCTCTGAAGATCCCCTTATCCTTATCCACTCCACCCAGATTTCCCCCTAATGACATGATGTCACATGTCACCTATAGCCCATACTGAGCTCATTGGTTTCGACTATTTAATAAATTTGACACGTGCCCCAATGTGATCCACTAACACCACCCACATGTCACGCCACACCTCAAGGCCCCCGAAGAACGCCAAATCTCAGACTGACCCGACGAAATTCCACACTAGAGCCAGATTTCGCTGAGACGATCCAACGGCGGAAGTCCGCTTGTCATTCGAGATCTAGAAAAAATTTCGATTTCACTAAATGACTATTTTCCCTTTTTTCAATGTCTAGATTTTCCTGGGTTTTACATTTCTCCCTTAAAAGAACTTCGTCCTGAAATTCCACGCACATACGCATCCAACCACGAGCATAAGTAATCATACACAATCCTTGCTTGGTGTGCAAACGCTGACCTTCCCAAGGTCACAATCACTGACAACCCAATGGGTCATTAACCTAACCCATGTCATGAATGACATCCACATACCAAGCCCTTGCCGGCTCACCAACACCCAATGCAATTCCTAATGGGTATCCAAATCTCGAGTCACTCCCGACTCCTATCACTCAACTCTAAATCTACGTGATAACCATGATCGTGTGTTTTCTCTCTCGGGCAACAGAACTTTTCAGCCTATACTACGAGTCTCTTACATCCACACAGAAATTTTAGATATCTCCACGGGTCTCTTACACCCATACAGAAATTCGGGATATCTCCCCGAGTCTTTTACACCCACACAGGACCTTTCAGATACTACCACGGGTCTCCTTCACCCTAACTCCAGGCTTTTTCACCCGAGGGATTAACTTACCCTTCTTACTTTACCCAACACACATTACTCATTTCCTTCCTGATCAAACTGAACTATGAGTCTTCATTGGACGTAGTCCCAAAGACAAACCCAACCCACACTCACCAAGAGTGGTGAATGTCCATACCGTGCACCCACACCCGACTTGACGCGATGTCACCGTGCACCCACACCCGACTCCATGCGATCCCCCCGGGGGTCCACCATGAGCAGAATCTCGGAGATCTCTAACTCACAATCCCGACTGACAGTTAACTTTCACCACATCTTGTGTGGAAGAACATCCACACTCGCTTCCAGTGCCTCAACCTCTAAGTCCAACTGTTCATTAAGATGCATTAATGAATGAATATGATGCATCAAATTCAAAGCTACTCTAGTCACCCATGCAGAGAGTAGAATGACTCGCATATCCCACGTCCGCATGCCTCACTCGGGCAGCACCATGAGACTCCTCCGCCTCCCAGGACAATCCTGCCTCATATGCCCAAGCCGGTCTAAGACAATTAACATATCGTCCGCCCCGCCCGACCAGAAGTCTCACCGTGAGCCCCGCACCCGACCGACCCACACTCTAGCCCCTCCACCCATCTCTGCGGCCGCCAAGGTGCTTCAGATAGCACCCCGAGATCGAAACCGCCTCGACTCCATACTAGGGTGTGAGGAATGAATCAGATATATCCACAACCGATAACCTGGATCAGGTTTGCCGTCCCAAAAATCCTGGCAGATCCCTATCTCCGAGGGAAATCCTGCCTCACATGCCCAGCTTTCGGTCACAGATACAATAACATAACATCTACCCGGCCGACTAAATGCCCCATCCGCCCCGGGTCCCAAACCCTCGGTGACGCAAAAGTCTTCCGCCTTCCTCCGAACCAAGAAGGATGATCCTCCCTCTCGCTACTAACACCCGCATCCCGAGTGCCCGAGCATCCTCTCTCTCTCTACGGTCAAGGCCGCCCCAACCACGGTCCATGTCCCGAGGCGGTCCTATATCCCGCCCTCGAATGGATAACTTTAACCCATTCTTGAATCTCTTGACCTTGGCCACGTCTGTGGCCACGTAGTCATCAAGAAAACAAGCAACCGTGAACCCAACCAGCATACTCCACCACCGTCATCGCCCCCTCGTCCGTCCAGAACCAGCCTCTCGCATGCCTGGGGCAGCTGGCCTAAAATACTGGCTTCATGAAAAGATCATGGAACTCCGTCGTTACCTCCTAGATCTCAAAGGTCTCGCCCGCCTCCACCACACTCGGGCTTCACCCTCTAGCCGGAAAGTAGCCAGTTTGATCCCCGGTCATTATCAGAGGCGCATCCCCATAGCTCTAATACCTTCTCTAGTCCAACATGAACCAGTCGGTCTCGTCACCACTCCAACACCCCCCGTGATTATCCTGAGGCTCACGCCCCAACCTCCTGGAGGTTATCCTACGGGTTACTCCCCACCCAAGTGCACATGCATGATTCAACATACCATGGATAATTATAATTGATACATATAATTCTCCTCCATGCACAACCCATGTTAATACATCATACATCATACATTAACGTGTCATATTCACACTGCATGTTATTTACACAAGCCATAATACATAACGTAACTGGCTAGCACTAAGCTGCCTAATTGCCTAATGTCCTCCACAAGAATATGGCTGCAATATTGACTCAATGGGCTTTCCATAGAGTCTAAGAACACCCAAAACGGAGTTCGGACGAAGAAGTTATGACCTTCCGAAGTTTGAGGTCACATATAACCAGACATCCTACCCGACAACCCACTCCACTCCTCGCCGGTCCCTCTCCCACTGCCGCCCAAATGACCGAATGCCATCCATAAGACACGGATGGAATCTCACCTAACGGGCTTTCCATAGAGTCTAAGAACATCCTAAAACTGAGTTCCCATTGTGCCAGTTATGACCTTCCAAGTTCCGAGGTCACATGACTAAGAGGCCCCAATTTTATCGCTCACTTTATCTTAGTTCGAGCCCTTTTCTCACAGTTCCAATACCCAATGCCCTCCATAGATAATGATTGAATCTTTATCAATGAATTTCCATAGAGTTCAAGAAACACTCGGGGAACCTGAGTTCCTTGACGAAATTATGACCTTCCAGTTGGAAGTCACACACGACTAAAGGTCCCACTCCTGACAAATTCTACTCACTTCCTGCCCGAATGCCTCCTTCCCGCCGCATCCGCAACCCACTACCCTCCAAAAACCATCCTGGGAAACTTGACTCAGCCAATGATTCAGTCTCAAGAACATCCCAACTGAGTTCACCAGACACATGACCTTCCGGTTGAGGTCACATATGACTAGGCAAATTCTACCCTGGCCAAATTTACCTAACTAGCACTAACCTACCACTTCCAATGTCCCTCCACAGACATAGCTGAAATTCAGAGACCCAATGAGAATTCCATAGAATCCAGAACACCCAAATCTAATTCGACAGTTGCTTTATGACCTTCTGCTTCGGGCGTCACACATGAATAGGCAACCCTACCCGGCTAGCCTACCCAACCAGCACTAACCGGCCGGCACTAACTAGTCTAATTTTCCAATGTCTTTCACAAGGATATGGCTGAAATCTTGACTCAATGTGCTTTCCATAGAGTCTAAAAACACCCAAATCGGAGTTCGGACGAAGAAGTTATGACCTTCCGAATTTGGAGGTTCATTAACCTATATCCTACTCAGCGCGCCTACCCAACCAGAACTAACCGGCCTGATCGCCCAACGTCCTCCATAGGACATGGCTGAAATCTGACTAATGGATTTTCGAGGAGTCCAAAGAACACCCAACCTGAGTTCGAACGAGGAAGCATACTCCTTCCGAAGTCGAGGTCACGCATGATCCTAATGACGGAACTCCATCCGGTGAACCCATCTAGGTCGGGTCGAATCCATCCGCCACCGATCAAATTCCTGATAACCCTTCCATTGACTACCCAGGTAGCAAATCTGACCATAACTCAGCTACAATCCAGTCTGATCTACACAACTGTATCCTAACATCAAGTTCACTAACTCACACCCCACCAAGATCCACTACCAAAACTTATTTCCTACCCAACAACAAGTTCTAAAATCCACTAATGTGTCCCACTACAATATGGCAGCTTCCCCATGGTTCAAAAAACACAACCAAACATTCTCCTTAAGGCAAGATAACCAACACAATTATTCATTTTAACTCTAACACCTAAACGGAACATAAGTGACAACCACTTAGTCCTAAAATCGCCCCCCGAACTCGTCCATGTGAAACGCCTCGAATCTCCAAAGATATCGTCTCCCAAAGTCTTAGGAATGGTTCACACTCTGGCCACACAACCCTTACCATTCGAATGGCCCTAAACAAGGATTAAAAACAAGTAGAGAAAACCCTACCTCTCGAGTTTTGTTAAAACTCCTAACTCCGATCTCTAGCGCTGCCTCTCGCGTGAGGTCGAACCCTCTGCCTCCGCCCTCGAACCGTCAGGTCCAATCATCGGGAAATTTATAGCGAGTCTCTCTCAGGTACTATGGGCCAGGCTCGCCTCATTCCCCTAGCTAACCGACCTAACCTAATGGCCCAGACGGACTGGGTTTAAAACTCGCCGCATTTAGAACGCCCTCGGGAGAACCCTTCGCCCGAGCAACCATGCACAACCAAGATCCTTTCCCGACGCGACTGGGTCCAGATTCCTTCACTAATGTCCTCCGACGGCACTTCACTAAACGAACCGCCAACCCACTGGGCTTTTCATGATATGAGTAAATGTTCTTCCAGAAGAACCAATCACCCCACCTCCAATACCGTGGCTGCATCCCAACACACTGACGGAAAAGCTTGCCATATTAAAAGCAAAGAATGTTCATCCTTCCCAAAATAAAGAGCCACCTTCCCAATCTTTGGCGGGAAGAATCGCCGACTCAGTACTATTCCATCCCCTTTCCTTCCCATAAAAGAGAAGCAAGTCACACCAAATGAGGTACCTGGACTCTCGATCAGAATCGCAGATCTAACGCTCGCCTTTCACAAAAAGAGCTAATCTCGCGATCGGAGGTATGCATTTAACACCACCGCTATCTTCTTGTTTGTTTTGCAGTCAAGAAATGCCCCAATCGCGAATGCTCCGACGATCCATTGACTCTCCAGAATTCAGATACTACAATTGGCGATCCTGGTGGGAAACGCTGCATAGTCTCGCAGACGATACGCGAGAGCCAGTACACCCACTCCCAAGTGATCTCTCAATCTCCGGGCTTCCAGCCAACATCCCACCGGGACCGCGCCTGAATCTCTACCGCCATGTCCAAAGAACCTAAGAATCCACCTATCGAGGACTAGTTCCTGCACTGGCGCCAGGAAATGGAGGCGAAACAAGAGGAGCAGCCCGGCTGCATGGCCGAATTACGAGAACGCAAGGATCGCTTACAAATATAAGAACGCACTTCACTTACGAACCCGCCAGAGTCCAAAGAGCTCCGAGGAACCCCAAAGGTGTCACCTTAATTCGTCCTTAATCGCGGTAATAAAGCGGAAAGAGCCCGCCCTACCCGGCACTCATAGGCTGATCATCAGCCGATGATCCAGCTCTCTTCGACAGCCTCTCCACTTCCTTATCAAGCTCATCCTATCGCTCATCACCTCCGAGCAATGCTAATGAGTCCAGAAGAGACCTCCTCGCCATCTACCGCTATGAGCTTAACGCGAGCCTAATACTTAAAAAGAAAGACCAGCGCACCCGCTTGCAATCGCCCTAAACAAATGGCTACTCCGCTCGAACCGCCCTCCATTTCTACGTAGTCCGATTCACCCGGGCGCCCCGTCTCGCACGCAGCCTCTATCCCCCCCAAGCCAGGATCTCTACGACACAGTCGTCTCTGGGGGCCAAGATATTTTAGACTACAGAACTCCTTGCATTCAAGTATTCCGCCCATTCGCCATGCAAATGACGCTCCTCCGGGACCGTGACGATCACACGTCGCACTTCAACCAAGCCGATGATCCTTAATGCCTGGGACGACACTCGCGGTAAAGTGAACCCGCCGAAGTCCGATCGTCGTTCCACAAGCTTCCCTAGAGGTCAGGAGCAAACTTCGCTCAAGTGAATTGCAGTCATGTTCGCCTCCCAAGATTCGTGCTCACGTGCGTAAAGGGAACACGTCCTCAAGCTATCTCCAAACGAAGACGATCCATCCTGTGACTTCACACGCGTTCTGACAAGCTTCGCCCAAAGAGATTGATATTTACAAGATGGATGCAAATTCTACAAACCCTCCGGAGAAACACTGTCCACCCTGCTTCCGCCAGCCTTTATCCTCGTGATCCACCCAACCATGGAAGAATTATATCTACGGGCAAATAAGTTCTCCACACTAGAAGATGTCAAATATCCGCCGCCACAAATCGTAATGATAATCCACTCAGCAAGTCGGGCCGCTAAAGGCTCATCCGAAAAGAAGAGCCATCAAACAAGGGCCTGCGCCCAATGTCCAATCCGAAAAGCGCAAGGAGCCCCCGCCACTTCCATCTCAACATCGCCACGACCGGCTCCTTCCCTCATTCAAAGACCTCCCGATTTCAAGTGGCTCCTTCTACCTATGAAGGCAGTTCGACCTTCACACAGAATAGATCCCTAAGGTGCGATTATCATAGAGACCATGGCCAATGGAATTAGTCACTGTTGAAGTTCCTAGTGGAAAATCGACGCTTAGCACCGTAAGGTATATACAAGAGCCGATCAATGGAGTAGCATCCGCCCCATCCGACACTGGCCAACATTGTTGATAACCGAGCATGCCTGGGGCTCCCTAAGTAAGCCATCAACTTTATATTGGGGGACTCTGGCTTGATAGCCAGATAGTCCAAAAGGTAGGAGAAAATTCTCCATGTGTACCTAATCGTGAGCTGTGGTGAACACCGTCAGCGCCCAAGAAAACATCATAGTAGTTCAGCCGGTTGAATGCCCTATATCCTTCCCCCCTATAAACCCTACTCGGGTTATTACCCCTCATTACGATGCACTTGTACTTACTGTCGATATTAACAATTTTGATGTGTATTACTGTGGCTTCTCGGGTCGATTCAGGTAAAGCAAGGTAAACTCGACTCTACTACACCTCCTCACTTTTAAGTAAACGAGAGGAGTCCCGTCATCGACTCATTTCGTCATGGTTTTCATCCGGGTTTAATCTGGCTACCACATCAATGTGCCGGGGATATTGCCTTCCCGCTCCAAGCTGTCCAGAATCTCGCCAAAACGTTTCTCCGTGGTAGAAGATTTGGGGCCATACACGTACCACCAAACAATTAGCTACCCGATCTGATCCGCAAACCATCCCCGTGGAAGCTCGCTACGCATCGACAATGCTACGCCTCAATGCAAGGACACGAACAAGAGGAATGCTCCAGTGCACCATCCCTTGAGGGTCAACCTTAGCAATAGCAATCACAGTCATTTGCCCGATCCGCCTTAGGGGACAGAGAGTCTCGGCGCTGATCCCTTGGAAGTCCACATGAATTCTTTCACTTCACCGGACAAACGCATCTATGTTAGTCCTCCGCCCGAGCGTAGAGAAGGCCCAATTATGTCAGATACAGCTTAACATCATGTATTCGCTGACTCATGCGCATATGATCGAATAAGCCCCACACACGCCTCACACAGACTGAACGTTGCCCCATCCGCCAAGTCGGTCTGACAAAAAGTGAACGCTTTCACCCGGATCGCCACTTGGTCATTCAGACCGAGGTTGATAATCTTCTGCATAATGGATTTATCGAGCGCGTAAATTTCATTCTCGAATTACCGTCAACGGGTGGTCATTCCAAAGAGGCGGAACAAATGGAGAGCATGTGGATTACATGGACCTCAACGATGCCCTGCCTAAGACGCCTCCACTCGCGATAGATCGATTATGGACGCCCGGCAGGCACCGCATGCCATCCTTTCCTCGAACGCCTTCGAGATACCACTAGATCTCCCACGCACCCCTGATGCGTAAAAACATCTTTCATCACTCCCCATGGACTTTGCATCATTACAATGTGATGCCTTTCGCTAAAGAATGCAAGGGCCACCCATCGCAGGCCTGATGAAGATATTTCCCCGACCGCTACTCCCGCAGCACAATGGAACTCTATATTGATGATATGCTAGTAAAATCCAAGCAGCGCCCGGATCACGCTGCACATCTCCAACAAACATTTGACCTCCTCAGAGAATATGGTATGAAACTAAACCCCTCAAAATGTGCCTTCGAGGTCAGCGCCGGATGATTCCTTGGCTTTATAGTAACCCAAAGGGGGATAGAGGCTAATCCTACGCAACTTAAAGCCATCTTGCAATCGCCACTCTACCCAAGAAAGGGATTCAAGATCCCATTCCACTACTGGGCCGCCTAGCGGTTTTATTTCCTAGCTCACTCTGAACCATTTGAAACCCTTCTTCACTACTCTGAGGGGAGCCAACCGGGCCGAATGGAATGAGGAATGCGACCGGGCATTCGTAGCAATCAAGTAGTACCTGTCAAAGCCCCCGATTCTTGTGAGCCTAGAAGCCGACGACACACTCTATTTCCTACTCTACCGCTCCGATATGCCAGCAAGCGCCCGCCTTGTTTAAAGAATTTGGGACGCGAAGTCGAGGCCTCGTGGTTCTTTGGTCGCAAATCGACCGATGTGGAGACCAGATATAGCCACCTTGAGTGAGCTGCCTTGGCCCTCCGGACAGCTGCCCAAAAGCTCCGCCCGTACTTCCAGGCTCATCCTGTTGTGGTGCTAATTGATCTTCCACTCCGGGGCACAATTCATAAACCTGATATGCCCGGAAGGATGGCTCGCTAGGCAATGGAATTAAGCGAGTATGGCATCCAGTACAAGACGAGACTTTCGAAGAAGGGGCAAGTCTTAGTTTACGTGAGAAACCTCTGGCCCGATACTTGCCTCGATAAAAGGGTCATGGACTTCGCAGATTTCGGGCTTCCAGATAATCGTGAGCCTATGATTGTTCAATTAATCCCCAACCGGGGAAAGGATTGAATGAAGCAGACTAAGTAGTTTTCCGCCACCAATAACGAATCAAAGTACGAGGCCACGAAAGCTGGACTCGAACTCGCACCAAGCATGGGCGCGATACCTTTCGATTTAAAGCGATCTACGCCTAGTCATTTGACAGTTAATGTGGAATTCGAGTCCGTGGACCCCCGAATGGCGGCGTACGCCTTAGTCAAACAAAATTAATCCTCGGGCTCGAATCGGAACATGCCCCGGATCAGAATGAGGGCTGATGCTCGCCGACGGGTCGCTTCATTATCGATAATAGAAACCGTATTTCTCCCCATCTACTATCAGCCAGACTCCTCTATACTGCGTGCTCAAGTAAACCAGGTAGGAGAAGCCCCCCTATCCTAGATGGACCCCATAAGGCTATACATAGCCACAAGGGAACTACCTAATGACAGAGACAAGGCTCACAAGATTCTAATTCAGTCGGCTAGATTCTCCATGATGTATCGTAACTCAGACAAACGATCCTCAAAGGCCATACCGATGTGCCTAATCCCTGAACAAGGCCCGTATGTATTAGCCGACCGCATGAAGGGGCATATGAATCACCCTAAAGAACTCTATCTATCTGCCCACACTCAGGGGTATTATCGCCAACTATGAAGTCGACGCCGCCGATTATGTCAAGAAATGGGTATCTCGCGCTGAATGTCCCCATTCAAATCACCGTGCAAGACTTGGTCTCCATCTCTAGCCCATGACCATTCGCTTAATGGGGGATTGACATAGTCGCCCGCCCCATCGCACCGACTTCTGCAAACAAACCGGGTCGCCACCGATTATTTCAAGAACGATGAGGCCGACGCTTTCTCTCAATCAAAGATAGAGATGTTATCTGCTTATCTAGAAAAACATCGGTCACGCCCGATCCCGTTGATCAATCGTGTCCGATAACGGGCCGTAATTTGATAGCCGAGTCTACTAGGACTTTTGCCAGGAATTGAAGATAAAAAATTTATATTCTACCCCTCGATATCCTCAAAGCAATGGCCAAGCAGAAGCCTCCAACAAAACCTTGTTGACTGCCTTGAAAAAGCGGTTAGACTCTGCTAAAGGGAAATGGGTAGAAGAACTCCCCGAGGTGCTTTGGGCCTACAGACCATCGCCCCGGTGCCAACCAAGATCTCCCCGTTTGCACCACCTACTTCCGGATGGAAGCCGTCATCCCCACCGAAATTGGCCTGCCCACCATCCGAACGGCTACCCCCGAGCCGGGAAATGCGGAATCAATAACCAGGGAGTTAGACATGAGTAATGAGCACGGAAGCCGCTTGCAATCCGTGATAACTCCCTACTCGCTCGCGAACTCTTATAATGCATCGGTTAAGCCTCGAGTGTTTCGGTCCGAATCCATCCGGTCTCTCGGTGAAATAAAATGCCGCATCCCATTACAGAAAAAAATTCAAACCCAACTAGAAGGACCTTATGTCGTGATCGCGAGCCTGAAGCCTGGTCCCACGCTTATGTATAAAACATGGAACCCCCGTATTTTAGAATGCTAAATGCTACGCACCGTAGAAGATATTATCAATAAAAACATATCATTATCTTTGACTCCTATGGCTTCGCATATTTTTCTCTATACAGGGTCAAATACAAAAGTCCGAGTGGTGTAGTAAAATGACCTGTCCGGCCCAACATAGATCACTTCTAGCCTGGCTTGGGTCACCAAAGTCTGGACAATTGAAGAAAATGATTATGTCCAAACAAAGATAGATCACTTAGTCGAACAAATACAAAAGTCTGGATGGCGCAAAGAAATGACTCCGTCCACCAAGCATAGATCACTTATAGCTGCTTAAATACTAAAGCCTAGACGGCGCAATAAAGTGACATGTCCGACCCAGCATAGATCACTTCTAGCTGGTCAAATACCAAAGCCCGGACGGCTCAGTAAAATGACATGTCCGGCCCAGCATAGATCACTTCTAACTGGTCAAATACAAAAGTCTGGATGGCGCAATAAAATGACCTGTTCGGCCCAGCATAGATCACTTCTAGCTGGTCAAATACTAAAACCCTGACCCAAGGTAGTAAACGACTCAGTCTCACCAAAGATAGATCACTGGTTGGTCAAATACCAAAGCTCGGATGGCACAGTCAAATGACCTATCCGGCTCAGCATAAATCACTTCCAATTGATCAAATGCAAAAGCCCGGATGACCTAGTGAACGACCTATTCGGGCAACACAATAGGCGGCCCATCCGACTCAATACCGATGATTTCTAACAAACACGCTCGAATGGTACACTCAACAAAAATCAATGCAAACACGGATGGCGCAATATTAAAACATTCAGCAGGGTATTGAACAAAAATTAACGAAAAAACAGAAGGGGATAAAATTTGTTTGGTGCAACCACTAAACAGTACGAGTCTCGTCTCATAAAATCATTAAAGCCCTAGTTGACTATGGCATCCTCAACCCCGCCTTCTGACGAGGCCGAGGGACCACTGAAGAGTCGCTCCTATCCCAATGTCGGGCTATTCTTCAACACCGCTTCCTTGCTAATTGCGCTTGATCCTGTAGGTCGAACGACGACAAGATGCTTAGGGACAACTGGGTTAGCAAAGAACTCGGGAGCACAGACTCCAGGGATCCGGTGATTCCATCCGCCGGGATCCGAGGCTTGCTCCTCATATGTCAGGCGTAAAAACGCAACAACCATAGCCATAGCTGAACAAATATGACATTGCCATATCGAACTCGCCTCCATCGCCTCTATCAACAATGACCTTATCCCGGAAGGCAGCGAAGTCATCCTTTATAGTCCCGAGCTCCATGACTAAGGCAAGTCTCTCATTCGCCAAACGGCTGTTTTCTTCTTCCGCCTTCCTACAAGCTTCCCCCGCTATGGCCAACGCCTCATGAGCAACTCCACGCTTGAATTCCGCCCTCAGATGATCATTTTCAGCAACCGCTAAGGCACGCGAACCCGAGCAAAGCCTGTACCCACCTATGCTGGGCATGAATGGCCTTCCGATTTGTAACTCAAGCACGCCCTGCTGACGCGCCGCATCCCCCGCCCGCCCGGCGGCCCTTCAAGAAATTCCTAAATCTCCGTACCCAGCTACAAACACGGTCAACTCCGCCTCTTAATGACGCGCTCCAAGGTCTCTCCGCTGGTCATCCCCGACTGGATATATAATCGCAGCCGTTCGATGTCCCTTAGTCGGAGCTCGAACTCGTGATGCTGAAGCACCATGTTCCGAATAGCAGCGACGACCTGCAAAGAAACCCGTTTAGCATACAGAAATCAAGCATGGGCGTTAATGTCACAATGGAACTCTCGGGCTATCTACCACTCACCAACCGAACGTAGTTACGCTTGGTGCACTTGTATCCCGTCATCAATGATCCGCTCACGTCTTCCTTCCGGTCCTCGGGCTGAACGCCACCGAGTAGTCCCCGCTAAGACCCACGCCCCGAGCAAAACATCGACATCCGGCTACGCGCGCAGATACAAATTGTTCAAATGGCTAGCCGCAAATTTCTCCACTGCGGGAAAGGCTCCCAACGACGCATGATGTACTTCACCTCGTCTGCCTCGGGCACCGATACCTCCACTCTCGGAGGCTCTGGCCCGCGCGGTGGAGCATAAGAGTTGGTTATGATTCGCTCCGGTAATGGGGGCCTAGGCAGCCCGGACCGCATTAACTTCGACTTTCTAGGTCAACCCTCATCGAAAGGGTGGATTACCTGAAGCGCACTGAACCGTGCTCACCTCCTTGACTCGCTCGCCACCCCGCTAGCCCGCTGATTTGTGGCTCCCGGTTCGCGAGAGCCAGGGATGACAATGGCTTGCATCTCCGACCCTCCCGCCAGCCAAAGTGACAGATCTCGCAGCCCCAGGTAGGATCCGACCACCGTTGAACTCACCGGTCGCTCTCAAGGGCGAGTAACGGCCCAGCCCGCCATCCTTTCCTCCCGCTCCTCCTCCAACTCGGAAATCCTCGTGTTCGCTTACTGAACTGCTGAACAAAATCCTCCCTCGACTCAGCGTGCCTGTCGCCCACGCCTTCCTTTAATCATTACCACTTGGGGCGATCCGTACCACCGCTTCAACCAAAGGCACCGCCGGGGACTTAATTACTTTTGGTTCTCCAACTAGGAATGGGTTGGGCAGAACTCGAATCCTCACTATTGGAGGTCGACGAACCCGATGCACCCTGCACCCGACTTGATGCCTCAACCACCAAGCCACCGTAGGACGGGCGCCGCTTCAAAATCAAAGGCCTGAGGTCGCAATGGCCAAAGTGCTCCTTCCACGATTTCCGGCAACGGGTCGGGAATAACCGAGGGTGTAAGGGGGTCTGATTGCACCTTCACTGCATATATTATCCGAGTCGAGAATCTTTGTAACGCCGCTTCGCTTCGGAAATCTTCGATAATCGGCGAATTTTCTCAAAGCTTGACTTCTCCACCCAATTCACCAGCCTGCCTCGCCAAGCCTTACCTACACAAACAACCCAAGTTTAGTCCATCATCATATACTAAATATCCGGAAAAAGGTTATCAGGCCAGGTCTAACACGACCACACACCCGAAAGATCGGTAATCTGCTGATATCAAACTAAGACCTGGGAGCCCGAGGACTCGGGCCCTGTGGTCCCTTACTAGCAACACTCCTTTCGCCTCCGTCTTAGGAGAATCGGGGAGCCCGTTGACAACCTGAAGTCGGGGATTCAGAATCGACATAGACATCCGGCCGCCTTGCCCTATTTTTAGAAAATAAATTATACACAGCTCGACCAATGAGAGGTCGAGTTGATATAGGTGGTTCAACACGCAGCACCCGATCAAAATACGAATGACGTTAGGGTGGATAAGAGCCAGGGGCGCCCGGGTGAAATGCAAAAACTGCTTGACTAGGGCCGGCACCGGGAAGCATAGCCCTGCTGTAAGGTGCTCCTGGGTAAAAAACACACCATTATGTTCTCCAATTCGCTGTGGACTCGTTTCGTCCTTCCATCAACCGGAGGTCGATGTTATCTGTACCTCAATAAGCCACACTCCTCCATCATCAAGGATCGAGATGATGCCGCTTGTAGAAGCCATGCCACCGCGCCTCCCGGCACACTTGTGGAAGTTTCTTCCCGACCCCTCGCCATTCTACAAGCATATCAAAAGGAGAAGAGAAAACGAATATTAGACTCTAGCCATATACCCAATTGGTACGAAGGCATACCCGAGCCCGGGCAAGGACCGCTCAGCATTGCAAACCACGTTCTCCTTCCGTGCCTTTTATACTTAGGAACCGTCACTCACCAAGGGCTAACACTACTAAGGAGCGATGATGGTTACCCGTTAAATGAAGTGCAAGCAGTGTTCCAGAATACAATGGTTTTTCCATGAGTTTAACGCAAGGTTAGACTAGCCATTGGCAAAGCACTGTCACCGAGAAGAAAGCAAATAAAACCAAAATAACACGAAAAGGAAAAGAGTACTAATTTAATGAGCCTATCTATATATCGCTGTAATTGTGAGTCGATGACGCAAGAATGATCGATCACCGCCCTAATCTCAACCATCACGACAGTTCGCGCCCTAGTGCACAATAAACTAAGGTGGGCCAAGCCCAAGGGGGCCTTTCTCTCGTGCGATTAGACAGAATGTCCAACCAACCTCAATTAGACGGAATGTCCAAATATGTTGCACAAAATTGCAATAAGGCATTAAGTTGTTAAAAAAATTGTAATTTTATTAATTACATCGAAAAGGTGTTCGACATTACATAACAATGCTTGTTGCCAAGAAATCATATTACAAACACGACAAACTAATATTCATAACACCCGAAATACAAAAGAAAAACAAGCATCCGCCACGGAATCCAAGAAAGAAGCCGCAAAGAAGAAGGGAAAGACTCGAGATTTAGGGCCGAAAAGAAGCCGCGCAGGCCAAGAAAAGGGAAAGATGGAGATGTAAATGTGGGAGGCTAAGAAAGAGGAAAAGCAAGAGGATGAGGTCGCGAGCTCAAAAATGGAAAATGATATAACACTCCGAACATACCCTAGTTGTTTTCAACATGTTTAGGGTATTTTGTAGGCATAAATTGAATTTTTCATAATTGAAATGCGAAAATATAGAAATTTAGAAACCCGGAAATTGTACAAGATTTAAGGACAAAAGTGTAATTTGTCAAAAGGGGGCATAAAAGTCATAAGTTGTTAAGATTAGAGGTCAAAGTGGAAATAACTTAAGTTGTAGTGGAAATAAGAGAAGGAGGGAGGACTAAAAGGTAAATAAGAGAAACTTTAATTATAAATAGGGGAGGGAGACCAAAAATAACTCATTTTTGGTCTCCAAACAAGAGCTAATGAGAAGAAGAGAAGAGTAAGCACAGCAGATAAAACAAAGAGAAAATCAAGCAAAGGTATGGATTTATGGAATTTTGAGTATGGAAATTCTAAAGTCTGTATGGATTCTAGCACATGATTTTGTACAAAAACTACGATACATGGGTTACTAAGGTTTTCTTTGAGATTTGTCTTGTTCCTTTTTCTGTGGTTTTGTTACAGAATATATCCTAACTCTAGATTTAAGGGAAGTCAGTTGAAAATCCCTACGGATATCAATTAGATATGAACCTCCTTCATAAGTGTATGGTTTGTAAAGTTTGGAGAACTTTGGTATGAACTTGGATTCTTTGGCCAATTAAAAGTGTTTATGGAGTTGTTTGGAGGATTCCATGTTGGTTTTTGATGAAAATTGAATGGAAGATACCAAGGAAGAAAGTGAAGGAAAATGGTGAATTCCTCGCCATTTCCGGCGTAATCGCATTCCTCGGGCACAGTACCCCTCGCGGTACCGGTACCACCGATGCAAGGCAAAACGGTACCGGCACCTCTGGGGGCTGCATCGATACCACCCTCCGCAGCCGGCTCTACCGGTACCACCGGTTCCCAGCCCGATTTTTGTATTTTTGCATAGCTGCTTACACTTATACCCGGGGAGTTTAGATAAGGAAGAAATGAAGTGAAAAATGTACCGTATAATCGTAGGAATGCCTAAGACCAAGTATTAAATGACACTCGCTTTTCCGTCAATGAATGCAAGAGTAATGCTTTCCGACACAAATGGGTCGACACTCCCGCTAAAGATACGCACCCGCGAAAAGCACAGACTCGCTACGTGGGCAAGCACGCTCGCTTAGTACTACTCGATTAGTGCCACGACTCCTGCTCCGCTGCTTAAGACTCCCGCTTGTGCTATGGCACTTCAAGATCGTATAGTATCTTCTGATACTTATCAGGCCGCGGTCTTACTCATTTATTAGTACTGGTCTAGGTATTCCCATATTTATATGATAATAACCTGAATGATGAATAAGAGTAAACAAATGTGTATCTTTCTGATCTGTAGTACCTACGGGTACTTCTGAATAAGAATAATCTTTGTAACTCCTATGGGAGATCTGAACAAGCATAAAGTTGCTATAAGTACAAGTATCAGTCATATGGGAGATCCGAATAAGCATAAGTCCGTTAGCTTATTAAGTAATTGTATAAGTTCCTATATGAATGCATGCAAATTCCGATATATGTTATTGTTATGTTTACTATAACTGCGGTATATGCATATTACCTATGTTCCCCACTAAGCGCAGTTAGACGGTTAATCCGTAGGCAATGTAAGAAGGAGACAGTGATCTTCCGCATTCTACTGGGCCAACACACGAGTAGGGGTTCATCACTGTAGGTTCTGCGCTCTGATCAGAAAATGTAAATGTATAGTTTTTGTATATGTAAATGGGACTCAAAAGATCGTATATGTGACATCAGAAACACCACTACAAAGGGTAGTTTATTGACTTTCAGATATGTTGCGTTGATGAGCTTGTAAGACTCGACATACCATCGCCCGATAAAGGTGCAAAGAGTCCCAAGATATGGTCTCACGCCCGAACTCTGCTCGATCCGCCATTCTGATAGGACCGGAACTGTGTGGCATGACAAGCGATCCCCTCGTAGGATCTGAAAGCAAGGGGTGTCCTCGGACTCCATTCAAGTTCTAGAACCACCCAAAGACCCCCCAAGACAATTCCGACTCCGCTCAAATCATACAGTCTCCAGTCCGATCCATGCCTAGGAAGCGCACTCAAATGATCGAACACAATCATCCTTCATCCCGCAATTCTGGGCCTTAACAACATTCAATTATCCTTCTTTGACGAAGGAATGTGGATAACCAGTAAGACAACCAACCTCCTCGCCCACTAGCCTTTTATAGCTACCTCTAATCTCATAATCAACTCAAACGACCAAATAGCATCTAATGCAGTTTCAAAAAAGTTACAAAATTTACGTTGAAATTAAACAGCATTGATGGTCGACTGTTCCCTATAATATGACGGTCATGCTTGTCCTTTTTTTTTTCTTCGACCGGGATGATTCCTAAGAGGGAAAGGGGGGCATTAGGGTACCATGGCCCCGCTCAATCCCCAGCCAACCTAAACAACCCAATGGTCCGGGATGACCAACCCAAAACTCGTCGGCCTAGGAACGCCAGACTGTGCCTAGTACCTCACTCCTAGCTTGGGAACGCCAGATTCAGCCCAAGTTCATCCCGCCTAGAACGCCCGAGAGAACCTTCGCCCGAGTACCCGGGTGCCTCTTACCCCTGATGCCTCCTTTCCCGACGTGACCAGGTGCGCGGATACCCCTTCACTCGGATGCCTCCTTTCCCGATCGGCAACTTCACCAAACGAAACTACCAACAAGCTTTTCATGATATGAGTAAATGTTCTTCCAAGAACTAATCACCCCACCTCCAATGGAATAGGAAGGCACTCCCAACAGCGGCCCGATCGGGAAAGCGGTTACATAAAAAGAAGAACAAGTCATCCTTCCCGAAATAAGAGCCACCTTCCCCTATCTTTATGGGAAGAATGTCACTCTCCAGAAAGACTGGATCCTCTTTTTCCTTCCATAAAAGAGTACAAGTCACACCAAATGAGGTACGAGGATTCTCGATTGAGAGAATCACAGATCTAACGCTCGCCTTCACAAAAGAGCTAACTTTTGCCATCCGAGGGCTTACGTAACACCATCGTCGTCTTCTTGTTTGTTTTGCAAGTTGCAGCCAACTGGCGAATGCTCCGACGATCCATTGACTCTGAGAATTCAGGAGACTACATCTCTCTCTAAAACTCTCTCTTTTTCTTCCTCTTCCTTTTCTGCTCTTTTCTTTTCTCCCATCCCACTGCTTGGTCCAAGATGGCTAAGAGCTTGTCCTTTTCACTTGCCACATGTCCACTTCTCATCGCCCTAGATTTCCTCTTTATCCTCTTATCCATCTACCTCGGATTTCCTCCACGACATGATGTCACATGTCACCTATAGCCCATACTTGAGCTCATTGTTTGACTCGTCACGCCTGACATGTGCCTCAATGCGTGGCCACTCAACACCACCACATGTCACGCTGGCCACTTTGAAGGCCAAGCAACGTGAAATTCGACTATCTTGGAATTCGACTAAATTACACTACAGAGGCTAGATTTCGCGAGACGATTCCAACGGTGAAGTCCGTTTCATCATCCGAGATCTAGAAAAATTACGGATTTTTGACCGAAATTACCATTTTGCCCTTTTTCAGAAAATTAGATTTTCTCGGGGTTTCACATATTTACTTCTTTGTAATTTATTACCATTATTGTTTTTCCCCTTTTTATTTCACTATGTTTTCTAACCATAAAGGCAGGGCTACAATGTGGACTTTTACTTTCTCTTATTAGATTCATTTGCACTAATTCATTAATCTGTATTTTAAAGTCTTCTATATCTTCTTGAGAATATATCATTGGTCTGACTCTAATGACCTTATCAGGATCTATTATTTCTAATTTTCAGTAGATTTTTGTCTTTTCCCAATATTTTAAAGGGTTATAACTAAAATTTTCTTTTAATTTTTTACATGTATCTTGAACTGTTATTTTATAAGTAATAGATGTATTTATCTTTTCTCGTTTCTTCCATTTTCCTCGGCTTTTGATCATAGTTTATCCTAAAAGGCTTTAATATTCTAGGTACTCTTATCTAGTGGTCACAAGGTGTTTTTAGTATTACAGTATATATTGTTTGTTGATATATTGATAATTTTAATAAAAAGTCATTTCCTAATATTATATCACATTCTATATTATCATATTGATAAACTTTTCCTATTTTTACTATTTTATTTTGGATCATTATCTCTACATTTTTTTTATGTTTTGTAATTTTCTCTTTATTTCCTGTTACACCTTTTATAGAGATTTTAGTATTTTTCCCATTCTTTTAATAAAAAACTTTTAAATATTGTTATTTTTGATCCTGTGTCTATTAATCCACATGTATATAACTTAGTTTCTAGAATTTTAACTATTATAAATACCATAGTAGGGAATGTAATTTCTTTCATTTTTGTCTTTCTAGAAAAATACATACGCCTTCACTATATATTTATATTCCTTCCTTTGTGATCTTATATTTATCTAATCTGTCCAGGAAACAATTTCCTAAGAGAATATCATAATGTCCATTTCCTTGCATTCTGTTATCTTTATAGTAGTCTACCAGAAAGGTTATTCCTTGGAATCTTATGGGTATTTCTACCTTTAAATTGTATTCTAATGTTTGACCATCATAATTTTTATAAACATATGGACTTGTTATATTTCCTATCATTTTGCACTTATCAGCCTGGATATGATTACAACTGGAACCTGTATCTATTAAGATTTTTATTTCTTCAACTTATTTTTCTCCATTGTAATAATCTCCTTTTATTAGGAAAGGTGAATGTACATCTTCTCTTATTCTTTGGAAACTTCTTCTGCTTGTATTATTTCTACTACTATTTCCTATTAAGGAATTCCCTCTAAATATGGGTAAATCATTCTTGTATACTTATTTTCTTCAGAATATCATCTTCAAAGACTTAAAATGTAATTGCAGGCATTTACCTCTATCTAATTTTTGAGGTTCTATTATTTCCAAGAATTTCGTATTATCTATCACTAATTTCTATAAAAGGCTTTATCTAGGTAAATCCCCGTAATTTGAGTTTGATAATGTATATAAAGCACTCATAATACACACATTACATTACTCCTCTTCATGAAATCATTTCAAAAATTAAATATAAGCTTAGAATATTATCGTACTTATCTCTAAATTAATGTTATATTTTAGTAACATGTGAACATTAATTTTGTATAAGCTAAATTTCCTCGATGCTTTCTAGGTATTTTGCGTGTCTCAGACGCTTCTTTATCATGTAAACTTAATACTATTGGGGTATTTAGATTTTCAGGGAATAATTATTTTATTATTATCTGTGCTCTTGCTAAGTATACATACTTTATTTTTTCTCTTATTTTGTCATTTTTTATCTTGCTTAATGTTTCATTGATAGTTTCTTTTGTTAGTAAATTAAGCTTTATATTTCATTTAGCTTTGTTGATTGTTATACTCCTTTCTATTTTTTGGTATTCATGGATGTATTTCTATGCATATATCTTTATTTAAGTAGCTGAATAATCCTTCTCCCGCTTTTAGATCAAAGTTTAGATTCTCGGATTTTCAGACTTTTCTATTATCAAAAGTGCTTTTCATTCTATATCCTTCTTGATCTTCTTAGCACTAATGACTTCCAAATTCGTAAATGTCATCTTCCTCAATTATCTATTTACTCATTCCTGTAATTCACACTTTCGAGAATCGTTATCATTTTCGCTTATAAACACTACTCATTTCATCAAAACTTAGGATACTTTCTAAATATTCTTTCCTTATTTTCTCCCCATAGATAAATGTCTTTTCTCCTTTTCGACATTCACATCAAGTAGAAACCCCGAGAAAATCCTAATTTTCTGAAAAATAGTAAAATGGTAATTTTGGTCAAAATCCAGAATTTTTCTAGATCTCAGATGATGAAACGGACTTCACCGTTGGAATCGTCTCGCGAAATCTAGCTACCACGTCGAATTTCGTCGAATTCCTAGCCAGTCGGAATTTTCATGTTTTTCGAGGCAATGAGGGTAGTGCAAGACACTTGGCACATTTTAAGAGGCTCAAAAGGTGCCACGTGTCATGTGCAGAGTTAGTCAAACATTGAGATCAAGTGGGGCTCACATGAGACACATGGCATCATGCCATTGGGTGAAAATCTCAAAGTAGATGGATAAGGGATAGGGTGCAATCCCATGAGCCACTTAGAGTTTGAGATGTGGCAGGAGAGGACAAGTCTCTTGTCCCAATCTTGACCCAAGCTCTCCCAACTGGTTTTGGGAGAAGCAAAATAGAGAGAGAAAAGGAAAGAGAGAGAAAGAGTGGGATTTTTAGAGAGAAAAGCCCCACCTCTCCTTTAGAATTCCAGCGACTGCATCTACCTGGCTTCAGAGGCAAGAAGCTAAAAGTTGCTCACGAAAGGCTACGGGTACTAGCTTTGTGGAGCCTTCACAAACCCTAAGGTAGGGTTTTCTCCTACTTAATCGAATCCTTTTAAAGAGCCATTAAAATGGTTTGTTGATATGAGGCCGTGAGGGCCACTGCCTGGCCCCAAAATTTGGGACCGAAATGGCCGGAAATTAGGACACGTTGGACAATCCACTGGATCAAGCTTGGGTGGCTTGTGTTATATTTGTGTGTTTTGTTTGATGTTAAATAACATGCAAATTGTGTTTGGGTGTTGTGAGGCCAGAAATGGCCACGGATTTCGATTCCAATGAAGTAGAACCGATGTTGATGGAGCTGGTCAAGTTCCATGGACAAATTTCAATATTCATTTTTGGGACTAAAAATGGGCCCCACTTTCTGTTGACCGAAATGTCCATGTGTTATTTACATAAAATTTTCTTAAAATGAATGGCTTGAATTATGTGGAAAATTAGATGTTAATGCATGGTAATTAATGTGTTAACATGACGCTTGAATTATATGAAATATAATTGTGTGTGAGCCATTGAAATTGGATAAATTCGGTTAGTATATGCATGATTTATATATTAACATGAATTGTTTGAAATAGCATAATGCATTCCCACATATGAAACATAGAATGGTAGTGTGAGTTCATAGCATAAAGAAAATAAAAAGGAAAATGGTTGTGAAAGAATTTCAATGAAGATTTTAGGGAGAATTGAGTTAGGAAGATTGTCCGGCCAAATTCGTATCGGGGCCCATGAATTGTTTCGGAGAAGTTCTCCAACAAATTCGCCTCGGAGGGTTGTCGATGGATTTTCGACTTCGATGTAGTATGTTTTGAAGCAACCTTTGTTTTGAAAACAATATTTTTTCTCACATTTGGCTTAGGCATGCGTGAAGAGTCGGTGAGGGCTCGAGGAAGTGGGAAAGGGTTGAAATTCGCATTCTCATAGTATCATGGATATTAGTGGGATCATGTTGGCAGATGTGTTTGTGTTGAACCATTAAGTATGCTGACAGTGGGGAGTCATGATGTAGGATAATTCATTTCTTAGCATTACTCACCTGTCGAAATATTATTTCGAATTGCATAATTTGTTCGGAAGGCGACCACCATTAGGGCCGCTTTTGAGAAGAAAGCCGATATGTGGTTTTGATTGATTATTTTGTAAAACATGTATTAGAATTCTAAATTTTATATATGTTTTTATTAAGAGTGATGTAATTAACTCTTGGACTATTGTAATATAGTTGGTTAGATTTTTGGTGAGTATTGATGTATGGGCCCAAGTGGCTATTTTTACTCGTATATGGGTCTCATAATATGAGACACACATGTTTTCCGTGGGTTGACGGGTTGTCAATGGACCCCCGGGATTTGGGGCGTCACAACTGTAATGTCCTAATTCTCCACATTTCCAACATTTGCATCTACTTTTGTCTCTTGATGTATTTCCTGTAACATTTTTTTCTTATAATATTTTTTAAATGGTTTTCTCCATTCTTTTCTAAATCTTTTATATTTTGTAAATTTCTTTCTCGATTTTCCTAATTGTTTTTTAAATTTTCTTTTTAGCTTATACTTTTATTTAGGATGTTATCTATCTTATCCTGGAATAGTTTCTCTATATCTTTTTCTTTTTATCTTATATCTTTGGGTCGTAGTCAATGAGTCTTTTCTTTAAAAATTATATTCTGCTCTAAAGTGTCAGCATTTCTACTGTTTTTATTTTTCATACATTCTTCTAGAAATAATTATCCGTTTTCTGATAATTTCTCATAATATATTTGTAAGATTGTATATTCATATTCTTATCAAATGCATCATAATATTTTCTAAGTCATTGTATATTCGTATGTATTTATCTTCTGATTTGAATTGTGAGAGCTTATTCTAGTTTCCTCTTATGTCTTGCCTTCTTTGTTCTGCCACTATCGTCATATCCTCACAAGTTCGATTATTATATATCTAACAAGTATCACACCTTGAATACTCTTTCAAGAAACTATAGTAGTGTAATTTGTAATCACGCTAAATGAGTAATTACTTCATATTTAACAAAATCTGTTAAATAATTGCATCTATTATTGAGTTTGGTATTATTATCCCAACGTTTTCCTTGTGTCATGAAATATAAATATCTGTTACTTGGACAATTTATTTAGTACCATTTGCTGTTTTGACAATCCATATCTAAATATCTCTTATGTTCTAATTGAACCATCTTTTGTTTCTCTTAGTTCATATTTTGAGCATCGGTATTGTTTTCAAATGTGTTGATTACTCTTCTTTTTATTTTACTGGGTCCTACTATCTGCCCTATAGGGTTCCTCTTTGTTTCATTTCAAATTCATTCTCATTATTTCTAGCATTACTATCCTCCATTTCACTGTTACTTGGCTCATTTCCTTTCTAGTTCTTACTTCCTATTATTTGTTTTCTTCTCTTATTTTCTTTTTCTTTCCTAATTCTGATATTAATTACAACATTTTTTTGCTCACATTGCTTTTGATATATTCTCTTTTATTCGTTCTTCCGGGATATTTTCTAAATATTATTTGTTCACCATTTTCCGATTAATTTCCTTTTACATATTTTGAATCTTTTCCTATGCTAATAAGAGTATTTTGTTGTATTTCTATGTTTATTATCCTATTTTCTAATTGTTTATTTTTCTTCGATCTTTAGTGCATTTATCATTCTTTTCTGACTTTCAATATTTCTTCCATTAATATTTCTACCTTTTTAGATTCCATATTATTTAGGTTTTATAATTCTTTCTTTGACAAATTTCTTCCCATTCTTTATATATCCAGAGTATTCTTGATTTTTATTTTATCTTTTGGAGTTAAGTTTTTATTTCTCTTGCATAATTTTAATTATTGGATGTTTCTCCATTTTTACAAAGTTTTATTTTTTCTATTACTCTTCGTGTTGTTTCTAGATCTAAATTAACTTTAAAGGGTAAATATTCATTGTAATTATTTACTATATCATGTATTTGTAAGTTCTATATATACTTCTGGATTAGCTTTTATAGAGAGAGGTAAACTAGTTTCTAAACATTCCATAACCATTTTATATATTATATTTTTTATTCTTTCCATTTTACTACTAGTAAAGTCTTTACATAAATTCTATCTTTTTTCTAAATATTTATCTATTGATTTTTGTACAAATGATTTTATTGTCATTTCACTCATATTTCTACACTTGGACTTTTTATCCTATTTAGATTGCTATAAAATATTTCACTTAAATCTTCTTCTTAATTATAAGATTCTTGAATGTCATTATTATCATTTACCATATTTAAATCTAAAGTAATTATCATTAAGTATATTTTTGTTCTCAAATTTTATATTTTGGCTTTTATTAATATTTCTTCTTTCATTTCTTGAGGAAGATTTAATTGTATTATTGTCATTGATTATTCTAGAGATATTTGAGGTTTAGAAATATACATTGTTTTTAATATCCAATCATTTGTTACGAATTCCAATTTGCAATAAGTTAAAGATTCCATTAATACTATATCACTAGGATCATAATCATCTTTTTCTCCTATTATCTTTATGATTTAATCTTTTTATCAATTAGTTAGATTTCTTTATCAAAATAGTTATTGTACTTTCCATATTTACTATCATATTGAAATAGCACGTTTTTGTGCTTCTTTTGACTTTGTTTTTTATTATTTGTTTTATTATTCATTTCATATTTGCTTTTACTATTCAATTTTCTTTGCTTTTTACTATTCTATCATTTGTTGTGGTACATCCTAAAGTTTCTAGAATGCTTTTTATTGGATTATAACAATCACAGTTGTTCCTATCAAATTCTTCACAATCACGAAATTCCCCTCCAATATGATTTTTCAATATGATTTTATTCGGTTATAATTGTTTACTGTGATTTATGTTTCAATCTTTTATTTTTATTTTAGTTAGATGTATCATCTTTATGTTATAGAAAACTTTCTATAACTTATATTATTCCCCATTGAACCAATATTTTGTCAAATTGTTTTAGATCATGCAACTGATAATATTATCTTGAGATTTTGGATAATTTGATTCTTATATTATTCCTTAAGTAAATAATATTATTTCCATAATGTCTTTGAATTTTGTTATTAAAATTTCTTTCAAAATGAAAATTTTAGCATTATTATTTTATCATTTTATCATTTATTCTTTAAATTTTATTTGAACCTATGACTCTGATACCATTAGATATAAGCTCTATAAACTCAATAGAGGGTAATTAACGGAATAGTACGACTATATTAGGATCAAAATAAGAAGGGATAAAGAGGATTTGGGATCAAAATAAGAAGGCAACCCTCAAAATTAGGTTTATTCCCCGATAATTGCAAGGTGAGATTAATTAAAAAAATGATTGAAAATTGAGATTATTCATACCAATTATTCCTAATTTATATCATGCTTAATGGTTAGTTTTAGGGAAAATTATAATAATAAACTTGAACTTTGACAACCATTGCATTTTAATCCTGAACTTTAAAAGTTAATTGTTAAATATAGTAACTTTAATTTTAATTACATATCTAGCCTTGGAGATGTCGAAGCAGAACCCGAGCCTGCATGGCGTCCAACATGACAGAACATCTTCTGATTTTGAAATTACCTGAATATTTAATTAATAATAATATAATACACAGCTAATCAAATTCTAAAAAACACTAACTTGTGCGGGTTTATATTAGTCGAATTCTGAGGGCAGCCGCTCGTCATCAATTCGTTGCTGCTAGCGGCATCTAGGGTTCCGGCGACTTTCTGCTGTATCTCCGATCAAGATTCAGGTCTGTTTATATTGAATCAAAACTATAATCTTCGAAGAAAAAAAATGAAAATGAAGTTGTTGTCCAATGTGATTCAAAACTAAGCCATAAAGACTTAGAAAAATGATAAGAGAACTGATGGGGATGTATTTGCAGATATATGGATACAAAATGTCATTGCGGGCAGAGCACCTAGGGATGATACTTAATTGCTTCAAGGAGCCTCAAACCTTGGATTGTGTGAAGAAAGTGAACAAGATGGCCGAGGAGAACTGGAAGAGGTTCACAAGTGATGCTTACTTCCCATTACAAGGCCACCTTCTAAATATCCAATCCAAGTAGATGTTGATGGGAAGGTAAGACCCTTGCCCGGACACGAGACTTTTCTTGATCTTGGTGGTAAGGTCCTTGGTGCTCGAACAAATCTTCCATATGCTCTAACTACATAGTAAATATAGCCTCTCCATTCATCTCAGTATTTTGACGCGATCCGTTTGAATCTGAGAGACTAATCATGTAGATTCCTGTAGTTAGCATGTTTGTATCTCCATGTAATCTCTTTGGAACTCAAAGAGTGAGAGAACTTTTACCAACCTTTAGTGTTCTGACCACTAGGCCTCCTCTCCATCTGTCTTCTTGGATTGAATTTTCTATTTTCATATGTGTGCCCTTTAGAGAAAAAAAAAAAAAAAGTAGAAGTAGAAAACCAATGGAATAGGGCAGACTTGATCGAAGTTACATGCAGCAGAAAGTTGCCGGAACCCTAGTTGCCGTGAGCAGCGGCGAATTGATGACGAGTGGCTGCCCCCAAAATTCGACTAATATAAACCCACACAAGTTAGCGTTTTTTAGAATTTGATTAACTGTGTATTCTATTGTTATTAATTAAATATTCAAGTAATTCCAAAATCAGAAAATGTTCTGCCACGCAGGCTCGGGTTCTGCTTCAACATCTCCAAGGCTAGATTTGCAATTAAATTAAAATTGTTATATTTAAAAATTAACTTCTAAAGTTAAGGATTAAAATACAATAGTTGTCAAAGTTCAGGATTATTATTATTGATGATGTTTCAATCGGGCCCCGGGTTAGAGCGTCTTTGGGTGTGACATTGATCCACTAACTCTGGATGTGGACTCCTCTGCAAAGCAAAACAAAAGGATGCAAATTAGCTGCTTGTTGTCTCTCAGATCTTAGAATGGATTCTTCCAGATGGAAGAAAGTATTCTTAGAAATGAAGTTTTTGTGCGTCTGGCTGTGGGTAGGTGTCTGAGGTATTTATATTAGATTAAATCATGATTAGTTTCCTAGTTGGATGATGATCTGGTAAATAACTCTAGTTTGATGATCGTCTTCTCTCGACAGGGTGAGGGATTTTCTTTCCTTATCGTAACCGGATTAATAAGGGATAATTGATGGGCAATAATTAGAAATATCCTGCTTCACTAATTGGTGAGGTTGGGTATTTTCCATAGTCAGTTCTTTGATTATGTGCAAACCCTTTGGAAGGGGTGACTTTGCCCTGTTTTGGGCTTTGTGTTCAGGATCTGTAAAGACCGGAGCACTTGTCTTGAACTGCTAAAATCCTTTTCTTGGCTGTCGTGACCAGAATTTGGTGTTTTGGGCCTGCGCGCCCCGTGTCCACAAACCGATCCCGGTTGCCCCTCCATTTTGACTAAAGCGGCGTAGGCGAGGGTTATGCCAGTTTCTCGGATCGGGTGTGATACCACGTGGCTTACTTAGGAAGGGTTTGATTAAGGCTTCATGTGATCCAATCTTGTGTGTGACAACTATAGATTTTCGTGTTTATTTTGGTTGTGGCTCTTGAACTGTAGCGATCGACCGTTTTGTTCCCAATTCTTGGCTTTGCCTACGCAAGTTTGGGCTTCTTTCTCTTGAATTTGTCCAACTTCTTGTTCGGGACTACTTTTGGCGATCGCCGACTAACTCAGCAGGGTTTGTGTCCCTCGTCTTGTTTTTGGTCTTGATACGTCTTTTCTTCTCCTTTGTCTTTTTGGTTTTGAAGTCTTGCAAGGATCTAGGGCTTGCTCGGTTGGCGTTCTGCATTTCTTCCTCCTTTTTCTTTCTTATGCACGTATCTCCATAGGTGCAGTCGCTCTTGTTTGCGCATAAGGAGTAATCTGCTTGGGCGTCTAGTTCGGGCGGAGGCGGTGGCGAGTCAGATGGACGTTTTAGGCTGTGGTGGTTTACCGGGTTGCCCCGGGGGAACCTCCTTTCCCCTTGGATAAGGGCAAGGGAAAAATTAATAAAATTCGATAACCTAGCGACTCTGAATATTTGAGGGCTTCTATATAGAATGTTGAGGCCATGGGCTTTAGTCGGGTCGAACCTTTGTATGGTGAGATCTTTGAGGCCCGGTATGGGCCCCCTTTTGGGATCGGGTTTGAGGGTGCCGTGATGCTGACCACCTCCGTCGTCAGTGCCCCAGATGGTGTGCTTTTAGGGTGGCGTTGTTCGAGAATGGCTCAGCTTTGCCCATCTTTATAAAGGGTTGAACATTGATATACGCCTTCTCATTTCCCCGACTTACGGGGTGTGCGGTGGGGTTGTTGGTTGTTTAGGGACAACAACACAGGAATTCCTAACATAGCCACAACTCTTGGACCCGGTATGAAGGTCTCTGCTAAAGGATCCTTTATATCTCCCATTTCGATGCTAAGTTGATTGTTGGATCTCTAGTCCCTCACTGAAATCTTGGAAGGAGCGTTATTTTTTTGTTAGCGGTCATCATTGGTAGTACAATCCCTTTAACAGGGAGGACACACTTGGCGTTCCGGGCGTCTGGACTACTCTTGAGAACCTACGTGAGCTCCCTTTTGCTTTGGTTTGGCTGGTTTTTCGGAGGCTCTCGGGCACTTCCCAGCATTGCCTTGGTTCGCGTGGCCTTCGAAGTTCGCCCCAGTCTCGATCAGAGACGAGTGAAGCGAAGGCGTCTACAAGTGCGCCCCACGTGCCTAACCAGAGCTACGTCGGTCGAATATCCTCGGCCGTCAGTTGTGAGCGGCGAACTTCTTTCTAAGATCCTCTCCCCTTTCCATCATGAAGCCTCCTGTCTCCAAGTCCTCACCTTCGGGTTTGAGCCCCTTATTCTACGAAGCCTACCTGAGAGGCCGGGCAGCTGGAGGTGCTAGTAAGAAGAAGGAGCGTGGACGGAGCTCAGGCCTCCACGGAAGGAGGTTGCCCTGCATGGGTAGATCCTAAGGTGAGAGCCTCTTGCTTCGCCTTACGTCCGTGTGGACAGGCTCACCCGGGAGAGGCGGTTGAGCCCCCCTTGGAGGTTCTTCCTATTTTGGTTTGGAGTCCCACATCGCGGGGTGCCGCGACCCCCTCTTGTGATGTCGGATGAGGTGACGGGGGATCGCGATCGCTTTGAGACTACAGGGAGTAAGGACTCTCTGTTTTCTCATGCGGAGCTCGCCGTTGGGGCTGTTTCCTCCATCCTTCGCGATTCCAACCTTGGTGGATGCCACATCCGTCGAGGCTGGCTCTTACGCCCGGGGCAGCTTACGTATGTCTAAAGTGCTTTTGTCAATCTTTATCTTTATTGTTTGAGTTCCTGATAGCGACTTTTGTTTTTAGCGGTGGCTACTTGTGGAAGGCTTGGTAGGGAAGGCCGGCCTTATCGAAACTCCGCTAGAGGCGCGAGTCTTACCTGAGGCTAAAGTTACTTCTCCGATCTGCGAGAGGGCTGGCCTCCCGGGGCCGGATAAGGGACTCAGCCCAGGGCTGGTGGAACCATGGGGTCTGACACGAAGCATGCTTCTTCGGTGTGTGAAGCTAGGGATAAGAAAATGAGGCCGGAAGGACGTGAAGGTGCGAAGGCAGCTGCGGCTAGCCCAGAGAGGAGTTACGAGGCCATGATGGTGACTGTGGGCGAGATGGAGGCCGTTTAGGCGGGCTCGCCGAGGCTCTAAAGGCGGTGACTACGTGGAGCGGCTTGGCCGGGACCTCGGCGTGACTTTGGATGGACCTTGAGAGCGAGAGGCTTTGTCGTGGGAGGCGAAGTGATAGCGGGCTCGGAGGCGAGCTTTGTATTGATGGGCCTCCGGGTGGTTAACCTTCGTGGGCTGAGCTTTCTGGACTTCGTTGACATCGACTTTACGATGAGAGGTAGGGCGTGCTAATCTTGATGCATATGTCAGGCCCATCGAGGACATGGTTTACAGGGATCAGCGGCCCGGCGGCTCTCCCCATCCTCCTAAGCGGTAGGGTGGATGACTGGCGTTATGTGCAGGTTGGTCCTAAATGGGTGGATTCGGCGGAACATTAACTGCTCAGTGCTCTACTTGAGTGAAGTTGATAACCTTGTTCTTGAAGCTAATTGGCCTCACGGAATCAACTTGTCAGACGCTGATCGAGTGGCTGTTTTTATGGTATGTGGATGAATCTTTGCTTTCTATGGCATGTAGCGGGCTCGATCCCCAAGATAGCATTATATTTGGTCTTCACCACGGGAGCGATTACTCGGCGGGATTCACAGGACTGCCTTGTGAGAAGAATCAGTGTCTACGAATGGCAGTGTGGTAGCTCGGGTTGAAACCCTGAAAAAACCACGCGTGGAATGGAAATGATCAATCGGGACTCTCATGCCTTGAAATTTGGAGGTGGAAGCCAAATCTGACCGCCGCCTTGATGAAAGGAACCTATGCACATAAAAACTGTTAATACATACAGTCAATATGAGTGTGTTGTAGTGTGGTGTGATGACCTACATAGGGTTAATAGGTGGGAAGGATATAGGGTCATCCAGACGACTTCTTTTGTGACATCTCACCGTCATTGACGGTGTTTACTAAAATACAACAGGTGCACAGGCGATTCTTCTCCCTTTGTTTCTTAGTTGATATTGGCTGTCAGTGGGTCCACACAGGTATAAAGTTAATGGTCGGCCAAGGTTCCTAAAGCATGTTGATACTCTGCAATGGCCTGTCGGTGTGGGAGGCGTTGTTGTCCGTGGGTTGGCTCCTCAGTGCAAATGCAGGGGTGCCGGCTAGAATAAATTTTCTGAGAAATTTGAGGCTCACAGCGTGGGCGGATCTGTGACCATGGTCCACAATGATAATCGCATCATAAAGGGATCACATTTAAGCTCAAGTGGGACCTGCTTTCTCATGGAGTGGGGGCCTTTGAAGTTAGGAGGTGTGAAGATACATCATAGGCAATGTTGAGGCATGAGGCTGAGGGAGGGTCTTCTTGCTTCTTGGATTGCCGTCAGGCATAACTCTTCTTGGTTTGCTTATTGGACCCAGGCCCTTGAAAGCATTGCTACAGGCGGTTAATATAGTGGTTGCAAGGTGGTCCGGATGTTATCTTCGACCATAGAATTTATGCGCGTGGGTAAAATTCCTCCATGGTTGTCGGCGGGTCCAAGGATAAAGATTGGAAGAACGGGGTGGTCGGTCCAAGCTTCTTACGAGTTTTGCAGAGTAGCGTCCATATTGTAGACATCAATCTGTTTGGATCGCTTGTAGAACCTGCGATGTAGAATCCGGATGGACTCGTCTTCTTAGTTTGATGATGGGCGGAGGGAGGCGATGTTCCCTTTGTGACAAACACAAATATTGAGAGGCGATCGCGATTACAGTTCGTAGAGATGTGTTTGTGATCTCGGGAGCTTGTGGCTTGGTAAGCGAGGCTATAAAATTTGTTTGGGAACACCTTACGATAGATCATCCACGGTGTTGAGGATCATTTACGGACATGTGTAACATGTGATGTTACGGATCGGAAGGCAGTCGTACATGGGTGGTATGGAAAGTCGCGGAGGGTTGTAGTCGAGGATGTCTTTGTCGAGAGTGGAGAGCATGTCACGCTCAGGTCTGAGCGTTGGAGGCAAAAATCATTTGCGGGGCGGGGGCGACCCCGAAAGGCAGGTATATGGATGGTACTGGTAGGGGGAAGCCTCCAATCCATTCCTAGCCTGTCTTGGTGAGAGTGGGGTTGGTCGTTGGTCTGCTTGGTTACTCTCCTCTGATGCCTTACGACCGATGGATGGGTTTGGGATCGTGAGGTGGCCTTTTTGGGTGGGCTTCGGGCGTTCGGGGATGGTGAGATGGCGGCGCGGAGGGGGCTTCTGGGAGGGATAGCTCATCATCTGCCGGTAGATCGATATCATTCGGCGCAGTGACCTCTTTGTCTTTGCTGGGACGGGAATGAGGAAATGGGCGGTGAGGTTCTCACGATTGCTTTCATTCGTGACCTCCCCAGCAGGGTTCATGAGCGCTTCATTTTCTTCCATGATGGTTCACTTGTTCGTATGGTCGACCATCCCACCTTTTGCTCCCCTCTGACACTTCCATCTTGGTACGGAGGAGAAGCGGTCTTGAGGGTTAAGTTATTTGGATTGCTAGTCATGAGGCGTTGGATTAAACGGTCCTACGGGATGTTTAGAATAGCGAGGCTTTGGAGATCGGGAGAGTCACACAGGAAGCGGGTGTACCCAAACTTTGCGTGCAGCCTCGAGATTTCTTGCTCGGTGTTTCCCACAGGCCGGCGCGAATTGTGGTCTCTTGATTCTCGGTCGATGGATCATCGGAGCATTCACGATTGGGCTGCCAGCCTGCAAAGCGAACACGAAAACTGACGATCGTGTTAAATGGCCCTCTAGATGGCAAAGTTAGTATTTTTCTTGAAGACTTAGAGCTTGGAGCAATAGTAATCTTGATTATGAATCTCGTACCTCATTTGGTGTGACTTGCTTCTCTTTTATGGAGGGAGGAAAGAGGATCCGTCTTTTGGAGAGTGGACGATTTCTTCTGTAATGTTAAGGGAAAGGTGGCTCTTATTTCGGGAAGGATGACTTATTCTTCCTTTACATAAGCGCCTTCCCGATATGCCGGTGCTAAGAGAACTTTCCTATTACAGCCGGAGCGCCTTAGGTCAGTTCATGGGTGAACTCACACTTGTAATGTGGAAATTAGGTTGCGACTTGGTTGAGTAGAGTTATCGATCGGAAAGTAAGCGCGAGTTAAAAGGCGTTCGAGACATATGCGGGCGCTGGTGAAGGATTAGCTGGTCGTGGGCGTGAAAGCCTGAGCTAATCTGCTTGCAGGGTACTTTCGGGCGGAGGGTTGGCGGGCGTTCGTGGGCAATTTTGGCTGACTTAATCCTTGCCCCAGGGCTCTTGGGTCGGGCTGGTTGGCCCGGAGTGCTGAGCACGTTGAGGTGCCCCTGATAAATTGCAAAATGTGAAACATGTCCCTCTCTTGCCTTTGGTCCACCCTAGTTCTACCTTGATGTGACGATTTTGCTTTCTCACAGTTCTGGCCATTTCATGGTTTGGTTGAATCTCTTGCCTTCTGGAGCCACTAATTAGTCTTGATTATTCAGCATCCCCCTTCGATGGTGAAACCCATCCTAGGGACGACATAATTCCTCATAAACTGACTTGAAGGTTTGGTAAACGACATTAACTTTCTTATAGTGTTTTTGTCAGTTTACTTACATATTGAAATAAATGCATGACTTTCTAAGTTCATAGATTCTCATTCTGTTGTGTCAAATAAAATTCTGCCAAATGTCAAATCGATTATAGATGTCTATATAAGAAATTTTATTCGAATCTGTATTTGAGATCTCGGAATTCATCTGTCTTACGTGTTGTGTTAATGTGTGTGAGCCATTAGATGCCCTTATGTGTGTGTGCACTTGTATATTTTTCATCTGTCCTCCTTCCTGCCTTTGTTGTTGTTGATCGTTATTCTCTATTCATGGGTCGACTTTGTGCCTAATACTAAAAGCGAATGTTATCAAAGTGACTTCGGTAACTTTAAAACCTAACATTTCATAAGCGCATTGAACAATGATTCAACATAAAGCTCTAATCAATCCTAGTATAGCGTGTCACAGCGTAGCCATGCCGCTGAAGACTAAAAATTACACGAAAATATGTCGCTGGGTAAGGTGACTTCAGAAGCTCGATAAAACACTAACTTTGCTTTCTACTGGATAAAAAGTTTCAATCATATAATAAATGGAAGTGTTTTTCAGCGTAAAATTTAGATTAAATGGTTGGAGACATTAATAAATTTACTTGCAAACATTCTCATCCATTTCAAGTGAGTTTATATAAATCGAGTCCAATTATTTCATATCAAATTTGATTCAAACAACTTTCATGTCAAAATTAAAGTCATTTTATTTGAATATCTTTTTATGCAGTCATCAAATATCAAATGGTGCCCAGTGTAGAATTTCAGATAGTTGGCTAAGGAGTGCCAGTGTTCACTTACCAGGTGGACAGGACTAACTCGATCTTGTAACTTTCTATTGAAACTCTAAAGGTGGGGTTCAAGATAAATTGGGAGAGTGGCACTAGAGATGTAAAGATTGATATTTTTAAAGTTGTGATGTTGATCAGATGTGGAGCTATCATTCAGTTGTGGTGAACTAACAGGTGAATATTTTCATTTCAAAATTTCATTCTGACTATCATAACTCACATTCAGCTCATAAACAAACAAATCTCAAAGGAGTAAGTCATACAAAAAACTACTATTTGATCTATGGATAATCAAAATATAAATAAAAGTAAAAACTTTTCATAAACCAAGATTCTATATAATTAGTTAAATAATTTGCATTCTCAGATAAGTAAAGCAAACAATTTTCTTTTTAAAGATACTGCATTAATATCTCTTTCAAGGGTACTGAAGCTTTGAAAGTGCTAATCTGAAAATTTTCATCTCAATGAAATGACTTATCCTAAAAAGAATAAGAAGAAACTATCATCATAACATTATTTATTATTTAAAGAAACATTAATTTGATATTAATAAAATATTTCTTGCCAAAATACATATATCTTTAAATACTTATCAAATATATATTTATAAAGATTAGCATTTTTAAATTTATCTTATTTGTTTATTATTATTTTCTAAAGTATCCTCAAATATTGTTTTTCTAAAATAATCTCTTGAATATCTAGCATTATTCTTTTTTTCCAATCTCATAACTAGTTTAACACCTTTCTTTCTTATATATATATATATATATATATATACATATATATATATATATATATATATCTCTCTATCTTATATATATATATATTTTCTAAACCTCATACTCAAAGCAGTTCGATTACGACACCACGAAATTCTTATTTTATTTCATTTTTTTTTTATAGAACGAGAGTGAAATCTAAATCTAACTTGAGGTTCGTAGCGAGAAAAAGTGAGAATCTCGTCAAGAAATCTGAAAAATAAAATAGAAGATTTCTTAGAGAAATTTGTTCTTTAAATCACAGATCTAGAAAGCTAAAATCGTCTTTGGAATTCTACCCAGTGGAAATTCAAGAAAATGAAAAGATTTTCTTTTCTATTCCATTATACTAGGGTATCTATTAGGAAAATTGCCTTTTACCTCTGTTAAATTAATTAATTAATTAACTAACTGAATTATCATTATGATTTTCCTAACTTATACCTATAAAAATTCCTGTCATTATTATTTTCCTTAACTTATACTTATACAAATTCTTGTCATTATTATTTTCCCTAACTTATACCTAAACAAATTCCTAGGTGTTACACCCTCCCCTCCTTTATAAAAGTTTAGTCTTCTAAACTTGACATACTTGAGTCTTGAAATAATTGAGGATGTTTTTCTCTCATCTCTTCTTCTAACTCCTAAGTGGCATCTCGGATATTATGATTGCTCCATTGGACTTTTACCAACTTGACAACAGTATGTCGTAGAACCTTATCCATCACATCCACAATTTGAACGGGCACCTCTTCATAGGTCAAGTCTTCCGAAATTTGAATAGGCTCGATTCCCTGACATGAGAAGCATAAAAACATAACCTCCGAGGTGAAACATGAAACACATTATGAATCTTAGACAGGCCTAGGGGCAAGGCTACTTTATGCGCAGATACCTACTTTCTCTATGTTCAAACGGACTAAATCGAGGACTAAGTTTCCCTTTCTACCAAATCTCATCCACGGACTTCTTAAGCGAAACTTTTAAGAAAAGCAAGGTCTGCTAAACTCAAATCCTCTTACGTGATTTGTCGACACTAACTCTTTTTTTCTTCTTTGAAACGACAATCTTTCTTTAGTAAGGCTATCTTTTCAGCTGTCGATTGCACAAGTTCAGGCCACTAAAAGTTTCCTTTCTCACCATCGTCGACAAACGGAGATCGGCATCTCTACCATTTAACCCCTCGAAAGGTGTCATCGATGCTAGCTTGAAGCTATTATTATAAGCAAACTCCAGCGGCATATAATCATCGATTACCTTTTAAGTCCAAGCCTGAGCTCGACAAATCTTCCAAAACCTGAATTACCCTCTTTGATTGGCCATCAATACAGGATGAAGAAACGTCTTAAAACTTCGACTTAGTACCTAATGCTTTTTAGCAAACTATGCCAAAATCTAGAAGTGAAATGAGGATATGCAGCCGGATACTAAAAAAGCAGTACTCCATCGATTCTAAATCTCATAACATAAAGAAGTTAAACGATCCATTGAAAATTTGGCTTTCATAAGGCGAGTAAACCAGACACTGTCTGACGGAATTACATTATTACCCCAAGTTCTTGTTAACCACATCACAAAGTCCGTAGTAAGATGCTCGGGTTTCCACTCGGGAATAACAAGTGGGCATGGGGCCTCTTTGGTCATTGATGCCATTTCACTTGTTGACATACAAGCTCTTGAGCCACATATTGTGCGATATCCAGCTTCATGCTTGACCTTTGATAGTGCGCTGGAAATCCTTGCCATCTTTGTCCCTCGCAGGTGGGTATGATCTGAAACAATAAGCTTCCTCCAATAGCTCTCTTCTCAAGCTTCCATCATTTGGAACACATAGTCTATTCCCAAATCTTAAAATCCCATCATCTAATAAAGCGAGGAGTCGAGCTCTTACCCCTCTTAACCTTCTCATTAAAATTGCATTCACGCATATCATTCTTTAGTAGGGTCTTAATTCTCGACCCAGTCTGGTTTGCACTCTGAAGTTCGCCGCAAGGCTCCAGGAATTAAAAAATCTGATATGGACTTGTAAACTCCATCAAATCTTCAATAATTGCCTCGCTTGACCTCCCAATAGGCTGCTAAGGAACGGCAGTTTCTGCTTTCAGATGTCGACCCTGACATTTGCCTTTCCTAGGTGATAATGAATATCTGATCATAGTCCTTGTAAGTAATTACATCCATCTTCTTTGCCTCATGTTCAGTTCCTTTTGGGAAAACAAATCTTCTAAACTCTTATGATCTGTAAATATCTCCTGAGTTTCACCCGAAGCAGAAAGTGTCCAAATCTTTAGTGCAAAAATCTTTGCATTAACTCGAATCATGGGTAGGATAATTTCGCTCATAGGCTTCAAGCATGCAGAAGCATAAGCCACGACTCTCCCCATGTTGCATGAGAACACAGCCCGAACCACGGCGAGAGGCATCACTATACACCCGCAGACCTCACGGGAATTGAAGGGATAGTCAAAAATAGGGGCCCCATCACCAAATCTTTCCTTTAACTCTTTGGACACTACGTTCCTGATCATCGGACCGCTCAAGCTTAACTCCTTTAAGTCAGCACAGTGAGGTAGGGCAATCTTGGAAACTCCTCGTCGCAGCCTATAATAACCCGGCCAGGTCGAGCTTGAATCTCGATCACGGTATTAAGGTCTCCTCGATTTGACACAACATCTACCTTTCCCGGGATCGGTAGATGCCATCTTTGGTCACCACATGCTAAGGAAAGATACTCTGTCTAACGAAACTCACACTTCATTGGTTCAGCCTGGCTTTGCTTGCTGTAAAGTTTGCAATCTGATTCTCAAATGGTGCTCATGTAACCCTCTTTACTCTTTAGGTGTTACGAAATATCATCTATAAAAACCACCGCTGCTAATCTAGATAAGGCTTGAAGATATCCTATTCATTAAGTCCATAAGCAGCAGTGCATTAGTCAAATAAAAGCGAGAACCAAAAATCATAATGCCCGTATCTAGTTGATGATCCCAAGTACATCTTCTGTCTAACCCTTAGCATTGATAACCAAATGAAGATCAATCTTAGAAAGTACACATGCACCGGCGATGAACAAATCATCAATCAGAAGGGGATACTTGATTTCCTCCATCCACCTTATTCGACTCTACATAATCATCGAGTCCTCTGGATCCATCCTTGCCTTTACAAATCAGACGGGGAGCTCTTGAGGTGAAACACTAGGCTATTGACCCCATATCTAACGACTCACGAAGTTGAATCTTCAACTCATAAGTAGGTGTCATCACATAAGGGTCTTAGAGATGGAGATTTGTCCACAGTCTTAAATCAATGGTGAACTAAACCTTCCTTTCTGGTGGTAAACCACGTAAATCCTCTAGAAAGACATCAGGGTAGTCCTTTACAATGGGTATGTCTTCCAACTTTAAATCATTTCCCTCATTCACAACATAAGCCAAAAAGCCTTGACAACCTTTCCTAAATAAAGAACTAGCTCCCAAGTGAGATCATACGATTAGTTTTTCACATGCCCTGTTAAACTCGGGCTAACAGGAATGCTAGCGTCACTGTTTCCAGAAGCAATCAGATGCATAGTATAAACTAACCAATCCATCCCCAATCACATCAAAATCTTGGAGGCGAAGTACTAGGTCATTGTCATCTCTTTATACTGATCATCGCACAATGATCTCTAAGTATTTGATTAACCATCGCAGATTCTCCCGAAAGGGTAGCGAAAAATAAATCAAAGTCACGTATTTATCAATCGACATACCTAACAACCCGACAAGAATCACGAGCAAAGAATGCGTTGAAAGCGGGATCAATTAAGGCTCTGCTTGACTAAGGTGTGAATTCGAAGAGTACACGCCACTTGCGTCGAAGTGGCGTGAAGGCATCTCTGTGAGTCTGTAAATGCATATGAGCTCACAGGCTTGCTATCCTCTTGTTCTCTCCCTCCTTACATTCCCAGTGCAAACTTCTTATTCTACGGACAATCCAGGAACCATATGTCTGTTTTCCTGACAATGACTCCTGTCTCTCATGTTTGTGGCTTACCCCATGTTTCTTACCTGAAATGGAATGAGCACATCTGAATTTTGTGTTGCCTTTCCTTTATTCTGATTTCTACTTGGAACCGACTTTTACGTACTTGGTTCGCCAGGCACCATCACTCTATTCCTCTTCCTTTGTTGTTCCCTATCTTGGTGAAGCTCTTCATTTATCCTTCTCTATAATAAAGACTCACAATCTACCTCTGAATAAACACCCAACTTAATTGATATCTCTATTCTTCAAATAAGGTTGTAGTCCACATCCTAAAGCTTTGTCTTTTTCATCTCTGTAGCGATCAATTGTGGGCAAAGCATTGATAGTTTGACTAAGCTTAGCCTCATATTGGGCCAGCGCCAAATCCCTCGGGTTCAAACGGGACCACTCCTCCCACCTTTTGTCATCAGAGCCTGCAGTACTTCTTATAAAACACCTCTTTAAACTGTCTCCAAACAATAGGCCCCACAATCCCATAAGCCTCTTAATTAAGCGACCCTTATTGATCAGCCTCTTTGTCTAACATAATCTTTGCGTAAGAGGCTTTTGCTCCACAAACAATCTGATGACAATAAAGAATTTTCTATCTTCATAATCCAGCCTCTACCTTTGTTGGATCTGAAATTATCGGAAAAATAAGGGGACTGACTTCTTAAAGTTGTCAAAGAGATACCCTGTTAGATGAGGATCGTCCTTGACCATTACTTCTAGTACCTGCAAACTTCTTTCTGACCGATCGACTGAAAGTCCCGAATATCATAAAGCCTTCGGTACTCATGGGGCAAAGCCTCGGGTGGAGGAGAGGTCATATTAACGACTATTTTGGGAGATCTGCAAGTCTCCTTAAGCGGCATGTTGTCTATAAAGCAAAGGTATAACTAATTTAGTCATTAGAAGCCAGTAAGCGAGTTAAATTGTAGGGAATTAAAGGAATCGGTAGATGAAGTTGAAACTTAAGCTAATATGCCTCATCTATTCCCAAAGGTAAACTGCGACTTCCCATTGATCATAACCTAGGGCTTTGATACCACTCTGTCACGCCAAAACCCATACAGGGGCATGGCTGTCAATTCACACCTCGAGCATGACTGAGAAGTTTGAAGTGTGAAACGACACTAACCTTCCTTGTAACTAGATTTTTGTCTAATTACCAACACATGTTTAAAGTAAATGCGCAACTTTCTAAATTCATAAATTCTCCAAATTCAAAATTTAATACCAACAAAAATTACTTCTAAATATCCAAATCTCAATTATGAATGTCATATAAAGAGCATTAGAATATAACAATATTTGGGATCTCCCCGAATCGACTTTGTCACTAATATAAAAACGAGAATGTTATTATCAGTGACTTCTCGATTAACTCTCAAAACCTAACATTTCACATAAACAAGAAACTTATTAGTTCAACATGATTCAACATAAAGCTCTAATCAAATCCTAATGATGACGTATCCTCAACGTAGCCATCACTCATTGCGGAGACTAAAAGTACCTGAAAATATGTCAACGAATGGGAGTGAGCTTAAAGCTCAATAAGAAATACTAACTGATTCGTGTCACGGTAGGGTGATCCGGAATCAACAAAATTTGTTTCCTATTTTCCTCCTACTGCCGTAGTCAAGCTACTGCAGCATAGCGGTCTAGGGTCGAACACGGGGATGGGTTTTCATCTTACAAATGATGTGTATCATGGTTCAAAATGGTGAGGCTTTCATTTGGATTTTTGGATTAGCATTGAAAAGTGTGGGTGTTGTTGTCACTAGGTTAACTGAAACAGTTTTAAAATAAGGTGTGGAATAGAGACCTTGAAGGCTTGGGTCGCTGCTTGATAAAATGAAGGAGGTTATAAAAGGTGTCCTCGGGTTATTTCTAAAAGCATTAGGGCAAAATGTGTATATAGTCATTACTTAAAAGCAGGATCTTTGTTTAGCTTTAAACTAACCACAAAAAACATTCTAGTTGAACCATAGCATTCTTGAACATTTAATGTTTACGGTTAAAAACCAAACATTTAACACACTTTCGGTGGCTCGTAAATGACATCTAATGGATGTCAATGTATCTACCATTAAGTCCTTTGAACCTTGAAGCATGCAGTATTGACCAAAAGGAAATACATTAAATGGCATTAAACCCTAGTTTGGAAAGTTTGAAACACATAAATGCGTGCACCTTTCATTTAAAAGCAGAGGAACACACCTTGACCACCATTAACTTGACCCTAAATGACCCCTCCTCTTCCAGGGTTTTGAAACAGCTAAACATCCCCTTGAGTTGTCATCCTCGAAAGGGGTGTGTTTACAGCGGCCAGAGAAAATGAGAGAAAGAAAGAGAGAGAGAAGGGAGAAAAGCTGTAACTAAAATGAAAAGCTGCGTGAGATTGAAGGTTAGCGAAGTTAGAGATTCTAATTATTTATAAGGTGAAACTATATAGCCTTCTGAGGATGTGAAATACCAGCAAAATAATATGATTACATTGAGGTAAAATGGAATTACACACAAAACGGGGTCGTTTGGATCCAAAGCGAGGCAATTTCTCACATGATAGCGAAATTTTATTTATCATAGCGAAAAATGCGAGCATAGCGAAAATTTGAATTTATTATGCACGATTAATTCGCTATGATAGCAAATTTTCGCTATGATATGACCCAAATCTATCATAGTGAAAATTTGGCCATAGCGAAATTTCGCTAGGATTAGGAAATTTTAAACTACCATTGCGAAATTTTGCAATCCTTGCGAAGTACCGCTATGCCATAGCGAAATTCTGATCTCTACTGTATTGCATCATCGATTATTTTGCATTTCTTGTTCGACTTGACATTTCTTCGTCAGGCTTGTTAGAATCGCGAGAATCCATACGAACTCGGCATAAAACATCACAATTCTGATGCGAAAGCGATGGCAACAGTGGTGGGGTTTAAAACACAAAACTAAAGCGACCTCGAAACAAAATCGGTAATTGCTAAACGGACTGCACATGTCAATGGCTTGAGTGGCGTAGTTAATGCGCCAAAAGCCTCAAAACCTATCTTGAAACCAGGACTTCAAAAATATCACTTTTTGGAGTGCTTAATCCTTCTTTACATTTTCATGGATCAAAAAGTTTTCAATCATATAACAATAGGAGATGTTTTTCATGTGAACTTTAGATTAAAATATGTTGGAACATTAACAAAATTTACTTCCAAACATTCTCACATCGATTTCAAATCGGTTTTATATATTTGTGATCAGGTATTTCATATCAATTTCGATTCGAAACACTTTCATATCAGAGTAGAAATCAAATACATTTAAAATATATTTTTCTCGTCGTCAAATATCGAATGAATTTATGCCCACGTCCATGTAGAATTTCAAATGGGTGGCTAGCCGTAAATTATTCGCTAAGGTGAAATGAGGACAAACACTACTAGTCTTAGTAACCTGCTTGAAACACTAGAGGTTGGGGTTGAATCGATTAAATTATGTTTAAGAATGTAAAGGTCATTATTTTAAGTTGTGAGGGCGAATAGTGTGAACTATCGTTCTCGTTAAACATAGTTAGACTAACGGTCAGATATTTCGTTTGAAAGTTCAGAATTCTGAAACATCATATCTCCACATTTCCTTTCATAAAAGCAAACAAATCTCGAAAATTGATTATGCAAAACTACTATTTAATCCACTTGAATAATCAAATGAAATAAATATAAAAAGTAAAACTTTCATAAACCAAGATTATATATAATTCAATTAAACAATTTTCATCCTCGAATGAAGTAAAAACAAACAATTTTCTTTTAAGATCTTGCATTAATATCTCTTCTTGCTCAAGGAGTACTCAAAACTTTAAAAGAGTATCTGAAAGGTGGCTTGATGAAATATTCTGCAGAAATAATAAGGAAGAAACCCTCATATTATATATTTATTCTTAAAAACTTCATAATTTGATATTCTTAATAAAATATTTACTTGGAAAAATAATATATCTTTGTATATCGAATATATATATATATATACCATATATATATATATATATACTCAAAACCCAGCATTTTCAAATTTATCTTTATTTATTTTATTATTATTTTCTTTCAAATTATCCTCAAATAATGTTGTTTTCTCAAATAAATCTTGAATATATAAGCATTATTTTTTTTTTTTGATCTAGCGCCTTTACGGTTAACACTGCATACATACCTTGTACCTTTTTACTTGCTTTTCTGGCATATATATATATATATATATATATATATATATATATATATATATATATATCTCTCTCTCTATATATATATATACTACTATATATATCGAATACATATAAGCATTTCAAATTTATCTTTATTTGTTTTATTATTATTTTAACTTTCAAAATTATCGCCGAATATTTGTTTTTCTAAAATAAATCTTAAGATATAGCATTATTTTTTGATCATGGCACTCGCGGTTAACACACACACCTGTGGCACACACACACACACACACACACACACACACACACACACACACCTGTTGCGCCTGCGCGCTACACACACACCGCTGCGCTTTTATTGGTGCCTTATGTGTGTATGTATGCTGTGTCTTATATGTATATCATGTTTTGTTGCCGCAGAGCGGTTGGTGGGGATTGTTTTGTTTGTTTGAGGAAAGGGTGAATCAAGTGGGCCCTTTTGGGTTCAGTGTGGAGAGAAAGTGGGGTCATGTGGGGCGCTAGATGGGAGAGAAGTGATGGAGGTGCCACAGATTCTCATGGGTTAGGGAGGTCGAAGAAGAATAGAAAGGATTCTTTTGCTTGTTCGATTTATACGTAGGTATCTATTAAGAAAATTACCTTTTTACCCTATACATTAAATTAATTAATTAATTCTTAATTGAATTATCATTATTATTTTCTTATCTTATAAAAATTCCTGTCATTTATTATTTTCACTGCATACTTATCTGAGTGCTGTGTTATTATTTTTCTGGCTTATACCTATAGAGATTCCCTGGGTGTTACATCGTGATCATGTATATCCTTCATTTCCAAAGCCAAGCCACATGTCTCGAAGAATTTCTGATATTATTTTCCTTTCCTTTTGGGTTGGTAGGAGTTTTGTTACTAGCCTCTGCCTTATCTGCTATCTTTGCATCTTCAAATTTCGAGAGTCTTCTATTTTTCCTTTTTGCTAACATCCATGGCCCATAATTCTCCAAAATTTCCGGTCAAATGAGATTCTCTCCCTTTTTTGGTTGATCTTAAAGTTGGTCATTTGTAGAGCCTCTAGCTTCAGCCTCCGATGATTTTTCGTTGTCGACCAAATCCTCCTGGTGTTTTAGGGCACAACTTTCCTTTTTGTGCTCGTACATACCACACTCAAAGCAAACTGATAGGTCCCAACACCGTTATTAGAAGAACAAGTAAATAAGTTTCTCTTCGGGTGAGAAAGTATCGCAAGTTTTGAATAACAAATGATTTCTCCTCCTTTTTTATTAGCAACTGATGGCTGCTTAAATAAGCGAGGCCACGTACAATCAAGCAAACCGAAATGAAAGGAAGCAAGAAACGAATAATTGGATGTAAACACACGTAAAATGCAAATATACGTAAAAGCCAAACATAAGAATAGTGACGTAAAACTCACAACCAGCCGAGGACCCATTCGTAACTAAAGACCCATTCACACGTAAAATTCTCAACTGCACGACCCAATCCCTCAGTTATTTTTCAAGTGCAAGACCCATTGCCTACGTGGCATGCATGCTGTTTGCAATGATCTCTTACATACAAGCTCATCCCAAATACTTAGGATTCGGCTTATAGCTCCTTACAGAATGCCTTGGCCTATCAATACCTCCCCCATCAAGTGGATCCTTGTCCTCAAGGTCCATATTTGGGAACATCTCCGGGAGCTTGTCTAATGGTTCCCACATTGCTTCCTTGGCTGGAAGATGCTTCCAGCGCACCAAGCCTTCTTCGATAAGCTGGGTTCCTTGCTTGATCCGACGGTAGTCTAAAACAGCTTAAGGCTCCAATAGAACTACTCCTTCGTCATTGAAAGGTGGGAACTCGGCTGGTTTGGTCTCAGCAAGTCTTCTGTTGTCTTGGTATCACTTTAGTAGGGACACTTGGAACACCAGATGAACACAGGCCCCTGTTGGGATCTGTAATTTGTATGCGACTGGTCCGATCTTCTCTAAAATTTGGTAGGGTCCATAAAAATGGCTAGCTAGACGAGACTCACCCAAGGGCTATCGAAAATAGCATAAATGAACCCAGCCTGAAGCCATTTTAGAACTTCCTTTTTCACAACTTCCTTCATTGCGGGGTTTAACCTCCTTTGATGCTCAATGGATAGAGCATGATCTTCTTTCATCAGTATTTGTGCATCCATATAGATGGACTGATTCCCTTGATGTTTTCTACGGACCATGCAAATGCCTCCACATTCCTTTCAAGCACACCTAACAGTTTAACCTCCATATCATTGTCTAGCTTTGAAGATACAAGTATCGACTTTGTATCATTACATCCCAAAAATGCGTATTTGAGGCCCTTCGGTAATTCCTTCAACACTAAACCATCTAAAGTCTCTATCTTCTTCTAAAACTGATTCTTCTTCATTTTCTTGGAGAGCAAGTATTGTTTTGATCAATTCCAGAGTGGATGATAGATCTTCATCACCTATGGCTACTATGGTAAGTGATTTTGTCAAGCATTGCTCAAGTTAGTACTTTCCAAAATCATGACATCCCCCCATTGCAAAGGAATCGGGCGTCAATCCTCATACTGTACATTCTCGTGCCAGAATCCATGCTTTTATAAAAATTAAATTTCCTTTGGTCTTCCACCGCTCTTAGTGTTAATTCCTATTCTTCCACGTTGAGTAGTGCTTGCCCGATTAAATGGTCTTCCCAAGATCATCGGTGCCGCCCTATCTTCCTCTATCTCTAAAACCACAAAATCCACAGGAAAGATGAATTTATCAACCTTCACTAAAACGTCTTCGATAATGCCCTTCGAAAAGGTCAAAGATCTATCAACCATTTGAAGTGATAAGGTTGTAGGTGTAATCTCTCCCAAATTCAACTTTTGAGCCATTGAAAATGATTTCAAATTTATGCTTGCCCCAAGATCACATAGTGCATTGTGATATGTGCTACCATTGATGAAATGAATGGCAAACTACCGGATCACCGAGTTTCTGCAGGAGTTTCTCTTGAATGATTCTTGTTGCGATTTTTCGGTCGAATTGTGTCCCGTATGCCTCACAGCTTTTTCTTGTTGCTCATTATTTCCTTCATGAATTTTACATAGTTAGGTATTTAAGCCAACTCATCGACGAATGGGATGTTGATCTTGACTTTCTTAAACATGTTTAGAAACTGAGCAAACTGTTCATCTAACTTAGTTTTTCGAAACCTTTGGGGAAAGGGTAAGGGTGGAGTGTACACGGGAGGGTTATCAGGAAAAGTCATTCTTCTCGAAACTACTTCATCAGATTTTTGTTCCTTTCCCTTGTTGTTCAACTCAACTCCCACTTTGTTTTCCTCATCTTCTATCTTTTCTTCAACTTCCAGAATTTTGTGCTCCACTTGCTTTTCAGTTTTCTCTACCTTCTTGGGCTCATCAAGCTCTTTCCCACTTCTTGGGGTTATTGTAATACCCCAAATTATACCCTAGTGGTTTATTACAGTTTAGGGTATAATATAAGTAAAATTTGTATATTTTCGAAAATTTAAGTACTAAGGGTAAATTAGTAATTTGTCAATTAAGGACTCAAAGGTCATAACACAAGAAGATGATATGTTAAAGTTGAAATATGATAAGCTAAATTGCAAATAGAAGAAAGGTGAAGGACTAATAAGTAAAATTGAGAAATTTAAGTCCAAAAAGGGATAGACCAAACATGGTTGTTTGCTTTAGGAGCTAGGGCTACGGTTTTGGGAGAAAACCAATTTCGGTTTGCTTGTTCTCCATTTGTTCAAAGATCTAGCCTGGTTCAAGAAGGAAGAAAAGGAAGTTAGGAGGAGATTTCAAGAAGATCATGGTTAGGAAATTAACCTAACTCCCTCTTTGTCTATGTTTGGGTTAGGGAAAACCCTAACTTTCATTATAAATGTATTTTGGGTTGGTTTAAGTTCAGTTTTGAAGGTTGATTTGTTTTGGCTTTGGTTTGGAAGGAAGATTTCCGGTAAAAAGGGAAAAATACCCCATTTCTATTTTCCACTAGACACCCCTTTGCTTAAGCGAGAATTTTCCTTAAACAGGTCTGCCCGCTTAGGCGGTCAGTTCCAACAAGCGAGCAGAGCTGAATTTCCAAGCTGGATGATCACTTCAGAGCGTAGCAGTGCTTCCACTAGGCAAACCTCGCCTAAAGCGTAGCATTTCTTTACTGGCGTACCTCTGAAAATCTGTTTGTTTTCTACTCTTTACGTTAGTCTAGCAATTATCCATTGTATTAATAAGGATCCTAATAAGTGAATGAAAGGGTCCATACAAGTATAATAGTTATATGAAAAATGCTCTGTACCTCGCCACCAAGGTGATCCTGTCGTTGAGCAGACATTGTTTCTTGCCCCTTATTTGCTAATGTGATTAAGAACAATAAAACAAGCTCAGTAATGCATAGAATTTTATGTATGTCTATGAGCGAATAGCGAATGAATAGGCACCTCTGATCAGTGCTATGACACTCCTGCTAGTGCTACGAGAGCTTATATTTACGTCGAGTCAAATCTCAATTAGTGCTTGAGCCTCTCTATTGAGTGTTACGACACTCCTGGCGAATTAGCGACACTTGTTACATGGGTAGAAGCAAGTCTACACATTAAGTGCTTGGCACTCCTGCTAGTCTGACACTTACATTACGTGGCGAGCAATCTCTATTAAATAAAATCTTTGTCTTTCGAATCCTGACCACAGCGATGTGTCACTAATAATTCATTCATTGTTACCGATCTATGCATGAAAATACTTATATGTTGTGTATCTGAATAATATGACATATGGAAATAATTATACGAAATCATAAGTAATTAGTTCTGTTCTGTAGTGTACCTATGGGTACCCTCTGTACAAGATTTATGTCTTGCACTCCTATGGGAGATAAGAAAATTATGATATATGAATTGTTGAATATGTATCTTTGTGGTGAAGACCCTTCTTGTGTCATTTTATATTATATGTTTCCCTCTAGCTATAAACATGCGGGTGACTAAATACGTGTGGATCTTTTGAAGAGGACATTCGAGGCATTAAAAGCCGCGGAACTGACACAAAATAGGAGTCCACCATATGTAGGTCTTAACTTTGTTTTGAAATGTAAATGTAATAATTTGGTAATAGTAAATTTGTGTAAGTACAAGTAAATGAGACTTAGGAATATATGTACAGGACATTTTAAGCACCACTATGATGGTAGTTTTACAAGTTATATTCTGATATTTGGATTTATATATTGAAATGGGCCCACCAATGTTAGAAAATCAGTTAAAGGAGTCTCGGTCCCGTGTGGCGCCCCCATCGTTCACTGGGCGGGGGGTGAGGGTGTGTTGCATCAGGTTAGTAGTGTCAGGCTTTGGGTTTAGGGGTTTCTAGAAAACTTATGGTTAAAAATGCACCTACATAGTATTATATTATTCAATGCTATCCTTGTTTGTATGTGTCCCAGAATTGATCAATCGAAAACATTGGAGAAGCTGCGAAAAGCGTAATCTCTATGGATCTTGTTCGTGGAGTCTCTAATCATATACGGGTCGGCTAGAAGTGAACATGCTTCAAGCGGCGTTGTTAAGGCTAAGATATGACAAGGGTCGTAGATCGACTCACAGCCCCTCGAGCTCCAATTGATTCTATAAGAAAGCATGGAGTGGAAGAATTCACAAGTTTGGAAGAGTCTGATAAAGCCGAGTTTTGGCTTGAGATATTACAAAGAGCTTTGAACGAAGTAAAATGTCCACCTGAACAAATGGCCAAATGTGCGGTCTCCAACTGGCGCAGGTCCATCTTATGATTGAATTGGCCCAATTCACAAGAAATCCGTTGCTTCGGAGCCCGATTTCATGGGACTTATTTGTCGAAGTTTGAACAAAGTATGTCACTAATGATTATAAAGGAAATGGAATTGGAAGCAATTCGAATGAAACAAGGGAATGCAACGATGCGAATATGAAAGAGTTTAGCCACCTTAGTAAGTATGCACCAAAATTAGTTCTTACGGAAACTTTCTGATGTAGACAGTTTGAGGATGGCCTAAAGGAGTGCATAAAAAGGTACCTTATGATAGTTACATCGTTGCAAGTTATGAGTTTTTATCAGATGGTGCAAGCGGCAATGAAAATAAAGAAATCAGAAATGAAGAGTCAGGAAATAAATCAAGAGAGAAAGTTCTCTAGAGGTGGTTCATCTTAGGTAAAAGGTAGAAGTATGAAGTGGTTTCGGTACATGGTTGACTTCTGAGGGAGACAAGGTCACTGCTTATGACCGCAAGGGCTCCGGTAGGGCATTTGACTGATAAGGCGAAAGACACGAGATGCACACTGCTTGTCACAAACATCATTTTGAACACTTTGAGAAAGATAGCGGAGGATGTTTGATCACGAGGCATTACATATAGCGACGTCCGCAAAGGATGCAGGAGTTCTAGAAATCCTTAAGGAAGTAGCCAAGGAGAATCAAATGTAACTCCATCAACTCATGTTAGAAGTAGAGGGCGAGGTAGCTTAGGACAGCGGAGGGAATATTGCTAAGGCGATTAAATAGCCATCTTATTGCAACCTGGCAGAGCTTATCTTTGTGAAACTCCGAGGATCAAGATGCACCAGGAGTTATCGCGGGAAATTTCACTCTTTATAACAATGAAATGCATGCTTTGGTAGATCCTAACTCTACACATTCTTATGTATGCATTGAACAATTGAGTGATAAATTGCCATCAGTAGAACCTTTAGCATATGACATGCTTGTTACTAGTCCTCTAGGGCATAGTGTTAGAGTCAACTTAGTGTATAAGAACTATCCCTTAATGGTCCATGATAGGGAATTTTCGATTGATCTAATTACTTTGCCTTTTCATGAGTTTGATTTGATTTTAGGCATGGATTGGTTATCCAAACATAGGGCTATAGTTGATTGTGATAAGAAAACAATAGTGCTTAAATATTCTGACCTGTCAAAGGTAACGGTACAAGGTATTCGATCTGACTCGGTGTCAAATGTAATCTCCGCTATGCAAGCCCAACATTTTCTTAGAAAAGGTTGTGAAGCCTTTTTTGCTTTGGTGCTTGACTCTAAGAGAGGACAGGTAAATCTAGAAGATATCCTGGTGATAAAATAATTCCCTGATGTGTTTCTTGAGGAATGACCGGATTTTTCACCAGAAAAAGAAGTAGATCTATCTATTGAAGTTGTATGAGACAAACTCCCTATTTCTAAGCACCCTACCATGAAACCAAGCGAACTAAAGAGTTGAAAGACTTCGACTTCACGAAGCGTTGGACCAAGGATTAAGTGAGCTAAATAGAACAGCGCTGGGATGTGTGGTTTTCGTTTGTTAAAAGAAGATGGTATCTCGAATGTGCGTGATTATTAATGAAAACCAATAGGTAACGATAAGAATAATATCAGTTGTGAAGGCCAGAGATCTTTTCGATCAATTGAAAGGAGCAAGTGTCTTTCAAAAGATAGACTGCGTCGAGATAATATAAACTTGGGGTGAAGATAATTGATGTCACAGAAAAGCGACCTTTAGAACGGATATGGCCATTATGAGTTTTTAGTAATGCCATTTGGGTTGACGATGCATCGGCCAGCATTAAATGGACGATGAATAGGTGTTCCACCCTTATTTGGATAGGTTTAATAGGTATTCATAGATGACATTTTGGTGTATTCTAAGAATACACAAGAACATAAACAACATTTGAGAATAGTGTTGCAGATCCCGAGAGAGAAAAAGTTGTTTGCAAAATTAAGTAAATGTGATTTTTAGCTTAAGGAAGTGTCATTCCTAAGCCATATTGTGTCTGCAGAGGGTATTAGAGTACACCCTACGAAAATTGAATCGATTATGAGTTGGAAACCACCTCGAAATATAACAAAGGTGAGAAGTTTCTTAGGTCTAGTTGGGTATTACCGACGGTTTGTAAAAGGATTTTCCATCATAGCCTCTACACTTACGAAGTTACTCCGGAAAGGGGTGAAGTTCGAGTGGGATGACAAATGTTAGTCATGTTTGGAACAATTAAAGAAAATATTGGTTGAGCTTACCCGATTGACTTCGACTGCCGGGTAGAGAGTATGCTTTGTATAGTGATGCGCAAAGATAGTCGAGGATGTCAATGATGATGCAAGATGAAAAAGTAGTGGCATATGCCTCTAGGCAGATGGCTTAGTATAAGCAAAATTATCCCACACATGATCTGGTTGACAACGGTAGTGTTCGCTTTGAAAATATGGCGACATTATTTATATGGTGAAAAATGTAGAATCTTTACAGATCATAAGAGTCTTAAGTATCTATTAACTCGGAAGGAATTGAACTTGCGGTAACGTCGGTGGTTAGAATTGTTTAAGGACTATGATTACATAATTGATTACCACCCAGGAAAAGCTAATGTGGTGGTGGATGCCTTAAGTAGAAAAACAAATTTTGTTTTGTTCTTAAAACATTGTACATGGAGATTTACAATTGATGGAGCTTTGTTAGCTTAATTGAGAGTTATGCCTGATTTGAAACAGATGATAATAAATGCTCAGGAAAATGATGTCAAGTTGCAACAAAGAGTACAATTAGTCAACAATGGAGACAAAACTGATTATTCTATAAAAGATGATGGAGGTTTGTATTACGAAGCGATTATGTGTGTAGTGTCGAGGAATTGAAAAATAGATTGATGTATGAAAGCCCGCAAATATCTTTATTCCGCCGCCGTCTGAGGTAGCAGATGTACCGGAGTTTGAAGCATTGCTATCGGTGGCGAGGATGAAGGATGAGTGGAGTATGTATCTAAATGTTTGACATCAACAGTAAAAGCTGAACATCAAGAATGCGCGTGGTCTGGCGAGATCTGTTCAATTCCATAATGGAGGTAGGGACCAACATTACTATGGATTTTTGTATCCGGTTTTCTAACTAAAGAAAACATGATTGAGGTTGGAGTATCGTGAAAGCAGACTCACAAAGTTTGCTCACTTCTTACTAGTCCGACTTGACTATTCCATGGATCGGTTAGCGAGTTGTATGTGTGGTGAACAGGATTGGGTTGTGAATTCCATTATCAATAGTGTTTGGCCAGGTGATCCATGGTTCGATCAGTTTTAGGAAAGAGTGCAGATCGACCTTGGTGCTCGGCTAAATTTTGAATACTGACCTTCCATCCACAAACAAATGAATGTCTGAAATAGTGATTCAAGTTTTGGAAGATATGTTTGAGTACGTGGCGCAGTTTTCTTGGAAGTTGGGATAGGTATATTTCATATGGAATTTTGCTATAACGAGATTTATGGTTTCCGATCTTTATTGATGTTATTTGACGTGGAAAATGTGGGAACACATGTATGTTGGACGAGAGCGAGCAATAAATGATGGGTCTGACATAGTGAGAGACATAAGAAAGAGTTCGGATCATTCGAGCGGGTTAAGCGCTGAGTGATAGACAAAGAATATTATGTGATCAGAAAGAAAGGATATAGAGTACGAACTCGGAGATAAGGTTTTCTTGAAAGTACCACCATGGAAGAAAGTACTTTGATTTAGAAAGAAAGGAAAATTGAGTCCAAGGTTTATCGAACCTTATGAGATTTTAGAAAGAATTGGACTAGTAGCTTATTGTTTAGCTCTCCCTCCGGAGTTAGCCAAATTACATAATGTATTTCATGTGTCAATGCTTTGAAGATACCAGTTAAGATGAATCACATATTGCGTTACAAGATATACAATTCTGTCGGACTTCACTTTTGATGAAGAGCAGCTATTCTAGATAGTGAAGTAAAGAACAATTATTGAATAAACAAGTCTCTTTGGTAAAGGTGCTTTGGCATTCCTGATGGAAGAACAGCAGGAACCGAGAATCGACAAATGGGGCCTGTCATCAGCAACTCTTCGGTAAATTTATAATTTCGGGCAAATTCTTTTAAGGGGGGGAGAGTTGTAACACTCCAAATTATACCCTAGTAGTTTATTACAGTTTAGGGTATAATATAAGTAAATTTTATTTTGAGTAAAAGTATAAGATAAATTGACATTCCAATTAAGGACGGTCATATACAGAAGATGATATGTTAAGTTGAAATATGATAAAGATAATTGCAAATAGAAGAAAATTTGAAGGTAATAAGTAAAAATAAGAAATTTAAGTCAAGGGATAGGCCAGAAACATTGTCTTCAGAGATTTGAGATTTCCCATTTTAATTTGCTTTGGGAGCTGGGGCTATGGTTTTGGAAAAGCCAATTTTAGTTTACTTGTTATCCATTTGTTCCAAGGATCTAGCACGAGTTGAAGGAAGAAAAGGAAGCTAGGAGGAGATTTCAAGAAGATCAAGGTTAGGAAATTAACCTAACTCCCTCTTTGTCTATGTTTAGGTTAGAAAAAACCATAACTTTTATTATAAATGTATTTTGGGTTGGTTTAAGTTCAGTTTTGAAGATTGATTTGTTTTGGCTTTGGTTTGGAAGGAAGATTTCCAGTAAAAATGGGGAAAAGTACCTCATTTATGTTTTCCGCTCGACACCCCTTTACTTTGGCGGTTGCTCGCTAGGAGAGGTCGGTTCACCTAGGCTAACTTCGGGCACGGGTACCATTTGTCACGATTTTCCTAGGCGTAGTAGTGCTTCGCCTAGGCGAACCTCTTCGCTTAGGCGTAGCATTGCTTCACCTAGGCATACTTGCAAATCCTGTTTTGTTTTCTCTCTTCCGTTAATTCTAGCAATCATCCATTAGATTAATGAGGATCCTCATAAGTAAATGAATGGATTCGTACAAGTATAATAATTATATGAAAATTTCTCTATACCTCGTCGCCTTAGCGATCCTGTCATTGGGCAAACATTGTTTCTTACCCCTTATTTGCTAATGTGATTAAGAACAATAAAACAACTCGATATCATATAGTATATATGCATGCATGTTGAATAGCGAGAATGAATAGGCACCTCTTATCAGTGTTACGACACTCATGCTAGTGCTACAACACTTCTGTTATGTAGGCAAGCATGTCTTTGATTAGCGCTTTGGCACTCTACGTTGGTGCTACGACACTCTGCTGGTGCTTTGTACTTGTTACATGGAAGCGAAAGCACGTCTCTATTCGATGCCGGTACTCTGCTAGTCTTTAACACTTTGTTGCGTGGGTGAGCGCGTATTTGTTGATCTTGTCTTTGTACCTTCGGTACCTAGCTATTGTTGTATTACTATGTTTATTGTTATCGATCTATGCATAAATACTTATATGTTGTATCTGAATATCATGACATATCGAAATAATTATGCAATCATAAGTATCGGTTACGTTACATGTACCTCTGGTACCCTGCAGTACAAGATTTATGTTCTGCACTCCTACGAGAGATAAGAAAATTCTTATATATGAACTGTTGAATATGTATAATATGTTGAGGACACATCGTGATTCACCTCATATATTGTTTCCTTGGCTATAAACACTGGTAATTTCATAGTGTAGGTGCGAAGAGGACGTCAGGGCATTTACATTAACATGGCGAACACGATAATAGAGGTCCACCATATGTGGAGATGCTTGACTTTGTTTTTGAAATATTAAATGTAAAATTTTAGCAATAATTGAATTTTTAAGTACAATGGCGAGACTGGGAATATATATATAAGGACATTTTAAGCACCACTACGGTGGTATTTTTACAAGTTATATTCTAATATTTGGATTTAAATATCGAAATGGGCCCACCTATGTCAGAAATTCAGTTAAAGGAGTCCCAGTCCCACGTGGCACCCCCATCATCAACCTAGGCGGGGGTTGGGGTGTTACAGTTATGACCATGCATTGCTTCGAGTTTTTCTCTATGTCACTCGAAAAGGATTTTAGCGGATTCTCTCTCAGATGTTATTATCCACCTCAGTTCTAGATTTTCAAGATGCTCTAACGACGATTCAACGATCTCCATATTCTTAATGTACGTTGCGATAATGATGCGGTTGGTGCTCCATATTTTTCATATAGTTCCTAAGGGTATTTTGAATGCCGCGCCATGCGCTCTTCATTACATTTCTCATCACAGCTTGACCATTTTCCAACTAAGTGATTCTAGTGTCGATTGATTTCTTCATATCATTTATCACTAGCAAAATCTCATTAAATCCCGGCGCTTGATAGCTGGAGCTCAAAGCTCCTTGGCTCTAAAAACTTGGAGGTGTTGTGGTATTGCTTAATTAGTGGTGCTCATGAGGAACTATGGCTTGATTGCTATAAGAGAAGTTCTGTAGTTATAACACTGATGATAATCATGATGAGGTTGTTGTTGGTCGAGTAGTGTAACTTCTATTATTCACATAGTTTGCATCCTCAATTTGAAGCGGAGGATTAGCCATAAAAGAACCTTGCACTTGCATATATGCGATTTCGCTAATAGTCTTGTTGATTCAATCTCGCCATCAAGGCTTCAAACTTTGTCCCTAAAGACAACATTCTGTCTACCTCATGCAGTCCCCTTGTCTTCTTTCTTCACCTCTCTCAAAAGGAGGTTGGTAATTGTTCTTTGCCAATTCTTCAAACATTAAGTTGGCCTCTCTTGTTGTTTTCATGGTGATTGAACCCCCACACGCTACGTCCACTAGTGCCTTGGTCGAATAGTTAAGACCATTATAGAATATTTGCACTTGAGCACTCAGCTCATATCCATGCTATGGACATTTCCTCAACAGTTCTTTGAATCGTACATTTGCATCATATAAAATTATCTTTGATTGCTCCTTGTCAAAATTGTGTGATTGACACTACGAGGGCGAGAAGTCGGTGAGGTGGAAAATTTTTGTCAAGAATACCTCCACTAAAGAAACTCCCAGTATTTATTGATCGGAGCAGTGGGTGTGGAACCGAATTTTTGCTTTATCCTTAAGTGAAAAGGAAAAACTCGGCTTATCACGGTAGATTATCAAAACATCTTTTCATGATGCCGCCACGATTGTAAATAATTTTATTGGGATCTTGAAGAACGAAATGTTTGCTTAACCATAGAGATCAATGTAGGTCTCAACTCAAAATATTAGCATCTACTGGTTGATGTCGAATCCTTGAATATTCTTCATTCATCATGGGCCTCCAACAGTTACCTAGTGTCGGTTCCTGAAATTCCAGGCATCTCATTGTGGTCTAGTTGACCCTCACTGAATCTGTTAGCATGTTCCATCTCTATATTATCGGATTTTATAGTCTTGAGTCTAAACAACGGTCTCTCTATTTAGGATCGCGCGGTAACTCGGAGTGGGGACGTTTTGTGCATTAGCGGATTTGTTTAAATCAAAGACAACTGCTGAAAGAGTAATAAACCAATACAAAATCTGAAACAATAAATAAGCCAAAAAATATGAAAAACTAGGGCTTGGATTTGCGCAAAAGGAGTGCAACCAGTAACAATACCATTTTGTGAATAATAATCTATTCATGCGAAGTGTTTCAACATACAGCGACCAAAAAACCAGTGGGTTGTTTTCATTAAATAAGAAGTTTGGATTCTCAAAGCTTTATTATATCTTTCAGTCACGGGATCTGGTATCTGTGACTTAATTAAAAACCCAAACATGTTGTTATTTGGAAAGATGGTTTGTGGGGAGTTAATGCCCGACTCATAGAAATTTTACTATTGGCGTTAACTAGTTGTGATTGATTGTTACTAAAAATGACTAGATCAAACTTCTAAATCTACTCAGATTAACAATAGTTGGATTGGGTGCGAAAAACTTCAAGAGCTCGCTGCCAGACCGGTTCTGTTTCCGTTCGATTGCATTTGCATGACTTACATTCGTGGTGCTAAATGGTAAATCGCATAATGCCATGTACGAACTCGCGGTTCTGCTTTTGCGAGTCTCACCTCAATTTCTCGCACATAATCCCTATTTTCCTTTCGGTCCATCTAGGTCAAACAATGTGTTACTTGTACTAAGGTAAATCAGTCCTTAGGAATTTCCATTGGTCACATTTCGGTCCATGTAATGAAATTTAGCGGGTTCTGCTCAGATCGATATCACCTTTCGGTCCATATGATCATCACATAAGGTTAGATGATGTCCCTCCTAATGAAATCCATCTAGTACTAGGTATTCCTAATTTCCTAGCCTTCTTTGATTAAGTCAAATTACTTTTATCAATTGTGAAATATTAGGGAATGAAAATCAAGTCCCAAGGGTATACTTCTAATTGTCACTTTGGAAACCCTTTGAGCTCTAGGTCTCAATCTCACTACTTAGCATGCAACAATTGAATAAAAACCTGGGAATTCAAAAAACCAAATCACAAACCTGACCACAGTTATATTTACAAAATCATTAGTGTAATACACATAATCCAAACACCAATGTCCACAACCAACCCTAGAAGAGGATCTAGCTACTCATAGAAGCATCAAAACCTAACAAAATCATGTTTAAACAAAACATAAAGCTGAAAGATTAAGAGATAGAGAAGGGTTTAGTGATACAAAACAAATATAGAATGGAAATCTCAGAAACCGACTCGCCACTATAAGAAATCCTGGCAATTTGGATCGCACAACATCTCCAAAAACAAGCTAAAACATCTAAAAAAAATTACAAACCCTAGAAATTGAGAGCTTAGAGAGAAACCCTAGAAGAAGGGATATGTGCAAACCTCCAAGCTCCTTTCAACCTTTTTTAGAAGTCTTACAAGTGAGAATTTATAGCATATGGAAAATGACCAAAAATAAGGTTGAGAATATGGGCATTTTTGTCTCAACTTCGACCTCCTTCGCCTTAGCGAAGACATGTGGCAATAAGCAAGAGGGTCTTCCTTCGCCTTGGCGAAGAAGACCTTCACTTTAATAGCGGCGAAGCGCGATTTTCCGGCGTAGCCCTTGCATGCCTTAAAGGGTTCAGCTGCCAGCGCTGGCAAGCCTAAGGCGCCGATTTCTTCGATTTAGCTTTGCCTTGGAGAAGCGCTTCACCTGGCGGCGTTCACGCCGCCTTAGCGGCAGTGCCTCTAGTGCAGGTTCTACTTTCTTACTCTTTTTATCCTATTCTTTGGTTGCTTTACTTTCAATCTCTACAAAACTCACACAAATGAGGGGTTAGTGTAATATTTACGCATAAGGGTGTGAATCTAGCATTTAGGTTACATAAACACCTGAGAAACACGCTATAAATGCTAATACGATTCACCCATATCAATTACCTTATGATTTAATAATTATATTGATTAATCTAATTATAAATTTAAATTATGTACGTTCACTTAGATACTAAAAAATGTGTGCTCAAATTCTTCATGCCTATACTTAAGAGGCTAAAGTCACATTCATATAACATGAAATCTATCTATATCTTTTTTTTTTTAAAGGAGAATAATTTTATTGATTCATATGTACATTCTATAAAACCTGAATCCAAATTCGGCCAAAAACTTTAGAGGATAGCATTAGCATCAAGCTAATAACCTGATAAATCGACAAAACCTACAATTTATGGTCTATAATGACTAAAATACATGACTCAAGTTTTGCAATATACGTCTTATATTCATTAATAAAACACATCTTCATTCCTTGATTTTCATTTGCTATATGAATTGATGCCGATCTTAAATCAATTAATGAAGTCCATGATACATAACATAACATGAAGGAAATCATGATGGGATCATGATAATGAGATTCCTAACATGTATAATTATGTTAATATCTAAATCATTCCTAGTAATAGGATCGACAAGATTGAACATTGTTGATCCGGACAAACTAACACATGTTATACTCCTTGATTGAATCAAGCAGTAGATCTCATAAACTGTAATCATGGTGATGATTAGAGTTAACATGTGGATGCTTGCTAAGTGTAGTCAAGAACATCGGAGACCTGCTATGAGATAATCATATAGATTATCTATTCAAATGTAGATGATAGTCTCATCATAGCAATGGTGCAAGTATCCTTAAACTTGAGGTGCTCAAGGATATCTTGGATGTTGATTCTGTGATTTTGACTCATTCCTTGTTGCCTTCTAGAGGTCGATCATGGGGTGATGATTGGGTATAACTTGAAGTATTCGAAGGTAATTGAATAGGTGTGACGTACCTAATGAGTAATGTCATGATGATGGTCTTCAATGGCATACCTAATGAGTAAGGAGTCTCGAGGACAAGAACTAATATCACTTGGGCTAGGTGTGATGTAGTTAGTCTAACAGGAGCTACACATAGTCCATGCTCTAAACCGAGTAGGGTATAGAATGGTGAGAGGATAAATTACGCACATGTTGTCTAGGGAAGGGTTTGTAGTCAAACCATTGATTCTACGGTCAATTGAGGGTCATGATGTGTTGCTAGATACCACTCATGTCTTGCTTGGATTCAATAGTTGAATGAAGTGACCAACATAATCGGAAACCTAATGGGTCACACACTGAAGAAGTGTAGAAGGAGTAATATTGTCTTGGATTATATCCAAGTTGAAGGAAAGTGTTTTGTATTGGTTCCAAAATGAAAAAGAGAGCTTTATAATTAGACCATCTTGGGATTAGGTGAATTCTAGGGCCTTTTGGTTAGGTCTAAAGGTCATTGGGCTTGAAAAAGGGCTTATAACCCATGAAGAACAAGCCCCCATGTGCATGAGATGCACATGATCAACCACCCCTCTTTAATGAGGGGCCTTATGGCCTTTTGATGCATGTTTTGGTATCCAACCTAGAATATCAAAACCCTACCAATTGTTAGTAGTCGTCACATTTTGAGAAACAGAGAGAAAAACGTTTTCTCTTAAGGCTCTTTCTCTCCAACGTTTCCTTCTCTTTGAATCTAGGTTTTGGCTAGCACCAAACCTTGATTCAAGCCATCCCTTGGACGTGTCCTTTTACCTTCTTTGTGTGGATTATTGCTGGAGACAGATCTACGTTGATTCGTGGTGGCCTGCTGTTGTCTCACATCATAGGAGCATCATCTACACCGAAGGAGGCTTGAAAACTATAAAGGTAACGGTTTTCTTCCTCCTCTATGGTTTGTGTTCGATTTTTGTTGATCCAATTGATCCTTGGGCTGGTATTTCGATCCAAGGTTATATTTTTCCGCTTCCACTTTGCATAAGATGCATATCAAATACCCAACACGAAGGGCATTCATCTTTCTAGTAATTGAATCTGCCACAACTAAAACACACTAAGTGAATGCATTTGTATTCAATTTTCCTTACCTTATGCATGAGTTGAAATTTAGAGATCAACGGATTTTCCAAATCAATTTCCATGCACATTCGGGCAAAATGACCCCTTGAGACCAAGGATGTGGCTTCATCAATTTTGATAGGCTTACCTATCTTCTCTTCAACTTTCATAGGAAAGCTCATCTCATAATACTCTATGGGTAGACAGGGAATCCTCACCCAAACAAGGAGGTTTTTCAGGTCATTCTGCACAAGGTCGAAGTCCAACTTCCATGGTCAGACAATGAGATTATGATTGAAGATCATCCACCATCCACTATATTTTGCGAAATCATAGTTCTCCATTGCAACAAACTTAATAAAAGAAAAACTCGTTATCCATCGCTACTAGGTTTATTACTGCTTTTGGTTTCCACAATGAAGTAATTCTTTGAAACAAAGTTTTGTATCCTATAGACCGGCAAAGAAGTTTTATAATTAGCTTTTGTCTCCATGGCTTCCTGATTCTACCTTTCTCCTCCTTTAAGAGCCATAGCTTTAGGCAGCAAGGGTCCTCATCTTCTTCTAGTTCATCCTCTTCATCATCCAAGAGCCAATCATCTAAGTCTTTCTCAGCATTGTTAGCCTGCAGTCCCATCAATTTGTCTCGAAAAGAAAGATGGACTTGTTCATTCCCGTAATGAGAGGGATCGTCCACTTCCTCCTTGATTATTTTGTTACTTCGATGAAGAAGATCTTCTTTTTTGTCTGACATTTCATGGAAGCATTCAATCTCAACTTTCATGACGATTGGGCTTGCTATGGTTTAAGAATGCTATGTTTTGTTGTTAAATAAAATATTATTGAACTATAGTGTATACTAAATATATGAAATATTTGATTGAATGAAGTTATATATTATTAGAAATTGTATTATACATTTTTATTTTTAATTAATACAAAGTCAATAATATGAAAGAATTTTAATGATTTTGTCAATCGGATAATCAAATAATATATAAAGATTTAAGTACTTCATAAAACTTATTCTATAATATAAAGGATTCCACAATTGAAAGCAATGCATTCAAACATTATCTGAATATTGTTTATAGTAAAAATGTCCCATAAAAATTAATATTTGTAGTCTAACCATTAAATGACAAAACCAGATGAACCTGAAATAAAAGAATTAATATATAAAATCTCACTTATCATCATCGTCAGGATGGCCGAGTGGTCTAAGGCGCCAGACTCAAGTTCTGGTCCTCGTGAGAGGGCGTGGGTTCAAATCCCACTTCTGACATTCTCCATTTTACCATTATTATTTATTTCTAACACCTTTTGTTTTAATATAAAATATATTATTTTCTTCCATAAAATACACTAAAAGTTAAAATTTTAACTTTGAAAAGCATTATATGAAGTAATAAAATTTTGAATTCACTATTTATTAACTGCTGGTCTAAGATGCCAATCTTGAATTTTGGTTTCAAATCCTACTTATGACAATCGTTTGTCTAATATTCTTTTTAATAGACGGAAAGTTAAGAGGGGTTAGTTTTTTTTCTTTTTTTTTTTTCTTTTTTTGAGAGCAAATCGTTTTCAAGTTTAGATAGTTTGTTTTATCATTTTGGTATAACTTATTTATGAATTTTTTAAATTTTCTTTTGAATATAAAAACGAAATTTTTTTGATTTTTCGGTTTTAAAAAAACCATACCTTTGAATTTGTACAAAATATTTTATAATCTTTAAAAATCCACAAGGAAAATTTAAAAATATTTTCTGATTTAATTAAAAAACCTTTTGAAAAGTAAATTTTGGAAATATAATTTTTCATTAATTTTTTACCTTATTTTGATAAAAAAAAAAACACTGCCCACCAAAATATAGTAATCTTTGAGATGACAAGATCGTTTTGCTGCTTGGCCGTCGGGTGTGAATACGCTGATGCGGCCAAGGAGTATACGAGCTTAAGTGTTACATTGTGGCATATCGCGGAATGAAATTAGGAAGTATAAAGCGAGAGACCGGAATTTATAATAAGACGAGGGTAAATATGTAATTTACCAGGAGGAATGTTGATGAATGCGCGCTTATGTTCCTCCACCCACCGATGCGAATTGACCCTATGCCACCACGAACGGGGCGCCTCACCTCACGGTCGTGGGAGGGCCGGAATGCCGTCGACCGAGATGGCTCGGCTTTTAGCCCGCTGGATTAAGCGACCCAGGAGCGGTGGCCTACATAGAGAGGGGCAGCTAGGGAGCGCGGAACTATGATGGATTAGGAGGCCCGGGGAAAAAGGCTTCGTCGTTAGGCTCGGTTGGTATTGAAGATGCTTTCATTGGACACTTAAGCTACGGTCACGGGTTTGAGTCCTGCACGGAGGCGAGAAAGAAAATGCTCAGGGAGGCGTGATATTCTGTGAGTGGAAGGATTTGAAGGGCACCTAGTGGTTACGAGATTGGCCACATGATGTTTTGAAAGGTGCCGTGGTCGCGAAGGGTGTGGACATGATAAAGGCGCTTTTATTGTGAGGTCGCGCCTTCGTATTCTCAGCTCGGGTGGGGAGCACCCTTCATAGGTCTTTGTTATCAGATTTGGCCCGGCCTTTTAACTGGCGCCGCGGTGAGCTGAGCCGTGATCGAAACAACATAGCAATGGGAGGCGCTCACCGCTCTGGCGCCCATTAGTAAACCGGTTGGTGAGTCTTGTCGCTGTGTAGAATTCAACTATGGCAAAAAGCGGAATGAACCCCCAACGCTTGTATGCTATGGTGAGCTCACTTTGAAAGAATACTGAGCTCGCGAAAGAATATTGGACTCGCGATTTTTGCGCATTATGAGTCATTTTTGTATTTTTGTCCATTATGAGTCATTCTTTAAGAAATAGAGGATTAGCTTAACAAATTTTGAGTTATTTGAGGTTTCTATTATCTATATTACTCTTAACAGTATAAGGTGTTTTAGACCTCTTAATTTACAAAACAATCCTTACTTTAGTTTTTAATTTTCAAAAATACCATTTTTTATTTTTGAAACTTACCTTCCAAACCAATAACACAATTTTGAAACTAATCTTTTGAAACTTACCTTCCAAAATAAAGCCATTCGTGATAAAATAAAATACAGGAAAAGTCGATTTTTAAAGGGTAAAAAACGGTAATTCGATTTGGCAGAATTTTTATAGATCTCGGGATATTAAAAACGGATTTTCGTGGATTGAATTAGATCTCAGCGGAATCTAGTTACCCGGTCGGGCCCCGTCGGATTAGAGATGTCGAATTTTACGTTTTCGGCGCCGGTGTCGGGTGACATGGCGCCACAGAGTGCTGCCCGAGACCACATGTATGATAGCCCAGTGTATTTGGCTGCCAGTAGGACAAATCATTGTTGAAGCCGTGTGTCCACGCATATGGAAAATAAGGGAAATGAAAAAGTAAGAAAAATGAGATAATGACCAGTGGAGAAATGGGAGGAAGTTTCCCACTTTTGGAATGCGTGGGTTCATGCAATCCAAAGGAGAAAGAAAAGAAAATGAAGGAAAAGAAAGAGATAAGAAAACAAGAAAATGAAATATATGAAAATGAAAAATGAAAAAATGAGAAGGGAGCAAACCATAGAAAAGAGGCGATTCGGTTGGGATAAGATAAGACTAAAGAAAAAGAAATAAAAGGAAAAGGAGGGAAAGCGAAGAAAGAAGGAAAGAACAGAACAAGGAAGCAAGCATAGAGAGAGAGAAAGGGGAGAAAAAAATGGAGATTTTCTGGGTGTTCAGATTGTCAGGAGGCGATGATTAAGAGGAAGAAGTCGATCCACACATCGCGAGCTACGTGTGAGTACCAAAATCTTGTAGTTTCGTCAAGCTCCACGAGGTAGGGAATTTTCCTACTTTGATTATTTTCTAGCCTAAAGGTCATTTAATGGCATGGGCGTTCTTTGGGGCCGTGATTGGCCGCATGATTTAGTCCCAAGATTTTGGGACTAAATATTAGAAATTTTTAGTACTAGTTCCGAGTAGTCTCGGACTAGGTTGAGATTTGGTTTTAATCCCGTAACTGGCCGCATATCTTCAAGTTTTATTGAGTTTTTCGGTATCACAGTAATTTGTTGATGAATGGAACAAAAAATGGTTCATGGTCATGAAGGGACCGAGAGGTGTCCTGTTTATGTGGGTTCGAGATTTAGGCCATTTTGTGTGTTATTGCTTGAAAAAAAACAAATAACATGTTGTTGTGTGTAAACTTATCATTACTAATATGTTAACTGCGATGTGTGCGTATAAATTGTGACTAATGAAAATTATATGTAGGAAATATAATTATCCAGAATTTATAAATGTTACATGTAGCATGACATAGGATAAAATGACATGATTGCCTTTCATATGCACAGTCACATCGCGTCGAGTTAGATGTGGGTGTATGATACTATTCTTGAGCGTGTGTGGTGGCTCAAATGGGACCGCGTTAATCAAGACTCACAGTTGTATAAAACAATAATAAATATAAATCACGTGTGTTTGTACATAGCAAGATGGGGTAGATTCCCCCCAGGGTGAAAGACACAAATTTATATGCGGTTAGGCATGATCATAGGCGATTGAAAGCACAGCAAAATGTGGGAATGCGCGACGATCATGCGATGTACCAGAAAAGAGCATTGGCCATGAACAACACACGAAATTTGATAAAAAAATTCAAGTGAATATTGGAGGGTTGTCCAATAGTTTAAGTCAATGGGTGAAACACCAATGACTGGTTTTCACACTTAGCATTGCAGGTGTGAGGGAGTCGATCAGGATTCGGGTTGTGGGCATGAAGAGGTCTCGTCTAAATGCATGACACGTATATTAAATACCTAGGATTGCATTATTTATATGGAATGTGATTGGAGTTTTTCATTTGTCATTGCATATGCATTTAGATGGGGAAATAACCCTTATGGGGTACTACTGCGGCGTGATCGGCCGTCGTGGGCCGCAGGTGCGAGGGGTGCTGCGTGGACGACGGCTCAAACTGACGCGTGTTGAAGAAGGCCGATGTGTGGCTTTGATATTACCTTTGTACAAAGCATTTTATATAAAATAATAGTAGCTAAATTCTTTTGGGACTATTATCTAAATAATCGGGTATGTAATTATGGTAAGAGGACCGTGATCAGACTCTTATGAACTGTAATTAAGTGTTTTTTTTCATATTTTAGAATTAAATGTGAATGAATGGGTTCCAGTAAATGAATGTATATTAGGGATATAGACAGATGGACCTTGTGTGGTTAATACTATTTCTGTTGAGACCCTAGATGGGTTATGATTATATTGTTATACAGGTTGTATGTTGGATAGAGTTCCCCGAATAAAGAAGACACTGTCCGATTTTTGTGAAAATATGGATCCCGATAAATGAGATACAACAGTTTGATATCGGGTTGAAAATCCACAAAATTATGTGATTGACGGTTCAGTGACAGACCTCCCGGTTGGGGTGTCGCGTAAAAATGTTCGTTAAGGGTTTCAATTCCCTCTCAAGGTAGGATTTTCATAGGAAAAAGAAACTTAATTTCTAAAACAAAGCAATTCACTGATAAACAATGAGCCCTTACGAGTATTCAATTCTCCCCTCAAAAGGCAAGTTTTTTATATGAAAAGTATTGAAAAATTCAACCGTCTTACAAGTGGAAAAGAAACAGAACAAAAGTATATAACTATAAAATGTACGATGAGACAGCCGAAGTAGTGTGCATTCCGTGTGTGCACATTTGTTATTTCTGTGAATGATCTCCATGTTGATTCAATCGAGATGGAGTCTTTGGAAAAGACTTTAGCCACCAAGTCGCAGCTCTATCTATGTATTTCAATAAAAGTGCTCCAAATTTTCATTAACAATACTCTAAATTTTGGGTTCTCAGTTTTTTCTGTGTACAATCTCAATTTGCCGAGAAATTTTTCTTTTTTGGTTTTTCCTTATTTGCAATTAAGCTAGGTTTTAGTGAGTTGCTTGTGATGAATGCTCAAAATTCTGTGAGGTATTTATCTATCCATATTTATTTGCTTATTCTTATAAACTTTCTTTTTTGTGCAGGATCAAGTTTTATCATATTGTGAAAAGTCGTCATCCATCTTGTGAAAGTTGCACAAGTTGTAAAGCTAGGTATTGTAATCACATTTTTTTGACTTATGTAGTTTTTTTCCCTTCAAGTACTTGATAGAAGGATTTCTCCAACTTTCATGTTGTGCATATCATGTTGCACAAGATATGTCAAATAATGCACAACTAGTTTTCTACCCCTACAACTACATCATTAATTCAATCATTCAGGAAGCAATGAAGTTAGACATCGAGGAAGTCATTCGATTTTCAAAATTGTAAAAAGTTTGTTTTTAGTTTTGTTTTTGTTGGTCTGCTGTGAGATAGTTGGCATGTATATTATGATATCAAATTTTGTTGTTCTTGACATTTGAATAATGTAAGAGATAGTTGATCTAAAAGTTGAATAGGTTGACCATATAGCTGTACACTTAGCTATAGGTTTGTACAAAAATTAAGCACAAGTCTCTTATACCCTTGTTAACCAATTATGCTTAGTTTAGAGAAAAACTAGAGAAATTATAACGTTTAGATCTCATAAGACTTTAGAACTTGCTTAATTATCATTTGAGGCGAAATCCTAGGTATCACATCTTTTGGGAAATGATATAGGCCATCCTTGGAATCTGTTGAGCCTTCTTAGCCTATCCGATTATGCATTTGTCCATAGTCATCCTATTTGAACCGTAATAGCCATGTTCTATCTTAAAAACTAAGAATGAACACCCATATCCTTCTTCTTTTTTCCTTCAGTCAACAACCCACATGTTACCCTTAACATGTCGCTTATAAAGCACAAATCATGAAGAGGACATGTAGTTTGGAGGGAATTTTGAATGAAGAGAGTGTGATTAATATAAAATATCAAGGAAGGATTTGCTTGATAAAAGCTTGAAAAAAATCACTAGAAAAGTGCAAAAAGAAAAGAACTCAAGGAGAAGACAAATTTAACCTTAGCCTTCTTTTATGAGCTACTAAGTCGAGTAGGGGTGTTTGTTTTCGCTACCCCCAATGGCTAGTGCAAGTTATTATTTAAAAAGCATAACTCCATGGGATGAGGCAAAGCTTAGATGTTGGATATTGCACTGCTCCATACCATAATGTTTAGAAAAAGTAAAAAATTCTTGGTGATTTTGAAGAAAGATAGAAACAAACAAGTTTGGAAGGTGAAATATTCTGAAAAACCGTGGTACTCATTGGTTGGGTTGTGATCTTTACATTTCTGGGATCCATTGACAACGGGTCGATAAACTGGAATATTTCATTGGATGTGAATTGGCAAACATAAATGGTGAGAATCTCCTTTGTCGGGGAAATTTCTAAGTGAATCGCCAGATTAACAACGACCACAGGGTCTGTGCGATGCGAAATGATTCCGCCGGCTGCATATGATCTCTGAAAATTCGCATCAGCCCCTATATACAAATGGTTCGAAAGTTATTCTGTTTATCTCAGCGAGCATACTCATAAGGCTAAGTTTGTATGTTTCTCTGGCGATTACCGAAAGTCACATCAGGCTTTCTTCCCCAGAATCTGACCTGTCGTGGCCTTGAATTATACGTACACTCCTGTACACGATAGTGATCTCAAGTAAGTGAGCATTGTGATAGTAATTTCTACATGGGTTACTCCTTTAAGTACACATGTCATGGCAAGCGGTCGCTTTAAACCAAATCGCGATACTTCAGGATATGACCCACGATCCATGTCTCGAGTCTTTCCAGGCTCACCACTTTGCGTACTAAAGCCCAGTGCGAGGAGTAAAAAAATACGAGTTTTGAAACAAAGATTTTGTTGCCAGAAGCTTACTCTGAAGTTTAAAGTGAATTCCTTGGACAGCCTGAAATCGTGGATAACCCTTGAGAAGCGATTCATGGGCCCCTCAGGCGTGAATGTTGGACAATCTCCAAACCTGATTCTGAAAAATCTTGTCGAAAATTAACATGAAAAGCATTTTCTTTTAACATATGTCGCGCTTTCACTCGCAATGATACAGGGTGCCCAGTGCATATGGAATGCATTATGCGATTCTGACGACTCTTAATATATAAACGCGCCGCCCAACGTTGCTTAACTGCGTAATCATATTACATTCGATTTTGCATTGATAACACGAGTAACTGTGGGCTAATTAACCAATTAAGTAATTAATTTGAATCACCAGGAACGCAATCTTTGCGATACATTGAGCGATTGACCACAGATTGACCACTGACTCTGCGTGCATATGGGATCTTCTCCGCTGGGTTTCAAGTAATTTTGATCTGCGAAAACACATTAAATTAAACCGCCAGAAGAATATCTGCGGCTTCATAATCTTAAGTAAAAGAATATAAGTGGACTGCTACCTCTTAGAGTTGTCAGACTCACACGATTAAATCATCAGTGCCATGCCACCCGATAGTAGATAACACGGCCTTGCGCTTGTCGAGCAAGCCCAGTCTGTGAAGGAAGCTCGGGAAATCAACTTCTCTCTTCTAAATCTCACAACCAACTCACGCAATTTCATACATGCGCGTTTTTCTTCTTCAATTTGAAGAACATTCCATTTTAAATCTTGATAATTAAACTTTTGAATTCCATGCGCATCACATTTCAGTTTTAGTTTTGACGCGAGCCAATCGCGCGTGATTCTATGTCTCTGCAATCATCTGACGTTGTGGTGCGTGTAGTATGTGACTTTGTCCATCACGTTATCTCTCTGGCGGTTTTCACGCACCCCCAGACACCGATTTTCGAAGCATTATTTGACTATCTCGGTCAGAGTAAATTTATTTTGTGTGGTAGTGAATTTCTCGACGATTCTGCAAACGATGATGCGTTTCATCATCTTAGATCACAGAAAAAAAATTGAATAATATTAGTTGAAGGATGAAGCTCGAAGATAAAGGAAAGTGTGCTTAAGTGTTTTTGGTACTTTTAACTAAATGGCTGTCGCTCACACTAACACATCTGAGCTTGAAGGGCTGTTACAGTGTAGTAGTGTATGTACACCAGTGAGTGAAGAATGGTATATAAACAAGCCTATAAAGTCTTTTGGTCCTCAACATTCATGGGAAACTCCTTGATGATTGAAGTCTTCCGTAAATCTACATTCATCTAGTGCATTGATTAATAGGTGGATTTACCACAAACTCTGTCTTAAACCTTATGATCTGCGTCTACATTAGACTTGTGGTCCAGCTTATTAGTTTTAAAAGAACACCTATCTGAAACATTATTACCATGTTTGATACTCAATTACACTTGAGGCAAAACATTGCAAAATTTATATTACTACATACTTACGCTTTATTTTTAATAAGTTGGGAAAATGTGTTTTTGTTTTTTCTTGAGGACAAGCAAAATGTTAAGTTTTCGGTGTGAATCATACCTGCATTTTGAGTGTGTTTTTCATCTATTTATATAACTCAAATGCTAAATTCACACCCTATTCATCAATATTACACTAATCCCCCATTATGTAATGTTTTGTAGATATTAAAGGAAAAATCAAGCAAGGAAATGGCTCAAAGACAAGAAGGCAGAAGTTGTGCTTGAAAGCACTGCTTCGCCTATGAGAAGCAATTCGCCAAGGCAAAAAGCAGGATCGACTCCAAAGACTACCTCCCGGGCTCCGCCAGCGAAGGAAGAATATGTCGATGAAGACACTGCCTTCGCTAGCGAAGGATACCACCAAGGCGAAGAGCATCGAGCTAGAACAAAAATATTCCTATTTTTAAATTTCAATCATCGCTCATTTCTAAGGGCATATATACTATACTCGTAATAAATATTTTTAAAAGCGGAGAGACATGTATGGTGGAACACACTCCCATTTTCTAGGGTTTTCTCTCTAGGTTTAGTTTTTAGGGTTTTTATTTGTACTTAATCTTTAGCTGATTTTTGGAGCTGAATTGGAAGATCTAACTACTAGGGGGTTCCTTGTAGTAGTGGAGCTAAGTTTTGAATGATTTTCATTACATGTTTGTTTTGTATTCCTAAACTCTACTCTTTATCTTAATCTTTTAGTATTTTATTTGTTTCAAATATGGTATTGTTGAGTTTTGAGGCTGATATGAGTGACTAATTTCTCCCCTAGGGCTGGTTGTTGAAATTGGTGGTTGACTTATGGGTTTTATTGAATGATTTTTGTGAATCTAGACTTGTGCTGAGGTTGTATGTATGTGGTTATGTGATTTTCCAGGTTTTTATCTAATTGTTGTATGCTAGAGGGTAAAGTTGAAACCTAAAGCTTAAGGGCTTCCAGAGTGATAGCTGGAAGTATCCCCTTAGGAATTGATTTTTACCTCTAATGTCCCACAATTGTTAAAATCAAATTAACTTAATCAAAGAGATCTAGGAAACTAGAATTACCTAGTACTAAGTGGATTTTATTAGGAGGGACATCATTCAACCTTATGTGAAGATCGTATGGACCGAAAGGAGACAGATCGAAACATAACTCGGGTAATTTTATTGCATGGACTGAAAGGAGACCAATAAGATTCCCAATGACTAATTTGCCTTAAAACCAGTATCATATTATTTGACATAGAAGGACAGAAAGGAGAATAAGAATTATGTAACACCCCGAAATATACCTTAGTTGTTTTCAACATGTTTAGGGTATTTTGTAGACATAAATTGAATTTTTCGTAAATTAAATGTGAAAAATGGAAATTTAGAAACCCGGAAATTGTACAAGACTTAAGGACAAAATTGTAATTTGTCCAAAAAGGGGCATCAAAGGATGAATTGATAAAATCAGGGAGGTCAAAGTGGAAATAACATAACTTGTAATAGAAATTAGTAGAAGATGGAGGACTACAAGGCAAATAAGAGAAACTTTAACTATAAATAGAGGAGGGAGACCAAAAATAACTCATTTTTGGTCTCCAAACAAGAGAGAAAAACAGAAGAAGAAGATGAGGAAGAAGAAGAAGAGGAAGAAAGAGAGAAATCAAGCAAAGGTATGGATTTTTGAAGTTTGGTAGGGAATTGTATGGATTCTAGTATGATTTTGTACAAAAACTACTTGGGTATGGATTGCTAGGGTTTCCTTTGGATATTTGGTTCTGGTTCCCTAGGCCTTTAGGAATACATCCTAACTCTAGATTTAAGGGAAGCTGGGTTGAAAATCCCTAGTTGATATCAACTAGATATGTAAATCCTTCATAAGTGTATGGTTTTGTAAAGTTTAGTGAACTTTTTGGTATGAATCCTGGATTCTTGTAATAATTAAAAAGTGTTTGTGGAGTTGTTTGAAGGGATTCCATGTTAGTTTTTGATGAAGGATGGAATAGAAGATAATTATGGAAGAAAAGTGCATGAAAAATGGTGAATTTTACCATTTCGATTGGGACCGAGATCGGTACCTGCACTCTTCGGGGGTGGTCCCGGGAGCCGATGTAGTGGCAAATCGATACGAGACCACCTGTAGCAAAGACTGCACACCGGTTCCCTCGCAGCCTGGCTTTGGCAGATGGCATAGTTGTTTGGCACTGCATACCAGAGTATAGATATGCAAAGAAATGAAGTGAAAAATACCAGACTTTCGCCTACAGCTGCCTGATGTGGGCAAACTTCATGCCCTATAATAAGATAGGAAGTTTCTAAAAACACATACTTGTAGGAATGCTGCGACTTGCACAATGACACGACACTCTTGTTACGTGCGCACACGCATAGTACTTCTGCAAGACTCTCCGATTAGTGCGACGGTTTTCTAACCGTGCTTCCGCACATTAGGTACTTCTGACTCTCCGACTAGCACTTCTAAGATTCTAATAGTGCGACGGGCATTCCTCCGTCGCTTTGGTACCGCTTTGTGCTACTAAGACTTCAAGATCGTATATAGTATCTTCGGATACTTATTGTGTTGTGTCTTACTCATATGGTCTAGGTATACCCATAGTTATATGAAAATAACATGAATGATGAATAAAAGTAAACCAATGTGTATCGTTTTGATTTGTAATACCTACAGGTATTTCTGAATAAGAATAAGCTCTGTAACTCCTACGGGAGATCCGAACAAACATAAGTCTGTTATAAGCATAAGTCCTGACTAAGAATAAGCTCAGAATCTCTACTGAGAGCCGACAAACATAAGTCTATTATAAGCATAAGTTCTGAATAAGAATAAGCTCTGTAATTCCTACGGGAGATCCAAATAAGCATAAGCCTGTTTTAAGCATAAGTACTTGTATAAGTCCATTATATGATTGCATGGAAATTCCGATATCCGTTATTGTTATATGCTGAATATAAATGTGTATATGCATATCGTGATATGTTTCTACTAAGCGTAGTTAGCACGTGCTTTAAATCCGTGTAGGTACGTAAGAAGGAGACAATGATCTTCCGTGATTCTCTAACACACAGGTAGGGTTCATCAACGTAGGTTCTGCAAGCCCGACAGTAATGAAATGTATAGTTTTTTGAATATGTAAATGGACTCACATCATGACATCAAACAATTCATTACTGGGTAGTTTTATTTTTGGACTTTTCAGATATGATATGTTGATATAATTATAAGACTTGATAAACCAACGCCTCGATAAAGCAAGTAAAGAGTCCCGCTTTATGTTCGCACTCAACTCAGCCTGGACCAAGGGTTCATTGCATCCTGGGAACCCGGTGTGAAAAATTAGGTATGTGAGGAACCAGGGAATTGAAAGAATAGCCTCTATAAAGAGTTCCTTGGGTAAGTACGAGAATTTATTCACTTAATCGGTATCTTGTAGTTATAAGTCATAAACCTATCAATGGAGACAATCAGCCATAGTGTTAATATTTAAAGTTTTCTCTCATTTCACTCCAAACATTTGTTAATTTTCAAGAATTATTTTTAGTTTAATTTTAGTTAATCATCAATCCCAATCAGTTACATCTCTTAAATAGTGAAATTCTTTGGTAGCAGGGATACTTAATCCCCACTTAAACCAATTTTTCCCTGTGGGTTTGATATTTGAGGTTTTTAATTTGAAAGCCACTATATTACTTGTGATCCGTGCACTTACGGATTAGGTTGTTTTTATTCACAATTTTATATACACGCAAACAGCCGAACAGTGGGAGACACATGGTCTTTTATTCTTCTCTTAAAAGAGTGGAAAGGTCTCATTTTATGGGGAGAGCGAGTGATAGGCCGATTTGTGCTATGTAAAATGTGTACGCTTATGTGCGTAAGTGCACTCGTCGCCTCAAGTAATATAATGACAAGTGAGTATCGTTCTATGAGAATCAATACACCGACTTTAATCTAGCCTATGCTCTATTTGATGGTGGAAAATCTACGTAAAAAACTCAAAGACACTAATCTAGGCATGCACAATGACTATATAAAGACTAAAAAGTCTTAGGCATAGATTTCACCTTAAACAATGATGTATGAACTCTAACCCAATTAATCGATGATCACTTATCACGGCATGGCGATTTTAATAATGTATATTCAAATCTCTCCCTCGAGTGACTGCAGACACTACCCTTAGAAATGTTATACTCGCATTACAAACCATTATAACTAAGGATGCATTGAACCCTATAAATCTTAATACCACAATAATCTCCCTTATATCTCTATCTCATGATAATTAGATGGTAAATCATTCATGGTCTAATTTTAATTCTCACTTCTCAGATTTTGAATCAAACCACAAATCATGCAAATATTGGCCAAATACCCACAAGCATTAAGATCCAAATGAAATACTCAACATAAATATAAATAAAAAAACATCAATCAATATAAATTAGAGAGATTCATACAAACATGTCTTTTGGCTACATCTAAACCCCTAAGAAACTAATCTAAAAACATATGGAAAAGTAAAAAAACAAATCCATCGCGAAACGGAAAGGAAAGAGAGAAACAAATTTGGCGTTAAAGCTCTCTTCTTCTCCTCCATTATCTTCTTCTTCCTCAAGTGTTCTTCCTCTTCCAAAAACGAACCCTAGAAATCTCTCCAAGAACAAACCCTAGGGTGTTTCCACCCAAAGTGAGCTTGTTCTCCCTAAAAAGAGCCTAAAATTCGTCTTAAATTGTCCTCCCCTCAATTCCTTGGGTTTGAGCTTTAAAACCCACAATTATGAGCTCAAAATGGGCTAAACATCCACTAAAAACCAACCCCAAACGTCGTAACATCGTTTGGCAACTACACTGCCGATGCTCGTTTCCGCAACGTCATGACGTTGTCTCAACGCCGCGACTTGGCTGTTAACCACTATTTTCGGACCAACTTTGTATAATTACAACTTGTCATCTGAACTTTGATTTGAGTGTTCTTGGCACCGTTTGAAAGATATTGAAGTGTAGAATCTGGATATGGCCAGGAAAAATACTTTAGAAATTATTATAAAGACTTAATCTACAAAATTCTCCAACTGGTCACTTTTGAGCTCTCTTCTCTTCTTCCTTCAACTACCAAGAGTCATAACTTGATCATTTGAAGTCCAAAATGGAGCTAATATGGTATTTTGGAAAGCTTGAGAAGTCTCCTATCCATCCATATAAATATTGTAGCAATTGGGGATCATTGTGTAGCTTAAAACATAAAAACACAATAATCGTTGTTGTATGCTGTTTGTTGATTTCAGTTTTATCTCTTTGTTTTGCTTCATATTACTCATGGATGACCTTAATCACAAAATTGAACATTTAGAGCATTAGATCTATTCATAATAAAACTACTAAAAATATAAGTAAAACATAGGGATAAAATGAGTATAAAGTATACTCATTAGCGAGCCCTCTTCCTTCCCTTTATTTCCAACGTGGGATTGCTCCTACAAAAGAAAAAAAACTCCCCTTTAGAAAAAAGGGGATCTACATTAGGATAAAGTACTTAAAAGTGAAATAAAAAGTAAAGAAAATTTGAATTTATTATTTGTAATAAAGTTTCAATTTCACTTTTATCTATATACTTTTTTTTCTAAACATATACTTCAAAATGTTAGAAAACTTAAGAGAAACAACTTTATTTTTAAAATCAAATTTAGATGCATAAAAACATAATAAGTTCAATCCTTAAGAAAAAAAAATAAAAGAATGGTGATCTTTATACCTTGATCTTTGAGAGAATGACACTTAAAGTGAGCTGATTACCTTGTGAATCATTCCTAGCTAATATCGTCAACTCACAACTCTCAAAAGTAGATGGGTCACTTATGTGGTGTATGGTTGTAAGTAAACAACTAATTGACATAAACTTGAGAGTGTGACTTGGGACCTTAACTTTTTACTTAAAAGAAAAAAAAAGCTCTTTCTCTTTCCATCAAAGACCATATGGGAGTTACACTTTTATTCATCATCAATATGTGCAAATAATGTGTAATGATGCGTTACAACCTTGAATGCATATACTTAAAATTCATAGGTTATGCATTCATCCCACATTACTAATATGCATTATGCATATTTATTAAATCTCATAATTGAGTTACAAATAGGTTTATAATTTCATTTATTCTATTCATTATGTGTACCATAAATTTCATAGGTTATGCATTTATCCTCCATCACTCATATGCATGGAGTTATAGAATTTGTAACATTATATTCATAAAATGAATATTAACTCCCTTCCATAACTTGTTTTATAACATAAAATTTTTGAATGCCCAATCAAACAATCATATAAGGTCATATTTTATAGAATAACTAACAATTAGCTAACAATCTCCCACTTGGCCTATGATTATATTCAAACATAATATGACCATAATAATTTCTCAAAATTGGCATCTCTTAAGTAAATTTAATATTTCATAGAACTATAAATACCAAACCATTGGAATAATTGATCACACAACGACCGAATATTCTTTAAGGATTATAGTACTAGAACCTCTATTAGCATAAAGTTATGGATTTTATAACATAACACTAATTCATTTACATAATGGTCCCTTCAACTTTTAAACATATGGATTGTGCACAAGATAATGTCTAAAAGTAACATAATAAACATCAATATCAAGAACTTTATTTTCATTATGTAATCACATACGTACATTCCACTCAATCAGTCTAAAGTGACAAAGATGCCACCAAGCCATGCGCCTAACATAATCCATAAAAAGCTTAGGTGGAAGAGCTTTCATCAAAGGATCTGCCAACGTGAATATATTCTCAATGTGTTCAATACAGACAAGTCTATTTTGAACTATTTCCCTTACAACCAAATACTTAATATTGATGCGTTTTGATCCTCTTATAGTTTTATTATTTTTGGAGAATTGAACAACAACACTATTATCACAATATATTCTCAACGATCTCATTATCGAATCAACAACATGCAGGCTTGAGACAAAGTTTCTCAACCATATTGCATGACACGTGGCTTCATAACAGGCTATATATTCTGCCTCCATTATAGAAGAAACTACTAGTGATTGCTTATAGCTCTTCAATAAATAGGTCCATCATAAAACATAAAAACATAACTAGATATAGACCTTTTAGTATCCTTACAGCCATCATAATCAAAATCAGAGTAACCAATAATCTCTAGATTATTTGTTCTTCTATATGTCAACATATTGTCTTTAGTTCCTTGCAAATATCGCAATACTTTCTTGACTGTTTTCCAATGCTCAATACCTGGATTACTTTGGTATCTACTGAGTATTCCTACTATATAAGATATGTTTGGTCGTGTGCAAACTTAAGCATACATAATATTCCCTTACTGTAGAAACATAAGGAATTTTTTCCATTTCATTCTTTTCAAAATCACTTTTAGGACATTGAAGTTCACAAAATATGTCCTCTTTCACAACAGGAGCTACACTATTAGAATAATTCTACATGTTGAATCTTCTAAGAACTTTTTCAATATAACTCTTTTGGGATAATCCTAATAATCCATGCGATCTATCTCGATGAATTTCAATGCCTAGTACATAAGACGCTTCACCAAGATCTTCCATATCAAATTTCTAGGGATAGAAATTATTTCAGTTTCGAATCATTCTGAATATTACATAGCAAGCAACATATCATCAATATACAAAACTATAATACAAATCTTGGTCCCACTGATCTTAAGGTATATACATTGATCCATTGATTCTCTTTGAAACCAGAAGTAATGAGAATCTCATGGAACTTAAGATATCATTGTCTAGAAGCCTACTTTAAACCATATATGGACTTCTTGAGTTTACATACCATATATTCCTTGCCTTTATTTTGGAAATCCTCATCCATATAAACCTCTTCATGCGAGGCACCATTCAAGAAGGTAGTTTTAACATCCATTTGATGTAGCACTAAGTCAAAATGAGCTATTAAATTCATGACTATTCTTAAGGAATCTTTCTTATAGAAAGAGGAGAAATGTTTCCTTATAGTCGATTTTTTGAATGTATCATTTTGCCACCAACTCGACCTTATATATTTCAATATTGCCCTTAGAATCATGTTTGGTTTTAAAAATCCATTTGGAACCAACAGTTCTAATTTCCTTGGGCAATTCTACAAGATCTCAAACCCAATTATCTTTTATTGATTTCAACTCTTCTTTCATAGCATTAAGCCATACAATTGAATTTTCACTCTTGATGGCTTGATCATAGGAAGAAGGATCATTTTCCAATCCAATATCATAATCACAATCATTAAGATTAACTTCATAGTCACTTGAAATAGCAAGCCTTTTTTTCTCTTTGTGATATTCGCTAAGTTACTTCTACAGTTGGGATTGTTTTATTTCCCTAATAAGTAGCCTCTTGAATCACACCATATTCTCTTATTGATGTTGCTACTCCGTTAGAGTTATTTTTAGGCTCAGTTCTCCTACTGAAACCTTCATTTTCCACAAACATAGCATTTCTAGATTCAACAATTTTAAGGTCTTGACCATAACAATAGAATCTAAACTGGAAACCAAACATTTTTTTCTTATTTTCTTTGTTTTTAAAAATAGGAAACAGTTTTTAAAAACTGTAAACAAACACGCCTTACCTTGTTTTGGACGGAAAAGTTACTATTTTAAAAGAAAAGTTACTATTTTTTTTTATCACAATAAAACTTACTTTTCTAAAAAAAACCACTTTTAAGGAAAAGTTACTATTTTTTTAATCACAGTAGAACTTACTTTTAAAAAAAAAACCACAGTAAAACTAACTTTCTTTTTTTAATCCAAGTAAAAGTTACTTATAATCCATAAACCTTGTTTTATTATGAATACACCCTTGAGCATGATTTCGACCCTTAAGCATGATTTATTCATAAAACCAAGGGAAAATTATAATCTGATCTATTTAAAATATCAATAGCAGTAACCAGCACAAGAGTCTACACGACATGCCAAGTATGGATTAAGAAGTAGCTCCGCAGATCGTGTTCCGTCTCTTGATGGCATCCTCCAAACACAGACCCAAAAACGAGGGCCCAAGTCACCCCTTCAAAGGGCTAGTATAATCAAAGAACTCGTACTAAAGGAAAATACCCAATCTCCACCAATTAGGGAAGTATGATATTTCACTGATTGCCCATCAATTCATCCCTTATTAACGGCTTATTTATAAGGAAAGAAAATCCCTCACTCAATGGGAGAAATATGGTATCATCATCCAACTAGGAAAGTTATCATTCTGTATCATCATCCAACTAGGAAACTGATCATGATGACCCATTATAAATACCAGGCCACCCCATCGGTGAAAGGTACACACAAAACTTCATTCCCTAAGTAGCGTTAAATCTTCTTTCATCTAAAGAATCGACTTGTGCATCGAGATGAACAGCGAGCCCCCACCGATCCTTTTTGTTTCTTATTTTTGCAGAGTAGCCCGACATCCGCAGTCGCCGATCGACGTCCAGCACCTGCAGCAACACTCCGTACCCCATTTCCGGAAAAAGCATCATCACTTACGCTGCCTGGAACGATGCCTTTACAAATAAAGACGATTCAAGACCACAGTGCATCAATTCGAACACAGCTGCGAGCCACTAATCCTCCGCTGATGCAAGACCGCCCAGCGAATGCGGGATGTACCGACCTCAAGGCACGCTTAGAAATCAGATAGGCGTCAACACGGACAAGGTGGAGAAGCCCGCCTCACGCCAACCAACGCTTGCTAAGAGTCGGAGCACTCACTGTGCAAATACAACGCCCCAAGAGAGCCAACACAAAAACTCGGTGCCACAACCCCATTTGAGAAAACACCATTCCTAATCTCAGAATGAGAAGCGTGATAGAGAAGGAGAAACTAGCGCCTGTGGAGCAGCGACCCTACCAACCCCGAGAGGATCACACTGGAGGAGGCAGTAAGGTAGTTCAATGAAGGCATGAGCCCATCCTTTATCACCAGACAGAGGAGGAGCTGGTCGTGGAGCGTAGATTCGTGGACATCCAACAAGATTCACCCACATGAAGGAAGTGCAAAGGCCCGAGCTCCATTTCCTATGGACGCCCCTAATACAACAAATCGAATCCGTCTCACAATCGAGGTGTCAGACTTCCCTCTCTTCCGCAAAGCCCAAAAATGCTTCAATCGAAACGTCAATTCGGGAACGCAAAGACCTCATTGATCACCTCAATACATATAAGAACCAGGTGGAGCTGCACGGATACTAGGACCCCATACGGTGCAGAGCCTTCGCTATCACACTAAAGGGCCCAACTTTGGCCTGGTTTAACAAACTCCCGCCGTCTTCCATCTCATCATTCACAAAGCTTTCCATCGCGTTCGTCTCCCACTTTATAAAAGCAAGGACTATTGCAGCCAGTTATCACCTTCTAACCAAAGCAAAGCTCGCAGAGAGTTCAGATCGTATGTCCAGAGATTCAACGCAGTAATCGCAAAGTGATAATCCTCTGGTTGAAAATTCATTATTACCACTCTCATCTATATTATCAAAAGAACTAGTGTTGATCTGCCTTCATCCCTCAAAGAACCCCAAGGAGCATGACGAGGTCCTGCCAAAATAGAGAAGTATATCAACGCTAAGTGCCTCTTTATCTAGAAACAAAGAGCCTTCCACCCAAAAGGAAAAGAGCCAGGGCGACAAGAAACTGAACGAAGCCCTAGGAGACATAGACAAGGACGTATCCCTCTCACGAGGAGTAGGCGGGTAGCTAGGAGCATCCCTGTGAAGGCGAGGGAACGTTAGAGACCGCCTAGGATTGCCTCTACCGAGCTACACAGAGCCAAGAGGCACTTTAGCGGGGGCCACCCCCACGCACCTCATTGTCACGTCCCACGGCGCAACATGAAAGATCTCTGAGATGGCCATCCCTGCATTTAAGTCGACCTAGTGACAAGAGACGATACTGCAAATAATTTGAGTTCCATAGGGAAGCCATGACATCAACACACGACCGCATCCGGGGCCTAAGAAAAGAAATTGAAACCCGATCCGGCCGGGGCATCTCCGCTGCTATTGTAACGCCCAAAATACCCCGAATCTTTTATGAATAAAATTTATTATATATTTTTATAATTGGGCCAACTTGGGTATTTTCAATTTATAGATGAATATTGATTAAATGATTATTGAACTCGCAATAAACCCAAGTGAAAAGAGAAAATATGGAAATTGCAAATCTGGGACCTAAGGGTCAATTGTAAAAATTATATACTCAAGTGAAAGGAGAATTTGAACGAAGAATAATGAGAAACTTATAATCCTAAACATAAAAAGAAATAAAGAAAGAAGAAAAAAATCAAGGAAAGGCATGGCATGGGAGGGGAAAGTGGCAAGCTCTCCTTTAAAATACGATTAGAGCGATCCATAAGAAAAGGGAAACGTAGAAATGAGGTATGGAGTGAGGCTCACTCTCTAGAGCCAACGACTGACCACATAGGTCCTGCCGAAGCAAAGAGGGAAAGTCCTTCCGTGACAAGAGTCGTAGCGCAGTAGACTGGAATCTGGGGAGTTTCGACAAACTCCAAGTAGAGGTAGGTCTTCCTACTGGTCATTTTCATCCTGCCGCCACATTGTGATAGCGCATTATCCGACTCGTGAACTGATTTTTGCAAGAAACAAAGAGAATCCGCAGTGAGTCCTTCTAGTGTTGCAGCCACATCAATTAAATTGATGTTAGGCTTTGAAATTCCTAATTCGGACCTCTATAGACCAAGTTATAGTCTCGAGATCAGCCCACTGAGATCTATCTGGCCGCCGCTGGGCCAATAACTAACGACCTAGAACGAGTTTTCTTTTGATTGTGAAATAAAGGAATTTGGAGGTAAGTCCTTCTTGGTAGTTGTATCCACATCAATGAACTTGATGTTAGCCTTTGAATTTTTCTCAATTCGACCAGAGACCAAGTTATGGTCTTTTACTCGAACACCAAACAAGTAGAGAGGTCATGCAATAAGAGGTAATGCAAGAGAGGTCATGCACAGGTCATGCGCGAGGTCAAGCAGTATCTTCATGCGCAGACTCATGCAAGAGAAGGGTCACCGCACCCCACGCAGCCAGGTGTCACGCACGAGGTCATAAAGAGAGGCCGCCAGACCTCATGCAAGCCGAGGTCGCTGAGACCTCATGCCAGAGGTCATGCACAGGTCACAGCGAGGTCATGCAATAGAGGTCATGCAAAGAGACCTCATGCAAAGAGGTCAGCTCGCTTACTCCGGTCAACTCTGTCCGGGCTGACTACGCACGACTCCAACTCTCAAGGTCATATCTCCTTCGCTCGAACTCCCGATTGCGTGTTCTCGACCTCATGGAGCCCATTGAGTCAAGAATACATTCATATGCCTGAGGAGTATATTAGATGTCAGACCAAGGTGTTATATCGAGCTCGTCCAGGTCAGGTCAGCTCGTCTGGGTTGACTACGCACGACCTCCAACTTCGGAAGGTCATATCTCCTTCGTTCGAACTCCGATTTGCGTTCTCGACTCTATGGAACCTATTGAGTCAAGAATACATTCATATGCCTGAGGAGTATTAGATGTCAGATCAAGGTGTTGGTATCGAGCTCGCCTGTGTCGTGTCAGCTCGCCGGGTCAGGATTTGACTGGCAAGATGACTCAAACTCGAAAGGTCATAACTCCTTAAGTCCGAACTGACGTATTCTTTGACTCTATGGAAAGCCCATTGAGTCAAGAATCCATCTATATATAGCTTGTTGAATTTGGAAATCATATTAATCTCTGAAAATCAATCCTAACCAAAACTACTAGTACACACGAATAATATTGTTCTTTAATGGTTTTGGAATAGGGACTGACGAGGAGGAAAAGCCAAACTGAGATTGAGATTTCAGGGATTGGAATCAAAGTGCAAAGACTTTTGGGTTTGTTCTACCGACTTCTATTCCTCGCTTTCATAAGCTTTTATGTTTGTTCTTCGATTTATTCTTATTTCAAGCATTTTGGTAGTTACTAAGTAAATATGAAATAAGTATGTGAATGAGTATACGAAATGAGTACATAGATCGAAGATTCCTTGTAAAAGACGATAATGAAGTGAATATGGAATTGAAATGTGGTATTTGAAAACCGAATGAATTCGAATGATATACCGAATGAACCATTCGACGATGCACCAATCTTATCCGCTAATGGCAAACTCTAAATTGTCCAAATGTCCCACTTCAAGTGATGCACTAATCTAAGATCCGGTCAATGTACGGCGCATGGCATTGAAGAAATGTCCCACTTGGCGGGATGCACCAATCGACATCCGTCATGATGGCGTATGGCATTTAATTGATACCACATGTCAGGGTGCATCAAATGACATCCGTCATGATGGAAGACCGAATTGTTAAATGTGAAAGCACATCACCGAATGATAATAAGGGCGGGATTCATTAAACGTAAATCGCTTTAAATGTGAATTGAAACATCGAATATATTATATGGCGGATCATTAAACGGAATCACATAAATGTGAATTAAATACCAAGGTGAAATAACCAACATTGACGAGTATAAATGGATTTCTATGTATACAATCTCATAAATTGAATTTGTGAAACGAATTGCTGTATCGAAATTGTATGATGATTTGCAAACATTTTAGAATTGAGCATGCTAAAATAACAGTAATGAGTATATGTTGAATTAATTGGCATGGTTTAATGTTAAAATGCATGCTAAGTTACACGAATATCGGGAATAGAATCAGATAGGAACCACTAAACATGAAAATGTTAAGGAGGTTTATCTATGCGCAGTTTCGAGCAAGATAAGAAGGGAGACAAGATCGTGGCAGCGTGAGTCGCAGAGAAGCATGGCAAGGGGCATACTCCGTCATTTGCACATCTCTTTGAACAAGTGGTATTTGAACAAAAAGGGTTAAAACCTCGAACCTTGATTGTGATATCATTTTGAAGGGGCATAGAATGTCTTTGTAAAATGGCTTGTTAATGCTACGCTCACCGAATTGCTTTGAAATTTGTAAATGATCAGGCTTACCCAAACCGAACCGCTTCCGCAATCATACAAATTAATAAACGTTTTAATAAGATAAATAAAAACGCTGAGTAAACCGCTCCGTCGGATCCGCCTATTGTATTCGCCGTGGATCCTGTCACACTTTCAAAAGAAACTTAATAAAAATGTAAAATAAAAGAATTAAACTAGGGCATCCCCGTGGCTCTTGCCGACTCGCGACCTGGGTCGAGCCGGCTCAAATGCTGCCAACGTGGCTCAGAAGGTCAAGACCATGCAGCTCGCTACCACCTCATCGGGGCCTTGGCACCACTCAGCACCAACTACCTCGAGATCCATGTGATCTCCGAAGGATTCAGAGGGGCGGAGTCCAGCCACCAGAAGGCCCACCGCGCAAGACGTAACAAAGGAACCCTAAAAGTGCAAGCCATATCCAAATTCCCTCGGCTGGATACTACCATTACCTTCTCGAACTCCGACATGGGTGCGTCGTCACCATCCTCTACGACGATTCACCAGCCGACAAGGGTCAGTTGCGCTAACAAGACACCTCACTGTGGTCCTCTGCTGACAATGGGATCTACCGACATCATTCGCATCGCCTTTTATAAATGGTATTGGCGGGAGGTTAGAGCCACGCCATCATCACGTGGATTCTCCTCGTAGGTGCCGCCATTCACACAACTCTTGGGCTCACTTTCAAGACCCCATGCCGTGCCACGACAACAACAATGTTTCTCATCGTAGTTGCCCCATCAGCTAACAATATGCTAATGGGAAGGCCCTCCTTCAATGCCATAGGGGATGTTCCCTCCGCTTATCACATGGTTATCAAATTTCCCACTGCAAATGGAGTAGGAATGGTCCGAGGAAACCAGCGCATAGCCAAGGAATGTTACTTAGCATCAATGAAACAAAACACGATCGACAACATCTACATGGACGAGCTCGACATGCGAGACGAGGTAAGCACCCGACTCGCTTCCCTCGTAAGAATTGGAGTCTCAGGTACTTGGCAACCAGCCGTAACACCGCTCACATTGTGGTCTAAACTACTGAAGGCACTCAAGCCCTCTTATCCGTTTTCCAGCGTAATTACAGGTATTCACTCAAACAGAAGACATATGGGTCTAATCTCTAAGTAGCTGATACTCACAAATAACGTCAATCCCTTCGCCGATCAAGCAAAGAGAAGGAGTTTTGCCCTAGAAAGACATAAGGTGATTAATGAAGAGGTCGAGAAGCTCCTTCAAGCAAAGGCAATCGAGAATGTGAATACCTGTATTTACTGGCTAACGCTGCTCTCGCCAAAAGCAAACGACAAGTCATGTCGCTTTGTATCGATTTCACAGACATCAATGTGGCCTACCCAAAGGATAGTTTCACTCCTGGACATTGATCTCATGGACGCCACGACCGTCATGAACTCCTTAGCTTCACTGGACGCCCTTCTCCTCGGCTACAACCAACCAATACGGACCCCACTTACTCAAGAGAAGACCTCACTTTGTCACCGGTCGTGGAATCTTACTTATTATCGAAAGTGATGATACCTTGACCGAAGAACACAAGAGCCACCTACCAAAGGTCAGGAATAAGATGTTCCAGAACAAATTGAAAAATTCCAGGAAGTATATATTGTAAGTGACATGTCGTGGGTTCCAGAAAAGTCGATCTCCACATAACCCATTTACGAGGCGTCTAAAACCAAAAGCTACAATATGAAGTTAAACCTAACCAAATGGCGCCGAGTCTCCACGAGAAGTTATCGGGTTTTATACTAACAACCGAGAATGAGAGGTAAACCTAGATAAGATAAAGGTCGTAAGCCGATATGCCTTCTTCGCCTCCTTCAAACATTAAAGACATTCAACACTTAATAAAGAGAACAGTCAAGGGCGAGTCAGTCAGATCTAAGGTCAATGACAAATGCCTAAACTTCTTTCGTGTTCAAAAGGCCTGCTGGGATGCACATCGCTGTGAGGCATTCACAAAGACTCAAAACCTACTCGAGCTCTCCCCGTTCTAGTAAGCCCCTTCGAGGTGAACTCCTCACTCTAACCCGCCGCTTCGCACTTCTCAATTAGTGTACGCCCGGTCAGAACTAACAAAGTACAACAAATAGTCTACTATCATACCGAGCTCAGAGGAGTAGAGGAGAGGTATCTAAAAATGGAGAAGCTGATCCTCGCGCTGGTAACTACATCTAGAAAACTCCGACCTTACTTCCAAACTCATATTGTCAAAGTTCCAACCGAATATTCGATGAAGCAAATACTGCATAAACCAGAAACCTCAAGAAGGCTAATAAAATGGGCTATGTGAGTCGAAAGTGAGTTCGACACCGTGCACAAAACCACTGACAATGATAAAAGCGGCAAGAGATCCCGCAAACTTCATCACGAATTAATTCCCAACGCTGCCTACTGGCAACCCACCGACACCCAACCTCCCTATCCGAGATTATCCGTGGATGGGGTCGCCAATGCCCAAGGAAGTGGTGCGTGTCCGATCCCCGACTTCTCCGCACGGGGATAGATGTGAATACGCCTCCGGGACTCAGGTCAAGCCCAATAACGAGGCCTAGGTGATGAGGTCACATAAATTAACTTAACCTTGCCCACCCATGGAGGCAGATCACCGGAAGTGAGCAATGACTCCCAATCAGAACAAATAAGACTCCTACGGCCGAGAAGAAATTCCTATATCTCAAGAAGGTGTGAGAATTTCTTAAAAAGTTCATACAAGTTCAGGTCAAACATGTACCAAGAGCAGAGAATTCCCGAGCTGATGCCTTAGCAAAACTGGCAACAATCTCACAAGAAGACTTGGGCAGACTGATACTTGTTGAGCACCTTCTAACCTCGCAACATCGACAACCCGAGAAGTCTCCCCCCGTGATGTCCGAACCGGTTTACGGACCCCATTCAACATTCAGAAGGAACGCCAAACGACCCGAAGGAGGCATCCAAACTTAGAGCAAGGTCGGCAAGATTCACTGTCCATTGAGGGACCCTTTATAAACGAGGCTCCCGCATCCATTCTTAAGGCGTAGGAAGGAAGACTGACACATACCAAGGGCGTACGCGCATCTACGGCAACCACATCGTGAGCGCCCTGACCCCAGCAGGAAAACCTCGGCGCGTGGGTACTATCGCCCACAATGCTCAAAGACGCCGACAAACCGACGTAAATGCAAAGCTTGTCGTGGGAGTACGCCAAGATATCTCATTCCTATCCGAGTCGCCGACATCGCCACAAGTCCCCGCCTTTCAAAGAATTCCGGGGCTGGGATATTATCACCCCTACCCACGGAAGGGGCCAGCACAATTTATCATCGTGGGCCGCGACCATTTTACCAAACGTCGAGGCCGAACCCTTAGCAACAATCACATAACAGAAGGTATGCAACTTCGTCTGGCGTTCTATAATATGCAGGTTTGGGATCCCAAGGTCCCTCAAAGACCATAACGTCACTCGACAATCCTAAGTTTGGTGGATTTCGCTACGAAATTTAATCAAGAACTACTTACTCATCCCTACCATCCACAGCCCATCAGGCAGGTCACCATAAGGACTCTCAAGGCAAAAGATCAAGACTAAATTAGAAGATCTAAAGGAAATGGGTTGAGTAATCGAGGTACTATGGGCATACGTTAACTACGCTGTGTCAAGAATCAGAAATCCCCGCTCACGCCTCCGGCCTTTGGCAATCGGCAAGAGATCCAAATGAGGTCTGATTAAAATCACCATGATCGAACTCGCAAGCATCGAACACAACGAAGAGGTCCTTCGCCAAACTGATCTCCTAAGAAAAGCGATGTGTCCTGCCGTGACAAGACTATCACGGAAAGATGCCGTAGATACTATGACCAAAGGGTCGTTTCTCCAGAGCAAGCTTCCGCGACCTTGTCTTTAAAAAAGCTTCGCAAGAAGGAAAGACTTCGTGACATGAGAAACTCGGGACCCAATCGGGGTGGCCTTATATCGTATCCCGCATAATTAATCCTAGCAACTATGAACTCAGAACATAAGAAGGAAAAGCCCTGCCCCACTCATGGAACGCAGAACATCTCAAACGATTCTACCAATAAGACCTCGGAGCGTAGTTTGTAATAAAGAATCCAACGTCTTGATTTCGAATAACACTCTATATGTCCTTTTTTAAGCTGTTTAGTATTATGGTGAGCCAAAAAATAAGTTATAATGACAAAGTTAAGAGCTCGGCTCGGAAAGGTCTAGATACCAGAAACGAATGATTCACAAAGGATTTTTCTTTATTTTCAAAGAAGTTACAGTTAAATACAAAGAATTACATTCCAAATGGCCGCCCTTTAATATCTCAGGCAAGCTTAAGACAAACAGCCTCCGCTTCCTCGTACCGCAAAATCCCACAAGGAAAAGAAAAAGAGAGCAAGGAGCCTTGGCCCGAAAAAGTCACATAATACAAATACAAAATTTCATTACTGTGGAAGTTACAATCACCTCGTAGGGATTACAAAAATCTTTCTCTCGTGCAGATTACAATTAGCAAACGATTCACCCGCCAACACCCACAAGGAGGAAATCACAAGAAAAGGAAAAAGAAATATATGAGAAAGTGAAAGAGAAAGAGTAAGGAGAGAGGGAAAGAGAAGAGAAGGAGAGGGTGTTAAGAAGAGAAGAGAAAAAATGCAGAAAGTGGTACTTAAAGTTTTAAAAGCACACCGCCCCTCCTCGAATATCGTTCCCCTAACGCCTTCAACGGGCATACCTGTGGAATAACACAACCTCCCACGTGGGAGGAACCAGAAAAACACAACTCCTACAAGTGGTATCCTGTCGATTACCAACGCCGACCCGCGGGACACCGAACAAACCCAATGCGTTGATGACCAAACCCCGATGTTCATCATGCATGACCGACTCCCAAAGAAAGGACGGCCTGAAAGCATACCCTACCACGCAGGGACCTCTATTTGTGCGAGCTGAAGACACCCTGGGGAAGCCTCGCAAGTAATCCATCCCAATTCTCCATAGATCCGCATTAAAGCCACGCACTTCCCAAGAAAGCCAAGATCTAGTGGTCTGTGAGCCCCGGAGCCCGCAGCTCTCGCTTGGGGAGCATAATCAAGCCAAAAATGGTCTTAGGAGCCCCTGAGCCCACAAATTTCACTTTTAGAGCATAATCAAGCCAAGGCGCCTAAAGAGCCTATGGGGATCCATGTGAAATACAGAAATTTCAGTGAACTCATATCATAGAGGATAACTGCCAGAATGCCAAAGAGCCACTTGAGCCATGTACCAGAGCCCAAGAGAGCTCAACCGCAGAGCATAACTGGCCACGAAGGACAAAGAGCCACGGGAGCTGGCGTAGCTCGCCAGCCTCAAGAGGCTCAAATTCAGAGAGCATGATCAAGCCAGTAGGCTGCTGGAAGAGCTACTTCCGAGCCATGTACCTCAGGAGCCCGCTCGGGACAGAGCATAACTACTCAGATAAAGAGCAACTGGAGCCATGTAGCTCAGAGCCCAAGACTGGGACACAGAGCATAATCGCTGGGGGAAGGCCAAAGAGCTACTTAATCCCGTAGCCAGAGCTCCAAGAATCGGGGACGCGGTAGCATAACTCGTCGTAGCTTCTCCAAAAGAGCCACGGCCAGGCCGCGGACCAATGTAGCTCGAGGGCGGGTAGCTGCCGGTGCGAGCATCATTGCTTTCGAGAAGGCGAAGAACCCGCGAGCCATGTGGCTCAGGGAGCCTGGTAGCTCGGTCTGAGCATAGCTGGCTTCGGGAAGGCCTTAGCGCCCGAGGAGCCCGATAGCTCGGTTTTGGAAGCAACAACTCGAGAAGGCCTTAGCGCGGAGCCTAGTGCTTCGATTTTGAAATAACGGCTCGGGAAGGCCTTAAGCGCCACGAGAGGCCTATTAGCTGGTTTCGAGCTGCGGCTCGGGGAAGGCCTTAGTGCACGGGGGCCCGGTGGCTCGGTTTCGGAGAACGTTCAGGCGGCGCCCGGGGAGCCCGATGGCTCGGCTTGTAGAAGCAATGGCTCGGGAGGCCACTGGCGCGGGGGCTCGGTAGCTCGGCTTGTAGGAGCTTAATAGCTCGGGAAGGTATGGCGCCCGAAGCCCTGGTAGCTCATTTTCCAGATCTTAACAGCTCTGAAGTCCTTAACACCCAGTATTAAGAAAGACAGAAAGAAAAGAAAAGCTTTGCTTGCAGACCTTAGTAGCTTAGGAAGGCCTCAACGCTAGGAGCTTCAGTAGCTGGGTTTGAGCTTATGACTCGGGAAGGCGAAAGTCACAGGGAACCATGTAGCTTAGGAGCGATAGCTTAGATTGCGAGGCGTAACTTCTCGGGGAGGCGAAGGGCCAGGAGACATGTAGCTCAGGAGCCCGGCAGCTCGGATTATGAAACATAGCGCTTTCGAGAGACCTCGCGACCACGGGGGACTAAGTCGTAGTCTATAAAGCTTGATAAAGAAGTAGCGATAAAATTAATCGGTGAATCTTTATGTATTGACGAAAAGCTAAGGTCAGAAGCAATACAAAAATCCATGGCTCTGCGCCAGGATATAGCAAGGTTAAAATAAAAGGCCTAGACGCCTGACGTCGAACCTCGGCTTGTGGAAGTAAAGGAGTCAAAGGCGAGCCCGACGGGCGAGCGGAAAAGACTAGCCCCGAGAAGGAACCAGAAGATCACGGAGCACGATCAAGGCCTATGTAACACCTCGGCGCCGCGCATCGACCTCAGCCTGGGACGGATCCCTGCTACACCTCCTCATCGAGCTGGATCTGTTGAAATCTAGGCCTAGGAAACTCGGGAAGCCCTTCATTTGAAGAAATTTAGCCACTGGAGGGCCGGTTGAGTGGGGCCTCGTCTGAGCTCATTGTCATCGCCCCTCCGGTGAGCCAAGAAACCTCTGCCTCTCAAGGTCCATCCGAAGCCTGCCGAGCTCCTCCGTCAAGCGTTCCACAGAGTCACCTGCCTTTAGAGCCTCTTGGCAAACCCTTTCCAACGTCGCCATCTTGGCATGGTCGCCCCTTGATAGCTGCCGGCTTCCTCTCTGGCGGTATGACTGGTCTTGGCGACCTTCACGTCCTTCGGGGCCTCATTTTCTTTATCATCCTCGACCAGCGCCTCGCCATGAAGCATCTTGAGGTCAAACTGTGCTCCCGACTCCTCGATCAAGATTCCTTATATAGGCCCAAAGGCCCGACCCTCTCGGAGATCGAGAGAAGTAACCTTGGCCTTGTAAGACTTTGCATACACAGCGAGCTCTTGATGAGCTAGCCTTCCTACATGAGAAGCCTTCCACGTAGTAGCCACACGCGAAAACAAAAGTCATTCTTGAGTGGAAACAATGAGAAAAAAGATCGGCAAGCATGGGCGTAAGCGGTTCCCTGACGGAGAGCGAGCCTCCTCGACGGACGGGGCATCCACCTTCCTGAGGTTGGAATCGCGAAGGATGGAGGAAACGCAGCGACGGCAAAGCTCCGGCGTGAAAGCGAGTCTCACTCCTGCGGTCTGAAAGCGGTGTGATCCTCGTCACATATCAGGAGTATCACGGGGAGGGGGCCTGCGCTTGCCCCGCGATGTGGGACTTTAAGCAAAATAGGAAAAGGGCAGCAGGGGCTGTGCCTCCAGAAGGAATCTGCAGCCCCGATAGCGGACGAAGGCAGAAGAGAGGCTCTCTTTGGGGTCTTTTGACGGGGCCAGCCCTCGCAGCGGTCGGGAACTATCGGCTGCGCTCCTCTTCTTTCTTGCACCTCTGGCGGGCCGAAGCTCTCTCCCCGGGTGTAGGCTTCTCGATAAGGGGCTGAAGCGGAGGTGGGGAGGGACTTGGAGACAAGGAGGCTTCATGTGAAGGAGAGGATCTTAGGAAAGGGAGATTGGAGTGCAGCCTCACCGGATGGCCGAGATATCCAGGCACGATGAGCTCGAAATAGGCACGCGGGGCGCACTTAGACAGCTTCCGCTTCACCTCTTCGTCTTCGGGCGGGACGGGAGGCCCAGGCTCTTGAGCCACGCGACGAGGCAATGTTAGAGTGCCACATGGCCTGCGAAAACCGGGCGAACCAAAGCGAGGAGCTCAACGTGGGTTCTCGGGGTAGTCGAATGCCGGAACCTTGAGTGTGTCCCTGATGAGGATTGTACTACCAATGACCGCCGTGGCGCAAAGGAAGTGTCGAGCTCGAGAAAGCGGAGTCAACAAGGTTCACCAGTTCATTGGGGACCCTTTATAGCGAGGCTTCTCGCTGTTCTTAGGAGTGCGCGTGGGAAAGGAGATGCCAGCTGCATACTCGGGAAGTACACGAGGGGCATATGTGGAAGCCACGCCCGGACTCGGACCTTGGCGGGGAAAGCACTAAAGGGCGGGGGTACTGCGGCGTAATGCTGAGGCGTGACGAGGCGGTTAAAATACAAAGCTTGTCAGGAGCATGCCAAGATATCTCATCTCCCATCTGAGCCACTAATGACAGCCATAAGCCCCTGGCCTTTCCAACAATGGGGGCTAGACATATTGGGACCTCTACCCATTAGAAGGGGCCAATGCAAATTTATCATTATGGCCGTGGACTATTTTGCGAGATGGGCGAGGCGGGAGCCCTTGGCAACGATCACGAAGAACGAGGAAGTGCAGCAACCGTATGGCGCTTTATAATATGTGATTTGGGATCAGGGTCCTAGGTGTGCAATAATGAAACAATTCGATAATCACTAAGTTTAAGGGATTTACTGTAGTTGAGCTCGGAATCAAGAACTACTACTCGTCCCGGCTGATCCACGATCCGATAAATGGCCAAGTCACTATTAGAACTGCAAAGCGACAACGAAAACCAATGGAAGACCTAAAAGGAAAATGGGTAGAGTACCTCCGGTATTATGGGCATCTGGAACTACGCCGCCAGTAGAGGCGACTGGGAAACTTGTTCTCGCTCGGCCTTTGGCGCAGACGATAGACCTAGTCGGGGATGGGATGAGATCCCAAGGGTTGAACTAGCAGGCTTATCGAACACAACGAGGGAGGCTCTTAGCTTAAGCACGGATCTCTAGAAGAGAAAACACGAAGCAAGTCTGAAGCGTATGGGAAGACTATCACGAGACATGAGGGTATTATGACCCAAGGGTCAAGCCTAGGAGTTCTGAGTCGGGTGACCTAGTTACGAAAAAACTTACCTTGACAGGAAGGACCCCTCACATGGGAAGCTAGGACCTAATTGGGAAGGGCCCACCATATCTCGCATGTCAGGCCTGAAACTATGAGCTCCAAACGGAAGAAGGAAAAACCTCATGGAACGTTGAACATCTCAAACGATTCTACGGTGAGACCCGAGAGCGTGATGCAAACCAAAGGTCCACCATGCGATTTCAAATAACATATTTCCACCATTTTTTAAGTCGTTTGATGTTATGGTAGACGAAACGATAAGTTACAATCATAAAAGCCGAGGAAGCCTTATTTCGAAGGGGCAGGGGTGGAAGCGCATAATTCACAAAGATTGTTCTTATTCAAAGGAACCTCTGTTGAATACAAAATTTCATTACATAGAGATTCTGACCACCACTGAAATTACAAAATCACCCTTTGCATCTCAAAATCACGGTTAAAGCGAGAGTCGTTCTTCATGTCGGCCTACACCTGTCGAAATGAAAACCGAAAAAAATCACCGAAAGGGAAAGGGAAAGAGAAGAAGAGAGAGTGTGAACGAAGGAAAAGGAAAGGAGAAGGAGAAGGAAAAGAGGAAAGGAAAAGAGAAGGAAAAGGAGGAGAAGGAAATGAGAGAAGAAAGAAGAGAAAACGAAGAGAGCGGTGCAAAGTTTTCAGTACACCGCCCCTCAGGAATCGTTCCTAGCACGGTTCCATCATTGGACGTAGCTAGGGAACAACATACTCCACGAGGAGGCGGGAAAAACACAGCTCCTGGCCGGTAGACCATCAGAACTAGCGTCGACTCACGATCACGGGACGGACCTCCCATGTGTGTGGAATCCGCTTCATCATGCGCGGACTCCGACTATGCTTAAAAAAGGAAGAAGGTTGGAAGCATAAGCACCATCATAGAGGGGTCACTATTTATAAGGGAGTCAGGGCGCTCGGGAAGTTGCGCAATCTGTTCCAATTCTCCATAAATCCGCATTAAAAGCTACATGCGCCTTTCCAAGATAATGAAGTCAAAAGGCCGTAGTCACCAGGCCATGTGGCTCAAGAGCCAATGGCTCGATTCGCGGGCATGCTTGACTCAGGCCCAGTAGCCGCGGAGCGTGCCAGGCTCGGGGCCACGGTTCGTAGGCGCACTTGACTCAAAAGGCCAAGTATGCAGACTACATGTAGCTCGGGGAGCGATGGCTGATTCGCGACGTACTTATTTCAAAGGCCAAGTAGCCATGGAGCCATGTGGCTCCGAGGCCCGATGAATCGGTTCGCGGGCGTAATAGCTCAGGCGAGTAGCCACGGGCCATGTAGCTTAAGAGCGGTGGCTCGGTTCGCGGGCGTAACGGCTCAAGGCGGTATTGCGGGCCATGGCTCGGGGAGCCTGGTAGCTCGGTTCGCGGGCGTAATAGCTCAGGCCAAGTAGCCACGAGAAGCCATGGCTCGGGAGCCCGGTAGCTCGATTTGAGCTTAGCCAGCTCAAAGGCCAAGCAGCCCGCGGGCCGGGGGCCCGGTGGCTCGGTTTGCGAGCTTAGCGGCAAAAGCCAAGTAGCCCGCGGAGCCATGGCTCGGGAGCCCCGGTGGCTGGTTCTGAGCCCTAGCGACTCAAAGGCGAGTAGCCATGTAGCTCGGGGAGCCGTGCTTCCGGTTTTGCCAAAGCTTAACGGCTGAGCGGCGACCATGGAGCCATGCGCTCGAAGTGACAACCGGTGCGGAACACCAACTGCTCTATGAAGACCTCGCGGCGAAACCCGACAATTTAAATCAAACGAGGAAAGGCGAAGGAATTAATCAATGAATCGTGGTATATCAACAAATAGTCAAAATCAGAAGTAATACAAAAACCCAGGTTCCGCGCCAGGATGCGCCAAAAAAAAAAAAAAAGAACCTAAACGCCTAACGTTGGGCCCCGGCTTGCGGAAGTTGAGGAGTTAAAGGCGGGCGCGAGGGCGAAGCGAGAAGAATAGCCCGGAGGAGCAGGAATCACCGACGAGGGAGCACGTGGGAAACACCTCGGCACTTGTCAGCCTCAACCTCGAGACCGGATCCTTCCAACCTCCTCCTTCGAGGAAAATTTGGATGTTTGAACTCCAGTCTGGGGAAGCTCGAAGCCAGCGTTGAAAGACAAAGCCACCGGAGGCCGGTAAATTACATGCCTCGTCTTTGAGCTCAGCTATCACTTCGCCCCTCCGGTTGGCCAAAGCCTCCAGCCTCACAAGGTCCATCCGAAGCCTACCGAGCTCCTCCGTCAGGCATTCCACAGAGTTACCCGCCTCCAGAGCTTCTTGGCCGACCCACTCCAAGGCCGCCATCTTGGCCCATAGGTCGCCCTTGACGGCCTGTAACTCCTCTCTGGCTAGCCGCAGCTTGTCTTCGGCAACCTTCGCATCCTTCCGGGCCTCCTTTTCTTTGTCCTCGGCACGCGCCCTTGCCGCCGAAGCATGCTTCAGGTCGTACCTATGCTTCACAAGTTTCTCAGTCAGTTCCCTTATCTGAACCCGAAGACTAGCTTTCTTGGAGGTCAGGGAAGCAACCTTAGCCTCGTAAGACTTTGCCGCCTTGGCGGAGCCCTCTGTAAGGCTGACCCTCCTTGCCAAGCCTTTCGTATAAGTAGCCACATTAAAAAAAAAAAAAAAAAAAGAATTCGACTGCAGGCCGAAACAATAAAAGAAAAGATCGCGAAAGCACTTGGATGTACGGGCGGTTCCACTGAATAAGAAGAGCGAGCCTCCCTCGGCAGGCGAGGGCGCCCACCCTCCTGAGGTCGGAGTCGCGCAGGATGGAGGAAACAGCCCCGACAGCCCGAGCTCACTTCAGAAATAAGAGTCCTCATCCCTGCTGACCTCGGTCGATCGTGATTCCCCGTCACCTTGTCCGGCACTATAGGAGGAGGAGGCGCGCCCGCGGCACGTGGGGCCCTGAGGCCGAGATAGGAGAACCTCTAAGGGGCTGTCGCCCCCCCGGAGAGTCACTAGCCCAGGCTTGATGGGACGAGAGCGAGGGAGAAGGTCCCATCTTTTAGGGTCTTGCCTTGACGAGGCGACCCTTTAGCGAGCTCGGAGGTTGCATTTCACACTCCTGCTTAGCCTTTGCCGGCACCTCCGAGGGCGGGATCGAAGCTCTCCCAGTGTAGGCTTCCTGATAAGGGCTTCGAGGAGCAAGCGGTGAGAGATTTGGGGACAGGGCCTTCATAACGGAGGAGGAGAGGGACCTCGAGAAGGAAGTCGGGCGGGGTCTCGCCTTGGGACCGATCAGGAATGTCAGGCGATGAGCTTGGAATAGGCTCGCGGGCGCCTTCACCCGACTTAAGCTTCACCTCCTTGTCCTCGGGACTAAGATCGGGTCGAGCACCTAAAGGCCCGCCTGACAAAGCAATGTTAGAAATATCCCTATGACCTGTGAAGACCAAAACAAAATCAAAGCGAGAAGGAGAGCTCACGTAGGTTCTCGGGGAGTAGTCGAGACGGCGAGGAGCGCGAGGGTGTCCCTCGATCAAGGGAATATACTCGATGGCTGACCTTAACAAAAAAATAACATTCCTTCCATAACTTGTGTGAAGAGGGAAGGTCCGAAATGATCAACTTAGCCCTAGAGCGCTTGGAGATATAAAGAAAGCCTTCGGCGGCCTCCTTTACACTGAAGAAGTCTAAGAGCAGGGCAATACTTGGAACACCCAAGCCTTTGTCCCTAAAGACAACTAACAACCCCACCAGAACACCCCAGAAGTTGGGGGAAAGCTGAGAGGGGCAGACATTGAAATCTTTGGGACCGCTACATAAAAGGATGCAGGGAAGTGGAGGTGGTTCTCGGCAGCCACCTCGAAAAGCACACCATTTTGGGCACTTCAGCAAGCGTGGAGTGGTTGGCACGATGGAGCTTAGGCTGGACCCAGACGGGGGCCATCTGGATACAAGATCTCTTTTCTCACTGCCTCTTCTGCCGATGCGAGGTTCGACCAGTGAGGACCCACCACCTCGGATAAGCGACCCTCAAATACTCAAGTAGCTAGGGAACGAATTTGATAAGTTTGCCCTTGCATCCGAGGGAAAGGAGGTTCCCAGGCGACTCGGTGAACCACCACGATAGGTGTCGTACCCAGTCGATCCGAGAATCGAACTAGACGCCTCGACGAGTCACTTCCTATGAAGCAGGCGACGGGACCCTTGGAGGTAAGCAGGGGGTTTAGCGAGGAAGAAAAAGAAATCAAAGGAAATCACGGGAACCACTAGCAGGGCACGCCACAGAGCCTAGCAAGACCGAAACCAAAGGACGGAGGAGAAAGCGTGTCGATGCAGAGAGGAAGCAAGGCGGGGACACCGCCCCAGCGAGATATCAAGGACCAGAAGCGGGTCACAAACACTAATCGGACAGAAAAGCGAGGAAAAGGAAGCCAATTTGCGAGGAGGGCAAAAAAGCAGCCGGGGAACAAAGTGCAAGCGGTCGGTGGGCGTTTTTAAGGAAGCCAAAACCCGCAGTAGAATAAGCGAGGAATCGAGAGCGAGTCATATCCATGAGACGTGGGGCAACCCACTTCTGGTAGACACGTGGGTATCATCTTGATCGAGAATGATACAGCCCGCCTGCGCGGCTTAGTGGCTTTGGGAAGGGGGCAGCGATGGGGTTTGAAATGGTGGGCCAAGATACAAGCCCCAAGCCGTCGGGATTAAAATTGGGCCGTCTTGTGATGGCGCACTAATGGTATTCCTCAAAGGTAGGCCCAAAACGAGGGCTCAATCCGCCCTTTTAAAAGGCTAACAGCCCAAGGAATTCGTATTAGGGGAAAACACCCAATCTTCATTAATCGGGGAAGTAAGATATTTCTAGTGCTCCCGTACACTCAATTTTCAGCAATGTCGGCTTACGATAAAGGAAATAAAATCTCTATACGTGAAATATTGTATCATCCTCGACAAGGAAACATAACGTCGATTAATAAATCATTCCATTAGGAAGCATCTTATTGATGTCATGTCCAAATTAGGAAAGTTGTCGTGATCATCGAATTTATAAATATCGGGCCACCCCATAGAGTGAAGATGCATGCCTTCTGGCGCGGAAAATTAAGTTCTTTCAGTAGTTGATGCCTCTTGGGAAGAATGGTTGGGCGTCGGAGCGTGGGCGACCGCCGATCGTTTTGTTTGCTGTTTTTGCAGATAATAAGGTGGCGTACGGGGTTAGCGAGGCCAGGCCTAGCAAATCCAGTAGCCATTGATCCCACTATTCGATTTGAAGAAACATCATGGGTGTTTAGCAGTAGTGAGATGGGCGAAGCTAAAATAAACATGGTGAGAAGATATTCTGATGAAGTAAACTCCTCCCTCTAAAATCAGAGAATTATTCTAGTTGGGAGAACAGGTTACTCTACCATTTGGGTTAGATCACTTAGATGGCGTCCTTCGGATCCGGGATGGGTCACCTTGAATTCCGATGGTTGTCTGAAGAAGGCGAAAGGCCTGACTGGAGGTGGATGGGTGATGAGAGACCACGAGAGTGCACTGATATTCTTCAACGAGATTGGATAATGAAAGTGAACCATATTTACAAAGAACAGAACCAAGCAGCTGACTTCCTAGCTAACCTCTCTTTGAACCTAAGCATAGAAGGAGTTACAGTCTAGCCAGCTCCACGAAGGGGCACTAGTAGCCTCCTTTGGCAGGACATGAGAGGCACTCTTTGGCCGAGTAGAGTGCGATGTAATCTGTCCTGAGCTCATGTGGGTATCCCCTCATCTATATAAAAATAAATGCTTTTTATTTTATTTTTATTTCATATATTATAAATATTTTAAAATAGCCTATTATGCTTATAACTTAAGTAATAGATAGTTAATTGTTTTAAATAGACACAACATATATAAGAAGATGAAGTCATATATTGAGTTAAGGTTCATGTTTAGTATCTTAAATTTGAGATTTGTAATTCTTGAAAAATACTAAAAATAAATATATACATTCAAGATAAAACATTGGGAATCAAATGTGTAACAGATATAGGTACGAAACAACTTTTCTTTCCACCTTCCGCTATACTTATTTTTCGATTAATTTTCAACAAAAACAGTAGGAAAATACTACTTATATATTTTTGTTTGCATTTTCTTTTATTTTTTTGTTCGCATTTTCATGCCATATAAACTTACCCGAGACAAGTGCTCTAGTCATTCATGATATGTCGTAGAACATTGTCATGGATGAAAAAAGAGACAAAAACATAAAATACAAGGAGCTGAAAGCTTATATTGCAAAGAGAAAAAATTCTCCCCAAAAGAGTTTACAAAACTAATTCCAATAATTAATTCAAAGATAATTCTAATTGATCTGAAAATGATTTTTCATAATATTTTTTTCCCCTCCCTTATTAATATTTGGGAACCAAAGGTAGCCCAAGAGTATTTTCAATTTTGTCAAAGCCATGCTGACAAAACTGCCTAGAAATTATGGAAACATCCACACTTGGGTAGCTTCCAAAAATTAGATACAACCTGCTTGTAAATTAGTGATGAAGATGCTCTAGTTTCTTAGCATTATTTAATGTTTATCACGTGCTAATAAAAATGGAAGGTATTCCTTCCATAACCGTATGTTAGACAAAAATGGAAGGCTCCCCTTCACTGCTGAAATTATGATTGTTCATGTGATCAATTCCATTTATCTACGCACAAGGAAACTATTAGAAATACGTAACCATTATATCATATATTATTATGTTTTGTATTTATATAATAAGTAAATAAGAAGGATAATTGGTGTAAAAAAATGAGGAGGATGATAACATGAGGGGTTTTTTGGGTATCTGGTGTATTTTGATATTTAATAAGACGAATTAAAGGCTTAAATAAATGAGATATGAAGGGGTTTGAATTATTATTTTTTGTTAAAATAGCACATATAAAAGTTTTGAAAATGAATGTAAATGATATATTTTTTTTGAATGTAAATGATATTAATGTTTGAAAATACTGGAAATAATTTTAATTAAGTTGGAAATTTTATTAAAAATTTTGAGATAATACTTTTTACTTTAATTTATTTTCTATTTGTTATAATATTAAACATATAATTTTAAAAAGAAACAAACAAATAAAACTCAATTAATAATCTACAATGATTTTGTAGAAATATTAAGATTTTGTTGTTATAAATCAAAGTGTGTTTGCGATTTCAAATTTTCTCAATTCAATGTAATTTTTTTATATTTTAAAATAAAATTTGCATCATTTTTATATTTATATTGTTTTAAAAATAAATATACAAAATAATTTAAAATAATATTTCAGTTTAAATTACGTTTCAAAATTGTATTATTGTTTCTAAAAATAAATTTCAAAAGTTTTGGATTTTTAATTTGACCTTTTTTCTTTCTTTCTTGTCATTATCATATAATTATTTAAAAATAAACTCAATTATCAGTTTAAAAAATAATATTTGCCTTTTATAAATTTATATCCTTTACAAAAACTTTAGAGGTTTTATAAACCATTTGCAAACTTGAAAAGCATGTTAAAATATGGTTCTCCCTATTTTTATTATTAGCAATATCTTAGAGAAACAAAATATAAAAATTTATAGTATCTTATTTATAAAATATATTTGTTTTAATACGAGTAAATGTTTTAAAAATAATTTAAAATTTTGCATGCCCCTCTAGTGCGTTTAATTTTTTCGAATTTTACAATAAAGTTTTTATTTATTTATTTTTAACATCAATTTTACAATAAATTTAGATCAAAGAAAAACTCTGTGTGTGTGTTTTTTTTAATGTGACGTGGGAGAATTTTATTGGTAATTGGGGTGGGGTAGTATTGTCAGAATAAAAACCAACGTGTTGGGAAAAGAGGCAGTTGAGACTTGAGGGAAACATCGGAAGGCCGCGTCCCTTGGGGATGGGGTGTTCACTATCGACTATCGCGAAGTGGGTAGGAAGAAGATATGAAAGGTGAGACTTGAGAGAGGAAGAAGAAACACAAAGGAAAGAAAGCACAAAGGGGGGGAGGGGGGTTGGTGAGTGCAGCCAATGGAGTGAGAGCACACGGATCGATGACGTGGCAAATATTTTTGAAATCCCGCGCAAACCCGGACTTCAATGGTTTCCTGATTCAATTTTAATTTTCTTCCCAACCTCTCTTCTTATCTCTCCCTTTCCCCACACACATCACACCAAGGCCAGCGTATATCTCTATTATTCCTGTCCCCCTTACCCCTCTCCATACGAAACCCTAACTCCACCAGGTAACTCGCCTCCTCCTCCCTCTAACTCACCCCGTTTTTGCCGGTTTTCTCCGATTCTCGGCTGATTTTCACCGGTTTTGTGGTGTTTTCTGTCAGGATTAGCTATGAAAGGAGGTAAATCGAAGGGTGCGGAGGCGAAGAAACCTGATAGCAAGTGAGTTGTTTTTTGATTAATTTCGTTTTTTTTGGTCTCTGTTTAAAAATTTCTTTTGATCTCAGATCTGAGATCTCCTGCGTATTTGGTGAAATTGTTGGATTTTTTTTTCCTTTTCGTATTTGTTGATGCCAAATAGATTGATTGTTTTGTGTGTTTGTGGTTTTCCCCCCTTTGTTTCATCGCTAGGCTTTCTGTGAAGAAGAAAGGTCCCGCGGCCGGTAAAAAGCCGGTCAAGAAGGAGAAAGCTGTAAAGGATCCAAACAAGCCGAAGAGGCCTGCCAGTGCCTTCTTTGTTTTCATGTACTGAATCTAGCTTTAAACGTTGACCAGATCCGTCATTTTTTCCTTACATTTTTTTAGGTTTTTTATTTAATCCACTCTGTTGTGACAATTTCTTCGTCCTTCGCTGAATGAAGGGAGGAGTTTAGGAAGCATTACAAGGAAAAGCATCCTAATAATAAATCCGTGTCTGTTGTAAGTTAACCTGTTTCCATATGTCTTCTGGTTCGTGAAGAAATTCGATTTTATTCACCAATTTTAAATCCGTGATAATTCTGTGGCCGGAATAGGTTGGTAAAGCTGGTGGTGATAAATGGAAATCGTTGTCAGATGCTGTAAGTACAAGTCAAATTAAAACAAAATATTCATACACGATTCTCTTATTTCTTTTGTGTTATAATTGATTTGTTTTTCCTTTTATTTTATTTAAATTTTGGAAAAATTCAGGAAAAAGCTCCCTATGTTGCTAAGGCTGAGAAAAGGAAAAGTGAATACAACAAGAACATGCAGGCCTACAACAAGAGAATGGTCCGGATATTTCTTCTTTTAGTTATTTATTTATTTTTAATTTAATCGTGTTATTTCCTGAAGTAAATTGTTTGATTAATGCTTTATGAGTAGAATTCCTATAGCTCATACGACTATTGATTTACCTCAATAGGCCGAGGGAGCAAATGCTGCTGAGGAGGAAGAGTCTGACAAGTCTAGGTCTGAGGTGAACGACGAGGACGAAGATGATGATGAGAGTGGAGAGGTTTGCTAAAATTTAAACTAAAACTATTCTAAAAGAGTTTAGTGGCTAATTAGAGTTAATTATGCTAATATGGTGATTTTGTTTGCTTTCTTAGGAAGAAGATGATGAGGAGTAAGTAGCCAGCCGTGAAGGATGTCAACAAAGGGAGGGAGATCTGCTAGTTGTGTAGGATCGCTAGGGCATCATGACTCCCATATCTGATAACCCTATCATGATAAATAGTTCTTTTTTTCATTTTACTACTTTTTTTTTTTGTCATTTTGAAATTTCGGTTGCTCCCAATTTAGGTGAAGTTTAGCTTCAGGAGCAGCCTCGTTCATATGCATGTAATCACATTTTCGTAATGCTCAATGATTCAGCTAGGTTTTTCTATCTTCGTGAATGGCTTCGGGTTGAATATTTCGTTATATTTTTACCCTTTTAACCATAATCAACATTTAAGACCAAAGGATTGGTATTGTGGGGTCTTTTTACCATAATTATCATCAAGATGGTATGTGTGGTTTTCGCTCAACCGGCACCATGTGTTTCTGTGTCTGTTTAGTGTTAATTGTTTTTTTCATAGTTTTGGGTTATCTAAAATATATGAAACGGTGGGTTGTGGTTGTGCCTTGTCAAATCTCAGTCGCATTATTTCACGTGGTATTGTGTCTCATCCCTGGACGAAATGTGAAACGTGATAAATGTGCTAGGCACTAGTTTTCCTTCGCCAAAGCCCAAAGGTTTGGTGGATTAGTCATTTATTTAGTCACTGCGCTAAAAGGTTGTTGCTCTGACTTTTGTGGACTTTGTTCTATCTGAGACGAAAATAGTGGGAGATAATTTGTGCGTCGTCTTTCACCCGTTCCCCTTTCCTGGACACAAGTAGAAGGTTTTGTTTTTTCAGATCTTAAAAAGTCAGATTTAGCATTGTATTTTTGGCATTTAAAATTCGAATTCAGGATGAAGCAACCTTTGGGTTTTTGGTTTTGTGAGGCTACCAACGAGGATTGGAGTTATATATGAGTTCTGCATGGATACACATTTTTGCATGTGTTTTACCACATGAGGAAGAGCATAATTTTGAGAAGCTGATAATGCGTAATTCTTTTGTGGGCGTCTTGTGCAATGAATTACTTGACGAATAAATGGGATCTTCATATCAAGGGAGGCCGCTTTAATTTGTTTTGATTTACCGGTTTGACCACATCAGATTGGGGGGTTTAATGGAAGATTGCTAGCAGTGCTAGTACTGTTTCAAGGCTTCAAAATCAAGTAATGCAATATCAATGTCCGTTGGCTTAGTCAGTTGGCCAAATACGCAACGCCGAATACAAAGGATAAGGATAAGGCTTCGCATGAGTCGATCTGTCTCACTAATCCACCAATATCGTGGTGTCTCATGGGATTTGTGATTATCGGACTACTTGAAATGTTAGACGTTCTACACCCTAAGGAACTTCTCACAAATTGGATAATTGAAAGTGAATAGATCTCTATAAATATAATTGGAAAACTGGGAATAGAAAACGGGTTTGTTATTAAAAGTAAAGAACAAAATAGAAACATGTGGTTTGAGTTATTTGTCTAGAGCAATTTACATTAAGTTGCAGGAAATTTTATATTTTAGAGAAATTATTATCCGAAAAGCAGGTTTGAAAAAATAGGAAAAGCGTGTTTACAAAGTCTCAACTTGATAAACTTGGGCATTTTATTGATAGGTATGTAGAAGGGAAACCACATTTTTTGATCTAATGGAGGAGGGAATTAGACAAAATATAATTATTGGAGCAATCACCGTTGGACAAATAGATAGATATGAACAATTAATTGGGGGTGATTTGGTTAAGAGAATTGAAAATAACATCCACATTAAATATTAAATCCTAGCCGGTTGTGAAGCGGTTGCCGGTATTATCCTTAATAAAGGGCAACGGAAAATGCTTGTTGGAGGTTAGAGAGAGAGGGAGAGACAGAGGGGTGAGAAATGAGAATGGCAGGTCCCGGAAAATGCTTCCTCGTCACCGGCCACCCTGTAAGTAGTAGTTCTATAAAATCTGAAAACTCAATCAAATACTATGTTTTTTTGGTCATTCAAAATGAGGATGTGATGTGATTATAAAGGGTTGAGTCTGTCCTGTCAGGGCGTGGGTAAAACCACTCTGATAATAAAGGTGCTGGAGACTCTCAAAATTTCAAACCCTAATTTGAAAGTTCAGGGATTCTACACCAGTACGTCTCTCTCTCTCTCTCTCTCTCTCTGAATATCTGAATTCTGAACTGAACAATAATATGCAATCTATATTTGTAAATTATGAGAATTCATAGGTGAGGTTAGAGAAGCAGGCGAAAGAGCTGGGTTCGAAGTGGTAACATTAGATGGTCGCAAAGGGCGTCTCGCTTCCTCTTCTATTTCCTGGTACTCCCATTTACATTCCACAAATTTTAATGTTCATTAGCTGTCAGAGTTTCTTTTTATATTGGACAGGAATTACCTTTCTTAGAATACGCTTGGAAGTGAGCTAAAAGTGCTTTGTGAAGCCGTTGAAATTAAGTGTAAATAAAAGCATTTGGAAATATCACCGTTTTAAAACCTGAAAGCATTGGTTGCAGTGAAATCACTATGTGGGTGGTTTTTCCAAAAATCACTTCTGAAGATCACTACAAACTAAAAGCCATCTGAATGAAAATTAAATCACTGCCTAATGGGTTCTCAGTCACGTTTTCCAAAAATCACTTGGGATGAAACTAAATCACTGTGTGTGTGTTTCGTCAGAGCTATAATTTCAGATATAAAACTCAGCAAATCAAGTGACAGTGATTAAATCCACCTGTGGGTTCTTCATATTTATGATCCCAGTGTTCCAAAATCAGCTGATTCTATTGATTTTGCAATCAGGAATCTCTAAAATGAACTCAGTGAATTGATCTAGATAGATATAGCGTCATTAGATACTATTGTTATCTGAGGTTTATATCAAATTGCTTTCATTCTGTTTACTTTTTAAGAGTGTATAATCAGAATAAGTGAAGGAGAGAATTGTATCTTTAAATTTGAAGAGTTACAAAACAACCTATTTATATATAAGACAATCCCAAACCGAATAGGAAAGAATATGAAGTTTCTTAACTCTATAGAATACATGTTTCCTTTTTTAAACTAGTTTCTAGTCTTGTCTTTATATGGCTCATCGAGTTGGGCGTAGATGTTGATTATGCCCGACATTAGGATAAAACTTACTAATCCTTCAAGGTTTGTGAAAATATCTTGCTTGATTTCTCCACTGTCTTTACATATCCTGTAGAAATCAACCATAATTGGATATTCTCACAGACAAAATGACAATCTATTTCAATATGTTTGGTATGTTCATGAAATACCGGGTTGGATGCTATGACAGCTTGGTTATCGCACAAAGCTTCACGGGTAATGAAGTTTCGATGTCCACTTCCATCAATAACTGACGTATCCACATGATCTCGCATACAGATTGTGCCATGGCTCGATACTCTGACTTTGCACTAGACCTCGAGAGAACACTTTGCTTTCTACTCTTCCATGAGACTAGATTTCCTCCAACAAAGACACAATATCCTGAGGTAGATTTCTTGTCTTCCTTAGATCCTGCTCAGTCTACGTCTGAAAAGCACTCAATTCTGGTATGTCTATGTTTCTTATACAATATTCCATGTCCAGGAGCTTCTTTCAAGTAACATAGGATTTGTTCTATAGCTGCCTAATGACTAACTGTGGGAGATGACATATACTGACTCAATACATTTACTAAATAAGCAATATCCGAGAGAGTTACTATAAGGTAATTCAATAACCCAACTTGTCCTTCAAATAGTTCTCCTTCTGTAGTTAGTTGTACATTAGGAGCCATAGGAGTACTACATGGTTTGACTCCCAATTTCCCTATCTCAGATAACATATCAAGTGGAGATAACAGAATTCCTTACTTCTCATGACTTCAATACCCAAGAAATACTTCAACATTCTTAAATCCTTTGTGTGAAACCATTTTGAAGAAAGTTTGGGGTGCCTATACCTTGGAGTCGCTCCTGGTGGTGTGATATCAATCACCTCATACTACCAATTGAATAATACCAGAATTGGAGTTTTTATAGAAGACAAAGTGTTCGGACCTACTTTTCTGCATGCCAACTATTTCAACTGCCTGACTGAATTTGCCAAACCAAGCACGGGGACTCTGTTTCAAACCATACAAAAATTTTCGAAGACGACCTACCCTTCCACTATCTCCTTGAGCAAAACCTCAGTTGCACCCATGTAAACCATACAGAAGATCTCCGTAACGAAATCGTTCTGATATCAAGTTGATCACGAGTCCCAATCATTTGGGAACCTTTGGCGGCCTTCAAGCGGGCTTTTGATTGTCCGACACCACAACAGACTTCTTCTCGGTTGTAGCATTCATTAGAACAACAGAGAGAGCACCCCAGAGACAAGAAACAAAAAATTCCTTGACGAAAGCCTAGGTTCGTAGCAAATTTTCACTTAAAACACCAAAAATAGTTGGAATTTGGCAACACAAACTAGATGGATGGACTCCCAGGCGAGACGCACCATCATGGTAAATCAGGATTGATCGGAGCGATACAGCCCCGCGCGCCTGCGTGGCCACATCTTTGCGTGTGTGAAACAAGGCAAATCTTCCGGTCGGCAGTGAGCAACATAATGGTTGTGTTTCGGCCATCGGACTTGGTGGCGGTGGTCATTGGCGGTTGGTGTCACTCCACGCGCCCTTGAAGTTGGTGTTTCAAAGAAACACCCCATGACTCTTCTCCTCTTCTCTGTTTCTTCGAAAATTCTCAAAATTTTTTCTGGAGGCCAAGCAAGACTATGATACCATGTAATGAGATAGTGAAAGAAATTGTATATTTCATTGATCCACAAACAACTGTTATATACAAGACAATCCTAAACCAAATGGAAAGAATATGAAGTTTCCTAATACCATGAATACATGCTTCCTTTTTTACTAGTTTCTAATTCGCAATACTATAATAGAGTGTTTTGACTATAACTGAATGTGGATTCTATTCCATTACCGTAAAGAAGTGGAGGTGTTTAATTATCTACTTGCAGTTTCCGCCATTAAAAGCATGAATGAGTGGGTGAGCATAGTCTAAATTTAGAGTTTGTAGAAGCCTAAATCTCCATAGATGCGAGGATTCTAACTGGATTTGCAAGTTACAAATATTTCAACAGTTTAATAGTCAATATTCTTGATTTATCATTTCAGTTCTCTCTCTCTCTCTTTTAATTAGTCTTATTTTTACATTTTATTATTGTGGAAGTGGTTCTAAGAATCGTGCATTTTAGAAACCAGGTGAAAGAAGACACTGATCTCTTCATCATTGATGAAGTTGGTAAAATGGAGCTGTTCAGTTCATCATTCTTTCCTGCTGTTTTAAGAGTTTTGGAATCAAATATTCCGGTTTTGGCCTCTATCCCAATTCCAAAATTCGGCCGAGATATACCTGGAGGTACATTTGTCCAACAAATATTTTATTACTATATATATATATATATATATATATATATATATTGTTGTTGTAAAAAAAGTGAATGACGACCGCCTTTAAATGACAGGTCACATTGTTGGAATATATGAATGACGGGCCACCTTGAGAAACTCAAGGTTGGATGTTGCCATTGAGTTAGACTTATCTGAAGCGTATAAAAGGGCCATATATCTCCCTCTAAAATACACAACTGAAAGAGAATTTTCTTTCTCTATGTTTCTCTATTAAGCTTTTGTTGGAAAGTGATTGCAACTAAACTAATGGCAACCAAATTAATTATTCTCGTTAATAGAGAAGAAATAGAAATCATAATAGATAACCAGAGAGAGAAAATAATAGAATTTTTATTCTCTTTCAGTTTATATTTTATATGAGATATGAAGCCCTTTTACAGGCTTCGGATCAAGCTAACTCCATGGTGGCACGCAACCTTGAGTTTCTCATGGTAGCTTGTTATTCATATATTCCAACAATGCGGCCCGTCATTTGCTTTAAAAAAAAACGGTTGTCATTTACTATCTTTATTCTATTTCTATTTCCTTTATTAAGGTAATACAAAATATCTTTATATTACCTCTATTATTTCTGGGAAGAAGGTTTTTGTAAAAAAAGTTTTAGCATTCTCATATGAGTTATATCATGTGACCATAAAGCCTATTAAGTCATATGTTGTTGTGAACCATAAGTTCAACAACCCAACTATTTTTATTATTTGGCATGACATGCTAGGTCACCTAAGAACTTCAATGATGTGCTGCTTTTTTTAAATAAATGACGGGTTGTATTGTTGGAATATATGAATGACGAGCCACCTTTAGAAACTAAAAGTTTGCTTGCCACCATGGGGTTAGGCCTCATATCTCATGTGAAATACAAAAATTAAAGACAATAAAAATTCTATTATTTTCTCTCTTCGTTTCTCTATTCTACTTTCTCTTCTTCTCTATTAAAGAGAATAATTATCTCTTTAATTTGATTGCAATTATTTTAATTGCAATCATTTACATCTATCCTAAAGTTTGATTCAAAAGTTTTTTAGGATGATTTATGTAATCAGAGTTAATTGAAGGAAAAATTATATCTATCATTGATCATAAATAACCTATTTATATACAAGACAATCCCTAAACCAAATAAAAAAGACTATGAAGTTTCCTAACTCTATAATACTAAAACACTCATCCCTCAAGTCTAAGCATAGATGTTGATCATGCTCAATTTATTACAAAGATAACTGACTCGATCCGCACTCAAAGGTTTTATGAAAGTATCTCCTAATTGTTCTTCAGTCTTTACATATCCTGTAACCCTAATTGAATCTTCTCACGGACAAAATGACAATCAATCTCAATATATTTATGAAATACCGGGTTTGATGCTATATGCATGACAGCTTGGTTATCATACCAAAGCTTAGTTGGTACTGAAGTTTCAATGCCTACTTCCATCAATAGCTGACAAATTCGCATGATCTCACATACAGACTATGCCATGGTTCTATATTTTGACTCCGCACTAGATCATGGCGCACTCATATATTTTTACGCCTACGAGATTATTAGATTTCCGCCTAAAAAGGACATAAAATCCCGAGGCTGGATCTCCTAGCTTCCGAGATCCCGCCTTAATCTATGTCGGCAAGCATCACTTTTATGCCCATGTTTTTATGCAATATTCCATATCTGGTGAGCTTTTTTCAAATAAAGATAAGTGATACGCCATTACCACAATACCGATTGTGGAGATGACATATACTGACTCAAAACACTTATTGAATAAGTAATATCCAGGTAAGATATTGTAAGACAATTTCTCAATCGGTCTTTTGTATCTCTTAGGATTTTCGAATAATTCTCCTTCCTTATTGAGTTGTACATCAAGAGCCATAGGGATACCACAAGGTTTGGCGCCCAATTTCCCTATCTCAGATAACATATCAAGTACATATTTCCGTTAACAAAATTCCTTGCTTACTTTTTTCATGATTTCAAAACCCAAGAAATACTTCAACATTCCTAAATCCTTTGTGTGAAACCGACTATAAAGAAATGATTTAAGAGATAATATACCTTTGAAGTCACCCCCAGTGATGACAATATCATCCACATACATTACCGCAGAGAATACTGCACTGAAATTTTTATAGAAGTCGGGCGATTAGGATTCTATCTTCTCAGACATGCCAAATGCCTCAACCGCCCGACTAATTTGCCAAACCAAGCACGCAGACTCCGCTTTCAAAACCACGCAGATTTCAAAACGACACACATTCCCTATCTCCCCCTGAGCAACAAACCTCGAAGGTTGCTCCTCTAGAAGATCTCCACGTAGAAAGACATTCTTGATTTTAAACTGATGCAAGTCCCAATCATAAGATGAAACAAGGGAGATAAACAAACGGACATATGTCGGCTTTGCTACAGAAGAAAATGTATCAGAATAATCAACTCCATAAGTCTGAGCATAACCCTTAGCAACAAGACGGGCCTTCAATCTAGCAATAGATCCATCAAGATTAAACTTTATTGCAAACACCCAACGACAACCAATAACCTTCTTTCCAGTAGGTAAAGGCACCAAGTCCCATGTACCATTGTTATCTAAAGCCTACATTTCTTCCACTATAACACTATACCAACCAGGGTGAGATAAAGCCTCACGGACAGTGTTAGGAAGAGAGATAGAATCCAGGGAAGCAATAAAAGAACAAGAGGAAGACGATAAATGGTTATTGGAAACAAACAAAGATATTGGGTGAGTACACTGACTTTTACCTTTACAGAGAGCAATCGGATGATCATCATTCTGGAATTGATTAGATGATGAAACAGCTGGTGTTGGACTTGAGACCGGAGGGATTTGGCGTTAAGAATATACTTGAGTAATGAGAGGTTTAATAGGAACGGGAGCTGGAGTAGGAGCCGGTGAGGAAATAGTGTACACTAATAAATCATCATCCTCCCCCTAACTAATAATGTAGAAGAAAAGAAAAACGAGATAGTCTCAAAGAATGTAACATCAATAGACACAAAGTAACGTTGAAGAGTGGGACAATAACACCTTTACCTTTTTTGAACACAAGAATATCCCACAAAGATACACTTTAAGGACTTCGGATCAAGTTTAGAGACTTGAGGACGGACATCTCGAACAAAACATGTGCATCTAAATACCTTGGGATCAATAGGGAAAAACAAATTATATGGAAACAACTGGTGGTAAGGAGTGTCAACAAGAACCGAAGTGAGGTATCCTGTTAATAAAAACAAGTTGTAGAGATCGTGATCGGCTAAAAAATGTTTAGGACATTTCATTTGGAACGTATGGGCCCGATAGCCTCAAGAAGATGTCCATTCTTTCTTCAAATAATTCCATTCTCGAGAATACAGATCAACACATGAGGTTTGATGGAGAATCCCATGTTGTAACATGAAGGACTGAAAAGGTTTTGACAAATATTCCTTAGCATTATCACTTCTTAATGTTTGAACAGAGACGTGAAATTGTGTTTGAATTTCAGCACAAAAGGTACTAAAATGAGAAAAAAGCTTAGAGCGACTTTCCATTAGATAAAACCAAGTGACATGAGAGAAATCGTCTACAAAAGTAACGAAATACTTAAACCCAGTGGGAGACATAACCGAACAAAGACCCCAAACATCAAAATGAACAAACTTAAAAGGAACGGAAACTCGTTTATTGACTTTTGGACTCAAACGCACATAATGAAGTTTAGCATATTGACAGGACTCACGGTTCAATGAGGATAAACTAGAAAACTGAGGACATAGCTTTTTCAACAAAGAGAGAGATTGATGACCCAAGCGACAATGTAATTCGAATGGGGTAACAAATACAGAACAAGCAATAGGCTTTGTCACCTTTGTTTCAAGGATGTAGAGACCCCCAGACTCGCGTCCTCTACTGATAATCCGCTTCGTCGAAAGCTCTTGAATCAAACAATAATTAGGAAAGAATGAGATACTGCAATTAAGTGTAAGAGTAGGTTTACTCATAGAAATTAAATTAAAAGATAATTGTGGTAAACTCAAAACAAAGGTCAAAGTGATTAGAGGAGTTAGATGAATTGTCTTTGACCCAAGGACACAAGATGTTGACCCATCTATAAGGGTAACTGTTGAGGTAGAAGGGTGGGATTGAAACGTAGTAAATAAAATGGAATTACTTGTTATGTGGTCGGTGGCTCCAATGTCAATGACCCATGAGAATGAAGATGAAATAAAACATGTGTTAGTTTTACCCGACTCGACGAGTGTAATGATAGAAATAGATGCAGACTTAAGTGATTTCTGATAATGAACAGACTGAAATCTTCGATTTTTATTCTACAAATTCTTACAATTCTAGCGTACATATCCTAGATTATGGTAATAACGACACACAACTCCTCATGATGGTTTCTTGTTAGTCATAGAAGCAAATCTAACTCGCACAAGCTTCTGAAAATTCGAAAAATACCATAAAAATAGGATTTTGCAAGCAAAGGGACCACCTTTCCACGAAAACCACCACACATGAATGGATTTTGACTCCCAAAACCTTAAATCATCTCTTCATATCACTGAATCTCAAAGAAATCAAGAAAACAAGGAGAAAACCCTAGAAAACTAAGGCTACAGGAGACAAAAAGAGGCAAAAGAACACTTTTCCAATGACGACGAGGGACGAAAGTAGTCCAAGGAGGCTCATCGGCATGCGGCGAGTCCAGTGTAGGAGGCGCGTCACCGGAGGTGCCCCCACGCGCCGGCGCGTGGGGAACAAGGTAGTTTCTTGTGGCAATGCATGTGGCTCACGCGCGTACTTTTCGGCCACTGAACTTGGTGGTTTGGGTCGTCGGCGGCTGGCACACCTTTTTGTTTGGGTGGTGTCACCCCACGCTCCCTCGAAGTGTGTGTTTCAAAATACCAACCTACAGCCCTGCTATGTATTCTAAGATACCCTAGAATTTCTTTCTTGTTTTGGCTCAAATCTGAACCCTAGGCCCTGATACCATGTAATCAAAGTTAATTGAAGGAAAAATTGCATCAATCATTGATCACAAATAACCTATTTATATACAAGACAATCCCTAAACCAAATAGGAAAGACTATGAAATTTCCTAACACACAATACTATAACAGTTTACTTAAAAGATATCTATTTCTTGTCTTATGTTCTGGATTTACCAATAACTAGGATTTCTGAAATTCTACAGTTGCACGGTTGAGGAATCATCCAGGAGCAAAAATTTTTACTTTGAACACTAGCACCAGGGATTTTGTTAAAGAACAGATTTGTTCCCAACTCCGGGACTTACTACAGAAGCAGTAGATGTTGCTCAGGTGTGCTTTGAAATTGTTTTTGCTGTGGCTCCTCTGCAAGTTTAAGGACAATCCTTCATGACATCATCAACTATGATGTTTTTTTACTCATGTCCTTTTCCGAGATGTATTTGCAGGTCATGTAATTGTTTTTAATATTCGGATTTAAAGGTAAGCCTTTATGGCTGGTCAGGTTTTTAACTCTCCTGTTTGACTGTACACTGTGAGGAACTGAATCAGCACACTTTTGTTCAGCTGATTATACTTTTTCAAACAAGGGCCACTCAAAAATGTCAAAAAGTAATGAATAATAAAAAATAAGCTTTTCTCAACCATTTAAATTTTCTAAAAGGGCAAGACTGCCTTTGAGATCATTTTGTTCTCTTATGTCTTGTTGTTTCACCTTGTGTCTTGTTGTTTCACCTTGTGTCTTGTTGTCTCCTTACAAATTTCACTACCATGTACTTGAAAGAAGGTTAATATTGAACTTTCAAATACCTTCCTTTTCTTGTTTTGTATTTTTTTTTTATTCTTTGTTTGAGTTTGATATTGTATTTGTGAAGAGACAAGGAAGAAATCCTTTTCTTTTTATTGAATGAATAAAATACAGCATAGGTCCTACCTATTTATATAGGTTAGGAAGGCACAAAAAAAGGAAAAATAAATAAAGTATAAAAAGAAGGAAAATAATGTACAAGAATGGTAGAGAATAAATCAGAGGATATTATAAGAATATCCTATGATTCTCAACAGTATTTGACTTGGTGATTGTTTTTTAAACCAATGTTGATAGATTCGAGATATGTTTTATAATATCTTTACATAGGATTTTTCGCATGGAAAGTTTGGTGGGGTAAAATTCTTACAATGGAACATTTTAAAAAGAAGGGCTTTTAGTTGGGTAGTAAATGCTCCATGTGTAGAAGAGTTGAAGAAAATCTGGACCACTTGTTGCTCCATTGTCCTTCAATAAGGTTTTGTCCTCGTTTTGTGAAGGATCTTTTGGTGGAATGGTCCTATTTTCCCATCATCAAAAAGGCTAGAAAAGTTTGGATGACAACCCCTTTTTGTCTCATTTGGGAAATTTAGAAAGAAAGGAACCGTGTTGTTTTTGGAGATACTTAAAAAGTCTTTTGTTTGTGTTTTTTCTTCTTGGGTTGACTTCTAGATGTGTGGCGATACTACACTTTGTGCATTCTCTAAGATTGTGAAGGGGGTGTAATCGAGTCAAGTCGCTATTAAGAGCTTACCGAAGTTCGACTCGATTAAAAACCCAGCTCAAACTCGATAGCCTTTTTTAGATGCTCAAATTCGACTGAGAAATAAATAGCCATTTGAACTCGGCTCGATAACACTTGAATTAATTAAAAAATTAATAAATAATTATACTTGAACTTGACTCGATATCAACTCAACTTGAATCGACTCGAGTTTGACTTGAAATCACTGATTAATAATGTTGTTCGACAGTTTCGGCTGGACACCGGAAATGCAGACGCGATACTGACCAACAAACTACTCGAGCTACTTAAGTTTGAATTTGACTTGATTAACTAATGAAACAATTTGATTATTCATGTCAGTCAAAAGATCCTTACGATCAAATTTCTGACTCCGCTTACACCCCTGCTTTTATCTTGGGGTGATAGGTTATTTTGCAGCCCTTCTCTTTTTGTAAAGGCTTGGCTCCCTCCAATATATTTCCTGTACATCGTGGGAAGCCTAGTTTCCTTCTTTTTTGGTTAATACATTCCCTGGTTTTACTGATATTAAAACAAAAATAAAAAAAATCTTTACTTTGGATTTGGATGTTTTACTGGTTATATGTATTTGTTATTAATTTTATTTTTTGAATGGTTGAGCTCAAAAAATGAAGGTTGTAGAAAAAGATTTTGTGGTATGAAAATGAGTGAGCGAGGATGAGTTATATTTGTGGAAAAGATGGAATTGACATGCCTAGTTTGTGTTTTCGTTTTCGTTTTTGAAACAATCCATAAGTTTGAACCATGATTGGTCAACCAATCATTGTAGGATCTTATACTTTTTGTGTAATAAACCTACACGCATTCTCTTTTAAACGTATATTTCTAATTCAGTGTGATGTAAAAGTTTCTTTCTTTCGAAGTCTATTCAGTTAATTTTGTTTTTTTTTAAATAAAAAAGAGTTGTGATAACCAAAGAATAGAAAGCTGGAGCAGGTTTTTTTTTTCAGTTTTGAAAAACTGTTTTTTGTTTTAAAAAAATATGAAAAACATAAAAAACATTAATTTGGATAACAAGAAGAAAATTTAGAGAACACAAAAACACCACCTTGTATTTTTAAAAAACTGTTCTTAAGAACAGTTCTTAAAAACAGTAACCAAATGGCCCTAGAGGTTTTTGTTCTTCAAAAAATAAATGTGATGCTATTTTATATTATATTTTAATTAGTTGTTTTCGGTTATTTTTCAAAAACAATTTTATAAATAAATAAAGAAGAATATCAAATTTTATTTTTGAGAAAGAGCTTTTCCATTGTATCAAATACTTATAATTTCAACCAATTTTCTATTCATACTGCAGAAATAAATTCAATATAGAAACACTTTCATTTTTCCATAAGCAGAGAAATGTATTCAGTATCTTCCAATTGCTGAAATATATTCATTGTATTCCTCTCTCCACAATCCTCCTGTGATTTCTAATCTCTTATCATTCTAGTTTAGTGGAGAGTTTCTTTTTATTATTTATTTATTTTTATACCTTTTTTTTTTTTCTGGAGTTCCGTTATAAGAAGTTTGAGATGCTTCAAATTTCTCCACAACATAATAATTTACTAGTCCACAAGTTTCTGGTAAAGCAGACACAGTTTTTGTTTTCGTTATTCATGATTAAAAAGTAAGAGTTGCAGAAATCACTTCAAAGAAGCTGTAAAAGATGCAGAAAAAAGCACATTAAAAAGAACATATTCGATTAAAAGAATACGATTCGAGTCCCATTCACAACCAAAAGCAATCCTTACAAACCCTGCCTGGTTTTATGCTGCCACGCATTTTTTTTGCCATCTATATACATAATAATGAATGCACATGCAGAATAAACTAAATGAAAAAGAAACAATAAAAATAAAAATGAAGCACACACACGCATACATATACACTGTAATTTAACAATCAAGTCATGTGTATGAAGGCAATGGAGAATTATGAGCTTTGCTTATCTTGTTCGGCGGCTCGCAGGACTTGCTTTGCCATGGAGGAAAATGATTTAGCTGAGTCTTGCATCTCTGTCGTCTTTATGCTGATGCCCTACAAGTTGAGTAACAAAGTTTAATTAACGTGTCAATAACAACCAGCTCTTTTCTTCTTTACTCTTGCCCCATCATCAATAACTGCCTATAAACATAATCACAAAATGAACTTGGCAATTACTGGGAAATGAATGTCAAAAGTTACAGACAGCACAAGGCAATATCCAGAGGTACCTGCAACTTCCTCAAATTCTCGTTCAGCTTGCTTTCTGCCATCTTAAAGACACTTGATTCCTACATGCCCAAAGCAAACTGAAGAATTTTACTGTTTGTATCAGCCTAAGATGCAGAAATGCCAACTATGTGGCCATTAACAAATATGTTGATGAAGAACATTCAGTTTGCTACAAAAATCATCTGAGCAGCAGATATTATTGCTCACACGTAATAGCTCAGAACGTCATTTTCAAATCATTTTCATTGTTTGAATAAATATATGTTCATGTTTCGACTGTTTGATTGGTGTTTAGCCAATGAAAAATATAATTAGCCAACTCAAAACAATTTGTTGACTGGTGGATTGCAAAAATGTTTATCCAATGAAAAATACAGTTTGATTCGAGCTAACGATTCTATGATATGTGCATCTTGGATGTAAACTTACACCAGATGTAGGAAATCCGTATTTCTTCTTGATCTGATCAACAGCACCAGCCTTCTCATCTTGTTGCTCTTCCTTTGTGGAACTTTTTTCATTTTTAAACTTCACTTGTTTTAACTTACCTGCAGATTGTTACTGTTATGGGTTTTTATTTTCAATCAAAAGAAACAGTAATCAGAGAGAACGCATTTCAAACACAATAAAAAACATTAAGGGGTCATCAAAGGAATAGCTGAACTTCATAGCAGGTTAAGAGGTGAAATTTAATTGTTCAATGATGTGGTAATCTATGGTCTTCTTCCTGACCTTTAAGAGCCTGAAATTTGCTTGTGAGCTTCTGCTTATTTAGGGCTGCCATCATGTTCTGCCCCTTGGCCTTTTCTCCAGGATCTTCAAGGTCAATATCATCTTCAAAAAACCAAAAGAAGGGAAAGAAAATCATGTGTTTGGCTGACTAAACAATCCATTCAATTAAAAAAAAAAAAAAAGGAATAAAAGTTAAAACCGAGATTGAGTTGAACAGGAATATAGCTGGACAAAATTAAAACACAAATTTTCTTGTATCTACTATGCTCTGTACCTATATCTAATTCAACCTCCTCTTCATCCGTTTCTAGATTGTCTCCTTTCCCAGCATATGATGGGAAGTTGGCAACTGAAAAGATTGATGAAAGTTCTTCAATGCTTTCTTTTGCATCTTCTGCTTCCATATCGGGCACATGCTTTGTTTTGCTGCTTTTAATAACTGAACTAAATATGCCCTAGAATCCACAAATAAAACCTTTAGTTTCATGATACTAGGTTAGGTCTAAGGCAGAGCTCAACCAGTCTGCTATCTACCTTTTTTCTTTCCTTGTGAACAAGGGGTCCAGAAATAAGCCCTTCTTGTGAAACCACCAGATCTTTCCTGTAGACATGGGAAGCTGAGTCCAAAAGCCTACAAAAGTGCATCATCATAGAGCCACATTACACAAATCTCCGCCATTTATGACCAAAGACAAAATCTAGTATACCATTAATAGTTTGTTTCCACACTTCATAACTAATATTTTCATCTTTTCACTTTGTTTACAAATTATCCATATTCTTAGAATATTTTATATAATGTAACATTATATCGACGTTATACAAGTTCCCTCTCCCCCTTTCTCTCTCCCACGACTATCAATGCAGTTTTCTGTTTAAATCAGAAGAAAACTGGCATACCTGTCTTCATAGTTTTTGATTAAAAGCAGTAGACTAATAAAGGTTTACCTGCTTCCCCATAGGTTTTAATTAAAAGCTGTAAACTAATAAAGATATACCTGCTTCCCACTTGTGTTCATCCTTTCCCAAAAAATGTGAACTATCCCTTTCAGGCCGTAAACTAGTGACATGAGAGGAGAATGATTGAATAGAGCATTCGCTTACCTATAAATTTCATTCTGAAGCAAAATTGAGAGAGCAAACATTTCCTGGTCGCCATTCACCTGTACAGGAGTAATATGGAAGTTACATAAAAATCAGCATGATGAGAATCATATGTTTTTTGTAAACACATTGGTATGGAATATAAGTTAAGCTGTCATACCACAATAAGTTCTCCATCCCTTGAAGAGCATATTGAACTGTTCGACAATGAGTTTGACTTGGAAGTTGACAATGCAAGACCTCTTATTGAAGTTTCCTTTAACAGGGATAACTCCGGAAGGGACCTAAACTTTTACAAGTGATATTCAGGTTAATATGCAACATTTGAATTCAGCCCATATCTGTAACACAAATAATGAAATAAAATTGTTGAATTTCATGTTTGGTTCATGATTATTGGTCATTTTCTTGAATGCTATACAACTATGTAGTGCAAGATGGAATCACATGCAGTTATTCCTCACAGTTCTAGCCAAAGTCAATACAGTTGTCCAAGGCACGTAGACTTCTGTTCAGATATCTTAAACCATGTCCATGCCTAGTTTTCCTGTATAAAAGTTGCATTGTTCATTTCCAAAATAGGCATACTATACAGAGCGCTTGGTATGTTTATGGAATAGGATAGAGTTGTCAGATGTACCATATAGCATGATTCAAGTAATCATGCTAATTACATGGGACCGAGTGAGGCTGGGACTCTCTGCTAGTTAAAATAAATTCAATAGTGAAGGGGGAGTTTTTTATCTCACACATGAAGACAAGATTCCTGAAGGCAGCAGACTTTTATGGCATCTCATTATGAATGGAAATTGGCACAACATGAGAGAGATTTTCTCACCTTATTTCAATTTTTCCATTAGTAAAAACGAGTACAAGCCCAGCATCTGAGGGGGTGTAGAATGTTGATGCCCAGCAGCAACAACAGGAATTGAATTTCTTCTTATAGTGTACCTTCTTAATTCCCTGTGAGAAAACGAAGGAAATTATAGTTATTGGTTAAAGTTGTTCAACATATGATAAGTTTCAGCACATCTGAGGCACTTTTACCTGAATTACATGTGATAAGGAATAGACATATGCAGCTTTCTCAGAACATAGCAATAGTAACAACTGCTTTGAATCCTCAACATAGTTCCCTTTTTTCAAGTCTATATTCTCTGATGTATATGATCCTTTACCAAATGCATCATGCCCGCCTGTACATTATCATTAGATTTATCTCAGTTAGAATCATCAATATTGTCATAGTAGAAGATCCTCCATGAGACACTACTTAAGGGTGGTGCCCATGTGCATGAAATTTATTACATACTAAATCGTCGCAAGGCCAATATGAAAATCTTAGGAAGACAAAATGAATGATTACCCAAAATCTGCATGAATAGAGCTTTAGAGGGTTTCTTGGGATGGATCATGCTGGTACTAAGTGTGTTTCCAGTGTCACTATCAAGGGCCAAAACTGACGAATCCTTTGTTGCTACCGCTAAAACATTCTTCTCAAAACCATGCAGAATGCAGGTTTCAAACCGCACAGAGATGACACCGGTGCTCAATTCACTTCCGATACGCTTTTGATACAATAGAGAGGGACCTTCCATATCAATTAGTGAAACCTGTAAGTAAAAGGCTTGACATATTTTAGCTTTATGCATAGACATCATAAAACCTATTATTTTCATTCCCAAGATTAAAAAATCATAAGAGATTATAACATATTCTTAGGAGGATCTATACAATCCAGGACAATGTCAAATCAGTCTGGTTTTAGTGACCCCTGCATGGACAGAAAAAAAAAAGAGATCCTACACTCTCAAGGAGGAGGATTTAAAAATATAAAGGAAAAATGTGCTCAATGAGTTATACTTGATTCTCAAATTAATGAGAAGAGAACCCTTTTTTTGCCAGCATGTTCTCATTTTTACATTTTAGGGACAAGCCATATTCACAAAAAGCAACACCGTTTATCAACTCCATATATTTATTTTATCAACTCCATTTATCAACTTCATATATTTATGATATCGAAAACATAACTAGTATAGTGCTGAAGCTCAAACCATATGCTTTCTATCCAATATTTATCTTAAGTTGTAATATTTATGATCATTTAAGCTCAACCACATGAAGGAGCCTCATGTTCACTAAATAAACAACCAATGGCAATGTGCTATAGATGGTTTCTTCTTTGAGTAGAGTAATACCAATCCTAATTGAGTAATTAAGTTTCAAACACAAATCAGGCTTACTAAGGTATTAACAAGATAACATGCTAATAGAAAAGATAAATGAGAAAATGGCTAAAAGGAAAAGGAAAAAAAACTTGAGCAAACAGAATAGCTTTCTCACGTATCCTCGATCAGATCCAATAGCAAGATGTCTTGAGCCACGGCTTATGTTTATAGAAAGCACAGAACCATTGACCTTTATAAGTTTGATGCTCTGGACGACATGGTTGCTTCCTTTCTTTGTACTTCCTGGCAACAAACAATGTATGAATAATGAAGAAGCTTCTTCAGCTAGTTACTTCCAGGAAACTTTATTGCACTAAGTTGAGATGAGTTGGACTATTTAAGAGTTTCACATTACAGAAATTTATCTAAAATCCTACATCCTGGGTAAGTGCATATAACAATCATGGCCCTGAGTGTACATCATTGGTATAATAGACAAATTAAACTGACTATACAGAACAATTACTACAATAAGTATGGTTCTCAGACAAATAGGATGACTGCAAGTCTTAGTAGCTGAAAGGGGGTACAAAGCAGACAGCTGATGAGGAGCAGAGTCCACATAATGCAAATAACTATTTTCATGCGATATTCAGCTTGAAATTTATAATGATACCTTGAAGAGAAATAAAACTGGTGGCTGTGCCAGATGCCTCAGTTTTGAATTTGAAGATGCGAACCTGTGGAACATGCAAAAGCATAAAATTTCCTGATATTTACAAAGAAATTGATTGCATCACACGAGTACAACCACTTAATTACTTTACCATTCCACTTTGATCACCAGAAATAAGATAGTGAGAGTCTCTATCAAAATACAATGCAGTTAATGCTATACCACTTAAAGATAAATCATCCTCGCTCTGCAAAAGAACATAATCGGATAAGCACAAATGAAAGCAGTTAAGCATAAAAAATGCCAATAATTTAGCAAAGAAAGCCAATAAAATAAAGACGAAAAAAAAATCCCGTTATAACAATCTTTTTTATACTCTTATATTTCCAGCTGAGGCATGTCAACATACTCCGGTACAATCAACCATATTTTAAGGTTATAACTAGAAAACCAGACAGCAAATCTTTCTCTAAGCTGATTTGGAATGTGCCTTTTCAGTATTGCTTTTAGTCTTATAATACAAAAAGGTAACAAAATAATAAAAAAGAAGATGTGTAACTTTAGTTAATGCATAGACCCTGCATAGAGTAGCACAAATAAAACTAGGGCAACGACGAAATTGAGTTGAGAGAGCCAGTTGATAAGTAATACTACGTGTTCATTTCTCACCATGAATTTTAAAACATGTAAACAGATATTGGGTAGTGTCACTACAAAATATACCTGTTGTTTAACCGATAAGATTGGGAGCAGAAATGGACAAGATAAATCCCAAAAATATATAGCTCCATTACTGTGTCCTGTAATGTACAAGTTTTTAATCTTCGCTAATCCACCAAAGGTGGTTGAGTTCAACCGTGTTTCATCATTTGGTTTTGCTTCAGATGGAAGAAATGGTGGAATGCTCTTTGCCAGCGGAATAAAATCCTACATGACCAGAGAAATGATAAGGTGCATCACATCAATTTTACTTTTGAAAATCAAATGCCTAAGACAGTAAAACATTTATTCAATGGCAATAGCTTTTACAGCATAATATTACCTTGTCAGGAGAGTTTAAGGAATCTGGATTGTCTGTGATGAATTCTGCTATGGTGATGCTTGAATCTGAGAAAGGCAGCTTTACCATTATCTCTTTTGGGAGGGAGGGTGAGGATTTTGATTGGTATTGTAATAAATACTTTTCTATCACACAATCGTCGTAGGCATACATGCAGCCAGATTTTCCTAGAAGAAGGAAAGAATCTTGGCTATGCTTGCTTTGCTCATTAGAGCTTGAAATGATTACCATATCAACACAAGGCTCAGGCAGATGAACACCTAATTTAATTGTGCGAGATTCAGTCTGCTCATTCAATAAGATCACCTGCCACATTAAAGTCAACCTTGAGTGAAGAAGAGCGATCAGAATTTCATCTCAAAAAAATTCAATATCCAGAATTGTGCATGTAGAAAATATATCCTCAAAACTCATGCTCAGATGTTGGATTAGTTGTCCCTATCCAAATTTTCTGAATGGCTAAGGATTAAGGCTGGGTCAGAAACTTGAGAGTGTTGAATCTGACTGGCTAAGCTTGGGAAGATGATTTTAGGCTTAGGATTGGACTTGATTTGAAATTTTTCCCAACTATCCCAGTGCGGATCAGAGACTGATATCTCATGTGACCTAACACTAATCAGGCCCAATATTACATTCTAATACTATACGAATAGCACATATTGTAATTATGTTTAAATATGTAAGCCTCGGAGGTTTTTAATGAAATGTGAATAGTCTTGACAGAATTAATTTTAATAATGTAAGATTTCTCAAAAAGTATTGTTGGAAGAAGAAGACCTAACCACAACTGCCTTCAAATGTTTCTTCCTTTGAAAAATATGTAGGAGGATCAAGTAAGACACTCTGACTCTCTATTGATATCATATTCTGAAAATTCCTCCTTAGGTATGACTCTACAACAATCATTGCCATGGAGACATTAAGAAAGGATAAAATATGAAATACGTGCAAGAAACATGATACCAACTATGATCAAGCAACCCAACCAGTCCGATCCAAACCACTATTTTGTTTTAGTATCTCAATACCAAGGTAGGATTAGGTTGAGAAGCAGCCAACCTGACAAACCCACAAACTAGCATTTTTGGAAACAAGACATGACCCAGCTGCTACCCTCCCAACCATACTAGATGCAACCATACAAAGTGGGATACTGTTTGGGTCATGATTCTCAACTAGGAGAAAATGTAGGACAGTTTCAAGGAACAATGGAAACAGCAGAAGTTAAGAACTGACATTGATGAAATACAAGGATCTTTTAGTAGTGAAACTGGAAAGTAAAGCTATACAATCTGCTATATGAGAATTGGTAGATAATGATAAAATTGATGTCCAGATACCTGCAATAAGTTGGCAGATTGAATGTCACAGCCACCCATAACATATAGTCGACTTGCCTTCCCATCTGCATAGGCCCATTTTAATGATGCTATAGGAATTTTTTCTAACTTATATCCAAGATTGAGCTTGTACATAGGAGCATTATGAGAGGAATATAATTCTTTATCTGCTGCTGCCCTATTACTTGGATTTGTGATAGGAGGAACATTCCATATGAGAACCTCTCCATTGTTGTACCCAACTACAACTTTACCTCCAAAAGGACATGCCCAGCATGCAGAAATTACTGTCTTGGTTTCATGACTTAATGGTTGCAACATATTTACACCAGTCTTGAAAATAACCTTGCTTTCTTGGATATCCCATAACACGATCAGACCATCCCTAAATATTATAAGAACCCTATATTTGATCAAAAATCACATGAGGGATGTCAGTTTTCAGGCCTTGCACAAATATAACAAGAAACACCAGTTGTGAGCCTCCTAACTATTGCAGCTTAGAAGAGGTGAAAATAGGGTCAGCAAAGGTAGCCCAAGCAAAGTAACTACTGGCTTTGCATTTCCCATATCATCTTTGTTTAGACACACCACAATTTTCTTTTTCCAAATATTAACTGCTGGTTGGGCAGCAAAGGTTCATTCGGGATCTATATAATCAACCTGTGAACTTTTCAGATTGCCAACAGGACAAATGAAGATTACATCACAATACTGTACAAAAAGGATGCAAGTTAAGCCAACCCCTATTCATGACAGTTGCTTCCTATTTTTTCTAGGCTAAAATAAATGCACTTTATGGCTGCTTGCTAGTTTTTCCTAAAGTTCGAACATATAAAATGTGTTAAATTAAAATGTTATGTGCATCCAGATGTGTCAGGATACGGTCATCGTTGTTGATTCTACCTATGAAACTGATCAAGGAAAACGAGTTAAATGGAAAAATATCAACAAGGAGGTTACCTTTTACTTTCAGCAGTAGGTTGGGGCAGAATATGCATAACAGTAGTACCACCAGCAACTTCAGTCGGATTCCCTGAAGGAAGATGATTTATCAAGCTAAATATGGAAATAAAGATCCGAAAAGCACAAAAATAAATTAAAGCATGTGTGCAAATATTAACATTCAAAAAAATCAAGAGCTATCCTGTTATCCCATTGATAGCAGGTGCAGTATTAACTTTAAGAATGGGTAAGAAGGTGGCAGCTATGCCTGCTGTAACAGAGGGCTGGGATGGAATTTGTCCTGGGTTTCTGGAATGAAGTGGGGCTATGCTGGTCTGCGGGCCCATTGTCACATTTGGACCAAAAAGGATCATGCATTCAAATAAGCTTGTCCCTAAAAATTATTTTCACCAATAAGAAAAGGACAACTGCAGGTTAATATTCTGATTGGTCAGCTTAATTACTTTGTTAAGAAAAACCTCTTCCACTTCATCCACGAATTACTGTGATACAAAATGCCATTTTAGTAAAACCAAGAACAAAAAAGAAAAAATAGTGACAATAGATGGGCATAAACTGTGGTATGATCAGCAAGTAATTATATTAAATTTAGTAAAAAATTGTTAATGGCATCTCTTTCACATGGATTCATGTGCTTGGCTTTCAGTTCCTTAGCCTTATGCTAACTAATCCAATATACTGTTCTTTAACATTAATCCTATTATGACCGTTTAGCCATGGTTACTGCTTCCAGAAAAATAATAATTATTATTATAATAATAAGCTAGCATATATGAGATTCCAATTTCTAAAAGTTCACCTGTGGCAGTCAATGTGTAAAGAAATCAAGTAAATTTACCATAGTCAACCAAATAAGTCATTGCAACATTTGTTCCGGCAAATAGCATATCAATATGAGATGATTGGATGGGAATCTATCTCACCGCGAGAGGCTGTTGAAGGTATTGTGTATTTCATTTGCATCATATGACATGGTTCTTGTTCAAGCTTCAAAACAGAAATATTACCCAAAGAGTCTCCAAGATACCTGCCAATGCACATATCACACCCATTGCATATTTGAGGGCAGTTGCATGCATGTCTTGTTAGTGCTCATTATGGCAAAGAGATACTTACATGAAGAAACTTCGTTGCAAGACCATAAAAGAGGTAATTTCTTCTTGAGAAATATGCATGTAAGATAGCAGCTTCTTGTCTATGTCCCAGACCTAAGTTATAATTTCCTTGGAAAATCAATTATCAAAATAATACATTGATAAGAAGGGAAAAAAAAAAAAAAACTAATCACACAAATGATAACACTAATGTTTTTGAAAAGAAACTATTAACTGGCATCCATGATCATTAAGAGCCTCAATTTGGGCACTGAAAATCCGTAGCTTTGGATACCAGTACAGGCTGATACACGCATGCAGCTCATAAGTTGTGTAAGATGTTTTAAAGTCCCTTTCCTATTTTTATTTAAAGCATTTGAACTTGAAAACCTCATCATTAGTGTGTTTTTCCCCTTTTATTAGGAAGAAAGAAGCTCCAACCCAAGATTGAAAACCCTCATTCGATTTAGGTTTATTTCATTGGAGTATGAAACATGTCGATAACACCATGTTTATACTCGCTTAAATTTTAACTACATGAAAATACTAGGTATCATCAAGTTTATTAAAGTAATGTTCAGCTTGCCATATTTATTGTTTTCAATTTCATTTTGAAGTATGTTTATGGAAGTAGTGAAAAGACAATAATCAAATGCTTTAAGATAATAAAAACACAATAAGAACAGAAATCCAAGTCTATTTGGAGGATAACATTCATGAAAACCTATTAAATACATTAGAATTGGAATTTCCGGATCACAGTGTGTGTATCATTCAATTTTTAGATTTTTTAGCACAAAAAGGGAAGAAAGGAAAATAACAAAAAAAGATTAGAAAGATATGTTCCCTTTATCTGCATCCTGATAATTCACAAACAAGACTGTCTGAACCATGATCTATAACCATTATAAGAACGTTCACTATTGACATCTCATCATACATTTGAGAAAAAAAGAAGTAACTGAAGGAGCCAAGTTAAAAAGACAGCATTAGTCTAGTGAAAATGACTTGCCTCAATGTGATTCTCAGCTGTTACGTTTAGAAGAATGCCTTGGTTCTCAATAAACTGAAAAAAAAAAAAAAGAATGATCTTAACTCACTGATAAATTTAAAATGCTGAAGATGATTAAAGCAGAAAACTAATGGAAATGAATTTCTCATGGGAAAGAGAAGAAACAACATCACATAAGGCATAGAGGCAGAAACTGAAAAATATAAGAGGACATAGAGGAGACAAAACCTGTAAAAACTTGCTTGGCACTGTCCCATTGGATTCAAGCAGAGCTTGAGTGTTGTCTTTGCCAAATAATTTAATTCGTCCATCCCTGAGGAAAATTATGTGTCAGAAACACCTCAGTTTTAGGTTCATCACTGTTTATATAATTAACTCCAAAATCTGCTCCAAATAATGCAAGGCAAGCGTATCAGAATGGATTGACAAAAAGAGCTACAAAATTTCAGCAGAATGAACTTCTGAAAATCATCTATCCATATATTAACATCTGATAAATCAAAACCAAGCAAATTATGATATATCATGACCAGGGGATATACAGTGTGTTGCATCAAACAAAATCATACAATTACCTAGATTTATATACCAAATCAAGAAATGAATATCAAAGGAAATTCAGAAACAGGAAAAAGAAAATAAAGAAATATATTTTAAAAAGTATTCATTTTGGTAAAACCATGTGAGATGCCTTGCAATTGTAACCAACATCAAAGTGCATGAATCAAAATTTCCCTCAAATAAAAATCCATCACTCTATAATATTATATATCGAAGAAATTGAAATGATATCAATGACTTTGCATAGCAGAGTCACATTAAGTGCATGTTCGAAATTGGATTTTCCCTTTTTTGTTGTCTGTATATTTTCTTGTACGAAATTAGAACTGAATTGTACCATTAGAAGAAATGCCAGCCATCCTCACAAACTATAGTTTAGGTTTAGGCATGGCTTCATGAATGCTAGAAAACATCCTAAACCTAAACCATGTGATGGCACCTGTTTTCTCTAATTTCTTGGGTCTCTACGATGACTACTATCTTCAAATGCTATGTAAACATGAGAAAAGGAATTTGCATAGAACATCCCAACCAGCCCTAAAAGAAATTTAAAACTTTACAAAAGTAAAGCACCTTACCTCGTAGCAATTGCAAGTATCTTCTGAACCGAATCATAAGCAAACAAGATGGAACCCCCTGGGATGCCATAATGGAAAACCAGTCGCGGGTCTACATCTTGAGATTTCAAACCATCCGAACTTCCTACAGGCTGCTGCAACAGACTCAAGTAACATCATCAAAAGGAGTAAACCCAAGTTCAACAATCTTAGCCTTGAACTCAAAGATGAAATTTGTGGCATATTGCCAGCGTTGACAGAACCAAGAAAAACTTGATGAGCATTCACAGAAGTCCAAAGAAAACATTATCATAAAGCAATTAGAAGAAGGAAGAAAGATTGAAAGCCAGTTTTGCTTTTACTCGACCATCTGAGAGTTCAAATAATATCGACTTATACTATTGTTTTGTACTCAATTTTGGCAATATCCAGCAGAAGCAGAAAATGATCAAGTAAGCAACTAATGTCCGCCATATATGCATAGTAGAGGAAGAGTTCATCTTTGGTTAGATTGAGTTAATCTTTTCCGTTAATTAATTGAAACAGTGGGCACTGTGCAGCAGTGTGATGAATTTAAATTGGAAAAAGGAAAACGATAATGATAAGAATTTAAAAAAAACAAACATTCTCTGGCCATGGTGACATGTAGTCGTTCTTTTATTTTACAAAGAGATAATTTTTTCCATTTGAAAAAAATTAACAAATATATTATTAAATCGGTAAAAAGAGCAAGGCCCGGCCCCTCTTTGTGTTAATTGAAGAGAGTTTCTTTGTTGAGTTTTGTTTTTTATAAATAATTTTTTCCTTATCAAAAACAGATTTGAGGTATTTTTGAGAAATAACTAAAAAAAAAAGAAAAAGAAGAAGCTGTACTCGATATATCCAAAGTTCAATATCATTTGACTATGACAGAGAAATATAAAAAAAAGTTTAAATTTAATTTATGAAGAAAAAAAAAAGTATAAGACAAAAAAATTAAAATTGAATTGAGGAAGCAAAATAGTTTAATAGTATTGTCGATGGGGCAAATTGTTCGTTGTCGTTAGAGGTACAAATAATGCAAGCAGCATCTGGCAGCAGAAGAGCCGATCCCTTGTAAGTGGGCCCACAAAAGGGAAATCCGAATTCGTTTGGACCGTTTGGATACGAATTAAAAACATGGGCCCATACCATCTCCACGTATTAAATTGGCACCGCCCAACATGACTGTCATTATGAAACACAGTGAACCGAGTAAACGTTAATATAATGGTCTCCCATCAGCTAAAAGACAGAAAGGCAACGGACACGCTTCCTCAATGTTTAGTCATTAGTGGATCAGACGCCCTTCTTCTGTCTCTTTTTCTTTTCTTTGGTCGGTGTATCAAACATCACAATGGCCTCTTTTCTTTTGGATGCTTTATAACGTATTATGACTTCCTGGAATCACGTGGCAGCTCCTTCGATTGACACGTTGATGTTTGAAGTCTTTATTAGTCTTATTAAAGTTTCAAGGAGGAAAAGCAGAGATAAAAACTAAAGTAAAAATGTCTTTTATGTGTGCATGATCTTGTTTAAGACACCTTATCACTTGATTAAAAAAAAAAAAATAGATCCTAGACCTAATTATATGTGATCTCAGAGCTAGGTTTTCATATGAGGGGTACATCGATTTTGTCAATCTTAACATCATTGGGGGCAAATTATTAACAATGGATCTAGATTCGACATTAAAAACAAAATTAAATAAGATAAATTTTACAAAATTTATAAACTTGAATTTCAATTAAATGGTTTAATACTTAAATATTTTAATGATAACAAAATATAACATTTAGGTTCAAATTTTCTGGAATCTAATGAGAAATTTAAAAAAAAAAAAGAAAAAAAAAATTAATGGGGTCAAGTGCCCTCAGTGGCATAAGCTAGGTCTGCCCCCATGTAAGTTATTACCCTTCCCTTCCCTGGTTTGATTCTCTTGGTCGCAAAGGAAATTTTTGAAAAAAAAAAAAAGAAATTAGGAGATCCGACATTTTGTTTTTGGTATGAGGCTGACATGACATTGTACACATCGAAACTTCTTTTTTAGCTAGTTTGATTGCGGTTATTTCCTAACTTATTTTATTTATGGAACCTTCTTCTTTAGCTAGTTTGATTGAGCTTATTTCCTAACTTATTTTATTTATGTTCCATATGTCTATCTTTGGCTTCCTTACTTAATTTGAAATCCTTTTTCAACTTAAAATACACACGTCCTTCTATGGTTCCATCAACTCATGAACGGCTCTCACCAAATTGATCAACGTTAAACATAGAAGTTTGACCAATTTAAAGCAAAGAGAGAAAAAGAAAAAGACAAGAATTCAATCCAAATTCATATAAAGTAACAGAATGATAATTTATGATTCATTTCCAATATCTTCTACCACACGGCAACTCCTCATGCTAATAGAGAAACTCATTACTCCACTTAGTCAGTTACAGTAAAATTTGTACTGAAACGTATCGGATGAAATCTCTCCAGCGGATCACTTTCCCATCAACCATTTCCATTACGAATCATGCCAGCCTATGCTTGTTCATAGCACAATTTCTTTCCATTTGCGGAAATTTTAGAACTTAATTGCCATACACTAACCAGGATCAAAAGCCATTAGAATAGAGTTAATTTTTTTCCTCTTTTCGGACCATCAGAAATGAAGATCCGCAGATCTTACACTCAATTATTTAAAAAAAAAAAATCGGCAATAATGCGAAAATCATTTTCTATTCCGGAGAACATCGGTTCTCGTGCAGAGTCGATTCAAATTCAATTTCCAAAGCAAAAAAGAAAAGGAAAAAGCAGAAATCCGAGAATTCACCGAATGAGATTGCAAAATGAATATAGATAAACAAGCAATAGCGATACTTAACGAATCAAAGAAAGCGATTGAAGAGAACTGGTCTTGAACTTGAACTCGGAACTTACCTTCTTAGAAGCCTTCTCGACAAGCTTCTTGACGAACATCTCCGCTGAAGCTTCGAATCTGCGGTCAGAGAGGATTCGCTTGAATCAACGATGCGATGGAGAAGAAGGAGACTTCCGCTTCGAGAAAACCGCTAGAATGGAGGCTGTAGTGAGTGAAGAGAACGGTTCATCGCAGTTGGATGTTGGAAACAGAGACAAAACGAGCGGTTTTTTTGGTTTTATACAAGGAGGAGCATCGGATGCGTACACGTGGTGCCCGATTAGGTGGTCTGATTCCCACCGTTCGCGAGAATGAAGGGGGTTTGACGATTTGACCTCACACCTAAAAAGGAAATCCAGCAAACCAAAACAATATATATATATATATATATATATATATATATATATATATGGAAATCTTGATTTGGCTATGATTTGATTGTGTTTAATGTTTATACTAAAAGTCTACCAGATCAGATGAGTGGGAGCTTTTTCAGTTAACTGTTTAAGTTGTTAAAATAACGAAAAATAGTAAGCTTTCATCGTGGGTGTTATTGGTTCCCACCGTTTTGGAACCCGAGCCTAATGGTACAGATTTGTATAATCAGGTTTTGACGGATTTGAGATTTATGTAATCGAGTTTTTGAGGTCTGGACGAGGGGTTGCCATCCCTAATTTTGTGGGTGTTGGATTATCTTACATGATTAATTTAAATCTTTCAATCCTTACGAACCTAAATAAAGATTAAGATCAGAAAGTTAACAACGGATACATATCTCATTTTATTTTAAAACCGCATTTCTCATTTTTGCTCAGGAATCTCCAAAAAGTCGATGGCTCGAGGCCTGCCTTGTGTCCGGCCTAGCCTAACGGGCTAAAGCGATGGCTTAGAAACGAGCGAGTCCATTTTAAGAAAAGCGGTAGTGAGAACGATTTTAGGGCAGTGCAGGCGATGAACCCGGCTGGGTCTAAGTGGGGCACAGCGGCCTCGGCAGGCGAGGGATCAAAAAAAGCATGATCTGAGCTCGCAGATTAGGCACTGCCCAGATGGGTTAAAGCTTGACTGGTAGTTTAAGAAAAATTTGGGTGTGGGCTTGATTTTAGGCCCGGCCCAGCCCGACGGGTAGGCCCGATTCATGGGCTTTTAGACGTAAAAATCCACAGAGCCAGCCTAAAAAACCAAATACTCCGTAGGTAGTTAGGTTTATTTAAATTGTATTGAAGTTAAATAAAAAATAAAAAGTTATTGTAAATATTGCGTTGCGAGAATATAATAGAAGAATAGAGAGAAATTAAGAAGAGAAAGTAGATATGGCAAAAAAGATGGTAGAAAGTCGAGGAGGAGGCTTAATTTTATTTTCACTTTCATTCTCTTATATACATTGAATAGGAGATGAGCATTCATACGTAGAATGTGGAGTTACGAATGTGCCATAATAAGGTACATTGAATATACGTGTTGATGTATAGGTTACAAATGTGTGGAGTTACGAGATGTGCACCATAATAAGTACATTAAGATACATTGATATATATCGATTTACGTTGAATATAATGAATATTCATTCTTCATATTTCCTGCTTACTCTACTTGAATATTCATTGTATTCGCGAATGTGCATTGAATGATACTACCTTATTAAAACCTTAAGCAGGAAAAACGATGGGACAAAAGCAGGACAAAAGGAAAAAGAGTACAGTCTTAAATATTTATGATCTCTCCCTTTTATGGATGCATTAATTGCTCGATTCAGCGGCAAGCAGAAGAAACGATGGGACAAGCAGGACAAAAGGGAAAAAGTGCGATCGCGTAGTTCCACGATATCTCCCCTCGATTTGAGCTATATAATACTTCTTTGGGGCTGAATCCTTTGAGGCTCAACCGTTTCTTTAAAACAAACACGGGAGCCGGACTGTGTTGAGAAAGGAATTTATAAACTTTTAAGCGAGAGGTTATGAAAAGTTTTGGAAACTTTTAAAAGTAAAGGTAAAGAAAGCAAACGAGATTTTTAAGTTTTGTAAAAGCTCAAAGCAGCAGTATAAAGTTTTGGAAACTTTTAAAAGAAAAGCAAAGCAATAATAATAAACAATATGAAAAGTTTTAGAAACTTTTAGTGAATGATGCATAGTTCTGATATCTCCCCCTCAATTTGAGCTATATAGCCATTGTTGGGGCTAGTTAATCTTGCATCTTATGAACTCGCCGCATACCAATGCCATATACTAATTTCTCAAAAGTTGACGTTGGCAATGATTTGGTAAAAAGATCTGCAAGATTATTTATGGATTGAATGCAGCAACATCGGTTTGTCGACTTTTTCTTGGAGTTCATGAGTATATAGAAAAATTCGGCGAATAATATGCTTGGTCTATCACCTTTAATATATCCTCCCTAACTTGTGCAACACAAGCGGCATTATCTTCATAAATTATAGTGGGAGAATTTGTAATCGGTCATTAACAACAAGAATTGAATATGTGTTATAATGGATCTTAACGAAACACACTCTTCCCGGATTCATATCGCGATGATCTCAGTGGTTAGAAGATGTAGCTACTAGCGATTGCTTATTAGAGAGCGCGAAAAATAGGCGTGCCATTATAACAAAATAAATAACCGAGTTTGAGAGAGAGCTTTATGTGGCTCGAGATCTATATCGCATCGGAATATCGACTAAACCCGGAGGTGAAGTAGATTCCTTGGAATAATATAATCCCCAATCATGGTTCCTCGGAGATAGCGAAAAATATGTTTAATTCCATTCCAGTGTCTCCGAGTTGGCTCAGAACTAAAACGTGCCAATAAATTTCTTGCCAGCGATGCGGTCTCGTACATTGTGCGAAGTACATCTATTAGTACATTGAGATATGGTGCGAGGACGAAGTATCTCTTCTCCAGTTCTACAGGGCTGGCCAGTCCTTTGGGGATCTAGAGACCTTATACAACCGTAGGGTGCTCGATGGGTGAGCCTTGTCCATGTTGAAGCGTTTAAGTAATCTTTCAATGTATGATGATTGATGGACGATTATTCCCATTTGCTTTATACTCAGCTGTGAGCTAAGACAAAGTTTGGTTTGCGAATCTTTAACTGAATTCCTTTTTCAAATGCTCGTGGTTTTAGCAAACTCTTACGGGTTCGATTAAATTTATATCGTCGATGGCTTCTTCTGATACTTAATCCAGGTTTTGATTTCTTAATAAACACGTATGGCGGAATGGATCCATTCTTGTACCTTTCTGATAGGTACTCACTTAAGCGTTGATACCATGCTAATAGGATTGCTTTAACACGTACAAAGATCTTTGCAATTTTATGGAGAATAAGTTGAGTGCATGCATCAGGCATTTTGAATCCCTCGGGAATTTTCGTATAAATATGTATTACAATGAGCCGTATAGGTATGCGGGTACAATATCCGCCAAAGGCAGCATTCCAATTTTTCAAAAAGATTACCGGACTAATGAGAAAGCCGAAATGTAATCATATGTCGCGAGGTGAATATGTCTGTCCATATTGACCGATCTGCGGGAGAATCACTTGAAACGGCAAGTCGAACTTTATACTAGATAACCTCGTTTTCTCATTCGTTTGGATAACCACCATTTATATCCAACGGGTTTTTTACATTATCGGGATGCGAGTTATGGGTCCAAAACCTCGTTTAGTTAGGGAAGCTAATTCGGCCTTAATTGCTTCCTCCCGCTTAAGCCAATCTTGCCTTTGTGACATTCAATAATAGATTGCGACTCCCTGATCATCATCCGTAATTTTATGAGCAGCGAGAATGCAAAAAATATCACCAATGATGATTTTATTTAGATCCCAATCTCATTCTGATATGTAATGGAATTACCGATGTCACAGGGTTGGTAATCTTTTTCGTAGGTTTGTCGCGCTCTTCAAGGGCCTTCATCTCTTTAAGTAAGCGCGACTCGAGGCTCTTGCAGGTGGATTCTTGATTCTTTCCCCTTCGTTTTTCGAGGAACGGTGTCTTTTGATCCTGTTGGTGCACCACGCTTCAGCGTGGAGTTTTCATCCATTTTAGCATCATGAGAACTGACTATCTAGGCGGAGCATTTGCGGTGGAATATGAGATTTCATTACCTTAGTAGCATCATTAAATGCATAAGGAAGTCTATTGGTATAGCACGTAAATGGATTATCTTGTACCTCGTTTTTGCACTCGGGGGAGTTCTTGGGTGGTGAGATAAAATTTTCTCCATTCGGAAAACCTTAAGCGGTTTTTGTAGCGACCATTTCAATTTTAGGTGTCCCCGGGTGGTGGAAACATAGTCTCATTGAAATGTGATCTGCGAATACGGCGATAAAAAGATCACTAGTAGTCGGTTCAAAGAACCTAATGATGGACGGTGAATTAAACCCAACATAAATGCCCAGACGGCGTTGGGGACCCATTTTAGTTCTTTTGGTGGTCGCGATAGGCACTGTCTTACTCTAAACGAGGTCGCGTAAATGTAAAATGTCAATTCATAACCGAACCATTTGAAGGGAGATTGTAGGAACTAGCCGGTGGGGGGCGCGATCTTATTAGGGCAGCGCATGCAAGCGGCATGACCCATGCTGTATCGTTGGTCGTTCTCAATAATGAAGTGCGGGCATGGTTGTATATGTTTAATCAAGGATTACGCGATCCATTTTGAGTATGAACATATGCGTCGGATGCCGACCTCGTTAAGTGAAGCACATTATGTATCCAAAACTCTTTGATGTAAATTCGGCATCATCATCCTTATCACATTTAATTGGATAATCGGAATTGTGCCCGAAGCATAATCTGCATAGTAGGCGTGCAAAGGTGACATTCGGCGTAGATAATAGACAAACGCTAGGACCATCTAAGGGATCGTCCATGAGTATCATAAAATATCAAAATGGTTCACTTTGTGGTTGTATTGGTCATAAATATCTTTGAATTCTTTGCAGGAATAAAGGGGATTCAAGATCAACCTTTGTTATAGAAGGTTTGATAATGAGTTTTCCTTGTGAACAACCTTCACAATTATAATCTTTGGACAACAATACCTTTGTATCTTTTAAAGGGTGCCCTTTTGTATTCTGGATTATTTTACGCATCATTGTAGCGCCAGGGTGACCAAGGCAATCATGCCATAATCCAAACTGATCAGGATTTACCAATCTCTAAGATATGGTGGAGTAGGTTTCAATGGCCTTAATCATGACACAATCTGAGCCCATAGAAGAAGCTTCTAGCTTCTCATGGATAATCTTCGAGGAGCCGTCTTATAGAGAGTAATGCCAATATATTCTTTATTTTGCTCATAAATAGTCTCAACATGGTACCCATTACGGCGTACATCTTTGAAGCTAAGTAGATTCCTTTTTGATCTACTGCTTAGAAATGCATTCTCAATATGCAGGATGGTACCTTTTGGCAAAACAATTGTGGCATTCCCGAAACCATCAATAATCGGAATAGGATAAGATATTGTATGGACATGTGTCTTACGTAATGTCATACTCGAGAAAAATTTGAGCTACTACGAAATATGGTATGCGTTGATCCACTATCAAGTAAACAAACATCTTCCTTTTTCTCGAAAGTGTTTCATTTTTATTTATGTTGACGACTTGGTGTCAAGTATCATAAAATTTTCATATTAGTTATAGGGTCAAATAAAATTTCAAAATAATAAATATTATGCTCAGAGTTCGCTAAGCGTTTCATTGCATAACCATATTAAAGAACAATAAAAGGTAATACATTTAAAGAAAAAACAAGCCCAGAAAGAAATTATTAGAATCATAAAATTCGAAATCAGATGTCATCCGCGGTCGATGCTTCATCTAAAGTAATCGAGTCCTCGAAATCGGGAGCATCGAGGATGCATTTGCTACTTCGAGGAAGCAGAGAGTCCTGAAGTATTGTTGGCTTCAATAGTGGTTATAGCGGCGGGATTAATTTCAATGGCGTGAATTCACCACGTTTGCCGTATTTTAAGATACGGTATAGATCAACAAAGTGCTTTGGCGTGCAGCAGTGCGTGACCCAGTGCCAGTCATGCCCTGGCGATGGCAAATCGCTCATTAATCACCCCTTGCGCTTCTTTTTGTCATGATTCGGGCCAAAGTTAGATTTCCTAGGGCGGTTAAATTACGCCGCATAGGGATTATATTCTTGCTGCGGCTCGTAGCCTTTAAAATGGCCAGTAATTTTCTCGAGTTTGCATGTGCTTCAGAGCAATACTTTTGAGCTAAGCGAGGTCTAAGATCATGATTTTTGGTAATAATTCATTAGTTTGCTCAACGTGAGAAGCACGAAAATTAAATCGGTATGTGGCAAATTGGCGTTACTTGGGTATTCTTTGTTGCGATACAATATTCGAAAGCTTATGGAAGGTGGAGAAAGTTTTTCTCTAACGATTCGCATCGATGAACGTCTGCATGCATCGGCCAGAAAGCGAATCAATCATGAGTTATAGTCGAACTGCGATTTAAAATCTTGTAGTGCGAGATTTTGCGATCATATTGTGCTTGAGGAAGGATAACGATCTTAGTATGATGTACATTCTTGACCTCTTCCTGAGTTTGAGGGTCTCGAGCGGATAAATATTGAGTCTGCGGGGCTAAATGCAAATGACGACAGAATAAAAATCGGTGCATTGCTTCTCTTTTGCATTTGGGTTTGCCGTCTTACGTAATTCTGCGTTAAGCAGATTTTGCCCTTGGAAGTGCATTTCCATGTCAAGGCACCAGGATAGATAATTATTTCCACTCACTTCGAGGAATTGGAATTTGGGCTTTTCAATATTTTCCATAATTCTTGCAAAACAAATGAATCCTTAAATTAATTAGAAGGATTTTCAAATATCCACCGCCACTTTAGGAAGCGAAAAGTACTTAGGTTGGAAATTTGACGAGCCAGAAAAGAAAAAAAAAAGAAGAATTGATAGAAGAAGATGAAGTATAAGTTGATTAATAAAAAAAAAATACTCACTTGCACAAAATATTTACTCCAATTAGGTAGATCTTCGTGCGTAACGTATTATAAAATGTGCGTTGCGAGAATATAATAGAGAGAATAGAGATTAAGAAAGTAGATAAACACGAAAAAGATGGTAGAAGTAGGAGAGCAATTTTATTTTTTCACTTTCATTCTCTTATATACATTGAATAGGGAGATGGGCATTCATACGTAGAATGTAGGTTACGAATGTGCCATAATAGGTACATTAAATATACATTGATGTATATAGGTTACGAATGTGTAGGTTACGAATGTATAGGTTACGAATGTGTCATAATAGGTACATTGAATATACATTGATGTATAGGTTACGTTGAATATAATGAATATTCGTCGTGTATTTCGCCAACAAAGTAAGCTTAAAAACAATTCAAAATAAAAAATACTTCATTTAAAAATTTATTTATAAATATAATTACATTTGAAATGTATGAAAAATTCACATCCATTTATAAAATAAGTCACATCGCATTAGGTTAATGACACTTATTTGTCGATCATTTGTAGCATCAATAGCAAGAAAATAAAAATACGATATACGTTTAAGAAAATATTTTAATCACTATTTTACATTTGATGGGAAAATATCATGGATCCATTCATGTTTTGATAAATTTAAGTTAACGTATGTCGATCATTAGTCTTGAAACTACCAACGTGATCGATCTGCGATCTCTTGTTATTTAAATTCCAATCTTTTAAGCATCTTCTTCTTCGATTGCTTGGGTGACAAATTACATCCGACTTTTCTTAACCCGCTCTTCCACTGCACTAAGCGGCTTACGATGCGATTGTACTCACAAACACGATTAATACATCACGTGCAATAATAGATAACATAGGGTATTTTATTTGTTGTTTTTTCTACCATTTTAAAATTTCAAAATCTTCATTGTCTTCAAATGAAATTGTTTCTACACTAAGATATTTATCTATATAGATTGTATTATTTGGAGAATTAGTTGTTGCCTCTTTTTTATACTTTTAAATATTTCTAAAGGGCTTTTATAAAAAGACGAGGGGCTTGTCGTGGATGATGATTTTTATCTCGAACTAATATCATTTCCATATTTTCTTTATAAATATTATATAAAATATATAATAACAAATTTACTTCATTTTTAATTTCTTAAATTTTTATTTGATCTTCATTATTAAATAACTTGCAACTATTCATCTTGAGCATCAAATTTTAATCTAGGGTCACTGAGAATTAAACGATATAATAAATCAAATGTGTTCTCCCCAATATTTTTAATCTTTTACATCATTGCAAAAATTGTATCATTAAAAATTTCATAACTTAAATAATTTTGTGAAGTACCATATAAATCTTAGTTATTTGCATGGCCGATGTGAAGTTGGATAACACATAGTCTGAAAAAATATTTGTTGAAGTATCAAAATTTGAAAAGATCTTGTAGAAGGTTCATGATAACCATTATAATCATTTAATACATATCGCTATTATTATTAGATAGTTTACATTCATATAATTGTACTACCTTTTTATATTTTGTAATATTTTGTAAAAGCTTATAAGTATAATTCCATCTAATTTGTATATCTAAACTTATATTTTTTCTTTTCATATTTGCAATTTTGCAACAATAAAAAAATAATTCATGTTTTTTGCTGGAACAATTAATATTATATGCAATGTTTCTAATTTTTTCTAATGTACTATCAACTTGTTTTAATCTATCTTTTACAATTAAATTTAAAATATGTGCGCATGTAATGCTACGTGAAATAATTTTTGCATGAGGATTCTGCTGTTACCAAATCTTTTTAATCTTTGTATTACGGCATGTTATTAAAAGCATTATCTAATGTTATAGTAAATATTTTATCACAAATACCTAAATCTATAATTTCATCATTTATTAAAGTTGCTATATTTTCACCGAAAACATATGGGTATTTATTGTTTTAAATGAAATTATTCTTTTATTTACTTGTCAGATTTATTTATACGCTATAATGACGATGTCATCAAAAAGTCTCTACATGTTAAAGATGTGGAAATATCGGATGTTAAACAAATTTTCCTCCCTAAATTTGCAAAATATTTTTTTAAAATTTTCTCTTTCACGATTTTAAATTTTTCATAATACCTCTTTTAACATTATTCGGGACCCGACCTTTGAATTAAAGATGTCAAATGTTTGAATTGTTTGAATATTCGTAGGTTTTATCGTATTAAAGGTTGTTCAACTCTTATTATGTAATCAATCATTCATTCCGACACGAAGACTCATCATAAGATTTTTTTAAATTTCGCATTAAATGCTCTATAATTGCGTATAATTTTACAATATCTACGTTATCTTGCTTAACACTTTGTTCATTATGTCTTTTAGATGACTTGTGTCGAATTTGATCCTGTTAAGAAGTTTGTTACAAATTTTACATTTCTTTTATTTAACATTTATTATTTTCTAAAGTATTTATATTCTATAAAAATTTCATATATTTGAACTAATTTTTGTGATGATGCACATGGACTAGGAAGAAGATGCATGCATTATCCATATTAAAATTATTAATAAATATTATACAAAAAAATGAATCAAAATAAAATGCAACAAACAAATAAAAAATAAAGTGGAGAAATATTCTTTGATTGAAGGATCAATAGAAATTAACTAAAATCAGAAGTGTTGAAATCACAAAGTCTCTTGATTTGCAATTTTACCACCAATAATATCATGTAATGAAGAAGTAAGAAGAAAAACAATGAAGAAAATGAAGTATTAAAAAATGTATAGAAAATTGAGTGATGTGACATGAGGAAAATGAAATTAAAGACTAATTTGATGAAAATGATAGCAAATGTATAGTATTTATAGAAAAAAAAGTGAAAAAGTGAAGCTAGGGAGGGAGGGAGAAGAAAGGGAGAAAGAGGGGGGGTGGGGGTGAGGAGAATGAAGCTTGGGCTGAGTGAAGAATTTGAGTCATGGTAGCCAAAATTTCTTAAGCACCATATATATATATATATATATATATATATATATATATAAATGCTATGATCTTGTTATTAAATATATGTTTAAAAAAATATTATTATATTTGATATTTATTTCAATCATATAATCTAAACCAGACTTTGAATCATCTAAATCTTAACATATATTGAATCAATCTTTATTATCATTATATTTTTCAAATTCATTTCTTGTAAGTTAAAAGGAAAAAATTGTTCATTTCTACCACAATGGAATAAAAGTACAAATAAATATAATTAAGGTTAAATAAAAAAAACCTAACAAACTCAAGGGACAAATGTACTTTCATGGCCTATCGTGTCTAATTCATGTGATAAAATGTTTAAGTTTAAAAAATATAGGATATAGGAAGGAAATAGATTCCGGGTTTGAGTTTTAATGGAGATAGTTTATTACACTAAATATATATATATATATATATATATATATATATATATATATATATATCTCTCCATATATATATCATTTATAAAATGATTCTTAAATAGCCTTTGTGAATATTACACGTTTATAGTGAATAATTATTACAGTGCATTAATGTATAACACCCTATATATATGGGTTTTACAAGAAGAATGAAAATATAGTTTTCTTAAAATTCTCATTACTTTATTTTTCTTTTCTTCTGTCTTTCAACACGTTGTCTTACAAGGCTTGAACAATGCAGAATTTAGCTCAAAAATCAGAACTGAGATCTCCAGACGATATTCTGAAATGTAAACAAGAAAGGTACATTTAATTTCATAGTCGAAATTTTTTGAAATTGTTTTGGACTTCAATTTAAGTTTAAAGCACGAAGTTTTGAACTCACATTGTAAAACTGATAAGCCCCTACGTTGAAATATTCAAACTGGGCTTGAAGATAAAGAAGAATTATTTTCTTTTCTGAAATCAAGCTTGAAGCCTGCGTTTGGAATGTTCAAGCCTAAAGCTTGAAGAAAACAAAAAAATTGTTTTAGTGTTTGATTTGAAAAAAGGAAGCGCTATCCATGCGAGGAATACGTAGTAGACCTTAATATTCTATTAGCTATCATATTAGTGAAGGCTGAAAAGTGAAAATCTAATTAGAAGGATCAAGTGATCCTCAAGGATGAGTTTGAAAAACGATATGATCGTGAAACATGGGTTTAGAAACAGTCATGGTGGTTCATTTATGACTACAAGATTTCAAGTCGGTTAGTGACTACAACTTCGGCCTTGTTTAAAGTGGGTTCTGATTCAGAAATTATGTGGAGAAAAGAGATTACAGCTGAGGACATGCTTGAGAAAACATACACCACTTTTCATGCCTCTAATATGCTCTTGCCAGTGACAATATAGGAAGCGTTGTTTACCAAATACGTATGATTGTTATCATCCTCTTATCACATTTGACCAATAATGAGCGCTATTCTTGAAAAACCACTGATCTTAGGCCTCTTGGATCTATACCATTGCACAAACCAGTGCTCATTCTAAAGATTATGTAAGTAGGCGTGGGCATGGAGCTTGTGGATAAATATGGATATAAGTAGAGTCGTGAGTCCTTATAATTCTTGGAATCGGGGTAATTATAATCAGTCTCAAAACAAGAACAATGCACTCGACCAATAGGAAAGTTGGATGTTTGAAGAATTCCATGAGCGGGGTACGCCAAAGGTTTATGAGACTAAGTATTACAGATGTGGAATGAAAGGTCCAGCTGATCTGTGCACATTTGTCGTGGCTTATTTGGTTGACCTTTATCGAGCCTCCATGAAGGAAAGACAAACAAATTGAAGTAATTTTATTGACGGAAAGACCTTGTGGTCCATGATGATCCTTTCCTTTGATGATGATGGTGCCGATTACCTTTGAAACATTTTGATGTTTTGCTGATTTTTTGAAGATCCAGTACGGAAAAATTAACCCCATTTGATTGGGGATGACAATGTGTGCTATGATTGCGACATATGATTATCCTGTTACTTTTTTTTTTATGTTATTTCATTTTCCATACTGTTTTTCCATACAGTTATCTATAATGCGAACTTTGATTTTCTATTTACATTTTGTTTTTATTTTGAAGATATTCGGATATCATCAAGTGATCAAGTCATACCATCTGTTGGTGATACATGTCTTCTTGACGTACCCTGACCACGATCTTGTGGGATAGAAATGTTACTCCAACCATTAGCTCAATCAATCTTCTACCATACTTATCTCGGGTCTGTTAGCACGATTGAGAGCTCAGACAAAGCCACCATTATTCTAGAAGGCCTTAAATTGGAGGTGAGGATGCCGCTGTTATCAATCTGTGAAAGACCCATGAGTTTAAAGATATTCGATCGAAATGGATATCATAATGACTATGATCATAATGCAAATGGTATTTACTCATTACTTCTAATATTTCAAGGCAAAAATGTATCTTGGAATAATTACCTTCTTTATCCTTAATGGGTTATATCAGAACCAATATTAGATCATTCAGATCTTATATTTAACCATGACCAGCCCAATGACTCAATGCATTTTACTTTGGCATGATGACTTGGGCATCCGGAATTTCCATGATGTAAAATGTAGTTCAAAATTCTAATGCATCCATTAATATGAACCAATTTAGTAAGCGATGCGTTTATACTTGTGTTATGTTCGAACAAATTAATTATTAGACCATCTTTTCTGAAGGTTACATTTGAATCCCCACTTTTCTAGAAACATACTTCAAGAATGTTTTGAGGCACATTCACCTCATTGGACCTTTTTAGATTGTACATGGTTTATTGATGCGATCGCTCTCGATGGTCTCATGTATGCCTTCCTTTTATTCAGAAATGTTGCCTTTGCTGAATTATTATTGGCTCCAAATAATTAGGCTTCGAGCACAATTCAGCGATGCCTATCAAGACAATTGTCTTGATAATCTTTGGTGAATTCTCATCTCAACATTCCTTGATTATTATGTTGCCCAGTATGAATGTTCAACATCTATAATTATTCATGTTCATTCTCGAGAATGGGTTGGCTGAATATTTTATCAAACGTGCGCAATTGAGATTCTTTAGACCATTACTAAATCCAAATTGCCTTTATTGGCATGGGGACGTATATTATATATCATGATTTAATTAATAACCGTCCTTTGACGATCCCAGTTTATAACCATTCTGACTTATAAGTTATTAACCTATCAATACCACATTTGCGAGTTTTTGGTTCTTGTTGTTATGTTCAATTGCTTACCATCGACTAGGATTAGATTCTCAGCCTTCCAGTCTTAGGTATTTCTGTTGGCTTTCAATGCATCCCATTATAGTCACTCATCTGAGCCTCTTATGGGGGAATTTACTACTTATCAATTTATGATTGTCACTGGTGAAAATCTGCTACGCCGTGGGGGAGATAAGCCAATTCAGAATGGCGAGAAATTACATGGAATGGAGTCATCTTTATCTCACCTTGATCCTGTCTGAAGAATGGCAGAAAATTATGAAGGCAGTCATCTTTATCTCACCTTGATCACAGTACAAAGCAATCGAACTAGAGAAGTTTAGAAAATAATTCATTACGAGGTCTTCTTGAATCGATTGCCTTATCAGCTTTTATTGATTCAACAAAAGTTACAAAATCACATATCACAGTGCAAATATAAAATGAGTTGAAATCCCAACGGGGAAAATTACAAGCGACATAACAAATGAACTAAGCCCACTGATTAAAATGTGGAAGACCTATTGGCTCCAAGAATGATTCCTTGAAAAAGGAAAAGTGTTATATCTACAAACTCTGAAGAGCATATAGCTTATTAAGCCCAGTCGATGAATAGTAGCCTACGGGAGAGACCAGTCAAAAGAGTTATCTCTTAATGATCATACGTTTATAACAATGAAGAATCTCTGTCAATTATCTACATAGGAAGAATATGAAGGATGAAATACTACCATCGCAAAATAATGCTTTTCTTTCCAAGTGGCTATGGACATCATAAAAATAATTAGAAGAATCAAAATTAAATGTGAATGAATGCTGACCGTAGAAGCAGTTAGATTAAAATGGAAAAGAAGCAATCAAAGCGAATTAGATCTTGGCTAAATGAGAGGTATTTGAATCGATGGTTAGTACCTACCAATCATACAACTTTGTTGAATCATCGATGTTCAGGTCTTTGTCTGGCAGTGAATAGCTAATAGTCACGATCTAAAAACAGCCTTGCATTGGTTTCTCGCAAAGACCTGGAATTGACTATGAGAGCCATATTCAAGTAATGGGCCTTAATCATTAATATTTGATAGTTACTTGATCTGAAAAGAAGGATTGAATATGCGTTTGATGGATATAGTCACAACATATTTATGTGAATCTCTAGATGCTAATGTATGGCAGCTAAATCTGAATAGATTAAAAATTTGCACAATAGTGAAGGGTTTTAATTATACGAACATAATATTAAATCAATTTATAAGATCTTTATATGGATTCAAAACAGTCTAAGTGAATGTAATTATACATCTGGTTGAAACCAGAATTATTTATCCGAAAGAAGATATTGGAGACCATTCAACAACATCACATGTGTTTTCAACTGCTAGAAAAGCAGAAAGTAGTTAAGCGATCATCATGATTATATTCTTGGAATGATTCAAATTGGTTAAGGACCAAAACAACCAACAGGCTAATATTGGAAGAATTTGAGATAAAGTCTTTGGAAATAAGATGTTGTCATAGGCTGAGATAAGTATTCTTTGAATGTGTGTGATGATTAAATCATTAATCATATCTGAAAAAGTCACAAAATATGATTAAGTCACCATGATTCCCCATGGTTGTTAGGTCCTTGAAGTAATAAGATCATTGCATTTCAAGGAAAAAATGAAGAATTACTTGATCTTGAGTACCATATCTTGTTGATCAGTTTTTTCATGTATCCTTACAGTCTGCTGAAACCCAGACTTATTCCTTTCTAGTTCATTATTCCTTAAAATCATTCAAAATCAACTCAAAAGCATTGAGACCAGATCAGAAACACTCCTCGTGGAATGTCTCAGTGGGACCCAGTGACATGGGATGTTTTGTTCAAAGCGTGACCCAGGTAATTGGCTGTGAGGATGCGGATCATCTTTCGGGACCCTCCTGGCTACGATCTGGCAGAATATATGTACTTATAGAAATACTACCAAATATTAAGGTCGATTAATAACGATGGTGGCCTCGCCTGATATTCATAAATACTTGCAATGCATGAAGCTATTGAAAGTGTGTTTGGTTGAGATGGGTAAATCTGACACATGGAAGAATCACATGTAGTTATCTCTATTAAAATAATCCAAGTATTATATCAGAGACAATGTTGCATGTATTGCGCAAATCAAAGAGGATATCATAAAGTGATTGTTAAGCACATTTACTTGAAAGTTCTACTTCTGCTTGAACGAAAAGATGGTGAGGAATTGATGTGCAACAATAGTCAATAAATAATCTAGCATATTTCTTTACTAAAGCCTGCCTTACATGACAAAACACGACAGTGGCGTGCACCGACTTAAAGACCTTCAATTAAAAGACCTTCAAATTGAAGTTGGAACACAATATACTATGTCACTACTAAGTGGAGTATGGAATAAAGATATTAGATAATCGTATTCTTTTTCCCATCTGCCTAGATTCATTCCACTTGGTTTTATCAGGTTTTAATGAAACAAAGACTAACAATCTAAATATGGTCATTCAAAGGGGAGTGTTATAAATGATTAGCTGATAACTGTGAATGACCACACATTTACCGGTGAATAATTATTACGGAATTAATGACTGTAACAATATATATATGGGTTTCTAGAAGAATGAAAATACAATTTTCTTCTTAAATTATCTTTATTATCTCTTTTCTCTCTTCTTTATCTTTCAACAATATATATATATATATATTCTCTAAAACATTTTATAGAGCCCCCCATATGGTTACCAATTGCCGACAATCAAAATAGGGATTTTCTTTATCTTAGCATAAAAGGGTATCCTTGGAAAGTGGAACAAAGTCAGCAAGGGAGGAAATCAATTTTTGAGAGAGAGGCGCGTCTTAGGGGAGACCATTTTGGGATTAGTGGAGAGCAAGCAAACAAGGGTTTGTAGGTTAAATTTCACTCTTTGCTTTGGGGTTCCAAGTACATTTATGTGTTGTTTATTCAAAGACGATAATGACCACACATTTAAACCCATATTGATTTGTCTATTATTTAGCCCATGTTATTCCTCATTCATTCTTCCCATGATTCTTGGATTTTAATCCTTCCATGTTTATATGGACCTCGCATTTTCATATGCATTCCCATTCGATAGCGAGACTCACTTTTTATTTTTATTTCTTTGAAAAAAACCATTTTAAAAGAAGAAAGTTTTTGGAAAAAAAATAAGAAATAAAACCCTAGTGTGACTCCTTATTCAGGAAAAGACGTGTCCACGAAAAACAAGTCCGAATTTGAAGGTCATGTTACCTTTCGGGAAGGTACGGTAGTGAGTCGTAACACCCCTCTAAGCCCGTATAAAAATGATCTTTACTAAACAAGTTTAGGAAACTATGACAATTAATAAATTGATTACGAATATCAATAAATCATGTAGATGACACATAAAGAGCAAAATTAAAGAGAATAAATGTGTATCTTGGTGGCGAATCGAAAGCGCTATCAATAAAAAAATCATGTTAGTTCGATGCAACAATATAGAATATTCACATTAAAAAAAAAATGGTTATAGATTAGAAGTCGAATTATTTGTTAAAATGATACATGAGATGTCGGGCCCCACCCGAGCCCATTTATATGTTACACAAATTAACTCCACAAGATTCCATTTTATAGGAATTATAGAATTAATCATGTGTTTGAAATTTTGAAATGGAAGTTTTGGAAAATTGAAAGTTTAATTTGAAATTGAGAATTTTTGAATGAATTTGAAGTTTATAATCTGAATTGGGGATTTTGGGAAATGAATTTTTAAATTAAGAACTTGAATTTTTTATAAATTTGAGATTGGATTTAGAAATTGAGATATTTGAATTTTTTAAATTATGAAATTTTTGAATTTGGGATTGAGAAATTGTAAATTTGAAATTTTAAACTTTAAAATTTGAAATTGGAAATTAAGAGACTTCGTATTTTTAGATTATGACACTTAAATTTTTGAAATTGAGAATTTTGTAAATTGAAAAAAAATTAAAACTTGGAAAAAAGACGAAATTGAAAATTAAGGGAATTGAATTTTAGAGTTGAAAAATTGAATTTTAGAAGATGAGAAAATGTGAATTTGAATTTTTTAAATTGGATATTTAAATTTTTTTAAAAATGAGTAACAGTGGAATTTAGTACTTGAATTTTTATAAGACTTGAATTTTAAGATTAAATTGAAAAAACAATTCTAGAAACGAAATTGACAAATTAAAGGTGGAAATTTGACTGCCAAAAGAAATGATGTTAATACGCGACCAAAGGTCACGAATGACCCAAATGTTTATTAAACCAATCCCAATGGCTGGGTCTAGATTGCTAAACCCCAATCAGTTTGGTCTAAGTAAATAGGTTTGTATTAGATTGTACATTTAGACCTGGTGACAGTTAGCTCAACTAATAAAAATAACTAATGAGTTGGACCTAATTTGATGAGCCTGTAATTAACGGGGCTTTCAAACTAATTATCGCGCCACTTAATTCGTGTAAACTAGTCGCTTAAACTAATGGGTTGGACCTAATTTGATGAGCATGGACTAATGTGCTTAAACTAATGGATTGTGCCTAATTTGATGAGCCTAAACTAATGAGTTTGGCCTAGACTAATGAGCTTAAACTAATGGGTTGAACCTAATTTGATGGGCCTAAAGTAATGAGCTTAAACTAATGGATTGGGTCTAATTTGATGGGCCTAGAATAATGAGTTTAAACTAATGGGCTTGACCTACTATGTCACTGTAATTAATGGGTCGCCAATTATGTCGCCCAGACTAATGGGCTCAATCCGTTACGCAGCCCAATTACGTTGCGCCAATTAATGACTAACTAACGAAATAACCCACTGCGGTTTCTGCATCAGCCGGTACTCGAACTAGACCTCGGACGTACCACTATCAGCTTTGTAATTAACGAAGCCGCCTAATTTCAATATTTAATTTAACCCTAATTCAAAATAAAAATTATAACATTCAATCATGCTACCAAAATTAAATAAAAATTATGTTAATTAACAATTCAAAAAAATGATACCTTAGGGTAAATTCAAATATTATAAAATTTAATTTCCCATTATTTAAGACTAATTTCATATATTAAAATCTAAATTACATAAAAAAAAAACTTATAATTTAATATTTGACAATCTAAAGTCCATGCAAAATTTTCAAGTTAAATATTAACACATAAAAATATAATTACACAAATAACACAAATAAAACTCAAATACAATAAAGTAAGATAAAAATGTAAGATTCAAGCTAATTACATAAGTTTCATCAACAATAATTTTTCACAAGTTTCAATTAATAGCAATTTTTCCATCCATTACATATAATCTCATATAAATATAAAATAATAAATAACAAAATTCTACAAATATATACATGTGTGAATTTTATACTAAAGAAAATGTGTAGTGGGTGTTGACAAAAATGACAAAATAAATAAATAAATAAAAAAAAAAGTATAAATATTTTACCTTTGTGATTTTTGTCTTTAATTTCTTTGAGTAGAAAGAAATAAGAGGAAACTAGGATGGAAGAAAAGAAGAGACGGAGGAAGGAGAGAAATAAGAGAAGAAGAAGAAGAGAGGAACAGGAGGAGAGAAAGAAAAAAAAAAAGGAGGAAACCATGTGGGATGGGTGGAGAGAAAATAGGAAGTTGGGGAACAAAGCTTGAAAAAAAAATAATAATACAAAAACAAATCAAGTAAAATTTAATAATAATAATAAAAATAATGTGTGAGTAAATTCTGGGGTCTAAGGCTATTAACAGGTACAATGTTCTCAACTTATATAAACTCAGCTTTTACTGCTAGATCTCGGGATTCTTATCACTTTTTAGAGTGAGATCCACAAAAAAAATGTCAGAATATTATGATCCAATGACTGAAAAGTGTTAGAAATTTCAGCACTGTAAAATATAACAAATCAAGTAGCATATGAACATTTAACACGGTTTGCAAGAAACCGAGTGCCGTAACCCGGCTTCACAGATCAAGTCTGGTTGATGACAATCTCCTTAAGACAATACTACCGTAGTGGTGCAAGCTTCGAAGTCTTTAGCAATTTGTCTCCGTGATGAAATGATCTCCAACAACGAAAGAACTCGTTTGTCGGGCCAGTCGAACCGAACTATTTACGTAACTGTCTCTCTCATATGAAATGAAATGAATGAATGTATGTAAATTTTTGTATATTAAAATGAAAGAAGGTGTGGTCTTTATATAGACTTGTTCACGACTGTTCGGTACAGTCATGAAGCTTGGAAGGGTCATGTCTGTTCGGCGAACAATCATGAAGCTTGGAAGAATTCGGTATGCGATTCGCGAGCGGTCCTTGGGGAAAACTGGAAAGTCGTGTCTGTTCATGGCGGCAGGAACCGCAGTCAGCGTCTATTTGGAGAAGGCATCGGTCCAGTGGCGGTAACCTCGCCAAGAATCTGTTCCCATCCGTCACGGGGCCAGAGCTTCGCGAGAACGCGGCTGATTCACCGTTTTGAGGGTGATGTTTGGAGGCAATTTCTAATTCATGTAATAGTTTGAGCAACTCAATATATAATATTCGTTTCCTCATTAAGAGAACACATTCCCATGGACCCACGAAAAGCTTTGTGGGACCCGATGTAGTGCAAATACCGAGATAACTAAATTATTGTGCTCGAGCCCATTTTAAACAAATCCCACAACATGAATGAAGTGGTGAGATTAATCACGAATGGCGTGCGACACTAAGAGAGAGTTCGGTTGGAAATTTTCTGTATAGAGGAAGGTAACGGCGTGAACCTTCCTTGTGAAATGCTATCGGGGTTACTGATTGATAAGTGAACATGATGTCTTGAACTGTTCGATCATTTATTAAGCAGGCAATAACATTGCCTTGAGAATCTTTTCTTGACCTGATTGGTTCTCATGGTTGTATTTCATTTTATTTTTGAACAATTCTGGTTTTCATGAGTGCTCCTAGAGAATGTAGCCTATCATTCTCATAGAGCAGTGATTCTCACTTACATAGGTGACTTCTTATGCCAAAAGGTATTACTGTATACCCAGCATCTTTAACAAGTGCCGAATCATTAAAAGCGCCATTTGCATATTAATATTTGCCAGGCATCACCTAGCCGATTATAGGAATGAGTAGGAGATTTGTTATAAAGTAGTGAATGTGATGAGTCACCTGAGGGTCGGTTGTCCCTTTGAACCTAGATGTTTGGGATCTCCAATCAGCTAGGTTGGGTTGCCACGTCACAATTCTTTAAGGTGCATGGGACTTCGCCCATTCCTCGATGATTGCCTTGCTCTACGGGTCAAACCTTTGGTTCACTTTGGATCCATAATGTTCTCTTGTATATGTATTCAATGGTCATAATACCATTAGAGAGAAGTTGTCTTGGTGGCTATGTCTTCCCGACGAATGTATCGAGACAATAGTTATATATATGACTCTGTGCTCTTCCAATTCTTCGATTGACTATCGCATGATGAATCGGATAACGAGCCACGAGGTTGTAGCCATATTGGAATATCTTCTAAGAAATGTGAAGCCACTGCAGCTATTTCACTAGCTTTATCTAGTGCGATAAGACTCAGATTCCATCGTGGATCTAGCAGCAGTGCACGTTTGTTTAGAAGATTTCGAGACAGCTGCCACCAAGTGTAAATAGATGGCCACTTGTGGACTTCGGAGTCTTTTGGTGTCGGATCGATTAAGCATCACGAGTATCCTTCAGCTGCTTGGATATTTTGGGCCAGGTACAATCCATAGTTTTGGGTGTATTTCAAGTACCTCGAAGACTCCTGCTATTGCCTTCAATGGTGGGACTGGATTGCTTGTGTATCTACTCAGTTGCGGCTTGCGTAAGCTATGTCTGGGTGATCTGAGTTCATGACATACATCGGTACGCGATTGCTTGTGCATATTCTTTGACTGTGAAAGACTTTTGCCATTATTTTGAATAGATGTAGATTTACATCTGAGTGTTCTCATTGGACTACTATCATTTGTTTAAATTTCTTGAGAATTTTCTCAATGTAATGTGATTGGGATAATGTTAGTCCATCGATGTTTTGAGATCTTTATTCCAGTATAACATCGGCCCAACACCTAAGTCTTTCCTTTCAAACTTATTGTTGAACATTTCCTTGGTAGTTTTAATGATTTCATTGTGCTACCCATGATGAAATATATCATCGACATAGGAGCGAATAATGACAAATCCACGTTCGGTGTTCTTAACATACTTTGCACATTTGTCACACTCGTTGATTTTTGAATCCATTAGTCATCATTACCTTTGTCGAATTTCTCATACCTTTGCATTGGTGCTTGCTTTAATCCATAAAGGTTAACAAGCCGACAAACTTCTTTTCTTGACCTAGAATAATAAACCGAGCAGGTTGTTCCATGTAGATTTCTTCATCCGGTCACCATTTAAGAAAGTTGTCTTTACATCACGTTGATATCTAGAAGTTGTGTATAGGCTGCGTGGCTAGTAACGCATGAATGGATGATATTCTTCAGTGAATGGGTATATCAAATAGTCCAAGCCTTCTTTTTGTAACCTTGATAACGGTATGGCTTTATATTTATCAATAGATCATCTGCTTTCATTTTCTTCTTGAATATCCGTTTTATATCCTAGATGCTTCCCGTTCTTATTCGTATCTTTAATTCTATTCCCAAGCGTAAGGTAAGGTTGTCTAGCATTATGTACTGTGGGGAATCCGCAGTCTCTCCACAGTGGTCTAAATTTGTTGATAAAGTAGGAAGCCTTCTCCCATAGTGTAATTTAAAAGGGAATTATGGGGTTGTGTTGTTTGATTGAATGATTGATTGATTTATCATTTTAAAATAGAAAAGATGATTCTTTGGGATTCTTAGGTTTACTACGCTATGATCACGTAATTCCCACCTCTTATTTTACCGGTCTCATCAGAATTATTGATAATGGTCTTCGATGGAAAGATTTATCCTTAAATGCTCTTTTGAAAGAAAGATGATTGAATGATGTTAAGCACTTGTTCCCGATTAATTCGGACTCTTGGCTTGCATTTTACCATGTCCCGAGCTGCGATGTCTGGGGATCTCTCGTTCTACGTTGTCGAGAGGATAACAAGGATTACACGGTTTTGACAAGCGACTAACATCACCTGATCGATAATTATAAAAGAGGAATTGAGGGAATTTACCTTGATCTAGGTGAGTTTCCACCGTAGAACCCCAACATAGAAGTTTAGAACTCCATGGAACTTATAAGGTCAACCATAATTGAAGAGAATTTAGTCATAAAAAGAACTTTGAGAAAATCAGAATTCAATTGCAAAGCTAAGATGAAGAATCTGAGAATATTGAGAATGGAAGCGAAATATGAGTTCACTACTTGAAAGATTACATGTGCTTGAAATCCCAGAAAACCCCGGAAAAAATAAAGTCTTGACCCTGCATCCAACAAGTCTTCACCTCATTATGGAGAAGAACTCTTCTCCTATGAAAACCTAACCCCAGTGATCAAAAGCTGCCTTCTCCTTCTATCCTCTAGCTTTTATACCCCTCTCCAATGTGATCCCGCATTCAAAGTTGATTTACCAGTGTGCCCTTGCGTTAAGATCGGATTCCTACTCGATTCGAAGTAGTTGCTGGGTGTGCGGAGTGCGTGTTAGTGGTGTCTTGGAGTACACTTGACATTGTCACTTTTGCATAAGATTGTCTGGAGGCCACATGTTGAAGGTGTACCGGTACACTTTGGCCACTGTCACTTTTCTGCATAGGTGTACCGGTACATGTTGAAGGTGTACCGGTACACTTTGCTCTCTAGTGGCACTCGGCATTGTTGCAGTTCACGAGACTCTGATCGGTTACTGACATCATGATGATCCATATTTGCTTCCCGGACATAAATCTTTGTACAGTTATGCATTAGACCTGAAAGACCTGCACCTGAGTCAAAAAACCTGAGCAATTAAAAGTACCCCTCCTCCTGCACCAAATATTAAGTAGTGTGACTTGAATGTGCTAGGATTACGCTATAATTCTTTGCTCGATTGTGTATTCCACACCCCCGACTGCGTCTTGCTAGTCCCCAGCAAGATTTGGAAGTAGAAGATACCCCGCGGTTATGAATTCTAACAAGTGCGCTCGATACGGTTAAGCTTTGCAAGTTCACCGAAATAGCAAATATGAAACATAATACCTCCACTACTTTAAATACACCTGATATGACTCATTTAGAACTTAACCACGGAGTCTTAAGCAATGAACATAACAACAAGCTAACACAAATAAGCTATTCAAAGAAAGGACCATGGAATTGAAGAAAAAATAAGTGGTGACAAACATTAATTTGAAATGATCGATATTATAGAAGCGACCATTTAACATAAACCTGGAACTACTATGCATAAGTCGAAACAAATGTTTCTTGCTGCCTCTGATTAGTCAAAAGGTCTTAAGGTTTGTAATGACCATGGTACGAGAGCAGCGAAAAAGGAAAATGAACAAAAATGGGTGTTGGCATAACATGGGTGAGTCTGCGCGATTGCTGACACCACACAATCTAACTGTCAGCTCTTGCACAGCATCATCCTCATCATCTGCAGAAGAAAATGCATCCTCGTCGACGTAGTCATCCAGCTCCTCTGAATCTCCCTCCGAGTCGGAAGTGGCATCACAATCATGAGGTTCTCCTCGGAAAATATGACTCCGAGCTAGAGAGCACACGGTCGGCATACGTTTCCACTGAAATACATTTTGAACCACCCTTTGTTGTGCTCCATTCTCTTTAATGAGGATGAGCTCATAGATGCCCGAGTGCGTAGATGAAAGGTACACCAGGAGATATTATGGAAATTTGTGAAGGTGAGGTCTCGTGGATCTTGACTCGCTCTTGGCCTCCGTTTTGTTTGTAATAGGCCCCCCCGACACAAGGCTTCCTCTTTCATGGCCCGCCTCATTCTGCGGCTTCCTGAGGGCTTCGTCCTTGAGATGGGAATGGAACCATGTCTACTTTCATGCGAGGCTGCGAAGTCCTAAATCACACACCATATGAATTAGCATGTCGATAAGTTTCCACGGTCATAACCTCATATAGGCGGATTTGTTCTACGCTTTAGGAGATTTCTCATTGCTTACTTAGATTAGATTCTATCATGAATAATCTTATTCATCGATGCATGTCGGCTTGAAGGCTTCCTGTGCAATTCAGCTACGCCTGAAAGCCATTCATGGTCACGAGGTGAGTCACGCGTAACCTCGATGAACAAGGGCATGGAAATCGGTGATAGCCTAAATTAGGTAAGGTCGATTACGAGGGCGGCGAGGGCGGATATCTTTGTAGGAATGGTACATCAAATTAGGAGTAATCAGTGTCTGCTTACCCATCGCAGAGTGGTCTCACAGTGGGTCTCGGCCGTGATTTTCTTTCATATTGGTATAAAACTCCGAGGAAACAACCCAGTAGAGTAAATATCCACTGAACCTCGGTGCACCTGGCGCATGATACGTTCTTGAATAGCACCCCACTGATTGGATGAGAGTATAGAAATGCTCCCGACTTCACCTCTCATTAGTAGAAATCCCCTGTTCATGATGTTGGGCCCATTTTTTCTGCTCATTTCAGAAGCCTCATTGAGCTTATAGCCTGTATCTCGTCATCATCATCACTCTCGATACTTCCTCACTTTGGAGAAGATGAATCTATTTGCTTCCTTTGCCTTTCTTCTTAGGCGTGAGGGGCTCGATTTTCTTTTCTTCATTTAAGCTCCATAGAGGCTAGGCGCTTTCCTTTCGGTGTTCTTGGATCTTAATAGATATGGAAAGAATGCGTGATGATGCTAATTATTTACATATAAAACAATATCCTAAAAGCGTCTCAGGAAATCTTGAAATTTGGTCCGTGCAGAGACCCGGACATGAAATTTCCTCACAACCCATCTGTCGGTAGAGCTGAGCCACGGTAAGGGGAAAACCACGGCAAAACCACGAAGCGAGTCCATGTATAATAATGAATAGCCGCAAAATGTTCTCGGAGTGCAGAGGCTTACACCACGTGCGTACGATGAGTGCTTGAGTGCGAAAGAATCGGGCTGACGTGAACTCACGAAGCGGCTATTTCGAGGTTGAAGCGTGTGAGAGAGCGGGAACTGGGTTTTGCTTTGTGGGGAGTAAGGAGGTTGTGAATGCCAAGGTCTGAAAATGGATTAAAAGCGGATTTTTGCCTAAACACTGCCAGCATGTCTCTGGAAATTTGTTAAGTGATATGTCAGTACACTTTATTCTTGCCTGCGTAAAGGTGTCTTGGAGTACATGTTGAGCACACCTATTAATTGGCATTTTTCATATATATTTTGCAAATTTGGAGCAGTGAGTGCTTGCGTCCTTAAAATTTGTCCTTGTCAAACGCCTTCCATCAGGGGAGTTTCCTTTACATGCTCCCACCTTTCTTTGCTCATATTCTACCTGGCCCGACTATATTCACGGAGTTGGTCCTTGTAATTCCTTCTTTGAATATAAATCTTTCCATAGGGTCCCAGCTGCTTTCCGGTGATCGGGGTTCTTAGGGTTTGAACTAACAGCAACTTAAAGCTTCGAGGAGCCAGGTGCGAGAGAGAGCAATCACAGATTATGAGTGGATATAGAAATAATGACCTCCCAATCATTTTCAGTTATCTTGAGATGTTCCTCAAAGACTATGATGTGAGTTAACATGAGCTTATGCCAAATTGATGCACAAATAGAACCTGACGGGGCAAGATAAAAGTATGACGTTAGATGCAGTGGTTTGTGAAGTAATAAGGGCGAGGCAGCGAGAGGATAAAGTCAGATGAATATAAAGATTTTGTACATGCTTGTTAAAGGGTGTACATACGATGAGATGATGTGGAGTGTGTGAGATCATGTCACGGCTATATGCGTTGCGGGTCGAGTATTATACCTAAAGAGCCATAATTTGAAAAATTTGACCATACGAACATGTAACAAGCATAGTTGGGATTAAGCGATTTCACGCCCACCCATGACGAAACAAGCATTGCCCTCGATGCATAGAAACTAAGCATAGAATGGGAGACAGCATAGAAATTAGGTCCCCTATTTTTTTCTTTTTTTCTTTTTTTATTATTATTTTTTCTTTTTTTTCTTTTTTTTTATGTTTTAATGAATATAAAATGAAATAGAGACAATAGAATAAAATCTTTTGAACGAAAAATAAAACAAAATCAAAACTATACAACAAGTTGAGAGCAATTTACTTTGAAGGGAATCCTGGTGGCCGGATCTACCCGATCTCATATGCTCTTGAAGATTGAAATGCCAGAGAGTGGCAGGCGTTGACCATTGACTTGAGGACTTTCTAGTATCAGGATTTTCAATCTCCGCGGCCCCATTATGGATAAGCTTCTATATGATGAATGGGCCGGTCTGACGAGGCGAAGTTTTCACGAAATAAATTACAGCAAGGTGTACAATGGTAATTTTTGGTTTGGTTCGAATGTTTTAGAGCAATAGATTTGTCATGGAACAACGAGCCGCTCATAGTAGAATTCGGGAGCTTTCATGCGACTCTCGCATGATTCATCAAGCTCAATTTAATTTACTGACCAGGCACACACAACGAGTTAGATCAAAATTAAAAGTTAATAGCCCGGTATGCGGTGTTCCATTTCAAGCGGTAGATGACAAGCCTTTCCACCATGAGCCTATAGGGACATGCCGAAGCAGGTTTTAAAGGGCGGTGGTGGGCGAAAGGCATCGATAAGTCGGGTATTGATCTTTGCGATTTGGGGCAACGTTTTCAAAATATGTTTGATCTCCCTATTGGTAATTCGACTGACCATTAATTACGTGGGTGGTATGTTGTTGAAACTTTATGGGTGACTCCATATTTTATGATTTTCAAAGATGTCGATTACGAGAAATGGAGTCCACCATCACTAATAATTGCAGAGTATTCAAGCGAGAAAAAATGTGTTCTTTTATAAATTTCCAAAACAACCTTGTGAAGATTATTAGTTCGTCGGAATAGCCTCGATGCTGACACATAATCAATAGATAGAATACTTGAGTGTATAGAGTACCCCACAAAGGGAACTGGCCCATAGAAATCTATACTAGCAGTCAAAGGCAATGATTAAGATGGGGTAAGAGGCATCATGTTTCGTTTTGTGACCTACCTAATTATTTGGCATTGAGCACACGTTTACAAGGTCGAAACAATCTTTAAATAAGGTAGGCGGTAAAACTAGCAGAAAAATCTTATATCTTTGTTTTCTTGCGGAGAAATGCCCTCCAAGCCGGAATGGCAAAAGGTTAGGATCCTGATATGCTCATCATTGGGCACACATCTTCTCATTAATTAGTCGGAATGAGTATTTAAATAGATATGGATCGTGAAATAATATTTCTTAATATACGCCAAAATTTCTTTTACATTTGAAGTCCATTGTGTTGGGATTTGTGGGTGACTAGGTAATTTACAATGTCGGCGTACCAAGGGCAATGAACAAGAGCGCGAAAGTTGCTTCATCGGGAAAAGCGTCGCTATGGGTGTGCCGTAGAAATTGGATTCTGGAACTAATCGAGATAAATGGTCAGCCACCACATTCTCGACCCCTTTTTTTTATCTTTGATGGTCATATTGAATTCTTGACATAGTAAAATCCACCTAGTTAACCGAGGCTTGGTGTCACAGCAGAAACGGAATTGCTTGATCTTTGCGTGATCTGTGAAAATAGTTACGGGAGACCCTCCAATGTATGACCTAAACTTTTCTAGGGCAAGGCAAGACTGACTAAAACTCTTTTACGTGGTTGTGTAATTTGCTTGAGCGGAGTCTAGTGTCTTCTTTGGCATAATAGATTCTGAAAGCCTTTTGTCTTCCCTTTGTCTAAAACAGCCCTATAGCATAATCACTAGGCGTCACACATGATCTGAAACGGAGGTTCAATTAGGAGACCGCATGATGAGGCGACACTAACACTAATTTTGAGCTTAACAAAAGCGTCTTCACAAGCCTGTGACCATGCAAAAGGGACATCTTTAGCAAACGTGTACATAAGGCGAGGCTATAGGCGCTAAAATCTTTATAAATCTCCTATAAAATCGACATGTCCCAAAATGATCGATGTCTCTAACACATAGGAGTAGGTAATTTGGAATCATTTCGACTTTGTACTTATCAACTTCAATTCAGTTTTGACACTATAACGGCTAAGACAATCCCTTGTGTCACCATGAAATGACACTTTTCCCAATTTAACACAAGGTTTTCTCTTCACATCTCTCAGAAACTTTTAAGTAGATTCTCGAAGCAGTCCTCGATTATGCTCCAATTATGGAGTGTAGAATTCCGATTCTAGTCATGGTCACTTCCTCGTCTGACTTCGGGCTTACCAAACATGACATAAGAGGGTCATCATGTGAGACATTGTCTAAGTATTTACGTACCCTGAGAATCCCAGCCATGTTGACCTCACACGCCGTCTTCATCTCTGCATTCCCTTGATAACATTAAAGATATTCAGATTAACAGTCATGTTCCCAAATGATAGTGTCATTAGGCCTCCCCTACAATGTATAATGGCATTAGCAGTTGCCAAGAATGGTCTACCAAGAATCACTGGGAACTAGGTTCCTTGATTCACCACAGGTTGAGTGTCGAGCACAACAAAATCCACAGGGAAGTAGAACTTGTCCACTTGTACCAATACATCCTTCACTATCCCTCTAGAAAATTTTTACACTACGGTCAGCTAATTGGAGAGTGATATTGGTTGGCTCCTAGATTCTCTAACCTAGGTCCATATATCTTTGAGTATGATGAAGTGCCTACGCCTAAATCATTAGAGCATGTCTGACTTGGAATTCCCTTTACTCTTATAAATAGTAGGGCTTCACAGATCTTTGTATTTAGGGGCAAGTTGTTGAATGATGAGTAGGTGTTCGATCATGAATGCCTCCTTGTTGACTCCTAGTTTCCTTTTTACCGTGCACAAATCCTTTAGAAACTTAGCATATGATGGAATTTTCTTAATAGCATCTAGTAAAGGAATGTTCAATTTCACTTGTTTGAACAATTCATAGATCTCAGAATGGTTATTCACTCTCTTTGGGGTTCTCAGCCTATGAGGATATGGAGCTGGAGGAATATGGGTAGCCTTATCTTCCTCTGGCTCACCATCAATAACATTTGTCCTAGGGACGCAGGGCTTGTCACGATACCTCATCATCTCTGATCGATTCACTTTGAGACTCTTGTAATGGTTTTTTGGTTGGAATGGTTTTGTCAACTACCTTACCGCTTCTAAGAGTAGTAACAACCTTACAATGTTCAAAATTACCCTCACTTGGACTTGAAACTCCCACACTATTTTGACCTTGTGGGTTTTAGATGGGTTGAGATGGGAGTTTCCCTTTCTCCTGTTGAAAATTACCCATAGAGGAGGTCGGTAGTTATTTAGGATCTCACATCATTCAACGCATTTCGGGTCTGTGTTTGTAAGTTGTTGGAGTGCAGCCTGAAAGCGTGTTACTATATCATCGAGCTTCTCTTATGTGGAGGTTGATAAGGGTGTGGATTTGGATTCCCTTGATTCGACGGATGGAAACCTTGATTAGAGTTCATAGGAAATCCTTGGGGGCCTTGATTACGGAAATGAAGGTGAATTTGGAAAACGGTTTGGTAATGGGACCTTGGTTGTTTGGCGGAGTTATGTGGGCCTCCTCATTTCTCGACTAAAATTAGGATGCTTACACAGTCGAGTTATATGTTTAATTATGGAGAATTGAAAGGCTTCCTTTGGTAGTTAAGAGCATTAGCTTGCTCTATCTGAATTGCTCCCTTAACTTGAGGAAGGTTTGGGCAGTTGATAGTTGAGTGTGTAGGGTCATCGCATATTATGCATGGCTCCTCCACTCTGGGTGCAATAGGTACAGAGGGTACTTGAGGTACACTAGTTACCTCGTTCACCTTTTTCATCTCTATAGCCTCCAATTTCCTTGTTAAATTACTTAATTTTAAACACCAATTCATCATTTTCTTTCAAGTGATGGATTCCTCCCCCTATAGGCGTACTATGCACTTTAGCAGTGTCTATGGAGGTGTTAGTCTCCCATGTTCGAGCATTTTCTGCTATGGTGTCAAAGAGTTGAATTGCCTCCCTAGCACTCTTTTCATAGAATTACACATCATTTGGATGTATTGTTTATTATTCAGGATAGTCCTCGATGAAATGTATATTGTCCTACATCCAATCCCATGATGAGGGATAGCATGGAGGAGATCCTTGTATCTCTCCATCTGCTGACAAAAGGTTCTGGCTTTTCGGAAAAGTTCATAATTGCTCGCATGAGAGCATTAGTGCGTCTTGGGAGGGAAAAAATTTGTTGAGGAACTCATTTTAAGCATATTTTCCCATGTAAAAATTAGATTAGGTGCAAGAGAATGAAACCAAATTTGGCTTTCTCCTTTAGAGCAAAGGAGGAAATAAAACCAAGCAGTTATGTGGAAGTGGAACGAGTAGAAATGCACCAAACATCCTCAAAGTCTCTCATGAATGAATAGGGGTTCTCGGATTCGACCACGATTATCTGAATAAAAAAGGCGGATCATTTGGGCTTCGCAGGGAATTGATTGGCCTCTTCGGTGGCGAATCGCCCAGGTTTGTTGTGGTTAAGTTGAGGTTGCAAGATCTCGGAGGTTCTTTCGCGTTAGGTAAAGGACGAGGGAGCCCTATGTTGATTTCGCTGAAGTTACCATTTCCCCCTCCTGATGCGGTCTTTCTTGGGAGTGTAACATCATCTCCATGTTGTGGAGGTTCATGGAGTCCTTGTGGGTTAACAAGAATCCCTTGAGTATGTTCATTAAACAGATGTTGCTGATTTTCGGGATGATCCATTTGAGGTAAAATGTTATCTTGAAACACTTGACTTAGTAAGTTCCTCCATAATTTTTAGGTGCAATTCTTCTGAGTCGCGTTGCTGTTACGGCCCAAAGCGGACATGCACTAAACTCGCCGTCAAAACACACTTGAGATTTCTTACAAAACAAATTAAAGAAAGTGGAGAAGCGTCTGGGATTTGCGATGCAATTGCGCAGGTACCTCTAGCTCTTCGGATCAGCAGGGTTGGTTGCTTGCTCCCCGGCAGGCGCGAAAATGTCGTTCTTATTCGTATCTTTGAGATTCTGTTCAATGTAGGAATTAAGGTTGTCCTAGCATTGTAATCTTGTGGGAATCCTGGTCGTCTCCGCAATTAATTACAATTGTTGATCCGTAGGGCTATTCTCCACAAAAAGTGTAATTTAAAGGAATTATGGGGTTGTGTTGTTTGATTGAATGATTGATTGATTTAAATATTTTAAAATAGAAAGATGATTCTTTATAGGATTCTTAAGAGTTCTACTCACTTATGATCACATAATTCCCACCTCTTATTTTCACAAGTCATCTAGGAGCCATTGATAAATGGTCTTCGATGGAAGATTTATCCTTAAATGCTCTTTTGAAAAGAAAGATGATTGAATGATGTTAAGCACTTGTTCCCATTAATTCAGACTCTTAGCTTGCATTTGTAATCCAAGCACAGCGTGCCGAGATCGTTCACACGTTGTCGAGGATCTTGACTAAAGTTTTACCGGTTTCAACAAAGCGACTAACATCACACAATCCATTTGAGATTATAAAAGAGGAATTGAGAATTTCCCTTGATCGGGGGTGAGTTTCCACCGTAGAACCCGGCATAAATTTAGAACTCCATGGAACTTATAAGGACAATCATAATTGAAGGTATTCATAAAGAACTTTGAGAAAATCAAATTCAATTGCAAAACTAAGATGAAGAATCTGAGAATATTGAGAATGGAAAGCGAAATATGAGTTCCTCTTGAGAAATTCCATGTGCTTGAAATCAGAAAACCCAGAAAAATAAAGTCTTCAACCCTCATCAACAAGTCTTCACCTCCAACTATGGAGAAGAACTCTTCTCATATGAAAATAACCCATTGATCAAAGGCATACCATTCTAATACATCTGGCTTTATACCCTCTCCAATGTGATCCGCATTCAAGTTGATTTACGGTGTGCCCTTAGATTAAGATCAGTTCCTACTCAATTCCGTGAGTTCTCACCTGGGGTGTCAGGTACATGTTAGTGGTGTCTGCGGTACACTTCAGCCTTGTCTTTTACGCATGGGTGTCACAGATACATGTTGAAGGTGTCTTGGGGTACTGCTCTCACAGTGCTTTTCGGCGTATTTGCGGTTCTTGAAACTTCCTGTCGGTTACCCGACATCAATGATCATATTTGCTTCCCGGACGTAAATCTTTGTACAGTGCATTAGATCACGAAAGACCTACACAAGTCCAAAAAACACAAAAGTAATTAAAAGTACCTATCCTCACGCAAAATGTGGGCAAAGTGTGACTTGAATGTGCTAAGTTCTGCTATAATTACTACTCAATTGTGTATTCATCACTAGAGGTTTTGAACCTGGTGGAAGATCCACTAGTTCCCACGTATGATTTTACAAGATGGATTCTACTTCATCGTTTATAGCCTCTTTCCAGTATGGAGCTTGAGGCTTCGACACTGGCTTCCTTAAAGCTTTGAGAACCATCTTCTAATAGATGCGTTAGAAAATTGGACTAAAAAGATTTTGGCGTTCTAGTTCTTTTCTTTGTGCGTCTGGTTCATCATCATCTTGTTGCCTTTACTTATCGCGGAATCCTTTACTTGAGTTCGGCTCACGTAGTTTGTAAGGAAATACATTTTCAAAGAAAGATGCATTCCTTGATTCGATAATAGTGTTGGCATGCATATCGATAATTTTTTATTTATGAATCAGAAAACGATATGCACTACTATTATGTGCATAACCAATGAAAACACAATCAATTGTTTTGGTCCTATTTTAACCTTTTTAGGTATGAAGTACCCATCACTTTAGCTAGACACCCCACACTTTTAAGTATTGTGAAAGGTCTTGAGCCTTTCCACGAAACTCGTGGGGATTTATTGGTTTTAACATCGGGTGATACAGTGTGAGAATCTGTTGCGGAAGAATTGCTTCCCCACAAATTTTAGGAAGTCACAGAACTTAATAGTAATGCATTCATCATTTCTTTTAAAGTTACGTTTTTTACGTTCGACAACCCCATTTCTTTGAGGTGAATAGAAGATGCGATCGTTTGGTGTATTATACCATGTTGTGAACAAAAATCACCAAAAGGTGCTTCGTATTCACCACCTCTATCACTTCTTATCACCTTGATCTTTCTATCAAGTTGGTTCTCCACCTCATTCTTGAAACGTTTGAAACATTCCAATGCCTCATCTTTACTTCTCGATAAGTTAACATAACAATATCTTGTGCAATCGTCGATTAATGTAGAAAATATTTCTTACCACCTCGCGTTTGAATAAATTTCAGATTACATATATCTGAATGTATTAATTCTAGAGTTCCCTCGCTACTTTTTCAATTGATTGGAAAAGAAGTTCTTGTAAGTCCCAAATTCCCCACAAATCTCACATTTATGATTTGAATCTATTTTAAAATTAGGCAAACATTCCATATTAATTATATGTGCAATGTATCATATTAACATGTCTAGTCTACCATACCACACATTTGAAGATTCAAGCATATAAGCAGAAGACGTGCTCTTTTTATTGATATTCTTAATAGGAGGTACAATAGTCATTACATTCATTTTGAAGAGCCCATTGCTCATGTACCCCTTTCCCACATACATCCCATTTTTGGTGAGGATGGGGATTTGAGACAAACACCTGACTTAGAAGCCCTTCTTACTCAACAATGATCCAGACACTAGATTCTTTCGAATTTCTGGCACATGCAACACATCATTGAGAGTAAGTTCCTTGCCCGATGTCATCTTCAATACTACCTTCCCTTGGCCTTCAACCTTGGAAGAAGAGGGTTGCTCCATAAAGAGATGTTCTCCATTATCATGGTTTGATATGATGAGAACATCTTCTTGTCTGACAAACATGACCCGAGTGGCCCACTGTGTCCACCCACCATTCCTTGGTATTCTTCGCCAATGAAGTTCACCTCGGGAGACTACGTGAGAGGTTCGTAATGCGAGATTGTCGTCTACTTCAGTCACATTGGCTTGAGGGCGTTTCTTCTTCGGATTCCCTTGTTCCTTGCGACTACGACAGTCCTTAGCACGGTGCCCTTGTTGCACACATAGCTTGCCTTGAACTCTTAGTAGACCTTATGGACCGTTGCTGTTGTGCTTGCTCTTCTTGGGATTGTGGGAGTGCCCATGTTCTCGACATTGGCCTTGGATTCCATGAAGCCCTTGCATGCCTTCTTCTCAGATGCACGGTTGTCTTCCTCTATTCTCAGCCTCACTATCAAGTCTTCAAGTCTCATTTCCTTTCGCTTATGCTTTAGGTAATTCTTGAGATTATCTTTCCATCAAGCGATGGCAATTTTTCAATAATTGTAGCCACTTGGAAGGATTCGAGAGACATCATACGCATGTCATGCGGGAATCACTTGTAGATCTTGAACTTGGTTGATCAGTACGTCTTGGAATCAAATCTTGTAGTCCCAGGAATTTTAAAACTCTGGCTTCTTAAGCCACAAAGTCTCAGGTCTTGTGCACATCGAGGATTCCCGCGAGTTCTCTTGCGTATTGAAGGAGTGATCACATTATATAGTGTGTTGTCGAGCCATTGGTAATTAGGCACAAAATCGGCATGCTTCCATGCTTCCACGGCGGCAACCACTTGCTTGTAGTTTCATCTTGGCCGGTCTTGAGAACTCCTCTTGAAGGAAAGCGAGTCAGAATCGAGGTCGGGTAGAATTCAACATCTTTTGTTGCCACCTTTTGAATTGGGTTCATTGAACTTTTAAGGCTTCTCTCCATGACTCTGATCATTGGTGCCATAACGGGCGTTGGAGGAGGCCTTTCCACGGTGGAAGATAAGAATCATTAGTCATTCCTCTTGGAACCAAGTCTGTTGTAGAAACAATATATTAATAAATGGCTTTGCCAAATTTTTGAATAAAACCCGATTATAAAATCAAAGTGACTCTTGCTCTGAAACAATTTATTAAAAATCAAATATGGCTTTGCCAAATTTACGAGTTAAAATAAATATATTAAAACGAATAGATTATTGAATTTTTCGGAAATTGAAGCGAACTAACAATTCCAGGCGATATCGATGTTTGAAATAACAAATTCAATCACGAAATAAACAAATTTAATGCAAACCTATCTTGATACTTAATATTTGAATATATACAAATCCGGTGCAAACAATATTCGAAATTGCGGTTAGACCAAAAAAAAAGAATCAGTAAAACCTGATGCGTCGAGCGACGCTACTTGAAAAAACGATACTTGTTTGCTAAATAAAAACGTATACAAAACAAAATGAACATAAACGGAATGTTTTGTGCAAGCGAAAAAAGAAATTATGTTAGTAGTCGAGGCATCTGCGAGAAAAAAGCGTAATGTTTTTTATATATAAACGTCTTGAAATATAAAAACAAATTGACATAAAGGCGGTTTGGAAACAAAAAAAAAATACAGCAAAAAACCCCGGTCTGGTCGTACACGTCTTGACGTTCTGCAAACAAAAAATACGACGGGAAAAAAAGCGGTGGAGTTTTTTCCTACGTGCAGTTGTAAAGCAGTGAAACCGGGAAAAGTACTTGTATCGGCAAAACCGGAAATAACAATTGTCTTAACAATTGTTACATTCACAGAATAAAAAAACTACTTGTCGTCTTGAAGTATAAAAAATAATAAGCGATTCTTGATAAAAGTAATAATTGTCTTAAGGTGTTAGAAATTTGTGCTTGTAAAATATAACAAATCAAGTAGCAGATGAACATTTAACACGGTTTGCAAGAAAAAACCAGAAAAGTCAGAACCTGTTTGCAGATCAAGTCTTGTGTTGGACACAATCTCTGTTAGAACAAATTGTCTCCTTGTTGTAGAAACACAGGGCATAAACCGATTGTTTGGACATGCTGACAACATATACACATAATCTTTGCCAAAATAATGGTTATTCAGAAAAAGCCAAAATAAATTAAATTAGAGCAGGAGGAGAATAATATAATCCAAGTTGGAGCTCATAGGAGTCTTGTAGGATTCACAATTTCCTTAAGACAAGTCGCGCCTGGATTTAGTCTTTGAGATTCAGGCGTGTCTCCCGGGATAAAACGGGTGTCGAATGAACCGATGAAGAACTTCTTGCAGCCACTCAGGCGACTGATGATGTGTTTGCTCTATCACCGACAAAAGGACAAAAAGAAGGAAAACTCAAGACTCGATTTTTTTTGAGGCACCCTCGATGACCTTTATATAGAAGAGAGACTTGACCTTTTGGAATGCCAAACCTTTTGGCTTCCCAAACGTTTAGAATTCCGAAATAAATTATTCATTGAATGTCATTAATCTCATTCATTGGTGTCATTAAATTCTTATAATGAAATCCAAATAATTATTTCTTATAATGAAATCCAAATAATTATTTCTTATAATAAATCGAATAATTATTTCTTATAATAAATCAAGAAATTAAAACGAGAGAATTATCCAGTGAATGTCATCCATTTCATTCACTATATCCAACAATCTCCTTAAGACAATTATTGCCCTCGCAGTGGTGCTTCGAGTCTTTGGCAATTTATCTCCTAGGATGAAATGATGCCCTGACAATCGAAAGCAACAGTTTGTTGGTGGCTCGAACAGTTGTTGCGGGAACTACTGTCTCTCGTATGAAATGAAATGAATGAATGTATGTAAATTTTTGTATATTAAAATGAGAGAAGGTGTGGTCTTTATATAGACCCGCTCATGACTGTTCGGTACAGTCATGAAGCTTGGAAGGGTCATGTCTCTGTGAGAAGGCGAAACGTCATGTGAAAGCTTGGAAGGGAGTCGTGTATTCGTGACAGATCATAACTGGAAGAATTCGTCTTGTTCATAGCGAAACGAACACAATCGCGTCTCTTTGGAGAAGAGCCTTTGTCGATCCATGACCTTTTCTGTAAGTCTTGTTCCCATCAGATGTGGGATGAAGCTTTACAATAAACCTTTAGTTATTGTTTCATGGGAGCGTGTTTGGAGGCAATTTCTAATTCACTCTTTATTAATGGTTTGAGCAACTCAACATATAATATTCATCTCCTCATTGAGAAACAGCATTCTATGGACCGACCCGAAAAGCTTTGTGGGGCCCATGTAATTTTAGCTTAAAGATAAATTTAAATTGTGTGCTTAAACCATTTTCCAACAAAAAGCTTGAACTAATATAAGGCTGAAACTCAACCAAATGGTATCTAATCAGTCAAGTTCAAAGATGACAATGACCAGACATTTAAACCCATATCGATTTGTCTATTATTTAGCCCATGTTATTCCTCATTCATTCTTCTCATAATTCTTGGATTTTAATCCTTCCATGTTTATTAATTAGAGAAGAAGTATAATAAGCTTAAACTTATATAAACTCGAGTTTTTTATCGTTAGATATGGATTTTTATCATTTTTAGAATGAAATCCACAAAAAAAATATCAAAATATTTCGATCTAATGACTGAAAAGCTCGAACTTTTTTCGTCCAAACCCTATTAATTATCTAGTCAGTTAAGTCATCCTCGTATTTCATGTTTGATTCTTTGTATAATTGTTTTTTTTTTAGGTTGATTTATTTCTTTTTTTTTTTCTTATCGCATCATATTGATCTAAGCTTCTTTTCGTAGTTGGTCCTAATCCAGCACACACTACACGGATTTCACTGCATTAGTTTCAATATTTATTTATTATATCCGATTGATTTGATTTTCATGTTCTAGGTTAACTACAATCCATCATGTATTTTATTCTTTTCTTTTTTTTTCATTTCCTACTACTACATGTTACGTCCTCCTTCATTTTAATTAATTCTCGATGCCTGCCGCGTAAGTACCTATTTTAAATCCTTGTAAATGCCTTAGGCCCTGTTTAGTAGGTAGAAAATTTTACATTTTCTACAGTAGCTTTTAAAGCAAGGAAAACACGTTTAGTTACAAGAATTAGACAAAAAACAAAATTTGAAAACAAAGAAAATGAATTCACTATTTTGACATTTTATATATGAATCGGCTTCAACTTTCTTTACATTTTTTAAGCACATTTAATTAAATCGAAAACAAGGATTTTATTTTCAACATTTTATAACTTCATTTTGAAAATGGTTTACAAAGCAGTTTTCTTATTCTTTATTTCCCTTCAATCGAAATTCAAGTCTGAAGCGTATTTTAAAAATGAAAACTAAAGATTAGAATACATTGAAAATTTTCATGTCTGAATTTTGGATAGAGTTGAAAATTTTCGTGAACTAAACAGGGCCTTATTTTTTTTAATATCGTTTTTGTTTTTTTTTAATTTTATTTTAATTATTCCTTACTTGTGTTCTTGCTATATACTAATTATGTTCCCTACTTGACTTTAAGTTATATACTAATTTTTCATTTACATTAATTATGTGCATATGAGACACAATTCTTATTGAATATTATCCCCTTCATATTAATATCGTTCCTTAATCAATCATTAATATTAACCATGGAGTCTATCAGTATTATTAATTATGACTTTTCATTTACCCTTCTTGTGTTAAATACCATCTTTATTCCCCTCATATTAATCATTGTTGTCTCAATATCAATTCTTAGCTAATTTGTTTAATTTGTTTATTAATAATTTTGACATTCTCCTTAAGTTGCTCAATATTACCTTGCCTACATAACGATTCTTACTTTTTTATTTATATTTTTTTATTATCATTATTTTAAATTAATTCTACTACTAATTCCCCTCTTATCATTAGGTATTCTAATTCTTAATTCATCTTTGATATGCAAATACAACTATTTTCCTTAAATAAATCCAAATTTAGGCCCATTGGGTCCTTCAATCATTCCCTTATGTTCTTTTGATCAAGCCTTCTATCAATCCATTGAGGTCAAGTTTGCCTAAAGAAGTGCTTGATTGAGTTGATTGAGGAGAGCTGATAGCTTATTCACTCAAATTAGCTCTTCTGAGATGCTTGGTAAAGGTTTGAAATCTGCTCCTGATAGTTGATTAGGCCTAATAAGTCCCGGTTGGAAAAACACAAATCGTAGCTTTTTTGAAACGCTCTTCTGAAAGTATTTAAAATTCATTTTTCTCCTTATGACCCGCTCCTATTTTTTTTTCCAATGGAATGACATTCTATGGTTTTTGTATTTTGGTTTTTTTTTGTTTTGATTTTTTTTCCCAAATGTGCACATTAAGCAATAATAAACAATTCAAAGATATGGTGGAAGAAGATAAAACAAAATTATCTATTAAAAAGGAATAATAATTTTTTAAGTAAAAATATTTGTTTATCAACTTTTAATTTCTATTTCATCTCAAATTATAATTTCAATCAATAAAGAAAAGAAGAAGAATATCAAAATAAAATATTTTAAAATATTAGTCTTTACATAAAAATAACTATATAAATAGAGAATATTTGAAGTAAAAAAAATAGTTTATGAATTTTAAATTTTTTGCTTTTATTTTGCTCTAATTTAATTTTGTTATGAAACTAAATAGGCTATCCATATTTTTAGAATTAAAGATTATCTATTTAAAAAAATTAATAGTATTAAGATTTTAAAAAAAACCCATGTAACAATAATTTTTTTAAGTAAAAGTTTTAACACCTTTTTCATTCAATTTTTTTATATCTCAAAAGTGTTTTTAAAAATAAATAAGAACTGTAATTTAAAATTACATTATATATATATATATATATATATATGTATATATATATATATATATATATATATATATATATATATATATATATATATATATATATATATATATATATATATATATATATATATATATATATATGTTCTTATATTGGCCTTTAGGAATTCAATTATTCTTAGTATATCTTAAAATAATATTTTTTTTCCTTTGTTTATGGTTATAATTTTTATAATTTCATATTCTGGTAATTTATTTATGGTCCTTTTTCTATATATGTGCATTATTTTTATATCTCTCTATAACATCTATATTGGTAAATTAACATTCAATCAACTACTTCTAATCGGGCCATTTTACCAAGCAAAGAATTAATAATCGCCTACCAAATACTACTATCGCTTGAACCACCTGTGGCCTAAGTCCCATTCACTTAAGTTCAATATACTTAGGCCTAACCCATTAAATTAAGTCTAACATACTTAGACCCAATCCACTAAATTAGGTCCAACATACTTAGCCTTAGCTCATTATATTCTAACTTACTTACTTAGACTCAACCCATTAGGTCTAACCCATTTAAGCTCAATCCATTAGGTTGTTTTACCATTCCATTAGGACTTAGTCAAGAAAACTCTATCATCTCTTTAGGCCTAACCCATTAGGTAATTTGATTAAGCCTTTTGACTACATCATTTGACCAACTCTTTAATCCGTCAAACTCCCACCCTTAACTTACTCAAATTTCAAATATCCAAATTTATCTTTTTTTAAAAAAATTATTATTATTATTATTTTATTTTTATTTTTATAAATTCTTAATTTAAAATTTTAATTCCCTCAATTTCTAATTTCAAATTTTCAAGTTTTCAATTCATAAATTACAAATTCCCAATTTCAAAATTCAAGTGTCATAATTTCAAAATTAAAGTTCCCCAATTCCTAATTTGAATTTTTACAAAATCCCAACTTCAAAATTAAAGTGCCCAAACTTCAAAATTCAAGTCCCTCAATTCCCAGTTTAAGTTTTCTTAAGTTTTCAATTTTAAAAATCAAATGCCCTAATTTCAAAATTCAACTCCCCAAATTTCAGAATTCGAATTTTAATTTTCCAATTTCAAAAATTACAAAATTCCTAATTTAAAAATTCAAATGCCCTAATTTCAAAATCCAAGTCTCCCAATTTCCAATTTCAATTATTCGAGTGACCAATTTCAAATTTCCAAATCTCATTTTCAAGATTCAAGTGTCCTAGTCTCAAATTTCTAAATTCTCAATTTCTAAAATTCAAGTCCCCAAAAATTTCAAATTTAAATTTCCAAAATCCGAATTCAAAATTCTCAAATTCTCAAATTTCAAATTTCAACTTCAAACTAACAATCTTCAAAAATTCAATTTCAAACCGGTTTTTAAACATTCCAAGCACATGATTAATTATATAGTTCCTATAAAATGGAATATTGTGGAATTAATTTGTGTAACAGATAAATTGGCTTGGGTGGGACCCGATATTTCATGTATCATTTTAATAAATAATTTGACATATGATCTATAACGAATTTCTAATTGAATGCCCATATTTTGTATTTTGTTATTTCACTAACATTGTTTCCTAATTGATAACGCTTTTGACATACTGCCTAGGTATATATTTTTCTCATTTAACTTCGCTTATCTATTTATTAATTTATTTATTTGTCCAATACTTTATATATATATATATATATATATATATATATATATATATATATATATATATATATATATATATATATATATATATATATATATGATGTATTGTTGTATTGTTATTACTTGTCTTTAGTATCCATTGATCGATTAGCCAAAAGCTGTATTTTCTTTAGTTTATTTAGTAGAGACCCGACTTTAGGGGTTTAAAGGGGTATTGCGCTTCTATCTTACCTTCCCAATAAGTAACTTGACCCTTGGACCTAGACTCGGTTTTTCCCATACTTGCCTATTCTTATCAGGAGTCACATTTATGGTTTTTCTTTTTATTTTGTTTTCCCGTTTAAAATAAAACGAAACTAAGTGGCTACTCCAAACCATTTTTAAAATGGTTTTTCAAAAATAAAAACAAGTCTCGCATTTTAAGTGTGAAATGCATAATAGCAAAAAATACAGGGTTCACAAAATGGCGACTCCATTGGGGAGAGTGAGGGTCAAGCTTGAAAACAAATTGGGGAAAATGTGGTGTTTTATTGGTTGATGGATATAAACTTTTTTTTTTTTTTGTACTTGATTGTTAGTAGCACATTAAGAGTTTTGACTAGCTGATTGTATCTTTCATATGTCTAATTTTTGTATCATTAATATCAATTGGTTGACTCTATCGGGTCGACTTTTGTTCATCTTGTTGTCACTTGTTTCAAGTATTCATATATATTTACCTTGTTCATCTTATCCTTCTGCTTAGATCGTGTGTAGATTTGGATGGTATACTTGTACTTTGCATGACTGATTGTTATATGACCCCCCTATTACTTGACTGCATGTTGCATGTCTATGTGGGATACACTTGTATCCCCTTTATCTCTAAATCCTTAGTCTCGGTCGATTGATATTTCCTGGTAATGTGTTTGGTTGGAGACTTGTTGCTAATTGCTTGCTTTTCGACCAAGCTAGTGACTAGGAGTAAGGTCTAGTAATGAGCTATATCCATGTTTTGGAGTGTTTTGGAGGTGGTTGACATATTGATGTTGAGGAGTTCGATATTTGCAGACTTATATAGCCTAGAGCTAGATTTTAGGATACTTGTGTGACCAGTGTGCCTTTTTTTTGTTTTAGATGTCATTTAGGTTTTTCGAATGCACCTACACATTCACTATACACTTAGTTTATTCCTGAGTGTTGAGATTATTGAGAGCCTTTACCATATGCCGCCTCCTGGGATGTCGAGAAAGTGCATGTGTGGATGTGATGACCACCTTGCATGGAAGCACCTTGTCTTTTCAGAGGCGTGTAGGAGGTTGTGTACCATTGGAAGGTATGATCTAGGGACCCCTTAAAAACCCACACCCTTGTCTTTTAGATCCACCATGACTTTGTAGGTTCATCTTAGACCATGTCAATTAGTACCCCTCCCTACACGTGGGTGCATTTGTGAGCCTTCAAGGCTGATTTAGTCATGATATGGATCCGTAGTTTCTTTATTATGGCCTCCTATTGGTGCTATACCGAGATTGATCAGATTTTGGGTTTAAGCGATACAGTTTTATGCGTAGTGTTGACTTATCTATTCCGGTTTTGTTTCAACGGTCTTTATTTCATTGTGCTTAGCTCAAACTCAGTTTTGTTATGTTTAAGGTCTTATTCTGTGATATAGTCTGGGACCGCCTTCTTGGATCAAAGTTTAGGTCAGACTAGTCTACATGAGAGATCATACAGTTATGGAGTCATAGTTAGTCATAGTTGATCAGTTTACCTCAGCGACTTCCTCAATTCAAGAGGCTATAGCTAGACTTGGTTAAAGGAATGGACAGCAAGCCCCACGTGATCAAGTTCAGGATGACGCTTAGTATGATTTTGTGGCGCCACCACCTCCATCACCTGTTCAGTTGACAGCTTCTCATGTGCCATTGGTTCTTCACAGTCAGGTAGAGGTGACCATGCCACCAGCTGTAGTACCTATTTCAGCCACTGATGATACGTGAGCGCATATGGATAGGCTAGAGTAGCACTTTCGACATATGAGAGTCTCCGATTGTGTTACTAGGTGGGATGATTTTGATAGTGCGCTTGCGACTGGGTTACCACTTGATTTTAAGATGTCGGAGATTGAGAGATATACTAGTAGGGGCTGCCCTCGCGTCCACTTGAGATTGTACTATATTATCATGAGGGCTCATAGACTTGATGAGGCCTAAATGCTTATGTTATTCCCTATGTCTCTAAGTGGTGTTGCATAGAGTTGGTATGCTTCCTTAGATACTTCTCGTCGTTGGACTTGGGATGATTTGACCTAGGAGTTTTTGAGACATTTCGCTTTTAGCACAATGGTCGATGTCTCGAGGAGAGTGCTAGAGGCTATGCGGCAGGATTTACAGGAGACAATGACTTCTTTTATTTCTCATTAGAGGGAGAAGATTGTTCAGATGGTAGATTGCCTGTCGGAGAGAGAGCGGATTAGTATGCTTATGAAGAGTTTATACCCCAAGTATTCTAGACATTTGATGGGTTTTTCAAAATAGATATTAAGGCATTGATTGAGGCACTATATGGGATTGAGGAGAGTATTTCTAGAGGATTATGGTCTAATTCTTCCCCTTTTGACTCTAAAGGGAGATACCACTTGGAGGGTAGAGATCCGGAGATGTTGGTACTATTAATACTATTGGATTGAGACCATTCAGGCGATATCAGACTATCACCTAGACTTCTAGAGGACATTATTCTCGGGCTTATGCATAGTATACATCACCTACTCCCCCTCGACTTGTGGCCCCGACATATCTTTATCCAATGCTACAGCCAGTTTATGCTACTTAAGTTACAGAGAGGCCACCAGTTGGATACCCTAGGCCTAGAGCTCCATAGGTATCTGTTGGTGGTAGAGACAGTTTTCTCAATTAGGTATGCCGATGAGCCAGGCTCTTTGGAAGCTTATAAATGGCTGACTATTGATGCCGTTATCTACTCGGCCACTTCCTCAGGTCATTTCGCCACATTTCAGGATGAATTTGTAATGTGCTTATCATTAAAGCCAGGGGCATGACATTAACCGATGTGGCACCTTGAGACATGCCATTCAGGATTTGATAAATCAGGGTTTAGTCCAGTTGGGGTAGCCTAGTGTGACTGCAAACCCTTTGTCGACTTGCTCACCATGCGCCCTCCACCATGCCACGGCAAAGATACACTCTTAGATTTTGGTCGCTGATGATACGTTATTCACATGTTATATTGGGATGACTTGGCACCATAGCCTATAGTTCTGAATGGGAGTTACGAGGTAGATGGAGTAACCTCGAGCCCACAAACATCTATGCCATTCAGGATGATTCCTAATTTCACGCCTATGCAGATGCCTGCTCTTCGCCTGATGATCCATTCTTGCCATATTACTCAAAACCCATTTATATTGACTCCGTGTGAGGATCAGACAAACTTTCATGATATCTAGTATGTTATTCGAAGAGGCAGAGTGGTGCGTCAGTAGCCTTCTACACTTGCTAGACCTCTAGATGGTGATGCTGTTAGGGATGAGGTTAGACGAGAGGATGACAGATAATAGACATAAATGGTAAAAGTACTCGTGCTCGGATATCTATTTAGAGTTTATCAGTCTCATCTATTACACATGTGGAGGTATCATTACATCGAGTCAAATTACCGTTGATACTACGACTTCTCCTGATGGTCTTATTCATATGCAAACAAATGACAGAGCCACATGCATAGTCTTTTCTACTGATGACCTTCCACCCGAGGAATCAGACCAATTTCGGCCTCTTTATATTTCTTTTGGTTGCTCAAGGCACCGTGTTCCATATGTCCTATTGGACAAAGGTTCCACCCTGAACGTCTGTCCTTTGGCCATTGTTATTACTCTTGGATTTAGGCCTTCTGATTTTGCACCTTCCACACAAAACAGCTAAAGCTACACGCATTACCGACGAGAGGCATTATTGGGACTCCCCGATGCTGGGACTTGCTTATAGGCTCTATCACATTTTCCACCACGCTCCAAGGCTGAGGATCTGTGAATGTACATCCTTCAACTTTCATTTGAGCCGAATTCCTCGATACACAATCGGTGCCATTCCCATTCCCTTCATTAGAAGGTGAAGTTCATACATAAGGGTCGTGTTATTATTGTATAGTCCACTAGAGAGGTGTACTCCTCAAGAGATTTTCGCAGTTAGAGACCAAATAGAGTGGATTTATGATCCAGTCATGGAGTAGGTTTTTCACTCAATGTGGTGCAGATTGTGGAGATTGAGGATTTTTGCAAAGATCTTGTAGCCATGTCTCTTGATAGTCACAGTAGCACCATGATCCTTGATATTATGAGGTGCATGTCATTCCTTCTTAGCCTGGGATTAGGATGACGCCAGCATGGGCCTAGAGAGTTCACATCAGTGATGGATCTTGATTCTCCTTTTGGCCTTGGTTATGTTCCCACGAAGGCAGACTTCAGATACATGGCGCGATTGCACAAGGAGAGGATCATGACACGTCTGTCTCATATGCCATTTAATTATCCCTTTCGCCCATATACAATGTGCTTAGTAGATTATTTCGTGAGAGCATCATCATCACCATTGCCTTAAGGTAGGATGATTGCTAGGCTTAGTGTTGATCGGGAAGTAAAGCTTTAATGCCTTCATTCATCGATCCAAGCCTGAGTGATGGAGCCCCTGGTTTGTTGTGATAATTCGCCCTTCCTCTCTTGATCGTTTTAGTGTGTTGACTTTGTGTTTTGACAGGATGGCTATGGAGTTCTTTGATCCCATTGACTTGATAGATGGCATCCACCTCTGATGAGTATCATGATGAGATGTTGATGATGGATATGGGCTAGGATGGTCACTTCAGCTCTTACTAGAGCCTACCTGAGTTTGAGCTCTCTCGCTGCTAGTTTGAGGTGTTCATCATCGAAAGTGCATTGAGGATGCTTTGCTTGTTCTCACTCCAAAGGTTCCTACTGATGTCACCACTGTTGAGGTTGTGTTTGAGGATTTGTTAGTCCTGATGTGGTAGAGTCCTGTACTATGGACCCACCACTTTCTTTTGATGTACTATCGAGATTTGTCTCATGTTTCAATGATGTACTCACTCTTTCATCTATGGATGTGAGATTTTTTGAGTGTTTTTCTACTTCTTGTGATGATGATATTGCTTAATGTTCACCCAGCCCATTTTATAAACACATGTCTTATATTGATGATGAGTCTTTTGCAGGATTCGATGAGAGTTACCACCGATTCCCACCACGACCCTACTCAAGGAGGGGCTCGCCACTTTGATGATCCTGAGAGATTCGACTTGGGTACAACAGATGAGCCTAGAGAGTTGAGGATTGGCTCAGCTTTATTTTCATATGAGAGGGATAGTTTTCTTCAGTTGCTCAGGTCATACTTAGATGTTTTCGCATGGTCTTACGAGGACATGTCAGGCCTTGACCCCTCTATAGTTCAGCATCATCTGCTACTAGTGCCACATGCTAGACCAGTTAAGTAGAAGTTGAGGCGATTGCACCCCTATTGGAGTTTGTAAGTGAGAAAAGATAAAAACAGCTATTATTGGCTTTGGCATCGTTGGTTTGAGTACCCCATGTGGCTAGCTAATGTCGTTCCTGTTCCTAAGAAGGACTACAAGGTTAGAGTTTGTGTTGACTTCAGAGATCTCAATAAAGCCAACCCAAAGGATGATTTTCCACTCCCACATATTGACATGTTGGTTGATAGTACTACTGGGCATGCGATGTTTTCTTTCATAGATGGATTCTCTGGTTATAACCAGATTCTGATGGCTCTCGAGGATAGGGAGAAGACGTCCTTCATCACCGAGTGGGGTACATACTGTTACAGGGTCATGCCATTTGGATTGAAGAATGCAAATGCTACTTATCAGAGAGCAGCCACTGCACTATTCCTTGATATGATGCACAAGGATATTGAGGTTTATGTGGATGATATGATTGTGAAGTCTCAGGACATTCCGCATCATCGCACTCTTAGAGCGCTCTTTAGAGGATCAAAGTTTTATTGAGTCGAATCCCAAGAAGTGCACTTTTGGAGTGACTTCTAGGAAACTTTTGGGCTATATGATTAGTGAGAGGGGTATTGAGGTAGATCCGGATAAGATTAGAGCTATCCTTGATTATGCCCACCTCACTTTACTCAAGACCTAGATCCGAGGTTTTCAGACATGATATCGTTGGATTTATCGCGACTAATAGATATTTGTGAGCCTATTTTCCTTCTTCTGAGGAAGAAGCAGCCTAAGGTTTGGGATGATCAATGCCAACAGGCTTTTGAGTGGATTAAAGAGTATTTGCTTTCATGTTTCGTACCTCCTGCTCGACGACTTCATTATACTCTGCGCTCGTGACGCTGTATCAGTGCATGCTAGCCCAACTTAGCGATTTAGGTAAGGACTAGGCTATCTATTACCTGAGTAAGAGGATGCTAGAGTATGAGACGAGATATATCATGATTAAGCGCTTCTACTTAGCTTTAATTTAGGCCACTTGGAGATTGAGGCCTTATATGACCGAGTACTCAGTGCAGTTAGTTTCTTGCCTACATCCTATGAGATATTTATTTGACAAACCAGTCTTGACTAGCAGACTTATGAGATGCCGGTGCTTTTGACAGAGTTTGATATTCAGTACGTCACTCAAAAGTCTATAAAAGGGAGTGTCCTAGCAGATCATCTAGCCTCGCTTCTAATCACCGACAGTAGAGTGATTGATGATGATTTCCTAAATGAGGAGATTACAACAATGACTAGTTTGTCTGGTTGGTGCATGTACTTTGATAGTGCAGCCAACCATTTTGGATATGAGATAGGCGTTCTATTGATTTCTCCACATGGTGATCATATCCCTAGATCAGTCCATTTGGCCTTTTCGGATCGTTATCCGGCCACAAACAACATTGTCAAGTATGAGGCATGCATCCTTGGGTTAGAGATTACACTTGAGCTTAGATTAGACAAATGGAGATATTCGGTGACTCTAATTTAGTGATTAGACAAATTCAAGGTGATTAGAATACCAAAGATGTGAAGCTTAGGCCATATCATGCTTATTTAGAGTTTTTGGTTGAGAGATTTGACGACTTAAGCTACACTTATATGCCTAGAGTGCAGAATCAGTTTCGCTAATGCCTTGGCTACTTTGGCTTCCATGATTGACATTCTTGAGGGTGTGGTAGTACGCCCCCCGCTAGTTGAGACTAGGGTTGTTCCTGCTTATTGTTGCCTAATTGATGAGTCTGGGTTTGATGATGGATTGTCGTGGTATCATGATATTTATCAGTTTCTTCAATATGATACATACCTTGAGGTCGCGACGGCTAAGGACAAGAGAGCCTTGAGACAATTGGTTGCCCGCTTTGTGTCATGTGTAGAGTCATTGTACAGATGCATAGCTGAGGGCATACTACTATTATGTTTAGATCGAGATTTGGCTGATTGAGTGAGAGAGATTCATGCTGGAGTTTGTGAGCCCCACATGGGAGGACATATGTTGACACGTAAGATATGAGGATTGGCTATTTCTGGTTGACCATGGAGACAAATTGTTGTAAGTTTGTTCAGAGATGCCTAAAGTGTCAAATGCATGGAGATCTCATACACGTTCCACCATCAGAGTTGCACACATTGACCTCACTCACATTTTCAATCACGTAGACCCTCAATTTCGGGCCTCTTCAACACTTGCATTTATCCATCCTATGTGGGTGTCATACTTGCCCATCGCTCTCATATAACACCATTCGTGGCCCTTAGTTTAGTCCGCCTTCTCGAGCCTCTCTGCGGGCTTGTATGTGGTCCTTCTTGAGTGCGTATGTAGTTCACTCTTAGAGTGTCATCATGGCTTATGTTTTTAGTTATTGGCATTGTGCTATAGGAATTAAGTGGGCCCCCCCGAGGTTTTAGCTCAATCAAAGTTTATTATAGTATGTCAAATTCGGAGCACTTGAGCTTGTTTAGATCGTATCTCCCTTGTTCGAACTCAGAATCGTTCACTGTTTATTTTGTTGGATTTCTTATTCGCCAAGGAGGTTTCAAGTAAAATTCATAATTTTACAACTGCTTCACCAATCTAGCTTGACGGGTTCAGCGAGGGCGCGCACGTGATACAACATTGTTTCAGGATTTGGTGAGCAATTCTCCTTGTTTCGACTACATTCCCTCTATCCAAACTTAGAATGGTGTAACTGCTTTTTTTGTTGGTCTCCTTATTTGTCGTGAACATTCTATCAAAATTTCATAATTTTCTCAACCCAAATGGTCAGACTGCTCAACCGCTAGTCGGGCCACCTGTGTAGAGCATTGTTTTGTGATTTTGGAGCCCAAATCCTATATGGTTCGGGCCCATAAGCTCCAGCCTCGACCTCAAGCGCATTGTGAGTCCATTTTGGGCCTCGCTTGTTGATGCAGCCCACCATGAACTACATGATATTTAGAAGTACAAGTCGGTAAACTTAAGATATTCAACAAGATGGAAACGAGGAGGGAGCTTAATGTAAAAGCCGATTCTCGAGACCGATCGGGACTCTTCCAAAGCTTGAAGGTGGAAAACACCCGTGGCCGAGAGGCCGAGGTGGGAATGAGTATAAAAGGAGATAAAGATCAAAGTGGAAGGACTTTTGAGGCACTCTTCCTGCCTCTGACGCACATTTGTCGATTTTTCTGGATGCTTAGCTTGGTTTCTTTTCTGCTTTAGGAAGAGGTACAGAAATAGACACTGGCTCCACTCTATTCTTTAAGGGACATTCTGACCAAATTTGAGGTTTTTCCATTTGAACTCTGCTTTTCACGCCATACGTGAAGAGCGGCTCACAGCTTTCACGGGCACTGGGCTCTGGCTTAGAGAACAATGGTTTGTTTTGGTTGGTTCTCACTCATCCGAGCTGAGAATCAATCACCGTTTCTTTTGTTAGATTCCTGACTCCTTGAGGAAGGTTTTGACTATTTTTGAGAATTGTTCCTAACCGGTTCAATTGGTTAGGAAACCGAACCAACCGGTTCATTGAATTCGGGCCATCGGGAATAAAGTAGCTTAGGTCTTTGGCACTGCTTGTGCTCTGCTCTAGTCATTCGGAGTTGGATTTGTACTCCATTTGTTTTGTTGGATTCCTGACTCTTTGAGGAAGGTTTTGACGAATTTTGAGAGCCTCTCTCAATCGGCTGAACTGGTTGGGAAACCACCAACTGGTTCATCGACTCCGCCATTGAAACAACGCTGCCCGCGCCGTTTATGCTCTGCTTCGCCTCATTGGAGCTGGTTTTCTACTTGATTTGTTTTTTCAGATTCTTGACTCTCAGAGGAAGGTTTTGAAAATTTTTGAGTCTTTTCAACCGGGCCGGAACCGGGCTTGGGAAACCAGATCAGCCGCCCATCGGGCTCCGCTTCCTAATGGAAGCTCGTACTTTGTTTAGTCTGCGGTTAGTTCTAGTCATTCTGTCCGAATTGTACACCGTTGTTTTTTTTGCTCTCACTCTATAAGGGAATGCTTTGAAAATTTTCAGAATTGTTCTCAACCGGATCGACCGGGTTGGGAACCCGATCAAATTCTGCTGAGTTTTGTAAGGGTAGTTCGATTTCAGCTTTTAATCAAGCCCGTGACCTTTAGGATCCGCCATCCACCTGCATCAGTGTAGGGCTATGTTTAGGGTCTGAAATGGGTTTAGTTCAGGTTAATGTGGTTCAATTTTGATTCTAAGAATCAGGATCTATGGTCCAAGGGTGATTAGTTAAGCACCACACCTAGTGTTTTGTTGAGCCCGTTTCTTCGGGATGAATAGATATGGTTGCACAAGAATGGTAGCATCAATGACTGGTTGAGATGCCATGTATGGTTTTTCTTGGCTTCATTTGCTTTTGATTTCTAATTTTGAGAGATTATTGTATGCTCAAAATGCGCGACTAACTTTCCCTTGCAGCGCTTGGCTAGGGACCATAGGTACGCGCCATTTGCCCTTTTAGTTGAGTGTTTTTAAGTATGCTAGATACCAATTAGGTTGGCCTGATTCAAGTTGTATGTTTAGCCTAGAGATCATCAACTGGTGACCCATATACCCCACATACCCAATTACTAGTAGAGACCGAAGTTCGTCTAGAGGGGTGCCACCATATGAGGTACCTTCCCGATAGGTAATTTGGATCCCCTGACCTTAAATCTAGTTTTTGCATCGCTTTTCCATACTTGAGTCATTAGGTTTTGGTTCTTACTTGCCCCTTCCTCTCTCGCTCCCTATAAAATAACAACAAAGCAAGGGCGACCCAAAGAAAAACTGCTCCTCCTGTGACTCCGATTTTCTAAAATTCAAAAATCAACCCACATTTTCTTTTCATTTAAAAGAGAGTCGCGTCGACCCATGGATCGGGTAGGGTCCACACTGGGGCATAGATGTTATTGGGAAGATTTCACCAAAGTCTTCTAATGGTCATGAGTTCATTTTAGTCGCTATTGATTATTTCATGAAGTGGGTAGAAGCCATTTCTTATGCAAAATTGACTTCGGCCAAGGTTTCCACTTTTATCATATCACATATTATCTGTTGATATGGGGTTCCTCCTGAGTTGATATCAAATAGAGGTGTACATTTCAGATGTGAGGCTGACACTCTATTATAGAGATATGGCATCTAGCATCATAGATCATATGCGTACAACCCACAAACAAATGAAGCGGTAGAGGCCGCGAATAAGAATATCAAGAGGATTCTGCGTAAGATGATTGAGACTTCTCAAGACTGGTCCAAGAAGCTTCCTTTTGCATTATGGGCTTATCGCACTTCCTTTCGCACATATGTAGGAGCCACACCTTCCTCTCTAGTTTTCGGTATGGAGGTAGTTTTACCCTTTGAGATAGAGATGGGATCCTTGAGAGTTGCCTTAGAGCAGTAGATTTCTGAGGCGGAGTGGGCCCAATCGTGATTTGATCAGCTTAGCTTGTTAGATGAGAGGAGATTGAGAGCTGTAGATCATATTTAGGCTAACCAGAGGAAGATGGCATGCGCTTTCAAAAAGCGGGTCAAGCCCTATACCACTACAGCGAGGCGATTTGGTTTTGAGAGTCCTTAGAGGATTGATCATTAACCTTAGAGGGAAATTCAAACCCAACTGGAGTCGGCCTTATGTTATAAGAGAGCTGGCCCTAAAGGGAGCTGCATGGTTGATGGGTTTAGATGCAAACCAATTCTTTGAGCTAACCAATGTGGATTAATTGAAGAAGTTCTATGTTTGAGACCATGGTTGCAGGATGGGTGGTCATCATATCGGTTAGTCATATACCTTATCACTTGTTACTCACATTTTGACTGTTGCTAGCCCTTTGAGCCTCGTGTGCACAGATTAGCCTTTTTTTTTTTTAACCTAGCTTACCTTTTCATACCAAGGATGGGGGCCCTCTAGTATGTGGATGCCTTAGTTTAGGGATCCTATGAGTTATAGATACATCGACTCACTCTTTACATCACATCACCACATTCACTTCATTGTTTCCTATTCTATTTCATAGCTATGTTCTAATCACTTTCTTTGCTTCTATGTTTTCATGATTCTATTCTATTCTTTCTCAATCTTTTTGGCGATTCTTTCTCACTTTGTTTGGTGATATATTCATTTTATTGCATAGGGGCTTGTCATGTCGTCCCTTCACATATTCCATCGACATTTATTCAAAGACCTTTAGTTTGAGAAGGTCATGTCATTTCATTGTAGTTGGTTCATTGAGCCTTGACAATTAGGGATGTGTGTAAGAAAAAAAAGTAAAAAAAGAAAAAAAAAAGAAAAATAAATAAATGCGCACGTATATGTATTCAATATCAGTATTCCATGAGTATGTATATGGATTTATGGGGATCATTGTTTTGAGTGTAGGTATTACTTATGGGAGTTCGTATGTGAGCCTCCCGAGATCCCAATATCATGTTTGTGAGTATGTATATTGATCAACGAGAACCATTGTTTTGAGTGTAGGTATTACTTATGTGAGTTCGTATGTGAGCTTCCCAAGATTCATGTATCATGTGCTTACTTTGAGATCTTATTTTGGTAGGTGAGATCACTCATCCTCTCTTAGGGGCTCCGAGGTAATATCATATTCATCACCCCATCCATCGATGACATGTCTCCCCCATGCCATGATTTGAGTAGATTCATCTTATCATCTTTAGTCTCTCTCTTTTCCTTATTGTCATCGTCTTCCCAACTTCATATCACTTATCGTCACAGTTATCGCCTTCATATGTTGAGCCTAATGATTCATTCCGCATCATTGATTTTCTCTTACTCATTTTGTCGTCCTTTAGACCTCATTCATTACACCGTTATCATAACAACGCTTCCATTAGATGTCCTTGTGTCCATGACTCATGAGATTTCTTATGCATATGACATTCCACACACGAGGGCGGGGTTGACCAATGGGTATTTGAACATAGTTTTCCTTCATTTCGCTTACCTTATCACCCTAAGCCTACATTACAGTTCGTGTCGTAAGACCACCCTAAGGCCATGGAATCAAACATTCTCTTTGACGACATCTATTTGGATAGCTATATGTGACTTGGTTGATATCTAGACATCACTATGTTGCTTTTTCTGGAAGACACCTCACTACTGCTTGGATTTGTTTCTAGTTATGGTTCTAGGTGACCTTAAGTTAGCACTCTTTTCTGATATGATCATGTTTAAGTCGGATGCCATACTGAGGCATACCCCCTTAGTTATGGGGACCATTTGGAGTTTGTTTGGTTCGGTGTATACCGCCCTCGTCGAGATGATGAGCCATGCTTTTATATTATGAGGTTTCATCATGTTTATGTCGAATGGCATATTAGGGCATACCCCCCTAGTTATGGGGACCATTTGGAGTTTGTTTATTTGGTGTAAACCACCCTTGTCAAGAAGATGAGCCATGCTTTGATATTTTGGGGTTTCATCATATTTCTGCAGGATGCCATACTTGGGCATACCCCTCTAGTTAAGGGGACCATTTAGAGTTTGTTTGGTTCAGTGTAGACCACCCTCATTGAGATGGTGAGCCATACTTTGATATTCTAGGGTTTCACTGTTGTTTCCGTCTGATGCCATATCAGCATACCCCTTTAGTTATCGTAGATCACTCCTGGAGCGAAATGGGTCGGGTATGGACAATTTTCTTGTCATCGAGGATGAGCTCTAGACATTTCAAGAAAATGCCACCTTGGAGTGTACTTTCCTATTTGTTGAGGTTATATAGTCTTTGGAGATATGTAGATGGTTTTTATTGTGGATGATCTTCATTGAGACGTTTTGCTTTGGTGTTTGTTTATTAAGTGGATCTTTGTTGGGTCATGCGAGTTGGTAGATGTTTTTTAGAGTTATTTTCTTTAGTTTGGTGTTCAGAGCCATCTTCTTCAGTTTGGTGTTTAGAGCCATTTTCTCTAGTTTGGATTTCAAAGCTGTTTTCTTTTGTATGACATTCCTTCTTCAGCTGAGTTTAGATCTCGTTTCCTTCGCTTACATTCGTGAGCTGCTTTTCCACTCAAGGCTTCAAAGCCGCTTCACTTTACAAGTGCTCAGAGTCGTGCTTTCCTTCGCTTGGCGTTTAGAGCATTTTCCTTAAGTTTAAGATTCGTGGTCGCTTTTCTTCGCTTTATGCTCGTGAGCTATTTCCTTTCGCCATGCTCAAAGACGCTTTCACTTTAACGTCAGCACGTTTGGCCATGCGAGTCGCCTTTCTTCAATTTAGCTTTTATACCGCTCTCTTCGGGCCATGAAACAGTCGCTTCAGCTTTTAGCTTAGAGCCGTTTTCTTCGCCTTGACATTCAGTCTTTTCCTTCACTTTGGAGTTCGTGAAATGCTTTTCTTTTAGTTCGACATTAAGAGCCATTTTCTCCAAATACTTAGCTTAAAGTCATCTTTCTTCTAATCGAGGTTTTGTTTTACCTTCTTTAGGTTTGGCTTTTAGAGTCGTTTTCTCCAATTTAGCGTTCAAACCCGTTCTTTCTTTCTCTTCGCTTGGCATTCGGGACCGCTTTCTTCATCAGGGTGTTCGTGAGTCGCTTTTCTTCAAGCCACATTCAAAACCGTTTTTTTTCTGCTTTAGCGCTCGTGAGTCATTTTTTTTCGCTTGGCATTTTGTAGCCAGTTTTCTTCTATCAGGTACCCAAAGCCGTTTTCTTCGCTTGGTGCTCAAACCGTTTTTTTTAGTTTAATGCCAGAGCCATTTTTTCAGCCATGCTCGTATGTTTTCATTTCTCTGGCCAGTATTTAGAGTTGTTTTTCGCCACGTTAAAGCCGTGGTCTTTAGTTTCGTATTTAGAAATATTTCTTCTGGGCCATGCTTCAAAGCCTTTCTTCTCTTCGCTTAATTGCTCGTGAGTCGCTTTTCAACATGCTCAAACTGCTTTCCTTCAGCTAGTAGTTCGTGAGTCGCTTCTTTAGTTCAAAATCTTAGTCAGCTTCCTTTAGTTTGGTGTTCAGAGCCATTTTCTTCAGTTTGGCGTTCAGAGCCGTTGTATTTAGTTTGGAGTTCAGAGCCATTTTCTTCATTTTGGGCATTTGTCTTGTTTTCTTGGGCCACTGGGCATAAAGCCATTTCTCATCAGTTAGGCATCTCGATCAAGCCTTCATATGACTGCATGTCAATTCTTCCCGCATCACATTGCCAGCATCAGCCTCGTACATTTAGACTTCGCTTGCGTGTGATTAGGTGTTCACTTTTCAGATCGCTTTCGCATCACGCATCACATCTTTTGCTTTGCAGTTTAGACGTTCGGATTTCGTCTTCCATAAATAAGGGCATTCAGACTTCGCCTCTACCTTCTACATCTTATATGAAGGTGTTCAAACCTCGCCTTTGTATTTCTTCGTTTCAGATCAAACATTCAAATGCCGTCACCATAGTTCAAATCCTCATATTTCACCTTCATTAGAGATATCGCTACCAATATTCACAATACAAGATTTCACCCCCTTTTCGACATATTTGTGGCTTCTTTGGGTTCTTATTTCCCACTTCTTGCTAGCCTATGAGTTTGCTGCAAGTCTACATTTGACCATCTCCTCGGGGTTTTTCTAATAGCACACCATTTGCCTCTTCAAGGCTTATTCCCTTATCGGGTTTACCATTTTGTCGAGCATTCATGTTTTTTGTGTTGAAGATGACGAGTGCTGGATCAAGCAGGCTAGCTATCAGTCCACTTAGCACCCATGTGCAAGCCAACTCATGTTTCAGATTTTGATGCGGGTTTTACTTTTGAGATGACCTTCTTGGAGGGAGCTCAGATATATATATCATGACTTTATTGGCCCCCCAATTGTCTTGTCCTTTCTCTGTTTGTTTGTCTTTTTTTAGAACCCCTTTAGATGCATGAGTTTGAGTGAGCTAGCATTCCTCTTGGACACTTATGGGGTCTTTTTTTTCTTTGATAGAGTTCATCTCATTTCACTCACTTTTCAACATTCTTTTCACTTCATTGCTCGTGTTCACTATACTCATGAACTCTATCAAAGAGGGACATATTTGTAGAGCCCCCAAATGGCTGCCAAGTGGTAGCCATCAAAATAGGGTTTTCCTTTTTGTCTTTGGCATAACAGGGGGATACTTCTAGGGTTTTAGAGATCTTTTTTTTTGGGTTGGGTGGGGGGGAGAGGGAGAGGGGAGAGGTTTCCAGGTTAAATTTCACGCTCTGCTTTGGGGTTGCCTTGCAATTACATTGATGTGTTGTTTATTCAAAGACGATAATGATTGCACATCTAAACCCATATTGATTTGTCTATTATTTAGCCCATGTCATTCCTCATTCATTCTTCCCATGATTCTTAGATTTTAATCCTTCCATGTTTATTAATTATCTAGTCAGTCAAGCCATCCTTGTATTTCGTGTTTGATTCTTTGTTTAATTGTTCCTTTTTTAGGTTTATTTGTTTCATTTTTTTTTTTCTTATAACATCATATTGATATGAGCTTCTTTTCTTAGTTGGACCTTATCCAGCACACACTACACGGATTTCATTGCTAGTTTCAATATTCATTTATTATATCTGGTTGATTTGATTTTTCATGTTTTAGGTTAACTACAAACCATCATGTATTTTATTCTTTTTTTTTTCTTTTCTTTTTTCATTTCCTACTATTACATGCTCCGTCCTCCATTTTAATTAATTCCCGATGCCTACTGCGTAAGTACCTATTTTAAATCCTTGTAAATGCCTTTTTTTTTTTTAATATCGTTTTTTATTATTTCTTTTCTTAATTTTGTAACTATTCCTTACTTGTGTTCTAGCTATATACTAATTATGTTCCCTACTTGACTTTAAGTTATATACTAATTTTGCATTTTACATTAATTATGTGCATATGAGACACAATTCTTGTTGAATATTATCCTCTTCATATTAATATTGTCCCTTAACCAATCATTATTATTAACCATGGTGTCAATCAGTATTATTAATTATGACTTTTCATTTACCCTTCTTGTGTTAAATATCATCTTTATTTCGCTCATATTAATTATTATTGTCTCAAGCATCACTATGTATCAATTCTTAGCTAATTTGTTTATTAATAATTTTGACATTGTCCTTAAGTTGCTCAATATTGCCCTGCCTACTTAACGATTCTTACTTTTTTTTTTATTTTTTATTATTATCATTATTTTAAATTAATTCTACCACTAATACCCCTTTTATCATTAACTATTCTAATTCTTACCGTCATTGATATGTGATGATGCGTTTTTTCACCTGACCTGGGTCGGGTTACATATGGGTCGCTGGGCCGGAAACCAGTGGTTGGCTGTGGACTCCGGTTTGAAGGCTCGATCGGGTCAATGAGATAGTGATCATTGGCCAAGCACACAAGAAGCTCTCGGAGGTAGCACTCGCAAAGAAAGAAGGTGGGTCTACTGGGCTTCGCCTGGGTACATCCGATGCCTAAGTCACCCTCCGCGAGAGAAAAGATGATCGCTTAGGAGGGCGAATGCTTTTGCAGATCTTCACCCCACATGCTACTAAGATTTATAAAGATATATTTTTCCCAATTAGATGGTGATGTGATTCTCTTATCGATTTGATTTTCTTTTCTTTATCGTCATTGTCGACACATGCATAATTGGAAAACAATATTGAGAATTATCTTTTACTTCCTTATTGGTGAGATTGGTTTGATTTACGTGGATAAACAGCTATCGGGAAATATCATACTTTCCTCTTTTATCAAGTAGATTGTTTGATTTAATGATAAGTAGAAGTTATTGAGAAATATTCTACTTTCCTTATTTGGGTGTGAGATTTTTGTGCAGATTTACAGGATAAGCAAAGTATCGAACATCCTACTTTTCTTATCGTGAGATTGGGTGTGATTTGTTAGTGATACAAAGGTATTGAAATATCCTACTTTCCTTATTGATAGATTTAGTTTGATTTGCTGAATGTGGCTCCCAATTACTCCATGTCATCGGGCCTGGGTCAGCTGTGACTGGGCTTTCTGCTGGTCGGTGCCGGCTTGCGTTTCATCGGGCTTACTTTTCTGGGCCTGAGAGAGTGGGCTCATGCCACTTTTTTCTAAACCCACTGTTGGCTCTCAGCTCAGGCACTGCACGGCAAGGGCTATAACGCATCGGTGATTTCCATGTGTCAACTCCTGTGGTCGGATCAGGGCTAGTATTTTGTCGCCGCCACATATGTCTTGTAGGATGACTTTCTACTTCTCGCGCCATTTCCTTCCAATTTTTCTGAATTTTCTTCCTCAGAATATCCTCTCGATCGTTCGCCTTGTGTCTCTTTAATCCGAAAGCTTTTTCTTTGCTTTTAGTGAGTTCTGAATTTCCCTTTCCTTAGTATTCCATCCTAACCTTCTATTGCAGTCTTTTTCTGTTGCCACAAGATAGCTTTTTTCTTTTTTTTTTTTGCTTGTAATCTGTGACATATGTAGCCTTTTTTTTTCTTTGAATTTAATATTCATTTTTCATCACTTTCTCTACTGTACTTCTCACAATGCTCGTATGAACCGAATGGCTCCGACCGAAGGCTTGAGTTTAGTAGTTAGCTTCAAAACTGTGTTTCGAGGTTCCTGGTGGGCTTACCGGTTCAGTCGACTCGTGGCTGCATGGCCCGCATAGGGACTCCAGCCGCTGCTCCCGAAGCATTTGGCCCGCGGGTCGCACGGCCTGCTCGACTGAACTACTGCGCTCCCGAAACACTTTACCCACGGGGCTCTATGGCCCGTTCGACTAAAGCCATCGGGCCCGGAAGGCCTCGAGGCCTTGTTTTTCCGCGATCCAACCTGCTGATCCGACCCCAAACCGCGCGGGTCGCAGGTCGGTACCGCCAAAGCCGAGCCTATCGCTCCAGCGTCGAGCCTGTCGAGATCCAAATGGAAATGAGTCCGACTCCCAGGTCAGCTTGCCTGCAAGTGTGAGGGAGCTCGCAGCTCGTCAAAGTGAGCTACTGGCCCGGCGCCGAGGCCTTGTCGGGCGATCCAAACGAGCTAACCGACCCTGGGGGCCGCGTGGCCTCGTGTAAGTGCAGTGGGGCCGAGCTCGTCAAAGGGAGCCACCGGGCTCCGGCACAGACCTTGCTGGCGATCCACCCGAGTTGATCTCGACTTAGTCAAGGCGGGTCTGCGGCGCGTATAGTCGAGCTCGCCAGTGAGCATCGGGCTCGGCGCCCGAGGTCTTGCCGCGATCCAAATTCGAGCTGATTCCGACTTTAGCCGGCACTGTGCGTAGTAGTCGAGCTCGCAAAGGTGGCCATCAGGGCTTCGGCGCTACGGCCTTATCGGGCGATATAGCTCTGTTTCATCTCACTCTAGTCGCGTGGTCTGCGGCAGAGAAGCCTGTGCCTCGCCACAAAGGAAGCCATCGGCCCAAGGCCGTGGGCTATTGCAGCAAATGAGCCGATCCGACTCTGCAATGCGGACCTGTGGCAGAAATGGCCGAGCTTGTCAAAGCTGAAATTACGGGCTCCAAGGCCGTGGCCTCAGAGGCGATATATAGCCTCGAAATGATTCGACTCTTAGGCCGCATGGCCCGAGCAGTAGTCGAGCTCGCCAAAGTGAGCCACTGGCTTCGCGCTGCGGGCCTGCTGGCGATATATAAATGAGCCGACCGACTTTAAAGCCGCGTGGTCAGGCAAAGTAGTCGAGCTCGCCAAAGTGAGCCGCCGGGCTCCGGCTGCGGGCCTCAGGCGATATAGCCCGAGCCGATCTCGACTCTTAGGCCGCATGGCCTTAGCGTAGTAGTCGAGCTTGTCAAACCGAGCCGAGGCAACACCGCCGCCGCCGCTAAGGTGGACCTGTGTGATCTCCTCTCGAGGCTTCACGCCTTCGGGACCGCCTTCCGCCTGCCTCTTTCGCCCGCCCCTTGCCGGCCACAACCCGCTTTTCTTCAAGGGGTCAAGAGCCTTCTGGATATGAGGGCTTCTTCGCCGTTAATGTACTTCTCCGCTTTAGTGAGCACCTCGACCATGCTCGCCTGAGGGTTTTTTGAGATAGAGAACATCAAATCCTTTGACTAGTACCCTAGCCCAACATGAATGCTGATAGCGAACTTCCTCGTCTGCAGATTCTACTCTCTCGTAGACTCGCATCAACTCTGAGACATAAGACCTCAAAGCCATAGCTCATCGATGGTCGCAGATGATAACTTGCTTTCTGTATGTTCTGCCCAATGAAGCGGAGACGAACACAATTGATAAACAATGAGGAAATTGACGAGGCGGGAGCCCGTTGGAACTGCCAAGGCCGGGCCTTTAGCAGGATAGCAAAAGCTCTAAGATCTCACACAAAGGTCCCGATACCCATGCGCCCATTTGATTCAGAAGTGTCGGATGATCGACTTATCTCTCGGCACCATCTAACGCTTCCACCTGCGGGTACTCGAACTCGCCGAAGCGGGAAGGAGCACTTTGGCCAGGAATTGCGACTAACTGGGCTGCACTAAGGTGTCCATGGTGTCAGGGGCGCGTCCTCTTACTACTTCCTTCACACGACTGAGAGCTCCCTACGGAGGCCTCGAACCTCTACTCCCATGATCAGCTTCCTCCGTCCCTCACGTGAGGGTGGTGTGTAGTCTCTGCTCCCGACATGCCCCTGTGTGTCAGCTTCGTCGCCTCCTCCGTGGCTAGGATTGCGGGGTCCGTGCCCGGCCCCGCCTGGACTCGCTCGCCCGGCCCTGGGAGCTCGAGATCAGGTTGTTCCCTCTCGCTTGGTGGGAATGTCATGGCCTCTCGAGCATGCCCCGCCTCCCGTGGTTGTCGACTGGTCTGGGCGAGCTTGTTCTAACTCTTCTATCGACGTTGATCAGGAGGCTGAGTGCCTCCACTCGTCCGCGGTTGCCTCGCATTGTTTCTAACACGGAGGCCTACGCCCGTATCGCCCGGGCGGTCCCGGGTGATCCCGATGGATCGGGCGTTGCCCGCCAGGTTCTAAGTTGATACCATCAAGAATCGAGCGACCGGGCCTTTATTTGTGGGGTTGAACCGGTTGCTTTCCACGACGCACAATAATCGATGATGCGTTTCAACCTGGATCAAGGCCGATGTTGTCGGTCGCTGGAGCCGAACCAAATGGCCAGGACCCGGGTCCAAGGCCTGATCGTTTGGCCGAGATGTGGATCGCCGCTAGGGTCAGTGTGCAAGTTCGAGGTAAAGACTCTCCGTAAAAAGCAAGAAAGAAGGTGGGCTCTACTGGTCACTGGCCGCCTCCAATGCTCTAAGCCGCCCTCGCCGAGAGAAGATAGAATGCCAGAGGCGAACGTTTCAGTACCTTCACCTACTTCGAAATGCATTTCCTGTGATTTATGTGATATATTTTTCCCAATTAGATGGTGATAAGGATTCTCTCTTATTTGACGGAGTGGATTTTCTTTCCTTATCGCCGGCCGATTAATGAAGTAAGCACCTGGAAGCACTCATTTTGGTAATTATCTTACTTCCCTTATCAGAGATTTATTGATTTACGTGATAAGCTTATTGAGAAATATCATACTTCTTCCTTATTGGCTAGATTCGCTTGATTTGACAGGATAAACGTAGCTATCGGGAAATATTCTATTTTCCTTATTGGTGATTTAAGGAGATTTACAGGATAAAGTTAGCTATCGTAAATATCCTACTTTCCTTATCGGGTGAGATTTGATGCGATTTACAAGGATAAAAGCTAGCCATCGGAAATATCCTACTTTCCTTATCAAGTAGATTTAGTTTGATTTGCGAATGTGGACCTTCCCAATTACCCATGTCATCTGCCTTGCCGAGCTGACTGTGCTTCGCTTTTGAGTCGTGCCATGGCTTGGGGTGCTTCCTTATCGTACTTACTTCTTCTCGCCCTCGAGAGTGGGCATGCGCGCCTTTTTTTCAAACCCTATCAATATGCAAATACAATAATTTTCCTCAAATAAATCCAAATTTAGGCCCATTAGTTCCTTCGACCATTCCCTTATAATCTTTTGATCAAGCCCTCTATCAACCCATTGAGATCAAGTTTGCTTAAGTCCTGCTCACTTAAGTCCAATATACTTAGACTCAACCCATTAAATTAGGTTTAACATATTTAAACCCAATCAATTAAATTAAATCTAACATATTTAGGCCAGCCCATTATATTTCAACCTACTTACTTAGACCTAATACATTATATCTAATCCATCTAAGCGCGATTCATTAGGTTGTTTTACCAACCTATTAAGACTTAGTCAATAAAACTCATCATTTTTTTAAGTCCAACCCATTAGGTCATTTGATCAAATCCTTTGACCACATCACCTGACTAGCTCTTTAACCTGTCAAACTCCCACTCTTAACTTACGCAAATTTCCAATTTCAAAATTTTTAACATTTCCAATTTCTAAATTTCTCTTTTTTTAAAAATTTTTTTTTTAATTTATTATTATTATTATTTATTTTTATAAATTCTTAATTTAAAAATTAAATTCCCTCAATTTCTAATGTTAATTTTTCAACTTTCTAATTCCTAAATTACAAATTCTCAATTTCAAAATTCAAGTTTTCCAATTCCTAATTTCAATTTTTACAAAATCCTAACTTCAAAATTCAAGTATCCTAATTTCAAAATTCAAGTCCTTCAATTCCTAATTTCAATTTTTTCAAGTTTTCAATTTTAAAAATCAATGCCCTAATTTCAAAATTCAAACCCTCCAATTTCAAAATTCAAATTTTAATTTTCTAATTTCAAAATTATACTCCTAATTTCAAAATTCAAGTGCTATAATTTAAAAATCCAAGTCCCCCAATTTTCAATTTCAATTATTCAAGTGACCAATTTCAAATTTCCAAATCTTAATTTCAAAATTCAAGTGTCATAGTCTCAAATTTCTAAATTATCAATTTCTAAAATTCAAGTTCCAAAAAATTTCAAATTTTAAATTTCCAAAATCCGAATTCAAAATTCTCAAATTTCAAATTTCAACTTCAAACTACCAATCTCCAAATATTCAATTTCAAACTACCAATCTCCAAAAATTCAATTTCAAACTACCAATCTCCAAAAATCCAATTTCAAATCAATTTTCAAACATTCCAAACACACGATTAATTCTATAGTTCTTATAAATGGTAAATTCATGGAATTAATTTGTAGTGGCCAGGATAAATGAGCTTAAATGAGGCCTGAGTATGAATGATCATTTTAATAAATAATTGACATCTACGATAATCAATTTCTAATTGAATGTCCATATTGTGATTTTATCGCATTAACATCGTTTCCTAATCGATAACGCCTTTGCCATACAAACAAACATTTTTCTCATAATCCTCGTTTATTTATTTATTAATTCTATTTATCTATCTATTCATTAATATATATATATATATATATATATATATATATATATATATATATATATATATATATATATATATATATATATATATATATATATATATATATATATATCCATAAACTATATTTTCTTTTTAATTGCTTAAGAGAGACCGACTTAAGTGGTTTATGACACTCGCACTTCTTTAGTTTTTTTATCAAGAAGTCACATTTACGCTTTTCTTTTATTGCTTTTAAAATAACAAGAAAATAAGTAGCGACTCCAAACCATTTTAAAAATAGTTTTTCAAAAATAAAAATGAGTCTTGGCTTTTAAATGAGAAACACATGATAACAAAAAATACGAGGTCCACACGTTTAAAACATTAACAAATTACTATTATAAAATTGAATTGATTTTAAGACATGGATGTTAATTTTTATGTGAGCTTAGCTTGAGGGGGCAGTAATTGAAAATCAAACGGATTGATTTTTATTCCTTACTAAGCTTTGTAGTTATTATTATTCTTCAAATAATATCTTCTCCTCTGACGGTAACAATGGATGCAAGATGTGCTCAAAAATAAGGAAAAAAAAAACTAATGAATTGGCTACTCTTAATTTCTCTACTATATTTTCATTTTTAATAAGGAATAATTCATAAGTACCATCTGAGAATGTTTTTGGCAATAATTATCAAAATAGTTTTTTATAAGTTTTTTTAGAGTAAAAGTTTGTTTAAAAATTAGAACATTTTTTTTTAGTTTTAAGTATTTTTTAAAATTACTTTAAGTATTTTTAATCTAAGCTCAATAATGAAGGGTTGGGTGGGGCATAAACAAAACCTACAATGTCGTAATTTCAAGTGAAGAGATGTCAATTTTTTTTTTAAATTAACTTTTATATGTAATGATTTATTTTTAGTTGTTTTTATTAATATAATCATTTTAAAATTAATTTTCAAAAGAATAAAAAATCAAAATATTTTTTAGTAAACAACTTATTTTTATAAAAATTTTAAAAAATTCTGTTAGAACACTCAATAACCAAATGTGATAAGTCTATTTGGTAGTTACTTATAAAAATAATTTTGAAAAATGGTTTCTAGGAACAGTTTGAAAACTGTTTTTAATGGTTTATAAAATAAAAATATATTTAGAAATTTAAAGTATCTTTAGCCTGTTTTTGATATTTTTAGAAATAACATTTCATCTAGTATTTCATTTTTAATTATTCCACTTGTTTATGATTATTTTTTTAAACTTCCCTAAAATAAGTAAAAATATTAAAAGATGTTCTCCTTAAAAACATCTTCTTCTTTTCTTTTTTTTCAAAGAAAAAAAAACATTTGTGATTGTCCAACTAATCTTTTTTTAGGCTCAGTTTCCAACTTATCTTGGAATGCTTTCCAGCAGTTCCTTACAATCTTTAGCAAGCAAAGATAACATTAATTATATAAAATGCAGTAAATAATAATTTAGATGTTAATTTTAATTATATAAATTACAATTTATTTTTTAATTTTAATAAAATATAAATTATATATAAAGATTGGTTAAGTTGGAAATCATATCATTATTAGGTATTTGATTTTGGAATCCATTATGAACCTTGTTTAGCTGATGAATATATGTTCATTTGAATTATTTGTTTTCAGAGTTGGTTAGAATATATGAATGTTGAGAGTTAGAGAATTTGTGTTGTTATGGAGATTTAGATATAATTGTTTTTGTTTATTATAAAATTTAGAATTCGAGAATTGATAATTTAGAAAGCTAGTTACCTAGTCAAGTTTTTGTGGTTTGAAAATTCAATATAAGAAAATGAATGTTCTGCTATTTCAGTTTCGCTTTAAGGTGAATTTAGATAGTTATGCCTCCCAAATTCCAGTTTCTATTTTGGTTTATAACAAGACATGGGATTGGTATAATGTGTCCCTTATGATCCAAAAGGAGGAATATAAAACTTATGACTTATAATGAAACTTGACTCATCCCCTGGAGTTCCAACAGTGCTACATTAACCAAGACGCAGAGATCCAAAAACGGGCTGAGCAGAGAGCCACCTGATAGTGGAGGTTGCACCTGTTGTCTATGAGCACCAAGCTCCACAGGTCCAGGTGGGAAGTGATAGTAAGTTACAGCTCTTATGAACCCCAAAGGTCCCCACCAGAGTTATGCTCCATCTGCATCCATCTCCCCATTGTAGCATGCTGGGGATCCTCTTGTCCAAAGCATGAGGCCGGAGAGTCAAGATCGTGGCTGAGCTCATCCATTAGGAAGATCGTAGTAAAGTGGGATCTTAGACCTTTTAGCTCTCATTTGTAAGAAAGAATAAATAAAAACCAAAATATCTGCCTGTTGTAAGAGTCCAGGAAAGCAGTAGTCCCAAAGAAATGCATGATGTCCCAGCTGGTCAGTGAACCCTGGCGCAAATAAATTCGCAGTTCCAGTTAAAACCAAAAAGTCAGTAACAACCGTTGAAAGAGAGAATAGTAACCTGGCTGAGAAACAATCCAAGGTCTCCTGCAAACCCATGGTCCCTAAGACTGTCTGCCTCTCCAAGCCAAAGCTGAGAGATTCCAGCATGCCTGCTCCCAAGATGTGTCCAAAAAATTGGTCTGTTTAATAAAACATCTTCTTGTCTGTCTACGAATCCATAATAATGCTGGCTTTGTACTGAGCTCACCCATATTAAAGATCATAGTGAAAACCCAGATCTGGCTGGTCCTTTCGATCTGCTCTTCCTTAGCCACTCCCACAACTCTTGATAGTAAAGATAGACTCACCTTTGAATGCTAAACCTTCTTGGCTTCCCAAACCTTGAATCTAAACACTAGTTCATCAATGTTATCTCCATCACAAATGTCACCAGCCCAGCAACCCAAACCATGGGCTCATGAATGTGTTGCTCATTCATCAAACCCTGGTTCCTAAAATTGGCCTCTATTCATCACTGCTCATCCTATTTCATCTGACATATCCCACTAATCTCATATGAACTAACTGATATCTCAAAAACAGACAATGGATGGCTAACGCTTGAAAACCTCATGTAGAGAGTGTGTTACTCCTGAACTTCCCTCAGAAAATAGCAGTTTGACTACTGTAATGCAAACAAAGAGAGACTAAGCAAACCCTCTGGATCCACTCACTATTTGTATTTACGTACAGCAATCCACACGAATCTCAAACAGCAGCTTCCAAGCCTCACTCTATTCACTCGGGGCACTGACACGCAGCCCAGCCTAAGATCTAATAGGAACTGTAATGAACTGGTCTCCAGCTGCCCTGGCTCTGTTCCTTTATAGCTATCTCCTGGGCCTGGCAGTGCTCGTTACTTCGCCAAATGTTTAGAGACTCATTGTTATGTTTCAACTTTGTGAGTATCGCACCGTCATCATAGAATGGGATACTTAAGGTTATCCCTGTTAAATAACAATCAAAAGTCTACAATTATTGTCCCTTCTGAACCCAGATCTCGATCCCAAATGGCCAAATGGGTCCATCAGATCATCTGACTTTATTTGCTTCATCCCATTCCTCTGATATTCCTTTCGTCCAATCCCTCCCAGTTAACCTTTGCTGTATCCCAATGTGTCCTGGGACTGCACACTATAGAATCCCACAGAGAGCTTCAGTTGACTGCATCAGGTCTGTTTCACTATATGCCCGGCTCGCCCACAGAAGTCGCTGTGCTCTACTCATTATGACTAATCAGCCACAACATGGCATGAGGCTGGAGGCACCTGTCAGTCACCTGAATGTCTCTAGTGTGTGCATGAAGCCCCCGCCTCTTCCCACATTTAGTCTAGTGCTATAAACTGATTCCGTCGTGGAAACCCACAATGCCCAGCTGAGGATTTCATGATGCACGCCGTGGCCTCCCAAGCAAAGACAGAGCAAATCACTGCGAGACTTTGAGCCCTTAGTCACTGACAGGTCCAACATAATCACTCCATCCTCCAAGACAAATATGATATCTGCATGTGTTCAAGGTCATTGTTTAACCAAGTGTTATGGCACTCCTGCTTTCATTCCCATTCACAGCCTCAAAGATCTTCAACATCTGGGCTTGTTAACCTATAAAGGCAGCCTCTGTCTCTGTACAACCATTAAGTACATTAGACTCCCACATCCTTATGAGCTATCGGAAGCAAATATCTCCTTATTCTTGGAAAGTGTAGAGTTTACATCTACCTGTTCGGGGCTATACCGCATTTATCCCATCAAACTTCCCAAGAATATCAATAACATATGTGATCGACTTAGCAATGAAATCCAACTGATGTTCTTTTGATTTTTATCCCCAAAATAACATCAGTAAGTCCCATGTCTTTCATGTCAAATCTTGAATTCAACATGTTCTTGGTTGATGTAATCATCTTACCATCACTAATACAATCAACATGTCATCTACGTACAAACATACAAATACATGGGTCAATTTGTTGTGTTCATCATCTTTTACATGGACACACTTGTCACATTCATTGATTTTGAATCCATGTGACAACATAACGCTTTTGTCAAATCTCTCTCTCATGCCATTGTTTCCCCGTGCTTGTTTTAATCCATGCCAAGGATTTCACCAATCTACAGACTTTCATTTCTCGTCCCCGGAGCGTAAAACCTCAGTTGTTCCACGTGAGATTTCTTCATCCAAATCTCCATTTAAGAAGGCCTGGTCTCGACATCCATTTGATGTACCTCAAGATCTGAAAATATCAAACAACATCTCATATTATCTCTAAGATAAACAAACGCCAACCCATTCCACTGTTTATAGCTTTGATCATATCTGCCTAGATTTGTCTCACCATCCGCCTTACCTCTCCTGCTTCCTCTAAAAAATCCACTTAACCAGGTTTCAACCATGCATCTCACATCCCAAGTACAGCAATATGCAAGATATGAATCCACTCTTCACTTAACATACTCTTTCCACATGAGATCCTCTTAGCTCCACTGCCCTCTTGTATGTTTGCATCCCCTCTCAGACATAATAAGTGTCAAAAACCACAATCGCTGACACTTTCCGTCCTGCCTTACTGGCCTGCCCACCTTCCAACAGATCTCCCACCCATGACTATTTTCATGTATGTCGAATTGGCTCCAACTCACAAAGATGGGGGAGTTTTAGCCTGCAAGGCTTTCTTCCTCATCATATATTCCTTGCAAGTGAATATTACAATCAAGATGTGAAATTTGAAGTATAGAAAGCATTTCCCCATTCAATGCTTAGTCTAGGTTCAAAACCCTTCCCGTGACTCAGACTAGGATTTCTTTTTCGTATTTTCCAAAATAAACAATGTAATTTTAAAATAAAAGAAATTCTTTTTTTTTCCCTTTCGTAAAATAGAGTCTTTTTTTCCTTTTCATGTAAAAATGCAATTCACTAAAATCTTAAAAATAAATTTCCTTTTTTTTTCCTTTAGAAAACAAAAACAACCAAATTCTTTTCCTTTCCGAAAACATAATCCTTTTTTTTTCCTTCCAAAAAACAGAATCAACCAAAATCTTATAAATAAATTTCCCTTTTTTTTTTTTCCTTTATCTTTTTTTTTTCTTCTCGCAACCAAACCAATCACCAACTTCTTGTGGAGTCAAAATTTGTCTTAAGATTGTAAGAAAGAATAAATAAAACCAAAATATCTACTTGCTAGAGAAACCCGGGGAAAGCATAAAACCAAATTGCTTCTCACATTCACAACATAAACTTACTGCCGGCAAAATAATGGTTATTCAAGAAAAACCAAAACAAATTAAATCAAAAGAAAAGAGGAGAATATAGCCAAGTCGAGAAACAACCGAGTCTTGTGAAATTCATACTTCCTTAAGACAAATTGCCTTCTCCGTTGGTGCTTTTGAGATTCCAAGGGCGCCCGTCTCAGATAAAACGGTGTCGAATGGTCGACAAAAGCACTTTGCCGCCACTCCGGCGAACTGATGATGTGTTTGCAATATCACCGACAAAATGGACGGTAGCTGGGCGAAAACTCGAGACTCGATGACCTCTTTAATGCTCTTCCGAAATACCCCGACAACCTTATGGTATAGCGTAGACTCTCGACTTTCGAATGCCAAACTTTTCGCTTCCCAAACCCTTAGAATTCGAATTAATTATTCATCAATGTCATTAACTTCATTCATCGAAAATAATTATTCCATATAACCGAAATCCATATAATTATGAACAAAGAATTATTCGGTGAAACTCTTAGATTTCTCGAAATTAATTATTCATTGAATGTCATCCATTTCATTCACTATATCCAACATCATTTTCACTAAGTTGAAATGATTTGGGGAATGTTTAGATCATATACATGGGTTTCAAATCTGTGTCTATATTATTTGTTATGATCAATGGTACAATAAAAAATATAAAATAAAGGAAAAACGCAAGATTTACATAGAAACCCTTGCGGAAGGAAATCACAGGTAGAGAAGAAAGTTTCACTATCAATTTGAGAGGAATTACAAAATACAGCTAATAGGGAATAAACCTTAATGTGTTTATATAATGAAAATAACTGAAAGTAAAAAGTCCATACTACTTCCGCCTTACTACGCCAACAGCATCCTTTAATTTTTCTTAACTTTTTTTCATTATGTCTTATCATGAAACTTCTTCGAGCCCAACATGCCTCAAACCAAATTCAGGTTATAAAACAATATTATTCTATGATTTGTGAAGCCATTAATTTATTTCCTCTATGCTAAGTATAAAGATCTTTTACATATAAATGCATGCACCCTATAAGATATATAACATGGGAATAAGTAACCTAGGAACATTACCAACCTTTCAAGACTACCACTATCAAGTTAAAGCTACTAATCCTCCTATTTTTTGATGAATTGATATATCTTAGTCCACAAAGAATACTTCAAGTTCTTCTAAAAGAATTATTATGAACATAGTTTATATGAACATACCTTTTTAGGATATTCAAGGAGGACATTTTGTTTTAATCCCCTGAGATATCATGATACTTTTATTAAGAATTTATATCATCATTAACTTCCATCAATTATGACCTAATATGTAGAAAATGTATGATCATTTTAAGATGTCAATCATAAGTCATTTATGACCAATTTTTAAAAATTGAACCAATCATTAGACCAAAAAAGTTATACATTCATGGTTCATCGATTGAATCGATGGTTAAATCGTGTTGAACCGATAACATAATAAATATAATTTATATTTTATTAAAAATTTAAAAAATTACAATTAAAAATATATAATTAAAGATCAATAACATCTATTTCATTATGTATATAAATATTTTGATATTTTAAAATTGATAAAGCAAAATATAAATAATATTAAATATTAAAATAAATTAAAAATGTATTATACACTTATGTATAATATAAAATAATATATGTTACTAGTTTTAAGTATAAAACCTTGTTTTTTTTTCTCGTAATTTCATAACTATAGAAGGTGTGGTAGGGTGGTGCGACCAATAGCGGTTCAAACCCCTTTGTAGCATTTTGTTTTTAATTTCATAAACTCTATCATATATACTATTCCACATTGAAAAAGAGTAATTCTATAGGTGTGCTTGGGTTGGGTTGGTGGACCAATTATGAAAGTATCATAGAGTTTTGGATTGTTCGATTTCTTGGTTAAATAGCTGGCTTGCACAGTTAGAAAGCTTGCTAGTCGATCGTCACACCAATTTGACCCACTTGTCTGGTCCCCTTTTTTTTTAAAACATTGCTAATAACTTTAAAATAAGCTTAGTATTTTCTTAAGATTGATACGTAACATAACAATGTATGTGTGGTGAAGTTGCAGTTACTTGATAGCTTATCATGTCTAGGGATGATAATTTCTTCCGAACCTGATATCTGGTCCAAATGGAGTAGGGTATAGAGAACATTTTAGACCCAATTAAATATTAGGATAATCAAGTTCAAAGATTTTTGGACTTGAGAATGGGAACGAGTCTGAGTATATCCTACTCGTACCCAACCCGAATATTATCCGATTAAATATATAATATATAAATATAATATTTATTTATTTATTTTTAAAATCCCTAAAGATAAAAAGGGGATGTGAAAAATAATTTATTCATAAAATCACATCATAATAGTTCTTATTACTATTATACGTCAAATTATTTTTAATATTCATGATTTTATAAAACAATTAATTTGGCAAATTAGGTAGGGTATGGGTACCCGATCCTCCAACGGATGTGAGGATGGGGATGGAGATGGAGATAGAATAATAAATAGAAATGGGGATGAAGAATCTAAAATCCTACCCAAATCTGACCCATTGCCATCCCTACTCATGTCATAACTTACCATAGACCATGTCTAATGTGTAACCATACATACTTGTATACCCACTCTAACCTTATCTTAATGGCCAAAATTAGTCATCCATCTAATTATTAGAGTATATTTAGGGTTTCTTTTTATTGACTTTATACTATTACCTTTTTGTCCTTACATTGGTATATATATACCTCAACTTTCTTAATAATAATATAAGTCTCTTTTATAATATGGTATCAGAGTACCAAGTTTAACAGAAAAAAAAAAACCCTAACCCTAGTGGCCATCGCAGCCCATCATGATCCGATAATCATGCATGTGTCATTTCAATAGCCGACGAGTCTTCTTCCACCACTGCCGTTGTGCCTCCTCGTCGTCCGATAGTCGTGAACGAGACTGATACGTCTCAGAATTAATTTATTCTCAATGTCAATGCTCAAGCATTGCTAAAACTCACAGCCACGAATTATTCAACGTGGCGGCTCCAATTCACGTATCTCCTATTCGTGTATGATTTACTTGGCTTCGTTGACGACTCAAAGTTGTGTCCTCTGGCACTAATAACTCTGCCTGATGTTGCATCCCCCTCCTCGAATCCGAACCAGAACCATATTCTTTGGCTCAAACAAGACCAATTGCTTCTCAATGCAATTGTTGGGTCCTTATCTGCCACTCTAATGCAATTTATCTCTACCGCCACCACATCTTGTGTTACATAGACTACCATTGAAAAGACGTATGCCTCTCCTTTGCACAGAAGGATCATGACCCACCGCCATAATCTTGCTAATCCTTAATAAGGTAATCGGACTATTACCGAATATATGCAAGATGTCAAACACAATATTGACTAATGTCTTGGTTGATTTTGATGAGTTTCCATCCAAGTCTTTAAACCCGGCTCTCGCCTAACTCCAGCATCTAAACATATCTCATAAATCTCTACAAGCTCTAGCAACTCTAACATTTCTTGAGGAACCATTTAAGCAACTACTCGCCATTGCACATTAAATGAACTCTTGGTTCCTTCAAGATCATTACTTCCTTAACTCGCCATCGCTCGATTACTTCCACTGCTCCTTCATCACATCATTTGCCCAAACACTGCTGAGGATCTACACCAGATGTCTCCATCCTAATAATACGGTCCTTTACTCGACACCTCTCCCCATCGACCATTCCTTCCTCCTGTCTCTCTACGACATCTCGCACCATCGCCCCAGATCGAGCATAGTCGCTACCTTAGGCGTTGTCAACTTTATGGTATAATCGAGCACTCTACTCGGCAATGTGGTCATCTATCCACCTTGGCACCTGCAACTCTTCCACCCGCCCTCGTCGAAGCTCACGTGGTGCACCTTCACCGCACCCTATGCCTCACACCTATAAATTCCATTTTACTCTTAACCCTTGATAATTCTTCGACGGGTTGTTGATTCGGGCGCCTCTCACCACTAGACCATGGATCTTGCCACCTTGGCCCTTCATGAGTCGTACATCACCTCTGACAATGTTCTATTCGTGATGGTATAGGTTTATCTATAGCTAACATTGTCCTGTTTTTTTACTCTTTCTTTTAGGTGAAAGATCATCACACGGGGGTCACTTTGGTTCGCGGACAGTATAGAGACAGTGGCTCATTACTACCTCAAGTTAACCTTCTACTCTTCCGCCCTTAGTGTTATGATCGCTGCCATCGGAAGGTAATAAGTAATATAGTGATCTAATAAGTCCGTGATATTGATCCCACATGGAAGGTGTGGTTTTAGCGAGGATTGAGTACCCCAGCTAGTGAAGTCGTCACTGCCTGAGCTTTAAGGGTGATTCGAATGTGATTATCTAAAAGAAAACTAAACTAAAACAAAACAAATCTAAATTTTATTTTCAAAGATTCACAAGTAAATGGGTTGATTTTAAGGAAAAGCTCTAGCAAAAGAAGCTAGGGTTGATTGTCTTCGTTGATGCAATTATGATTTATATTCATGAAGCGCCGGTTGAGTGAAAGTATACTTTTGTTTGTCCAAGGAAACCAATATGAGGTTTACACTTCCGTGTCTCCCATTCATTTCTCACACCTACTCCCTATTATCCTTTCGGTCTATCTAAGTCATGGAATGTGATAAGGCAATTCTTTCCTTAGGAATCCTATTGGTCACCTCTCGATCCATACAATAGGATTGCCCGGACTATGTTCAAATCGGTCACCTCTCGGTCCATACGATCTTCACATAATGCTAAGGTGGAACTTCCCCTAATAAAATCCATTTAGTAATAGCCATTCCTAATTTCCTAAACTTCTTTAACTAGGTTATGTTGATTTTGTCAATTGAGACACATTTGGGGGTAAAGGTCAAGACCTAAGGTATATTTCCAACCATCACTTTGGAAACCCTTTGTACATTAGGTCTTAAACTCACTTCCCAACATAAATCAATTAGGCAAAACCATAATAATCCAAGAATTACACTAACTAACATCAACATAAGAATAAATTCACAAAACCATTCTAAAATATATATAAATCAAGCATCAACTTCAAGCAATCAACCCTAGAGGATGTTTAACCAATCATTGCAACTAAGAAATCCAAAAAAACCATGTTTAACATAAACATAATGATGAAAGATTAATAAAGAGAGTAGAGTTTAGAGATACAAAACAAATGGGAGATGAAATTTGTCTCAAACTCTGCTCTATAGTTGCAATAGACCCTCTAGTAACTAGCTCTTCAAAATCAGCTCTAAAAACAAAGTAAAACTAAATAAAATAAAAAACCCTAAGTGGCTCAAGAAGAAAAGAGGAGAAACCTTAAGGAGGGTGTTCTCCCTCCCAAAAACCGAACCCTCAACAAGTCTATACTACATATATTTACAGGAAAATGGAAAATGGGCCAAAGATGGGCTAAAAATGCGAAGTTTGTTGTTCCACCCAGACATACTTCGCCGAGGCGAACTCGAGAGTTGTCTTTTGTTGCGTTCTTCCTTCGCCTCAATGAACTTCTTCGCCTCGGCGAAGGTTAGCCTTCGCCTTGGTGAACCTGAGAGGTCATCTTTGCTTGGGCTTAGGCTTCACAGCGGTGAAGCATCCTTCGCCTTGGCGAACCTCCTCGCCGCAATGAACCAGTGCTTCGAACAATAGGTTCTTCCTTCTTAGATTTTTGCCCTTTCCTTGCTTGATTTACCTTTTAATCTTGCAAAACATAAGCAAATGGGGTATTAGTGTGGCTTAGGAATATAGGTGTGAATCTACCATTTAGGTTACATAAACACATGGAAAACACGCTATAAATGCTAGTATGATTCATACCTATCAAACACCCCTAACCTTAACATTTTGCTTGTCCTCAAGCAAAGAAATAACTCATTTTCCTTATTCAAAACTAACAAACATGTTGAACATGAAATTGAGATAATGAATGACATTTTCCTCAAGGATTTAACCTTCATACAACACAAAGAAAACTTCGAGATAACCTTTTTTAAAAATAGTAGACTCACCATAAGTTGAGCAACCTAAACCAAAGTTCTTAAGTGTGTGTGTGTAGTCTTCCCCTCTCTAGTCAATTGCAATTCGAATGGAATTAGATGAGCCTAAGTGGAATGGGGATCTCTCACTCACATGGTAAGTGTGTAAGACTCCATAGGCTTGTTAGGCATATCACTCTCCACTTATGTAGGCTATACACAACTCTTAGGATCAAATAGGTCCTTATATAGCTTGTAGTGTATGGCTTAGGTAAGGGTAGTTAAATAGATCATTTGGGCTTCTTTAGTTTACCCAAACATACACATTTTCCTTTTCTCCACTCAATTGTTCAATACTAGTGATATTGCCTTCTTTTTCATTGAACTTCTTAAGCTCCCCCCTCCCCCCTAAAACTCTTATTGCATCTTTTATCTCATAGCTCCTCCACACTTGCATAATTTTCACCATCCTCACAAGAACACCAAGAACTTTATTTTTTTCAAAATTACAAGGCATGGGGTAGTGAAACATTCAACCTCATTAAGCTTTATACCTACCCAATGTAAGAAGTTTTAGGTTAGTAACTCCCAGACCAGTTGGCCTTAGGGTACTAGGTGTAGAACACCCCTAAGAACTTACTAGCTGAAGGTAGGAAGGCTACAAGGCTAAACTTACTCGATCACCTCTCAGTCCATACGATCCTCCCGTAATGCTGAGATGGTGCTACTCCTAGTGAAATCCATCTAGTACTAGGCATTCTCAATTCCCTAGACTTCTTTGATTAGGTTAATTAGTATTTCAATTAACTAATTCATACCTTAAGAGACTCGGGACCAGATTTTAGGGCGTAATCCAAGCATCACCAAGGATGCCTTAGTATGGGGATTGAAGACCCAACTCTTAGTATGAATTAATTAGTTAAAACCATAATAATCCTAAGAACTACACCAACTAACATCCACACAAACATGTATTTACAAAACCATTCTAAAAAGTATATAAATCATGCATCAACTTCAACAATCAACCCTATAGGATGTTTAGCCACTCATTGCAACCAAGTAATATAACAAAATCATATTTAAGATAAACATAATAATGAAATATTGAAAAAGAGAATAGAGTTTAGAGATACAAAACAAATGAGAGATGAAATTGCCCAAACTCTCTACACTACGCCAAGAGCTCCTCTAATGAGCTAGTACTTCAATATCAGCTCCAAATCCAAAGTAAAAAGGAACAAAATAAAAAATCATAGAATGGCTTAAGAAGAAGAGAGGAGAAACCCTAAGGAGGGTGTTCTCCCTTCCAAAAACCGAACCCTCAACAAGTCTATAATACATATATTTATAGGTAAATGGAAAATGGGCTAAAGATGGGCTCAAAATGCAAAGTTTGTTGTTCCACCCCGACATCCTTCGCCGAGGCGAACCTGAGAGTTGTCTTTTGTTATGTCCTTCCTTCGCCTTGGCGAACGTTAGAGAGGTCCTCTTTGCTTGGGCTCGGGCTTCGCAGCGTCGAAGCATCCTTCGCCTTGGCGAACCTCCTCACCACGACGATTCGGTGCTTCAAACAAAAGGTTCTTCCTTCTTAGCTTTTTTTCATTTTCTTGCTTTATTTTCCTTTTAATTCTGCAAAACATAAGCAAATGGGGTATTAGTGTAATCTTTAGGAATATAGGTGTGAATCTAGCATTTAGGTTACATAAACACATGGAAAACACCCTATAAATGCTAGTATGATTCATACCTATCACCTAGCTCTTTCTTCTTTAGTTCGGTCCTCATTTTCCACTATCTCCATGTGGCATAGTCATCTAGGTTATCTGTCTTTACATATTTTTTGCAAATTTCTTAATGTTTTGAATATTTCCTTTCCTAAGGACCATTTATCTTTTCACTTTAAGCAATATTAAAAGAAGCCATAAGTTACTCAAGTAGGAATCACATTACTTCTCCTTGATAAGTCATTTTTCTAATGCTCACCTCACCCATTTCATCTTCTAATGGTTTTAATTATTATGTTATTTTTGTTGAACACTACACCAAGTATATCTAACTTTACCCGTTACGTCACAGATTGGATGTTCATACCACCTTTATTGCATTCAAACAACTTATTGAAAACTATTTACTACCTCTATTAAAACACTTTACACAGATAATGAGGGCGAATTGTTAGCCCTTCGGTCCCTTCTCGCAACTCATGGTATAACTCATCTCACTACACCTCCCCACACTCCTAAACATAATAGGTATTCTGAACCCCGACATCCACATATTGTCGAAACAGGTCTCACTCTATTGCATCAGGCATCCATCCCTCTCACCTTTTGGTCGTATGCATTTGTTACGATTGTCTATTTAATAAATAGAATGCCTAAAGTTGGTCTTTCCCTTAGGTCCTCCTTCGAAAAGTTATTCAACAAAGTTTTAACGCCTAAACTCCGTGTCTTCTGGGCTGCTTGTGTTTTCCCTGTCAGTCCCTATTCTTCCCACAAACTCAATCCAAAATCTAGTCCTTGTGTCTTTCTTGGTTACTCCCTCACTCAAAGTGTCTTTCTCTATTTTGACCCTACCCTTAAAAAAATCCGTGTCCCGTCATGTCAAGTTTGTGGAAAATGTATTCTAGTTCGCGCCTCTCACTCCACACCACACCTGTGAATAGATAACGCACTCTACACCCCCGCTCTATCATTCCCTCGTGCGCACCATCCGACTCCGTCCCACCCCTCCCCCCTGAACCCTACCTCCGAGCTCACCCGCCCTGCTCCCTTCATTACCAACACCCCGCTCGTCATCCCATAGAGCTACTTCCCTCGACCTTGACTGCTGAGCTCACCCGATCTGCTCCCTTCATCACCAACACCCCACCCGTTCTCCCGTCGAGTCAAGCCCCATATCACCGCCGAGCTCACCCACCGTCTCTTTCATCACTGAACCCCTACCTCGTCCCTCCCCTCAGCTTTCGCTTCTCCCTACCCATACCTTCAAAATCACCTGACATGCTCCCTTCATCACCAACACCCCACCCGTCCTCCAACTCGACCAGATCCCGACCCCACCCGGGCACTCATTCCAACGGCCTCCGCCCATCGGCCTGTTAGGTCCGGCCCCGTCCCATCCTCCTCACCTAGTCCCTCCCCTCCCCTTCCCCCACTTCAACCTCATCCCATTCAAAACCCGCGAAAATAAGTCATCCTCAAACCTAACCCGAAATATGGCCTCACCACCATTACCCACCTATCATTGAACCCTGCACTGTCGCCCAAGCTCTCTAGGATCCAAAGGGGGTTCAGGCAATGTGGGAAGAATATGATGCTCTCATCTAAAACAATGCTTGGACTCTAGTTCCCCCGAGACCGAGGCAGAATGTAGTAGGCAACAAATGAGTCTTTCGCATCAAACAAAATCCCGACGACTCCATTGCATGGTATAAAGCTCGCCTTGTTGCTAAAGGCTTTCACCAACAACCATGCATTGATTTTCACAAGACTTTCAGTCCTGTGATAAATCTCATCACCGTCGGTACTGTGCTTAGCATTGCACTCAATCGCAAGTGGGGGATTCGCCAACTTGATGTCAACAATGCCATTCTCAATGGGCATCTCACGGAGGAGGTCTATATGGCACAACTGCAGGGCATGCGAAACGTCGATTATCCGCATCACGTTTTTCATTTACACAAGGCTATTTATGGCCTGCCCGTTCAGCTCGTACTGCGCCCGCACCTTCCTACCGAAAGCCTCGCCTTTGCTCACATCCTCGTGCGTAATTGGGTCCCTCTCGCTTTTACCTCGCGGTAATGCGCTCATCTATTTCCTAGTTTATGCTGACGATTTGATTATTACAGGCAGTGACCCCTCCCTTGTCGACAATATTATCCGAAAACTTGACTCTAAATTCTCCATAAATGATCTTAGGGTGCTATCTTTCTTATGTGGAGTTGCTTTTGGCCACTTATTTGGTCTTCTACTATCTCAACAAAAGTATGTTATTTTGATATTTTGAGCAAACATAACATGCTCGACTCCAAACCTATCTCTACCCCGGTTCTCGTGGGTACTTCTTTGACTACTACAGATGACTTTGCTCTGGTAAATGCCACCATGCATCGTTAGGTGATTGGTGGCCTCCAGCATCTCCGGATGACAAAACCAAACATTTCCTTTGTCGTGAATAAACTCTCCCAGTTTATACATGCGCTTTTCGAGCACTATTAGGGAGCGGTCAAACGTCTGCTTTGTTATCTTAATGGTACAAGATCTCGTATTCGCTTCTCAGACACTTCGACACCGACTAGCTTCTCTTATGTGGATTCAGGCTAGTAACCAAAATGATCGTATCTCCATCTAGGGCTTTTCTTATTTTCCTCGTGCTAATCCAATCTCCTGGAGTTCTACAAAGCAACGTATTGTTGCTCGGTATTCCACTAAGGTCGAGCATCGCAATTGTGGTTGTTATCGCCGAATTACAACGTGAAATCGCTTATTGTCGAAACTTACACCAGCACGCTCCATCTTGTTCCTGATAACTCCGTGCCACTTATCTCTTCTCGCTTAACTCGTCTTTCATTCTCACATGAAACATCTTGCGATTGATTATCATTTTATTCATGACTTGGTTCAATCGTATGAGTTGCGTGTTGTTCATGTCTTCGCCGATGACCAGCTTGATGATACTCTTCCTAAACTTCTATCTTGATCTCACCTCTTTTCCCTATGTAATAAGATTAGTGTTATTTCTAGCACACCATCTTAAGAGGACGTATTAGAGTATATTTAGGGTTCCCTTTTATTCGCTTTATGTTATTACTTTTTTGTCCTTACATTAGTATATATATATACCAGAACTCTTTCAATAATAATATAAGTCTCTTTCATAATACTAATTAGGATGTAGTACACTAATGAGAACTTTGAATCTTCGTTCCATGCCTTAAATAGTCTATGTACATGAAACCTACATTAGGCCACTAGATCCTATACGATAAAAGAAAAGAAAAACAATTTAAAATGTTCAAGGATCCATATTTAATAGCTATTGAAAATTTTATATAGATCTAGATGTTTCTAAATCAAATTCATGTAGTGAATAAGATGCTTACAAACTTTGGAGGTTTTATATATCTTAGATTTTCTGCATAATGGCTTCAATGACATTGGTGGACCCAAAAAATAAAGTTAGGAGGGCAGTAAAAAATTTAAGGGGAGAGGCATTGTAATATAATGATTAAGGAACATACCTTCAAACTATAGGTCATTGATTCACACCTCATTAGAAACATTTTTTTTCTCAAATTTTCAGGGGGGCATTTCCCCCCTCCCCCGCTAAGCCTTAGGTAGGTTCGCCACTACCTAATGATAATCTTGACATAAAATAGTAGGCTAATAGAAGAAGAATGTTTAAATGTCTTTATCTAGAGGTGAAAGATGACAATCACTAAAAGTCTTAGAAACCTTAACCCCTAATTAAGTATTTAAAGGGTTCCGTCATTGTCACTTAAGCCTCCATGGTTTAGGTCATTTAATCCATCCAAAATTAGGTTCTATTAATTGATTAATTAACCTTACAATAGCATTTAATAAACCAGTTAGCCTAATTTGGAGACCTTGTTTCCTCATAAATTAAGTCATCATGGTATATGAGCCTAGAGTGGGGACAACTAGGATTCATAGGAGCATTGACTTCTTTAGAATCTAATTTTGGAGTTAATTCAACAACATCTCATTACAAAGTACCACTATTAGATATAGATTCCTTATGAATTGTTGTTAACACCCTAAACTTCGAACCAAGGGAGTAACTATTTATTCACATATAAGGCTCTAAAATACCTCATATAAATGACACATTCAAATTTCTACTTATGAATCATATGTTGTCCTAAATATGCTTGCAAGAAAAATTAAACTAATTTCGTTAAATCAAAATTTCTCAATGACATAAAACCTTCTAAATTATAACAAAGTGTCATTAAACTAATATCTCCCAATAAGATAAATTTTTCGAAAATAATTTTTTTAAACGTAACATTCTAGTAATATAAAATCTTTCAAATGAAAGTTTGCAAAAATTCAATCCCAAAGCATTAAAGTAGTCCAACAATCCTAAGTTTTTCCAATAAACACCAACTCAAAATAATTCTCAACTTTCATCCCTACCTACCCCAAAATCACTCATCCCAAGGTCTAAGGTATCTGAAAATTATCAATAATAAGGAATGAGCTAAAATCCCAATAAGGAATATTAATACAGTTTCATGGATCAAATATTTTAAATTCACAAAATTAGAGATATAACATATTAATATAACCTGTTGACAAGGACTATTCTAAAATATTTGCATTCTAGGTTCTTAAAACATATTTGTTTCAAATAAAATGTCAACTATTCTAACCTGTTAACATAGGCCATTACAAAATGCTTATGCATTTGGTCTCAAAATGTATTTGTTTTAAATATAATGTCAACTATTCTAATCTGTTGACAGGAGCCATTCCAAAATACTTACAATCTAGGTTCTTAAAACACTTTTGTTTCAAATAAAATGTCAACTATTATAACCGGTTAATAAGGGCCATTACAAAACGCTTATGCACTTGGTTCTCAAAATATTTGTTTCAAATAAAATGTCAACTATTCTAGTCCGATGGCAAGGGTTATTCCAAAATACTTACACTCTTGGTTCTCAAAACATATTTCTTTCAAATAGAATATCAACTATTCTAACCCGTTGACAAGGGTCATTTCAAAATGCTTATGCACTTGGTTCTCAAAACATATTTGTTTCAAATAAAATGTCAACTATTCTAATTCGTTAATAAAAGCCATTTCGTCAACTATTATAAACCATTGACCGGATCGTATTGTCAACTATTATAACTCATTGATCGAAACCATATTGTCAACTATTATAACCCATTGACTGGGGTCGTATTTGTCAATTATTATAACCCATTGACGGGACCATATTTTTCAATTACTAAAACATACTGACGAGGTCGTATTTGTCAATGATTATAACCCATTGACAGGGCCATATTTGTCAATTATTATAACCCATTGACATAGGTCATATTTGACAAGTTTATACCCATTGTAAAACCCAAGAAAAATTCAATTTTTTTGAAAAATGGTAAAACGGTAATTTTGGTTGAAAACTGAAAATTCTCTAGATCTCGGATGACAAAACGGACTGCACCGTTAAATTCGTCTTCATAAATCTAGTGACTTTAAAAGTTTCATTAATTCTAAGCACAAGGTAATATTTTGCGATTTTCTAAAGCGATAAACCGGTCAATGATTCTCGCGACGATTTTTACGAAAATCTGTCAAAAATGGCTTGAGTTAAAGTTCATTTAAAATAATTGAACTGGAATAAAATAAATTTTTCGAGGAAGAAACTGGACCCGAATGGCAATATAAGTTTATGTATTCAAATGATAATAATAATAATAATAATATAATAATGTTATAATAATAATAAAATGAAAAAAAATCAATAAAAAGGGTGAGAGAGGGCGTTGAGGACGAGAATGAGAGGGAGGAGAGAGATATATTTTTAATTTTTTTCTCTTTTTGCTTCTTTCTCAAATCTACGAAAATCGGACTGTAGGTTTTCGTCAGGGTCAAGGCTTAAGTTGATCTATACATGAGAGCTACACGACACCAAAAAGTTGGAGTTTTTAAGCAAACTCCCAATTTATGGTAGGGTTCTTATCCTACTTGAATTACACTTTGTTTAAGTGTTTTGCTGATGATTCTGCTGGTTTGAGGTCTTGAACTGCCATGCTTGACGGTCCCCAAAACTGGACCGAATTGTCGAATTGAGAATTTTTGAGCCCATTTGGACAATTGTGGATCGTGTAGGGTCATTGGGGTGTTTGTTTCATAATTTATGAAATAATTGTGTGTTGGTGTATGAGGCCGGAAATGGCTACGGATTTTTGCTCTAGTGCGAAATCGAATGTTCAGCGATTGACCAGAACAAGAACTCCAAAGGTATTACCGCTCACGTGAATATACTAAGGAATAGTGTTCATGAAAAATTTATGAAAAATGGTGTTCGATGAGTAATCCCAAAATGAATTGCTCGTGGTTTGTTAATTAGCTCACGTGAACTAATTCTTGTATATTGATTGAATTCCTGTGTGAAATGTGGAATGACTTGGTATGTGTGGAAATAGATAGGTTAAGACATGATTTTAATGTGTTAACACAATGACACAATTATATGGAATTAAATTGTGTTTGTAAGCCATTAGAGATGATATTGTAAATTGCTCAAGTGAGCTAAATTGGGTGATGATTGATGTTGAATACACAAAAATTTGTAAATTTGATTTTATAATATATACAAGGTGGTTATTATATAAATGGTTTAATGGTATTACATTTTCATATGACCTAAGAATCAGGTTGTGCTATGAGTGCACACATGATTTTTGTAAAATTCTGCAAGGTTGTGAAAGGAATTTCCTCATTAAAGATTTATTATTCCTGAGAATCAGTCAGAGACAGCCAATGTATCATTTCTGGATGAGGACTATGGACTGCTTCGGAAAGCTCACTCAAACTACCCGCCTAAGATAGTCCCATATTTTTACCTATTACCCTGGGTAGTGATATTTTCGTTAATAACAAGTTTTGTTTTGAAAATGATTATTTTCTCGTACATGGCTTCTAAGCAAGTGTGGAGTGCTGCCTGAGGACTAGAGACATGGGAACTTTTACGTAGACATTCAAGCAGAATCACGCATTTACTTGAGTGTGTGTTTATTTCTGGAGCATCGCATACAACCTAGGTGGAGAGTGACCCATTTAGCCATCAGCTTATAGCCTCACCCCGGCCGAGGGAACATTATTTCAAGTACAAAGATGAGGAGATCTAATTCTTTAGAGACCGACATTTTGAAGAAAGTCGAGTCGTGGGCTTTGATATTTTTGACAATAAGGGTTAGAATTATACTTAATATATTTGTATTAAGAGTAATAAAGTAAAATCTCTACTATTGGAATATAGCTGATACATGCTCACGTAGATTACGCATAGCCCAAGTGACAAATTTATTTATGTGTGTGTCTCTTGAGATACGAGATCGATAGAAGTTTTCTCCGCAGTTGATTCGGTAGTCAACCACACCTGGCTGGGGGCCACACATTGACCAAGGCTATATTTGTCAACTATCATAACTAATTGATAAATGCTATATTTATCAAGTTTATACCCATTGACAAGGGCTATATTTGTCAACTATTATAACCCGTTGACGGGGCCGTATAAACCAAAGTCAAATACTTTCTTCATATTTCCATTTTCACAAAAATATAAAATTTTATTTCCCTAATTTTCGATCTTTAGCATAAACATTTGATCTATGCATATGATTTAAATAAGTATAAATTTTCAAAACTCATAATCACATATAATTGCAAAATATTTTGTTTATATAAGAAAAACTGCATTACCTGGTATTTCAAGATATTATCAATACTAAAAAGTTTCAAAATAGTCACAAATCACCTGAATAATATAAACTATTCCTATTAGATAAAAAAAAAATTGCACTTATAGGTTTTATAGCTCATATTTTTCTTTTCCAATGAACCCAAAATATTTAAATATAAAATTTCAAAGACTATTTAACTTGAAAATCTCAAATAAATTAGGGTTTTTTTTCCGAAAAATCCTTAACATCGTCATTTTTATCAATTCCTTAAATCCCTAAAATTAGGGATTTTACCATAAAACATTATTTTTGTTTGAAATCCTTAAATCTCTTATAAACAAATGGTTTTTTGTAACTTATAGGGAATCCTTTAAGATTTCAAATTTAAAACTTGGTAGCTTAAGAATCACCAAAACATATCAAATACCCATTCCTAAACAAATGTATCAATACTATATCTTTCTTATATTTATAGGGTTTCATATTTAAAAGTTTAGGAAACCCAAAGTTTTCAAATCTATGATTATAAGAATTTGAAAACTCATCCAAATACATCAAACCCAAACCAAGATTGTTGCTTTTATGCATTTCAATCATTTCTAGGGTTTCAAATCTAAAGTTTTAGAAAGCTCTAAGCTTTCAATAAGACACATTTTCTACAAATATCTTTAAAAATGAGAAAATTTCTTCTAATTTGCTTGAATGCAAATCATCATTTAATTATATGGGATCCAATTCCATTTGATATCATAATATTAAGCTTTCAATGAAGTTTGTGGTTCCCAATATGATAAAACTGAAATAAAATATACCGTTTCATATATGAGTAAAATTGATCAAAATAGATAAACAAAAATGAATAGATATAACAACACTATATTCTAAATTGTAATCAATAAGGATATTTCCATTGTTAGCTAAAAGATCAAATTTCATTGAGACATTTAAATAAATAAATGTAAATCAAAGTAAGCCAGATCTGATGTATTATTATTAGTGAAATTCATCTCATATATATTTTTTTCTTTTACTTTTATAGATACTTGATATTAGTTGATTAAATACTTTGTTTTAGACATGTAATCAATGCTCTTTTACTCTGTACCATATGATAATTATCAAATTGTTTCACTTTTGATGATACTGTATAATTTATTTTGTTACATCAACTTTCACCTTGGTATTAATAATCAAGGGGAGATTTATATTCTTTTTGGAGAACAATACTAAATTATTTTCTTGTTAGTTTCAAGTTATACTCAATGTTTTAAAAATCATATCTATAATTAAACCAAAAAAGTCATCAGTTCATGATTTAGTAGTTGAACCAATGATAGAACCATGATCAAATCAGATTGGAATCGAACTGGAAAGACCATCGATTGACGATCGAATTGGTTGATCAAGTTAAACACTAGTCATACTAATATATATTTTTATTTTTAGATAATTACTAGCTATGAGGAAAATATAAAATTATTTGCATCGAACTTTTGGCTATAAGTAGATTACTTTAATTCTGTATAATTTATAAATAGTTCATTTTTATAAGCATTAATTTTACATATGTTATAAATGATTCATCGATAACGCGAATGCACTATACATTTATTTCCAGAAAGGTAAATTATTCATCGAGAACTGAATGACCACACATTTACCGGTGAATAATTATTACGGTATTAATGACTGTAACACTATATATATGGGTTTCTGGAAGAATGAAAATATAGTTTTCTTCTTAAATTATCTCTTTTCTCTCTTCTTTATCTTTCAATACATTATCAGCACGAGAGCTCGACCATTACTTTTGAAATCCAAATTGTCTTTATTGACATGGGGACATGCTATTATACATGTCGCAAATTTAATTTGCCTTCGTCCTACAACCAATAACGATTTATCACCATTACAGCTTGCTAAAGGTTATCAACCTAATATTTCGTGACGGCGCAGTTTTTGGTTGCGCGAGCGAGAGTTCCACTGCCCCCAGCCGTGACGCCCTGCTAGGTCCTCAATGTCGCCTTGGTATTTATGGCTCGCTTTCAATATGCACTATTATAAATTACATCTGTTTCCCCACAGGAAGTTTTTATCGTCGATTTGTAGATTGTCACTTTGATGAAAATCTTTTCCAACCATTAGGGGGAGATAAGCCAATTCCAGAAGAATGGCGAGAAATTACATGGAATGAGTCATCTTTATCTCACATTGATCCTCGTACAAAACAATCTAAACTAGAAGTTCAGAAAATAATTCATTTACAAGGTCTTGCGAATCCATTGCCTGATGCTTTTATTGATTCAACAAAAAGTTACAAAATCGCATATCCCTGGCCACAAATATCCAAACATGATTGAAATCAACATGAAAATTACAGCAAAGATGACAAAATGAACCAAGCCACAATTAAAACGTGAAGACCCCTGCTGCTCCAAAGACACAATTCCTAGAAAAAGTGAAAGTGCTATATCTATGACTCCTGAAGAGCATATAACTATTCCCAGGTCGATGAACAAGTAGCCCCTGCGGAGGCACTAGTCAAAGAGTTATCTCTTAATGATGTACCGATACATAACAATGAAGAGATCTCTATCAATTATATATATGAGGGAAGAATATGGGATCGAAATACTACCCATATAAATAATGCTTTTTCTTCTTATGGTTATGGATATCACAAGAATGATGAAGATCAAGAGCAAGCAAAAATGTGAATGAATGTGACATAAAACGATTGGTTAAAATGGAAAAGAAGCAATCAAAATGTAATTAAGATTATCGGTTTAAACGAGGTATTTGGACCAATAGTTCAAACACCTACAAATATACAACCTGTTGGATTTCGATGGGTCTTTGTACAAAAGCAAAATGAGAATAATGAAATAGTGCGATATAAAGCACACCTTGTGGCCCAAGGTTTCTCACAAAGACTTGGAATTGACTATGAGGAGACATATTCTTCTCGTGAATGGACGCTAATCACATTCGATATTTGATAAGTTTAGCGCTTCCTGTATGATTGATATTGCCATTTCAATGGATGTAGTCACAAGATATTTATATGGATCTCTAGATGATAATGTAAGTATATGAAAATCTCAAGGATTCACATCAGCTAAAGTAATGAATTCAAACCCTACGGGCATGTATTCAATCAACTTAAAGATCTTTATATGGATTAAAAACAAAGATGGTCGAATGTGGTATAATCGCTAGTTTCTGCAAGATTTACTCAAAGAAGGATATGTGAATAATTCAATTTGTCCATGTGTTTTCATTAAGAAAACAAAAAATGTATTGGCAATAATAGTTATATATGTAGATGATTTAAATTTGATTGGGACTCCTAAAGAGCACATCAAAACAACCAACTATTTAAAGAAAGAATTTGAGATGAAAGATCTTGGGAAAACAAGATATTTTCCCAGCCTACAGATCGAGTATTGTTTGAATAATGTATTGATTCATCAATCATCATATACAAAAAAAGTCCCGGCGCTTATATATAAATCACACCCCTTAGTTCCCCATGGCTGTTAGGTCACCTAGCGTAATCCAAAGATCCATTCCGGGTCCCGAGAAAGAAAATGAAGATATTTGGTCCTCAAGTACCATATCTAGTGCAATTGGTACTAATGTGTCTGTAAATTAGACTGACCAAACATTGCTTTAATTTATTAGCAAGATACACTCGCCTGTCTAAAAGGCACTGAATGGAATCAAACATATATTGATATCTCGTGGGGACAAGCCGATACGGCATTATTTTATTCCAAAGCAATGGAACCACAATTACTGCTAAGAAGATGCAGATATCTTTGGGACTCTCACCAGTTTCGATTACAAATGATATATTTACTTATAGAAATATTTCCAATATCCCAGAGGATCATGAATAACCACTGTTGGTGGGCCACCTCCTCTAATCATCAAATACTTGCAATGCATTTAAGCCAAGAGAGAATGCTGCTTGATTAAGATCCATGACAACACATCGTAGAATCATGCACATTTCATTAAGAATAATCCAACAAAGATATATAATACAATGTTGTATGTATTGTGCAAATCAAAGGAGGATATATTAAAGGTAGACTAATTTAATACACATTTCTCGCCAAAGTTCTTCTACACTCATGAACTCCAAAAGACGGTGAAATTCGATTTATAAACAAATAAGGGTCCAATGATACCCAGCATATTTATTTACAAAGTTTCGCTTTCAATATCTTAAATCAGATTAAGAAGTTGGCATGCGCCAAATTAAAGATCTTCAAATTGTGCCGTATTAATATACTATGTCACTATCGTGTGAGGCGAATAAAGACGTTAGATACTCACTTTTTCCCTTCGCCCGGCGTTTATCCCACTCATAATGGCAAGGTTTTTAATGAGGCGGTGCTAACAATCTAGTGATGGTCATTCAAGCGATAAAGAGAACATTCATCGATAACAATGGAATGACCACACATTTACCGGTGAATAATTATTACTAAGATAATGACTGTGAATAATTATATATATATGGGTTTCTGGAAGAATGAAAATATAGTTTTCTTCTTAAATTACCAAATAAAAGTAGCTTCATATCTTAGTCGGATATTGTCCGCTTTAACCTCAATAGGCCTCACGACTTTAAAACGCGTCAAACTAGGTAAAGGGAGCCCCACAATATAAGGCGCTTAGCAACGCCGTGTGGAAGCGATGTGGGACCTACAGGATTCACAACAACATAGTTTTTGTTATAAGAATTGATAGGGTTTGAAAAATAAGGCTCGCAAGCCCACACATCAGGCCCAAGAAAGATGTCACCCAAGACGGCGCCCACTAGTTGAACCCAAAGCGAGAGCTTCGCTCTAACGAGCACTCAAAGTTCCTTTCTAAAACCAACACTCCAGCTTTTTGGGCCACTTCAAGAAAGGTCCAACCCGCTGGTCCAAAGGCCAATTATGGTGTCTTCCCAAAGGGTTGGGAAACACAAACCCCAATAATATAACATTCTCAAAATCCCAACAATCTCATCAATAAGCGAATAAGACTATCTCTGGGCAAACTACTCTTCTATCTGACAAATCCATGACTATACAAATATCTCATCCAAGGATAAGGACTCCCTAATCATCATCCAACCGGCTTGAACATCTACTATAAATACAGGCCACCTCAATGCGGGAGCGTACACTCATTATTCTGGGACGCATACTCAGATGCAACACTTTCGCCTTCTGCGCCCCATTTTTCTTAAAGAACCGACTAGCACGGAAGGGTTTCACGGGCACAAATTTCGCCGACCCCTTCTTCCTTGTTTTTTGCATGAGCAAGACGTCCTAGCCTAGACAATCAAAGCAAAGAATCCAATCCCAAACTAAACAATCCAGACGCCGTGCATCCCGCTCACAACATCCAGTCCCACCCAACGACCCTACACGCTCCAAATTTCAGCTCCGACACGAAAAAGGCATCATCAAGAATAATAATTTTTTTACATAGCTTTTGACTACATAATTATTTGTACCTTATATCTAGCAGTAATGATATTATACGACATTTATATATAGCTTCTAGTCATCACTAAATGTGTGATGACTTAATAATGACATGGTATGATAATTTAATGCTATGGCATTCATCACTTGCATTTAAATCAGACTTGTTCAAATGGTATATAAAATGAAAAAAGGTCAGATTAATCAAGCAACAAATTTTTACAGGGTGCCAGTCTCATTTTAAAATTTTGGGGGGCTAAAATATAATTATCAAATATATCAAGAAGTACAATTTTTTTCTCAAGTTCCAATAAATACCATTGCCTGTTCGATTCACTTTAATTATTGTGAGAAGAAAAATCATGAATAAAACACGTGAACACTATCTTAAAAAGGAAACTGTTTTCGTATCATTTAAAAATAATAATTATATTTCAGTAATAAAAATAATAATTCAACATAATATACCAAAAATGTCCCTCTAACCAAATCCACTCAACCTTTTAGTCCTATTCATTATGATGTATCTAGGAATATTTTGATAATACCTATAATAATTTATTAAGATAGTTATAGAACCATATATCATTGACAAGTGACAACCACCAAAAAAAGGGTTTTCCTTTTGTCTTTAATATAAAAAGGATCCTTTCAAGATTTTGGGGGAGGATTTTGATTTTCATTTTGAGGAAGAAATCTGAAAGCTAAAGATGGGGATTTAGGGTTTTTAAGAGAGACAAGCAATAAGCAAGCTGAAATGAGGGAGCAACTCCATCCTCATAGCAAAAACCACTGTGTTTTAAAGCATTTTAACAAAAATCGCTTTTTTCTCGATCGATATACCGGTACCCGCTAATGACACTCAAGAAAAGAAAGAAAAATCTAAGAAAATCGCCATTTTCGTCTAAAAACGAAAATAATTTCATTTTTCCACCAAAAATCGCGAACTCCAGAAAGACGCCATTTACGCTCGAAATTTCTAAAAACATCGATAAAATATCGCAAATATCGCAAATAAATATAACATGGTAAATATCTGCAGAATACTTATTTTGACCTAAAAATTCTTAAAATACCTATAAAATCATGGGGGCATTTCTTTACAAACTCATTCATACACATTCAAGCTCCATTTAACTCTCTAAATTATTTTTTCTTGCATTTATCTCAACATTTTCAAGATCTTATATCTTCATTAAGATGCACTTTATCAAATAATGAATAAACCACATCGATCTTCATTTCGCTTTTAAATTACACACCGTAATGTACTTCTATAAATTATACCTAATATCAAGCCAATAAAGTCATATATTCGCTTATTTACGCCTTTTTTTTATAGCTCAACAAAGATTTCCTTAATTTCAAAAGATTTTTATTAATTTTCGCTTTACCGATATTTTTGTCAAAATATCCACCGATATTTACCGATATTTTTTATATATCCGTAAAATCCAAGTACCGATATATCCGTAATGATCTATATTTTGTTCCTTGATTTTAAGAGAGAGAAAACGATATTCACATGTATTTTTTACTCCGTTTCCGTTTGTTTTTCCATAGATCTGCATTTGTTTCTTGACGAGCGAAACTATGTTTCGGGAAATGAAGAGTTTAATATTGGGGTGTATTTATTATTGAAATGTTGTGTTCGAAATGCAAAATTCGTTGATTTGTGATTCATAATGAAAATGTATTGATAATGTCTCTAGTGAAGAAAACGATATAGACATCGTGAATTTGTGTGTATTGTTCTCGTAAACATGAAATTGGGCAATGGCATACAGAATTGTAAAGTAGATTGGATGATGATTTCGATTAAGTGGAGATGTTTTTTGGGATAAAATGATATAGGTATTGTGAATTGATGTGAATTGTTGTCAGTAACATCAAATTGGAAAATAAGGTAGATGGTTTTGATATGGTGTTCGGATGATGAAAATAACTAAACTGAAATTTATATTTTGATTTTTACTGATAAAATAATGGACCTGAAAATGAGATTGGATGATGATGAGCTTTGTATTCTAGTGCAGTTGGGGGCGGGTAAGGAATGGTAGGATATGAGGATATTCAGCCTCTTTGTATGCGAAATGGAACTGGAATGTTGTAGACCCCCTAATTGTGAACCTCAGTCAGTTTCTTCTTCTGTAAGAAGCAATCCTATATTGGATATTGAAAGGAAAGAAGAAAAGATAATAGGTCTCCCCATCACAAAGTGGGAGATCATAATGATCTTTAGTTTTTTTTTTGAATAAATTGGGACATGAGTCTTTATAATTTAAGTCCTATTAATCATTTAAGTTTATTTTTTTTAAGGAAACCCTAAATGGCCTCATAGTTTAAAAGTTTAAATATCCTAATTTTAACATCTCGGTTTTAGAGAAGAGCCCACCCAGTAACTCCGCCCTTCTACTAAGTAAGTTCCGACTTTATGAATTTTAATTAATTATCTTCAGATATCTATTTAATTTATCGTTTTTTAATTACTTATTTAATTTATACTTATTACTTTATTTTCTTTAAGTGTATTGTTGATTTTTTGTTTTTTTTTAATTAAATTAAGCTATTGATTTTTTTTAATAATTCAATTTATTTTTTCTTAATATATAAACCATCACCCATCCTTAATTTATTCAATCCCCAAATTTCAAAAATTCAAGTTCAAATTTTAAATTTCTCAATTTTTAAAATTCAAGTGTTCAAATTTCAAAATTTAAATTCTCAAAATCTCAAAATCTCATTTTCTAAAATTCAGTTTTTCAATTTTAAAATTCTAAGTCCTCCAAATCCCAAATTTAAAAAAATTTAAGTTAAAATTTTCAATTTTTCAATTTCAAAATTGTAAATTTCTAATTTCAAAATTCAAGTGCCCTAATTTCAAATTTTAAGTTCCTCAATTTCTAATTTCAAAATTTCAAGTTTCCAATTTCCAAAATCAAGTGCCTTAATTTTCAAATTCAACTTCCTTAGTTTATAATTTCAAATTTTCAAGTTTTAAATATAAAAAATCAAGTGCCTTAATTTCCAAATTCAATTCCTCAAATTTCTAATTTCAATTTTTCAAGTTTCAAATTTCAAAATTATCTATTCCTAATTTCAAAACTCCAGTGCCCTAATTTCAAAATTCAATTTCCGTGATCTCCAATTTCAATTTTTCAAGTTTCCAATTTAAATTCAAGGTCCTCAAAAATTTCAAACTTTATTTAAAAATTCTCAATTTAGTTTTCAAACATTCTAGTCACATGATTAATTCTACAATTCCAATTAAATAGAATCTTATAGAGTTAATTTGTGTAAAAGATAAATAGGCTTGGGTGAGGCCTAATATTCCAAACATCATTTTAATAAATAATTTGAAATGTGATCTATAATCAATTTCTAATTGAATATGAATATTTTGTATTTTATTATTGCACTAACATTATTTTTTAATTGATAGCGTTTCTAACATGCAGTCAAAGTACACATTTTTTCTCATCTGACTTTACTTGATTATTTATTTATATATGCTCTCAGATAATTTGTTTTCATTATCACTATCTTCGATTTTCATTACGATTAATAAAAATCATATTTTCCTTATTATTTAAGAAAGATATTTACTCTTAGCGGTTTGTATGAGTGCAACTGGCTTGCTACCACATATTCCTAATAAGTAATCCGATCCTGACCTAAACTCTTTTTCCGCACTGCTCCATAAAAGTTACATTTGTAGCTTTTTCTTCTTATTTCGTTTTTCTTTCCTTTTAAAATAAAACAAAAGTGAGTGACGATTTCAAACCGTTTTTAAAACGGTTTTTCAAAAAATAAAAACGAATCTCGTCTTTCTAAGTGGGAAACACGTAAGTACAATCATAAGGTATTATCTGACCTAAAAAAATCTAAATTGAGCTACTACCTTAATAAATGATAAGTACAATTATAATCAATAATATCACAAGGCTCAATTGGCTTGGTCAAAGGGGCATTTTTGTTCGATCATCACTTTTATACTTTAAACATAATTGTTTTCTATAAAACTGTATTGAACAATGCATTTTATAGGCTTTATACTTTTTTTATAGTTATTCTCAAATCATTGAGTTGACAAGTTTCCCATCTTAAAACTCTTCAAAAAACAAATTTATCCAATTTTTAAAATTGACGAAATTAATAAAGACTTCTATTTTGCTTAAAAAATAATAATAATTTATTAGTATAACTTTGAAAACTTTCATTCTTTAAAAAAGTTATTCTCTACCATTACCCTACCATAATTAGGTATTAAACATATTCGATCTATTAATTGACTGTGAGACCATCATTGAAGAGTTTCAAGACATGAGTACTTAATAAAAAAAAAGTTTTGTTAGATTCCCCAATTGAATTCCTGTCACGGCCACTGTTTATATTTGATTATTTCATGATTTGCATCAAACCCATGAGAAAAAGAAAAAGCAAGCGTGCATGTGGTTATGGGAGACTAACTTCAATGATCACAGCCAGAGCTGAGAACAAATCCAGCGCTTTATCTCAAAATAGTATATATATTTTTAAAAATAATTTCAAAATAATACTATTTTTAAAATAAAATAAAAACTAATACATTTTCACGTATCATCAAAATTATAGTTGGTGACAGGGTAAGGGTATATACATTATCTTAAAACATGTATTATTTTAAGATTTAAAAAATAAAATAAAATTTGGGACATCAGTCACAAATCCACACAAGAACAGAAGGAAAGGCGAGCTAAAGAAAAAAAAAAAAAAAAGTAAGAAGATTTTACAACTCACAAAACAGAGCCCACCAGGCACTTCCTTTTTTCCTAAAATAAATTGAGGAGTTTGAGGGACAAACTTGAAATTCATGAACGAATAAGTTGAAGTTGTGGGGGTGGTGCCACGTTGTCAAGCCCAGAAAGTAACGAAGACTGAAAGAGGCTCTCACTATAATGGGGAATCATGACTCATTAGCAAATAAAAATCTGAGGTTCCGGGGGATCGGAAAGGAAAGCACATGCCACACGCTCTCAACATCATTAGATAAGGTTAGCTTTACAACTCCCCCAACCCCACCCCCATTATTATTATTTATTCCCTCCCTCGAATGATAATGAGTTGTCACTTGTCAGCGATAATTTACTCTCTTCCTCCGTCCCCCTCCTCCCTCATTCTTTCACCATTTGTACTTTCAATCGTGAGTGTAAGCGACTCGTGCCGACGGTCTATATTAGGCGCCTCGGCCCCCCGTCACCACCCACTATGATACAGTCACATATGGCACCAATTGGAGCCCTGTTCTAATAATAAGAAATTGGATCAAAACAGACAAATGGCAACCAAAATTACAACAATTACTTATTACATAAATAATTTCGATATTGTGACAAAAATACCTAGTTTTTTTTTTTTTTTGAAAGACAAAAATACATAGTTAAGACTTAAGATGAATCCCTACGTTAGTTATGATTAAGGATATTGTCACATCGCTATGTTATAACTAATAACTAAATTATTGAGGACATTTTCTATTCTTGTAATTATATTTGGTATTTGTCCCTCTTTAATGGGTTATCCCTTACAAAAAAAACTCAAATAAATCTAAATGTTTTTCTTAAAAAATAATATATTTTAGATAAAAAAAAAATTTGTCATTTAATGCAATTTTTTTATAAGAAAATTAGTAATTTTTTTTTTTGACAATTAAACATTTTGTTACAAATTTACATGTATTTAAAAAAAAAAAGGTTATTTTTGCTAACAAAATATTTTTTTCCAAAACAAGATAAAAAAAATTAATAAAAGGTAATATTTCTAAAATTAAGTTTTATAATAGTCTTTTAATCAAATCAGGTATCTTACTTATCAACGTTAAAATCTGGACTGGCTCGACCGGGGCCGGACTGCCGATTTAATTATAAAATCCATCCGGATGAATTTAAAACCAAATAGAATTAACCTGGATGCAGGAACTATTTAAATCGACGATCAATCGGAGCAAATTGATGAATCGATCACAACAAATAACCGGTATGGCTCACTCTCATAATTTTTTTTCGTGCTTAAACGACGTCATTACTGCTTTTACCCCGAAACGATCGCTGCTTTCGCTTCGCAAGTGCTACACTCAGACATTATAAAGACTTATAACTAAATAAAAATTAAATCAAATACTATGTCTACTGATTCAACATGTAGCTCGAATTATGTGCTTTTTTAATTATTTTATTACCAGACAAGTATTTCATGATTATTTTAAATATTAACAAAATTATATATTACTATATAAATATATATTTATATAAATAAGTTAATATGTTTTCATATTTAAATATTATACATATTTTTAAAATATTTTATTTATATAAAAAATAATAAATAATATCTTAAAAATTTATTCATCCCATTTTTAAAACATTGTTACTTAACATAGAAAACCTGTTTGTGGGATATATTTTAAAATGGAAGCCCAATCCCAGGTCGTGGCGCGGAACAATAATATAATAAAACTGCATACATTCCATTTCCATACTCCGTTTAGTATGCCGCCAAATGGGAGATATCGTGCGCAAAAAACGCAAACCGTTCTCTTTTATGCTAAGCTACATCATTAAATTACCCAATTGTTTTGAAAGGGCAAAAACGTCATTATGCCATTCCAATCCGCCCCGCTTCTGTCGCCTACGTGTACGACACCCTTACGATCCCCTGCTCCGCGCCGTACTTTTTTTTCATCCGCCGCATCGCGACAGGTGGATATGCTTAAGCCAACCCATGAATCAGCCACGTGGCCTAACCTGAATGGTTGAGTCACGTGAAAAGCATTTTTTGCCAACCGAGAAATGACGGGCACGGTATCAGGGTGGTACGTGCAGCACCTGAATATTGCTGAAATGGAATAAATAATGATAAGAGAAAATGAATAACGAAGAACCTTCGCTTTCTGGTCGTTTATTCCAGCCATGGACGCCTCTCCTACAAAAAGCGTAGCTTTTTCGCCATTACTATTGATGTGATTATTATTAAGTTTTTTTATAGGGCTTCAGAGCTGTACATATCACTTCTTTGAATTTTCAAACTTTCAGCGATTTGATCGAAGATCTTCTTCACTCGATTTCTTCCTTCCGCGGTTCTCTCATTTCTGTTTGTGCGACTCTGCAGTGCGGTGGATGATGACGATGACGATGACGACGGCGACGGCGATATATGTTTGACTTCACGTCTAGTTTCTATCAACTCTCGACGGTGAGTTTGAATTGTAGTGTTTTTTTATAATATTTTTCCCTCATGTACTGCGCATTCAGTGGAGACTGAAAATTCTAGTGTGTTTCAGGTCGCTGAAATGTCGGTGGAACTGAATTTTGGTGATATTGTGAATCTGTGATCACATAATTTCGAACTTTTTGTGCTTGTTTTAATTTCAGTAGATTTCAGTGAAGTGAAATATGAGACATGATGTACTTTAGGTCAGGTTGGGAAAAAATCTGAATTCAGATAGTTCAGGGTATGTAATGTGAGTTCATTTGGGAGTTTTTAAGAGTCTGAGCTTTCTCATATCTTAATTTAGAATTAGGATGAATTATCATGTTTTTGTCTAAGTTTGTTTTGGTGCTTGGACCCTTTTTGTCATTTTTAGTATTAAGTTTTCCTTTTTTTTTTTTTAATTAAACTTGAATTCTAATATAATTTCTAATTTTAGTGTTGAGGCTGAAAAGTGTCTTTCTTCCTTCTAATTGGTTTTATGAAAATTGAATTCCTTCTTTATTTTTCTGGGTAATGGTTCAGTTTTTATTTTTCTTATTTATTTATTTATTTATTTTGTAATTTTGTAATTTTATTTTTATTGGTAAGAACGAATAACATGTCCATGCTCTCATTTTTGGATTTGGGGCTTTTAGGTGCTTGTTACCATTTACGTGGTTCTTTAATGGTTTGCTATGGATATTGTTTGGTCTTAATTGACTTAAGCTCTATTAAATTTTCTATACCCTTTCTGTAATCCTTAAAGTTCAATCAGTATAGCTTTTGGATTGCAGCTCAATTTTCGTCTAACATCAGATGTAAATTGTGTTCTACTCTCTTTTCTTTCTTTTATTTCCTCAATTTCAGTGAGTTTGTAAGAAGATATATTCATATGACAATTAAATTTCTTTCCTCATCAGTCTTTCTTTCCTTTATTTGTGTACTAAAAGACTGTCTTAATGCTTCTGTAGTTTCTATTTCCTACTTTATCCTAGTAAGCACTTTATGTAATTTTTGCAGCCACTAGAAAATTATGGAATTTTCCAGGGTGTAAAGTTGGCTTTTAGCTCTTCTTTTTAAGATGCCTGCATGTGTTTATCTGTAGTTCTGAAGCCCAGGAACCTGACTGGCTGGCAGCGTCCATAGGAACGTTACTGACTACATATTATAATTGCATTTTTAACAACCAAATCAAGAGCATGGAGGCATAGTCCTTAAAGGAAATCTTTCAATACTTAGTGAGCCTCATGGAAAGCAATATGTGGAGCATTGAGATGCAAGTTATAGGAACAAATTTAGAAACACTTGTTTAAGATTCAAACACGTAAGCTACATGCCTCAGACTCTGGCCCTTGGCTTATCTATGCTATTTCTTATATATGTCAAAATGGCTTTCCATAAAAAATTTCTTCATTGCTTAATTCAATTGATCCCTGTAACACTTTGATGGATGTATCTTATATGGCTTTGCAGGATATGAAACAGATATATGGCTGTATCGTTTGTGGACAGTGCAACTTTGGAATTCCACGGAGTAAGACATAAATGGAAGATTAGTGGGGGGACCTGCTGTCTGCATGGGAGGCCTATTGCATCTTTTTGATTTCAATCAAAGCAGAATGGCCAGAAAAGTTCTTGCACATAAGAGACACATTGGCGGTACGTATTATTGCTTGTCTTATTTAATTTGTGGAGAAAAAGGGGCAATTTTCAGAAATAACATGTGGCTTCCATGTTGTGACACTTGTTATTGAGGTCCTTGTATACATCACTGTTTAGTGTTTACAATATCTCAATTCCATTAATGCAAGAGCCAGTTTCATAGGATCTTCTTGATTTTCATGTTGCTGCTACTAGATACAGCCAGTAACAATTGCCATCATTACATGATGATGATGATAAGTAGGTTGTCTTGGTGGTCGGAGTAAAGCTCCTGAAAGCAGGTCCACTCAACTTAGATTACAAGAAAAAAGAAAGGCATAAGAGTTGTATTATGACTCTAGCCAAAAGATCCTGTAAAATTCTTAGTGGCTTGGTCAAGGAATTGGTTTACTGGAAAGCAGAAGGTTCTACACCTGGATTGATGGATATTGTATTTTTGCAAGATTTTATGATGCCACCTTATGCTGCATGGATTTGGGTATGAATATCTGATGTGGGTATGTGTCTAGGTGTCTGATCCTTCATAACTCAAATTTTAGGATATAAAAACTTGGCTAAATAGGACCTAAAAGTTGGGCACAGATATTAGGATAAAAAATAATAAAAGATTATACATTAAAGATAAATTGGAATTAAAGATATTCTTTCTAAAAGCTCTCATCTTTTCCCTCAGATCCTTTTTTTTTCCTCTTATCCCTAAATCTGCTTACAAAAATTCTTTTTTCAGCAAACTCTTATTTTTCTTTGATGTAATTTTTACTAAGACAGTAGAAAGCATATAAAGGTATCAATGGAAAAATAAAAAGCAGCCACACCCAGAGTAAAATAGGAGTGTTCAACAAGACTCCCAAATCCACACCCATTTCTTGCTGTGTCAAAAATGAAGGATCTGGGTACTGTAGATGGCAGGGGCGGACCCAGCATATGCCTTTGGAATTTTACTGTAGCAGAAGTTAAAAATTGTTTTATGAGTTATTCATTCTTATCACATTGCTCTCTCTGAAAGCAAAGTTTTCAATTTTGCCCCCACTGCCATATTTTCTAGGTCAGCTAGTGGTAGATGCCACTGTTAGGAACTTTGCTAATTGATGAAGTGATCTGAGAATAAGTTTGAGATGTGCCAAACCATATTGTTATCTTCGTTCTTAACTTTAAATGTAATACTGCTAATTGAAATAATTTTGCAGGTTTGGAAGCTCCTCGAAACAGTTTGGAGTTGCCAATAGAAACTTCTCAGGACTACTACGCTGTAGGAGACAGTGTGCCGGTAATTTTTCTTCACCTGTTCTTTATAGCTTTCTATGACAGACATGTTAATCTCATGTTGACAGTGCTCTTGTGATTATTAGAATGTGGCTCTTGTAAGAGCAGATTTGCAAGGCTATCGATACGACTTTAGTTGAAACCTGATTCTTACTGGGCTGCAAGACTTCTAGAAGTGGACTGTTCGGGTTTTGCCCTTAGACTTTAATTTTTTCTGGATTTTAGAATTTTTTTTATATTATAATTTTCATTACTGTGAAAATCATTGACCATCTTTGTGAAGGTTGTGCCATATTGTAGATAAACTACATGAATCCTATGTTATGGTTCGTACTTCGGTCTTTTCTTTTTGTATGATAATTCAAATAGCTCAAATTTCAGTTCTAGTATTGCTCTACCTCCCAATTTGGATAGTTCAAAATTCTAGATATCCCCTATCCAACCTACTGTCAGGAAATGAGTTTGCATATTTCTGGAAATGCTCTCTCTCTCTCTCTCTCTCTCTCTCTCTCTCTCTCTCTCTCTCTCTCTCTCTCTCTCTCTCTCTCTATTAACACCTTAAATGCACTTTCTTTGAACAGAACCCTTACCAAATGCAACAGGACTGGGCCAGAAAGAATTGTCATCCAACTGAGGCTTCAATAAAGAAGTTGATCAATCAGGAGATATCCAAAAGACCAAACACCAGACACAACACACCAAGTATTGTGGCCCGTCTGATGGGAATGGACATGTTACCACTGGATACAAAGTCGGTTGTTCAGCCAATTGAGAAAAGGAATGTAGCTGAAAACAATTTTTCAAAAAAGGGACAGGGACGGACTGAAAATGGCTCTGTTAGCCATTGTCCTTATAATCCAAATTCTTCCGGGCGGATGGAATGCAGCTCATTTCACCGCAATAAAGACAGAGATCATGATCAATCGAGCAGGAGCCAGAAGTTGGGAAAACCGAGGCGTCGTGAACATCCACAGGAGGAGGAATTACAGAAGTTCAAGAAGGAATTTGAAGCATGGCAAGCAGCTAGGTTTAGGGAATGTGCAAGTGTTGTGGAGTTTGACAACATTCCTAGGAAACTGCTTGCTCAAGAGTACCTCCACGAGGAAAAGAGGGCTATTCACTCTAGTTCTGGAATAATAGCAACTGACAAGCCCATAGAAGTTAAGGGCAATGACATTAAAGCAAGGTATCATGAAAGAAGTGGTCTACAATATAGTGGATATAAACTGGAATTATACCCACATGAGCCAAAGGAATGTTTTTCTTTAAGAAGTAGATCCACAAGCAGAGAATTTGATCACTCTCCCATGATGACTTATGATAAGAAACTGGAAAAATCTTCTGGTCCCACAAGGATAGTGATCCTAAAGCCTGGTCCTGATAGGATTGGCGACACTGATGTGTCTTGGGCCAGTTCCTCAAGTACTTTAGAGGAGCGAGATAGCATAGAAGATTTTCTTGAGGAGGTAAAGGAAAGGTTGAAGCATGAACTCCAAGGGAAGACTCGTAAGAGGGTTGCTTTGGTCCGAGGAGGTGGAATTGAGACCCCTTTTAGTGAAAGGCCATCAGAACCAAGACAAATAGCTCAGCATATAGCGAAACAGGTTCGAGAAAGTGTTACCAGGGACCTTGGAATGAATTTGCTTCGATCGGAATCAACTAGATCATATAGAACAGAAATCCAGTTAAATGGATCTGGTTCTCCAGAGTTCATCAACAGAGATACTAGGAAATTCTTGTCAGAGAGGTTGAGGAATGTTCTAAAGAGAGAAAAACATCAGGATATCCCCATAATTGTCAATGGCAGCTCAAGGTCGTCATTGTTAGATTGTGAAAGGAACAGAGTAGAACAGAAAGGGGATAGCTTGAACTCTGGAAACAGGGTGAACCACTGGGAGAATGTCAACAATGAAGCAGAGATGCAAACTAGATCTTTCAGACATGGATCAGCAGATGATGTAGTTATCGACAGAGAATTGTCTCCTAGGAACCTCATTAGATCTTTATCTGCCCCAGTATCTGGAACATCGTTTGGGAAGCTCCTTCTTGAGGACCGCCACATTTTAACTGGTGCACATATAAGGAGGAAGCATGAAGTCACTGAAAATTTGTCAGTGGATGTGAAGAAAGGGAGCAAAGAAAAATTTAATTTAAGAGAAAAGGTTTCAAATTTGAAATATAGTTTCACATTTAAAGGGAGGCTATTTGGCAGAAGGATTCAGTCTACAGTGGAATCCAGTGGAATCAAACATGATCCTATGCAAGACATCATGAGTGGACCAACGGTTATTATGAATTTGGGTGACCGACATGTAAGAATTTTATCTATTTGCTCGTTATCCATTAAATTATTATTTGGATGCAATGGCTCTCTATCTCTGGCTATTCTCTAATCAACATATCTGGTGTTATGTCCACTTAGGAAAACTCCACTGAGGTGCCTCCAAGCCCTGCATCAGTGTGCAGCAGTGTTCATGAAGAATTATTCAGACCCAGTGATGTCAGTCCAGCTTCAACACCAGATGTGCCTTTTGTAGAAGATTATCCAGTACCACATCTTTTTAGGGAGATCAGCTCTAACCTTAGTGGTAAGATGGTAATTGTTTTCTCTAATGGTTTTGAAGTGAATACCGTGTCTATGTGGATGCATGATATTGTGAATGTGGAGTATGCATGGATGTGGTTATATGTCTGTCTCAACAAGATTGCATGATTTTATTCTTTCGAGGTACTATCTTAGGTACTTGTCCTTTGCTGTTATTGGCACTTGCATGAAGGAATTTGCAACATGCAAAATGTTGATACAAAAGACTTAACACCTTTTATTTTCATTTACTGCATCATGTGAATTATCTTCAATGTCATTTTGTCCCACTGGGGCCCCATCAGTAATGTGCACCACAGAGTGTACTTTCGTACTGAACATGCACTTATCCAGAGGGTGTCAAGAGTTATGAGGGCAGGGCCTGCATTAGAATGTTAGTCTTTGGAGATACATGCACATGAATTGCTTCTCATATGTGTTGGATTGTGCTTTTTATTTTATTAAATCTTGCAATTTCGGATACCTTTCTGTTCCATTTTAAGGTAAAATCAGGAATAGAATCGACAACTTTGCTGATGCCGATTCTAAACGTTTCACTGCAAAATTGTATGCAAGTGAAAGGTGATATGTGTGGTTCCTATCTGATAGCCTTTGCTGTTTGTTGACTACACAGAGCTACGGAGACAACTGAACCAACTTGGATCCCATGGGTCTGAGGTCAGATCAATTGATGAGGAAGCACCAGAGGTGGAAATGATGATTGAATTGGAGGACCAGGCAGAGGCTTACATAAGAGATCTGCTTGTTGCTTCTGGTTTCTATGGTGGATCATCGGATACAGTTTTATCAAAATGGGACCCGCTTGCAAGGCCTATCAACAACGGGGTCTTTGACAAGGTGGAAGAGTCCTACAAAAAATTGGCCATGGAAAATGAAGGTTCCACGGAGACAGACGGTGAGAAGAAGGTAGATCACAAAGTGCTACATGATTTATTAAATGAAGCACTTTCAACTGTGCTTGGACCACCCGTGAGCATGTCCAGATTCAGAAGAGAAATCATGGGTTCTACTACTATGCTGTCAACTCTACATGGAAAGCAATTATTGGATCATGTATGGGAGATTATCCGCGTGCATGTGTACCCTCCAGCTGACATATCATGTCACTCGCTTGATAGTATGGTGGCTAGGGATCTGGGTTCAATTCCCTGGTCTGGACTGGTCTACAATGAGGTGAATGTTCTGGGCCGAGAAATCGAATCTTTGATTGTTGGTGATCTGGTTGAGGAAATTGTGAAGGATATTATGCAGTTATAAACTTAACAATGATTGTGTAGGCAGGGGAGATTCTAACATCACATTTGGATGTGACCATTCTCATGGTCACTTGGTCCAGTGTCGGTAGAGAGACACCAAGGGAATTAAGTTTATAATGTGGTGGCTGTATATGGAGGCGCCGTCCAAGGAAATATCCAGAACGGGAATTGCCACATTGGCTGACAGAGATGGGAGATTATGTGGGCGTGTATATATCTTTATATATATATATTGTTTGTGGATGTTTGTGACATAGGTTTTGGATTGAATCAGGGTTACAGGTGACGACTATGCATGAATTTCATGTATCATTAGATATTATTTTTTCATAGTTTGATCCATCATTTATTTGGAATTTGTTTAATCTGGGCTGCTGGACAACACTGGAAAGACAAAATTTGGATACGTAAATAAACGCAACAAATTCTGCTTTGTTGACTGGAGGTTTCTCACAGGACTGCACTGTGGCTTAATATCCACGAAAGTTAGTAACTGGAACAATTGAGTGACTACAACATCCCACCTTAGATACACTGAGGGTTCTTGGTATTATATAAGTATTCTGCTGTTTCTCCTAACTTAATACTCTTTTAAATCCGTGAGGTTTTCTTGGGCTCAAGGCATACCATGTCTACATGGCAGAGCGCGAACTATTACGAATGGTATATTCCTGATCCTGATATTGATATAATATACATGTATTGTATGTGCTCGAGTGTTTGTCACAGACCTAATAGATATGTTTTAAAGGTGTGAGGGTTTTTTTGGGTTTAGAGCAGATAATATTTACTATTACAATTTGTTACATCTTCATTACATTCGATAGAAGGATGGTGAAGGATGGTTTGAAGTGATCTCAATATTGAATCAAATTAGGTTGTAGTTGGATTAGGCAGTTACAGGTTGTAGGTATGACTAGGGTTGTGCACGGTTTATTCGGTTTAAAACCGATAATTTGAAACATGAAACCGTTAAAATCGGTTTGATTATAATAACCTATTAAAATAACTTGGTTCGATTTAAAAATTGAATAAAAATTGTAATCTACTGTTTTTAAAATTCATATTAAAAATATATAATAAAACTAATATATTTAATATTATCCAAAAAACCAATGTGCAATTCATAATTTTCTCTTATTAATAAATTTAAAAATAATATTATCAAAATAATTATCTATAAGGTTAAAATTAAAATTACAATTAATTAATTTTATTCTTCTAAAAATAATTTTATAGAAAATATAAATAAAAAATATATCGGAGAAAATTACTTTTGAATATTTATCATCAACACCCAAAAAACTTAAAACAAAGTGTAGAAATTTTTGTTAAGAGTTTTTCAAATAATTAAAATTAGGAAACTCATAACTCAATCAAATTTTGAGAGTTAAAAAAAAACAACAAATTTTTAAAAGATAACATTATCTCCGTCTTTTTTTATAATTTGAAATTAAAACCAACAACCCAGTTGCTCGGTATTAAATTTTTTAAAACCGAATTTAAAAAAAATAATTTAAAATATTTCAAAATCATGACACCCCTAAGTATGACAAGGAATAATCCAAGAATCAATAAATTTTGCTGATGTATTTATAGCATGTAAATGCCTAAGTTCCCACCGTCCAAAGTTTACCCAACTATTGAAATGGGCTACAAGCCTACATGGATTGGCTTGATTAAATGTCTAATCTAGAGATTTGGGGATGGATCTTCATGGAATCATGTGTGGTTTCAGTCATGATCGAGGCCTAACCTTTAGTGAAGCACTATAAGAAGGTGGATGTCACTTCACCGCAATTGACTGACGCGGGGGGGGCGAAAGAAAAAGAATGAATATTAACAGCTCTCTAGATCCAAATAAAAATAAACAGTGAAAAGTTGGTGGAAAAAGGTAAGAGACAAAAAATGATAATAGAAAAGAGACATCTTTTGAAGATCTGCCACTAGCTTTAAAAAAATCTTTGTGGAATCCGCAAGAAATGGTAGAAAATTTGTCCCACTTTGGACTACTGGCTGGGATAGCTACTTGAGGCTCGACATGCTCGTCTCTGATTGTGGAGATTTGAATTTTGAAGTTAGGAGTCCATGTTAGGTACACCAAACTGTTCCAACTTCAATCCAAGAAAGAATCCAAGATATACTCCCACATCATATCACCGTTTCACCCTGGCTTCACCCCTACTCTAGCCCCTTCACAATTAGACTTTCTTTTGAAATTTTTTGCAAAAGAAATATCATTGAGGGGAATATGCTCCCTCCTGAGCCTTAGTTGGTTATGTCGATGCTTAAAAAAACTAAAACCGATGATTATTATGTACTCTTTAACTGATATCATAAGATCCTAACGTAATAATTGGATACATTCTTCAATAATCCTAAGGAATTGGTGAACTTTGTAGAGCAAACTCAAAATTTGATGAATTGAATTACTCCTCAGAGTTCTTCAGCTATCCTTTCCGCAATCACACAACAAACCTTTATGGGGACATCAGAAACTCACCCTTCGAGTATGAATCCTTTTATGGCCAAATTGTGTAATAAGAAGATACACAAAATAGAAAAAAAGAAAAGAAAAGAAAAGAAAAGGATGGGAGGGAGGGAGGAGTACATGCCCACATGCCCATGCCCCTGCCCATGTGCGTCATGTCATGTTCCCACATCTTCATTCACATTCAAAACAATATAATGATGAATCACAATAAACCGAATCATACCCTTATAGTTGAAACTTCAAACAATACCCCCTGTAGACGCGTCCTAGACCAACCCCCTGTCATCATCATCTAATATTTCAAAAGGGGGGTTTAATCACATTTTTAGTCAAATCAATGACCACCACCCCCCACCCCCACCCCCAATAGTATAAACACATAATTAGGTCAAGGACCCTTTTCATTAATCGCTCTTCCCTTCCCTTGGTCTTATCTGCCAAATGCATCTCACTTAAAACTTAAAAAGGCCATCTTCTTCTTCCTAAATGACAACTTTCTTATTTAACTCTTTCCTAGCTCTCTAAACATTTCTCCCTTTGTATAAGGAAGAAAGTTGCATCTTTCCATGTGGGTTTATGATTCCATGCCAAGAATTTTGTACCCTTGTCCCGCTAGATACATGTGCTTATTACCAATCCATGTCACATGGGAACTTTGATTTTGACTATAAGAACCATTTTTTTTGTAACAAATGTGATACTCAAAGTTATTTGCATCTTAATTAATCTTATGAGACCCTAATATTAACGGAGTATAAATCTTATAATGGAACTCTAAAATTAATAATCTCGTAATCCTTCAATAATCCTAAAGAGATTTAAAGTGGGAATTGTTGTGCAACAAATTCAAGGTTGTAACAACAAAGGTACTCCTCAGTGTTAAAAAAACATTGAGTTGGTTTATGTTTTTAAAAACTATTTTTTATTCTAAAAATCATGAAAAACTATTTGATTGGTTTTTCTGTTCTAAGAAACATCAGAAACAAAAAGCATCAAAATAATATTATCCGTATTTTCAAAACAGAAACCATATAGACCCACTATGGCTCAAACCATAATTAACAATTGGGCTAAAACAATACAAACTCATGATCCATGTATATTTTAACTTTTAATAATCAATTAACATCGCCATTAATCATGTACTAAATATCTCATTCTCATATATTTAAAAAGATTCAGTTATAAAAAATTCTTCTCATATAAGAATAAGTTTTATATTGTTAGACAATAATTTTAATTATCTCAAAAAATATAAATATCAAAAAATAAAATTATTATCTAATAATATAAAACTCTTTTTCATATTATAAAACGAGGTTTTTATAATTCAACCCTATCTAAAAATTAAATATGTGTTTGAAATCTAGTGAGTGAGTGAGATTCACATGGGTAGGGGCCAGGGGGGTGTGGAAATGGGAGAATGAAAGCAGTCGACAGTAAAATCTTGGCCATGACGTCAGAGTGGTGCTCCCAACAGCACCTGAATCTGAAGTTTTTCACATTTATAGCGATTGTCAGACATACTCCACTGCCCCCGAAAAACATTCATCCATTCACGATCCCATCCCATTCCCACGCAACCCTATAATAATCACATGCTCCGTATCTCCTCCTTCTCCACTACATCCGGTCCCCCACACCACAAATTATTTGATTATTTATTTACTTAATTTTTTCGTATAAGCAACAGGGTTTTGCTTAATTAAAGAGAAATTGGATTAAAATATTACTTGATCAGACAAATATAACCCTAAAAATCTAAAGATAAATTTCCCATGATAACTAAATCCCTCGTAGCCTTTTATCTCATCTCACACGTTATAACTATATTCTTAAAGGAAATTTGGTTGGAAATTGTGTCTTTTTATATCTCATTTTTAACATTTTAAATAAAGAGGTTATCACACTAGATTTTTATGACGTCTCTATAAACCCTTGTATCTATTTTTCTCAAATTTTTCTTTATTAGTCTCTCTTTTTAAGTAAAAAATATGATTTTTATTATTATTTTTGACCTAAAATCACCTTTTTATACATTTTTTCTATTTTTTTCTCAATAAAATGGTTCTTCCACATAGATATAGGTATATATATATATAAATTTTTCGTGATTTAGTCATCGTCTTGGTACAATAAGCGGTTGTGTTGTCTCAGTACAATAATTTGATTTTCGTCGATGTTTATTTGTGTTTGTGCGATTTGAATTAGTAATATATATATCCAATCATAGACAAAAAATCAAATCAATAATCGTCAGTATATTGTATAATTAAAGTCAAAAGTATTATAACCTAGATGTTTCATTATTTATAGTTTTTAGCGGTTTTAATTATATGTTTCTATCAATATACTGATAGTTGGAATTAATAAAATTATTTTTCTCAAAAAAAACAAAAAAATACATAGGTTAAGAGTTTGTTTGGTTACACTTTTCAAAATTTGATTTTTAAAAATAAGAAAAACATAATAAACACATTTGGTTATTAGTTTTTGTTTATCTTGAAAAATATAAAAAATACATTAAACACTAAATTCAATAATCAAAAACCGGTTTTAAAAAATACCAAAATAATATTCCCTATATTTTCAAAAATTGAAACCGGTATTCAAAAGGAGGAACCAGAAAAGGCCTATTTTTTGAATTTGTTATCCTTTAATTAAAACGATGGGGTGGGGAGACATGGGAGGGCGCTGTGTCCCATCGTATGAATTTACAAAGAGACAGTCTCTGCGTATCTTTGAATATTACTTCGATATTATCGCGATATTTTGAGTTCTGCAACCATACTTGTGAATTATGACGAGATAATATCCAGCCTTTCGCTCTATTTCATTACACGTGTCATAGTATGGTAGGCTCATTTCATAGTATAAAACAAAATTATTGTTTTATTATGTGCGAAATATCGTTTTTTTTCTAAATATCGTACTTGAACAATAGTATACAAGGGTTGACACGTGGGAAGATGGCAGAGTAATGAGTTTTGGATGTAATAAGTCTTTTTTTTCTTTTTCTTTTTTAAATTATAAATATAAATTAAAAACCAAAATAATGTCAAACTATTCCGTCTCAATAATGCCTGAGATATTGAATTTTTTTTAAGTTAATTGACTTAAAAAAGAAGAAGTTAATATTGTAGACTATGACATTTGAATTTTTTAAGTTAGTATTGGAATTACTAACTGATTGAGATATTAATTAAAAAAAAATTACAAATGATAGACGTATTTGAGCGTTATTTTCATTTTTAACATGTTTTAATAATGATATTATTTTCATTTTCAAACATGTTTTAGTAATTTTTTTTTAAATAATATAAATATATCCAAAACTTGAGAGTAATGGTAGGCTTCTTTAAAAGGCACTATAATTATTAAAAAAAATTTGTTGAAATACAAAACTAAAACCAATACTTTTAAAAATATTACACAAAAAAAATAACATTTCCAAATTTACAATAACATGTAAATGTTATGTTTTTAAAATATAATTTGAATGGATGTACAAAAAAAAAATTGAATATAATATAATAAAATGTTATTTTAATGTAAAAATATTACGAAATCAAATATTTGAAATATGATTTAAAAATAAAATAGCAAAATCATGTATTCTAAATACAAATTTAACATAAAATAATGAATTTATATCCTTAAAATACGATCTTAATATAAAATAAAAAAGTTCTATATTAAAACTAAAAGTTTAATGTTATTTTTTTTATTATATCTAAAATCACCGTCAAATTGGTATTATTATTTAACGGACTGCTTCTATTTTTTTTTAAATTGTTTCAAAACTATATTTTTAGAAACTATATATTTGCCAAAATTGGAGTAATGGTGTAGTTAGGAAGCAAAAGTGTAAAGCCTTGTAAAAAAAGTTAGAATATAATCCAAATCACTATGGGCTTTTGTTTTTTTTTAACTTAATGTTAGAACTTTTATTTAATACTGCATAAAGCTTAATAGTATTAAATTTTTCGTTTTTCTTATATTATATTTATATTAAATATTAAGTTGTTTGTTTTTATAAGATTAAAATAAACATCTTAAATAAGTTAAGAAAAATAATTTAAGTCGGCATTTGTCTCTATAATGATAATACAACTTTATTAGTATAAATATTTGTTTTTTTAAAAGAATAAAATGTTTTATCTTGATGAATTACTCATAATGGACAAAAATGACTTTTATAATTTTATGTATTTACAATTTTTGTAAGTAGCGTTTAATTACAAGTATAATAAGCGACTGCAGTGGCTTCAGACACGAGACTAACTCTTATGTCATGTATTTTTTAAACGTCGAGCATTCAATGAATTAGGCATGATGGACTTACATATTTGAAAAAAAAATGATTATTTTTACAAGAAAACAATAAAGGTATTTTTTTCAAAATAAGGTAAAAATTAATAAAGCTTTATATTTTGAAATTTAGTTTTCAAAATGCCTTTTAATTAAATCACCTTTATTATTATGATAAATAATTTTTTTGAAACATAAAATAAAATTTATTTTTATAATATATGTATAACATATTAACATTTTAAAAATATTAAAATGATAATTAATTAATATTATCATTCTTATAAAAAATAATTATTTTATTTATTTAATTTATAGAAATAAATAGAATATAGAAAATTAATAATTTAAAAAATAATAGATTGATGAAATTAAAATTTAAAATGTTTCATGTTTTCTAAATATTATAAAATATTTTGTGTGAATTAAAAAAAAAAAAAAAAAAGGGTGGTAGGTCAAGCCGGTATTCTTGATTCTTGAAGATTGAAGTTGGTGGTTTTCTCATGAACCGAGAAAACGGGACGTGTGGGAAACGCGCATGAGACACATGACAATGCTAAAGTACGCCTAGGGGGAAGAGTACACTAACATACACCATCTTTTTCGTTATTTCCTTTTTATTTACTTTTTGGTGTGTGTACTCAGAGTCTCAGAGTGCTGACTTTGTGAGGGAGATGGAGAAAGAGTTATGAGAAGGAAAGAGAAGAAGAAGAAGAAGAAAGTATGGAGTGGGAGAAGCAAGAACAACACCACCATCACAACCACCAACAGAAAGAAGAAATTGAGCAGAATGCAAATGTTAGTGGAAGTGGAAGTGGAAATGGAAATGGGGGTGTGTTGTACGTGAAGGTGATGACGGACGCCCAAATGGAAATTCTGAGGAAGCAAATTTCTGTTTACGCCACCATATGCGAACAGTTGGTTGAGATGCACAAATCACTCACTTCTCATCAAGATCTTGCAGGTCTCTCCCTCTCTTTCCTCTTTCACCCACCTTATCTTCTGTGATTCCTACTTTACCATCTATTTATTTTTTCTTATAATTTCTTTTAGGGTTTTCTTTGATGCTTTGTTTTGTAAGAAAAATCGACGTATGCTGTTTGTTTGTGGTTTTCTTTTTCCTGGAATCATTTCATAGGGTAGTTTTGTATCTCATTTATGGCTTGATTCTACATAATTACATATTTATGTCTGGCCTTTTGTGTTTGATCTCGCATTTGGCAGAAATTATTTCTATTATCAAACACGAGAATCCTGCATTTCTTCTTATACTTGTTCTTTTCTTCAGTTTGGTTTTTTGGGATTTAGTGTTTATCTTGAATTTGGTTCCATTTTGAGTATACAACTCTGTTTTCTTTTTTTTTTTAAATAATTTGCTTTTTAACTCTATAAAGCGCGTTACTTGTCATTGAAGCTGCACTTGTTGGGCTCATCAAATACTAAAGGGAGAAGCTCCCTTGAGATTGGTTGAATAAGTGTTGAATTCTGAATCAGTATATTTGAAGAAAAGTTGTATTTTCTATTGTGGGTCATGGGATCATAATTCCATTGCCTTAATGTGCTATAGCCAATTTGGGCAAGTAGATGGATTATTCTTTCTCTTTTAGGGATGGTATTTTAACTCTTCTCCACCATTCTGCCATACCAATTAATTTTAGTGGGAGGAGGTGCAGATTGATTTATCATTGTTGGATTTATGGAAGTCTTTGTTTCATTTGATGGGGTATCTATGTGATAACAACCATTATTGGAATCATTGGAATGCAAAATTTTGATTATATAGCCACCACGTCACCATATGCAATTGGCTCTTTCCCCTGGTTGTAGTTTTAATTGTTTTGCCCTACAGATTTTCAATGGTGGAAATATATCACATGCCTGTAATTATGGATAATTTGTTTCGTCTCCCGGCCTCAGATAGGAATGGGTATTTTATTTCATATAATTCTGTTTTTTGCTTGCGAATAATGGTTGATCCATTTGTTATATGTGTTGTGCACTCATTTCAAGATTTGATTCATTCATTCAAAGTTAAGAAAAAAAAAGGATAAGCCATAATCTTGAATGTGCTTTATAGTTAAGTTTTGGAATAGTTATTGTTTTGCATTACACTTTTAAGACTCCATTTTTGCCTTTAACAACATTTCTTTGCTCTTTCAGGAGTTAGACTGGGAAATCTATATTGTGACCCATTAATGACATCTACTGGTCACAAAATTACTGCCAGACAGCGGTGGACTCCAACACCAGTGCAACTTCAAATTCTTGAGCGCATTTTTGATCAAGGATATGGTACTCCAAGCAAGCAAAAAATCAAAGAGATAACCTCTGAATTGAGCCAGCATGGCCAAATTTCAGAAACAAATGTCTATAATTGGTTCCAGAATAGGCGTGCACGATCAAAGAGAAAGCAATTGGTTCCAGCCCCTAACAATGCTGAATCAGAAGTAGAGACAGAAGTTGAGTCACCTAAGGATAAGAAAACAAAGTCTGAGAACTTCCTTCCCCAACAGAATCCAGTTTCGAGCCCTGAAGATCTCTGCTTTCAGAACCATGAGATAAGCTCTGGATTGCATTTCTTAGACCAACACACCCATAAAGAAGAAGCCATATTTCCATCAGAGGTCGGACTGAAACCTTCTGGGAATCTGAGCCAAGTAGCTTTCTATGCAGGTACACAATCAAAACCTTGTAGATGCATGTTTTAAGTTTTTACACCAGTAACTTAATGAATGCAGCTGGAGGAACATTTGAGAAAATAGAATAGCTATAACTTTTAGGAAAATAATTTAAAGAGGGTACTTTTCTTGGACAAGGGTGATTTTACTGTTACTTGATATTTATAAGAAAGAAAAAAAAAAGAATGCTACTTGTAACCACTTAGCAGTTTTGACCTGGCCATCCAACATTATCTGATAATAATTATGAAATGTACTTTAATGTCACAGTTTGCCCCCAATTTTGCTCAAAAATGAAAAAATTCCCCTCTTTCCCATCCATGACAGTACCATTTGTTTTCAATGACTCAATCATAGAGTCCCTTATCCATTCATTACACTGATCTTTGTCTTGCTCTTGTTCCAAAACCAGCCTTTACAAATGTAGTCTTTAGGCTTTGCTTCAGTGTCATCTTTTCTGTTGTATGACTTTTGCTACATGTGCTCAAAATAAGTGGACTCTTAAATAGATTGCTTATCCACAAAAAGGTTATCTTTAGAAAAATCGTGTCCAGTTCCATTTTTAGCATAAATCCATATTCTGTCAATATTAACAGATCTATAGACTTTTTTTTTTTTATAATCCCGGGCCAGCTTGCATGCACCTCAAGTAATTCCACGAGGCCCTAAAGTTAACTACCAGGTAAACCTTTAGTGACCCTTAGGGGATTTGAACCGGTGATCATTGAGTTAAACTGCAAGACCAGCTCAACTACCCTCGGGTTGACCATATATAGATTTTTGAGGTCAATGGTTCATAAATTGTAAACAAAATATACTGTTATATCGATGGAGTTATTAATTATTGGTTTTGTGATGGTGAACCTCCCATATGAAAGCCGTGATTGCCTTCCTAATTGGTAAATGCAGGAAATGATCACCAAATTGGGAAGATGGAAGTTCCAGGGAGCTATAATCCATATCAACAGACAGAAGACTACAGCATGACAGGATGACACTCCTTTTGTCCATCACTGTTATTTTGTTCTAATTAAGTCATGTAAGTAACCGGGGGGCTTTCCCAATCTTAGATGAGGTTGTTGGGCTGGGCTAGTAGATATTGTAGGCTAGAAAAGCACTAGTGTCTAATCATGGAAATATATATATGCTGTGCCTGATTGAGCGCAGTTGTACACTTTTTATGTGGCGATAACAATGAACTGGTTTTCTGGTTAGACAATGGAGCACACCCACATTATTTTGGATGGTTATCATGTTTGGCAGATTCCCCTTCTTCAACATTTTTGTCTTTGGTTGAAAAACAATGATTTCTAGATTCTGATATTCTCTGGAAGTGTTGACAGAAATCAGGATTGAAGTATAATTGTTGAAGTTTCACCACAAAATTTGGATCTTGCTCCTCATGTCTTTGTTAATTTTGGCAGGGTATGGGATTTCAAGGGAAATGTGGGGCCTGTTACCAAAAAAGTCGAAGACACCAAGGACTAGAAATTTTAGGACACCTTTAACAGCAGTATAAGCTTGTTATTTAATGGTTTTGCTTCTCTATGGTCCCCGCTTCGAGTTGATGATTACCTCCTCTGGTAACTTTAGTCTCTATACTATTTTATGAAAATATAAAATATAAAAATCGTGAGGAAAAACTTCAATCTTTCTAAATTTTAATTTATATTTGAGCAATAGTTTTATCATTTTTATTTAATTGTTCAATTGTTTGAATTTTAAATTTTTGAATAATTATATAGGGACCCCCTTTCTATGCCTTATGCCTACTTGAAGCGGTAAGCATTCAATCATTTGAGCTAGACATGATTAGTAAATATACTTTTATTAAAAAACACTTTATATAAAAAGAGGTTAAAGGTGCAAAAAAAACCTTTTGTATTTTTATGAATATACCATTCTGCTTTTCGCTTTTTTGTGCTTAAATAGGCGCTGGCGTTTGGTCGCAGCCCGCAAGTCCTATCATCACATAACCATTATGATGGTTGTTAATTGTTGTGCTAACAGAAGTTTTGATGTAAATTATAATAACTTAAAGAACAAAAAGATAAAGAATGATTTATACAAAGATGTACGAGGTTTTAACATGGTTCGATAAATCATGTCTACATCCACGAATGCGAAATAATATTTCCATTATACGATATAAAAAATTACAGATGTAGAATAAAATGCAATTAGGTTCTTGAAACATCACAGTATGTTTACCGTTTATTATATTCGTACGATTGAATGAAATGCCATTTCATTTGGATATTCAGGTCACTACCGGCGTCTTTCTACGCTATACTTATAAAAACTTGTCTTTTATTTTATATAGCCATTACGATGGTTGTTAAATGAGACAGGTGGCGGACCACCTCCTCTCTCAGCCCGCCCCACCCTAGCAACTGCACCCCACGGACCCACCCCACGAAGTTTTGTTTTATTTATTTTTCTTTTTATATAACAACTAATTTTTTAATATATTACAATAAATTAATCTTTAATACAAAATATATTTATTTATTTATTTTTTAAAAACATAAACTTTTAAAAAATAAAAATAAAAAACACTCTTTACACTAGTTAAAACTATTATTTATTTATTTTAAATAAAAATTATATGAAAAATATTAATATAACTTTCGCTAAATTCAAAGAGCACATATTTATTTTTGAAAATTTATGTTTAAAATTCAATAAAAATTTTAATATTAAAATTTAAAATTTTTATAGAGAATTAAATTATAAATTTGGTAAAACCACAAGGGGTTTTTTTGTACCTTTACTCAGAAATAATATGAAAAAAATATTAATATAACTTTCATTGAATTCAAAGAGCATATTTTTATTTTTATAAATTTATGTTCATTATTCTATAAAAAAATGTAATATTTAATTTTAAAATTTTAATATTTATTTTTGTATTTATTTATTTCATTAGATTATTAATTATTATAAATAAATATTTTTGTATATTAAAAATTAATTTGTTTTAATATAACAAAAAGTTTTAAAATTAAGTGTTATAAAAGAGAAAAAAAAAAATCAAACAAATGAGGAGATTGGATCGGGGGTTGTGGATTTGGGGTGGGTAGGTGTAAGGATGGCGCAGGCGAGTTATTTCGGGTTCTACCACGTCGCCATTAGGATAGGTTTGGTTAATTGTAATCGGGTTTTTAACAGGTTCGGGTTTATTTTTTCAAACCCGAGATGGATTCGAAGTGGGTTCAGGTTTTGTCATGCCCCCTCGCCCCTCCTCGATTATATTTAAAAAATATTTTTTTATTATTTTATTTTATACTTTAATATATATAATAATAATAATGATAATTAGAATATTTGATGTATTGCAAATTGTACACTCTTTTATACTTGACTTGTAAACTCACCCACATGCAAAACTGGAAAACATTATGCATTTAACGAAGACAGGTATATGCAGCATAGCATAGGGAAAACAAAGTGCTTATTTATTTATTTTTATTAAAAACAAACATTTCATATATTAAATGGTAAACATAAAGATGGACAAACAATCTTTCAAAATTTCACAATTATTAATCACAGAGGAAACGTATATCCAGTTCAATGCCGGTTTGACACAAAAGTGGTTCTCTAGGCTGAGCTAGATCGAAACAGCGATAGATCTGACGGTTGTACCGATCTGACCGACCGATTAGGTCCGATTTTAAAACATAGGCAATAAGTGAGTGTTGATGAATTGATGGAGGCGCCTATATGTTGTACAGGAGCCAATTACAGCTGTTAGTCAATTTATACCAATTTCATTTAGTCTAAGGTTTGGAACACCAACAACAATCATTAGAAATGAATGGTCGGTTCGCTTCTCCAGAAGGACTTCTTTAATCCATTTCAAACCAGACATTTTGAAAGCAGAATCTTTTCTTGAATTTTTAGAGTGCAACTAGAGATCTTCCAGAAAGATCAACTCAAAAATCAAAAGGAAAACATGTTGCTTGCCTTGGATGTTTTTAAGAAATCCAGTACACGACAACATAACTCATTGGTTGTTCCTCTAAAATCAATCAGCTTTCTATAGGCCTTGCTATGCTAATCCTACAACCATAGACAAAGTAATAGCATCAAATGAGGGAGGAAATAGATGAATCATACAAGCTTATTAGATCCACCATACAAATCAACTAAAACAGAAATGATACATAAAAACTAATAAAAATTAAAAATAAAATTAATAACTAATTACAAAGATTACTGTCGAATCCATTGGACAAAGCGTGCTTTATTTCCATCACAAGATTATTATTGGACATTACAGGTAAACATTTAAGGAAAAATGAATCCATCCTTGTAACATTGAAACACACTCCTCGATATATCTTGAGTCGTTATCTTCCAGAAGAGATTAGAATCTCAAAAGTGAATGTAAAAAAGAGGTACAAGACCGGAGCATAGTGATTCCAAGCAAGCTCATCAATATACCTCATAGCTTCGAAATAATCTACTAGCATCGAATACAGCTGGGCTTGTTGCAGTTCACCTAAACATATCCAATGGGAAAATGTTCATTGAACAAATTGCTAAATGTTATATCGCGAAGTAATGAGTGGAAACAAGCTTTGTGGAGTGTCGAGTTCGGGTTTTAGTGAAACTACATCGTGTTGAATTTGCTTAGTATTTAAGTTAGTATTTAAACAAACTTGAACGGGGTTAAGTTCAAGTTTGTAACACAATAATTATTTATTTTAGACTTAACCATCGTTTAATTATATTTGAACAAACTTGAAGGGGGGTAAGTCTAGTTTGTAACAAAATAGCTATTTAGTTTGGACTTAACTATCGTTAATTAAGTTATATTGGAACAAATTTGTAGGGTTAAGTCAGGGTTTATATTCTGATAGTTATTTAGATTGTCTTGCTTATTCGTTAAATTATATTTGAGCAGAAGCTTGTGTAAATCTTGAACTGTAATTTGTAACAAATTAGCTATTTAGAATCAAGTCTAAAAGAGAATTGGAGAAACAGAAGAGCTAAAATCGTGGGAGAAAGAAATAAGGAAAGGAAAATAGAGGGAAAAAGGAAAGTTGGAGGGAATCAGTTTCTTCATTTAACTTATTTTTTTATGGCTATAACTAGTGAAAGAGAGACCAGAGGAAAAAACAGCGGGTGAAGAAAAAGAGCTAGAATTGTGGGAGAAGAAATAAGGAAAGGTAAATGGAGGGAAAAGAAAAGTAAAAGGAAAATGAGAGTAAGTTGTCATATGGTAGTTAGAGGGGTAAATTTGTTAAAATAATATATTTTTATATTTCTTTTTTGGATTTTAACAAAAGGGGTTAGATTTGTAATATATTTTCCTTTTTGTCCCTTTTAGACGGTTATCCTTTATTAAAACTCAAAAAATTTTAAACTTAAATTTTATTTATTTTAAAATTTTTATCTTAATCTTATTATTCCAATGATTATGTTAGTAAATCTCACCTTGCAAATGTGATCTACTATCATCATTTTCATAAATATTGAAAAATCGAATTAATTAGTTTATATCTTTTTTATACATTTATTTTAAATCTTAATAGTGCTATGACGCTATGATATAACAATCACCGGTCTTGCACATGCCTTGCACGAGTAGTACACGATGATTTATCAGATTTTCGGGGGACTTATCAGATTCATGCTGGATTTCTCAGCCTTATATAGCCAGAGACTCTTCGTGGGACAGTTATCAGATTTTTGGGAGATTTATAATATTCGTGGTGGATTTCTCGGCCAAAGCTCATGTCGTGAGGCTATTTTTTCTTCTCTAAATTTATTTTTTCATTTGATTATTGGAATGGAAAATGAAAATAGGTTTAGAATTCAACACTCAAACAATCCTCATGAAATCATGCCGGTCAAGAATATTGTTCAAGACCATGGCGATCTTAGAACCACTGTGGAGAGAACCTCATTTAAACATTTCTTGTAATTAAATATATTCAAAATTAGTAATAATCTATTGAAATCTCTTTTGGAGATGTGGGATGAAAAAAGAATTGTGGATTTGCCAAACCAAATGGAGATATTTTACCATTTAGTACTCTAGCTGAAGTTGAAGATGTGTTACCATTTGATACAGAGAATGTGCTTAAGACTATTGAATTATTTGAGCGAGATCTCCCTAAGGATCATGGTTGTTCTATGATGTCTAGTTTTCTTGAAGGCCAAAATACTGTGAAAGATGATGTAGTGTCATTGTTTAAAAAAGCATTGGAAGAGAGAAATCAAGATGTTGAACATCTTTGTAGTCTATATATAATAATTTTGTTGTCAGCATTATTGTTCCCAATTTCTTCCAAGGGAATATATTTAAATTTTGATAATTTTTTAGATGATTTAGAACATTTAAAGGAATATGTAAAACCCGGGTAAAATTGAAATTTTTTGAAAAATGACAAAACGGTAAATTCTTCTTGAGAGTATAGGTTGTAGGCTGAAATTTTGTCTCGGATAGCGAAGCGGATACGTCGTTGGATTAGATGCCATGAAATCTAGTTACCCCAGACGAATTCGTTGAATTACAAAGCGTGGTTTGTATGAATTTCGGAGTGAGTCTCGGAATCGAACCCAAAAGCAGATTTTGAAATGAGTTAAGTAAAGTTCGTTTAAAATGATTTGAAGCTTAGGCAGGAATGAAATAAATAAATTTTGAGGAAAAAAGCGAGCGAGCTGAGGTGGGACATATGATCACGACGTGGGTCTCCCTTAACTTAAAGTTAAGTTAGAAACAAGGGGATTAGGAGCAGAGGCGATTTCTGTTTGGCGAGGAGAGTAAGAGGCTCTTTGATCTACGGAGTTCCGTCGGTTGGATTTCGTCGGGCCAAGGTTTAAAGTTAATCACTTTGATGAGGGCTACAAGTGGGTAAAAAAAATGAGGGGTTTCATCGAAGATCCAAATAAGGAGTTTTTCGAGTGAGATTTTAGACAGGGAGGCTTCCACGTGCGATCTGACTTGAGAGGTAAGGATTCTTCTCTTCTATTTAGTTCCACAGATAATTGGGTAAAAAATAGTGGGAATGTAAGCGATAATCTGAAATGAGCTGTTTTTCTAGCCGAAGGTGATCGCCGTGTTACCTGTGAAGGAATGCCGGCAGGCGAAGTGTTCGCCTTGACGAAGAAAGCCGCCTAGGTGAAGGTGGGAAGCCGCCCTGGCGATCACGAGGTCGGCTTCCGCAGTGTTCTGCCGCTGGCGAACCAAAGAGAGATCTGCTCTGGTTGTTAGGGGACTTTGGCGAAGCGATAGTGACGGTTTCGTGGCCTGGTTTGTGAAATGTCCATGGCATGCTCAAAGCATGGTTTAAGGGCTGCTTGGTTGAAATCCTTGCCCTTATGGACTGTTTAGGCAGTGCTAAAACGACATTAAATGCCGTTTTGTGGCCTGGTTGTGTAAAGTGTATGTAATATGTCCCAAAAAGTATTCAGGGACTGTTTGGATTGAAAAGAATTAATCCAGACTGATAAGGGCTGGTTTGGTCGGAATTGTGGCCTATTTAAAGGCCTTGATTGATTTCATAGCCAGTTAAAGAACCCAAGTTAAGGGGTTGTTGGGCTGTTGTTGTGGGAACCCTAAATGCCACATTTTGCCTTGAGGATTAAGTATGTTGTTGCTTGATATGTGATAGCATGCTTGTTGTTGTGATTGATAAATGTTATTATGTGTGCTCAAATGTATTAACATCGAATGGATGTTTGTTTTGGAAATTATTTTCATGTGATATAATTGTCCAAGATACAAGGTAAATTGTATGGTTTATATTGTTCATATGACGTTCATTACATGTGGGACATGGCATTAACTTGCAATGGCACATTGCATTACATATGCATGGGAACATCGCATTTCATTGGTATGGGTGCATGGTTAGGATCAAACACCGAAATTGGTGATTTGATGAGTGGGCTTGGTATCATTGGACAAAGTAAAACAGAGTCGCACGATTGCATGAAACGGAAAACTTATGTTGAGTAATAGCAAGAAGGGTTAGACACTCCCTCAGGTGAAAGAACCCAACCGGTTTACTACACTCCGACGGTGAAAGTCCAAAAAGCGTAGACGGTGCATAGTTTCGACGGTGAGACTCTAAAAATCCGCTACCCACAAAAGACAATGGTTTTGTATATAAAATGTTCATTTGAAGAATGACGTCCAAAAGTTTTGGTTTATAAAAACATGACTTTTGTTTTAAAAAGAATAATTGGATGTAATCTATCAATGACGGTTTTTTTTTATCACACATGGATATCGCATTGTGTGGTGAGAGTTGGTAAAGACTCGAGTATGGGAGTTGGTAAAGATTCGGGTATGGGAGTCGTAAAGACTCGGGCATGGTATATGAGTGGGTCTCATCTCATTTCATGACATGACATTTAGGATTCCAAGTTAGATTTGACATATTCTTATCTCTTTGGAATATTGATGTGAAGTGTAAACATTGTATGTGCACTTAGGTGAGGAGTAACCTTTGTAGAAATTACTCTACTGGGCATGGCTCACCCTATACGGGATAACATTTCAGGTGCAGAAAATGAGCCCATGGGCGGTTCTCATCAAGGACCATGAGAGTGAAGAAAGCTAGGTTGTGGCTTTGTGATCATTTTGTAAAATGTTTGAAGTAAATTCATTTTGACATGTATAAATGTATTTATGAGTGAAATTGAACTCATATGTGTATTTTCATGTAAAGGAATGTAATTAAACTCAAAAAAATGATTTTTGTATAAGATTGACCTGAAAACATAGGCTCTCCCTCGCCTAGGTGAAGGTGAGTACGCCTAGGTGAACCCAAGGGTAGTCTTGTAGGTGAGGTTCTGCCTCGCCTAGGTGAAGATAAGTTTTGCCTAGGCGAAGGTGTGCTTCGCCTAGGCGAACCCGGTACAGCTATCAAGTATTGTTTTTCCTGTTGTACTGTATTTGGTACAGGATGGTTGTTTGTAAGAGCTCATAACACAAAGGGGGCTCTGTCCGGTTATGTGAAATGATGGGTCCTGGTGAATGGAACATACGATATGGTATCGGGTTACACGGTATCCACAGGGCTTTCGTAAGTTGATGGTTGATCAATGGATCCTCGGATTTTGGGGCGTCATAGAATATTTATGGACCAAAGCGGTCTATGAATTTATGATATCATGCTTAAATGATGTGAAATGCTCAATGAATAAAAGGAAGGCCATGTGCGTCGGATTTAAGGATGTACACTTGATGCTGAGTATCTGAGCTTACCTTTTTCTGACTTATTATTATTAAGAGAGGTTAGTTTTCAATTTTTATTTAACTCACTTGATGTTTTATTATTGTGTGTGTGTGCAGCATGTATATATAAAGCAGAGTAAATTTGAATTTTTCCAAAAAATGAAAAAAAGGTAAATTACCGCTATAGTACATGTTGCAAATCATATATTTTTCTAGATCTCGGATGACGAAATAAAGCTCACAATTGAATTCATCTCGCGAAATTTGATTACCTGACAATTTATTTGAATTGAACAATCAATTTTCGAGGGCATGAGGGCATCTAGCGGCCCCAAAAACGGGATTTAAGGAAAAATCTTGAAAGAGAAAGATAGATTAATTAAATTTCATTTAAAATAAATTGAACTTGAACCAGGAGGGAAATAAATCGCCGGGCGGCGAACTGGACGGTGACACATGGCCCAACGCGTGAGTGGCTGTAAACTTAAGTGAGGGCTTGTGGAACAAAGTGATTGCATTTCCTTTCTGTTTTCTCACGAGGAGAGAGAGAGAGAGAGAGAGAGAGAGAGAGAGAGAGAGAGAGAGAGAGAGAGAGAGAGAGAGAGAGAGAGAGAGAGAGAGCTTTTCTCTTGTCAGCTAGGAAGTTTGTCGGTCGAAGTCGTCGAGCCCAAAAAGTGAAAGTTCGTCTCTTCGACGATAGATACAGCGTAAGTAAAAATAAGGGGTTTCATGAATATCCAAATGAGCGGAAGCTTTCTCTTCAATCGCCAGAGGAGTTTCGTCGGTCGAGGGTCGTCGAGCCAAAGTGGTTCATCTCTTCGACGATGGCTACGCATAAGTACCAAAAATAAGGGGTTTCACCGAATATCCAAATGATGAGTTTTTGGGAAATCAAAGATTTTCGGGTTATGGAGGCTTCCCACTCGTGCTATCACGCTTCAAGAGGTAGATTCTTCCTGCCTTAGCTTATTCTTCACTTTTTGGGCAAAAAATGCGAGTTTCGAGTTTCGGCTCGATGTTCTTCACCTATGCGAACGATGCTTAAGCGAAAGCATGTATCTTTTCTAGGAAGATTGGTTCTTCGCCCAGGTGATTTAAAAAAATAGTCATTTAGCTTTTGTTGCATTATAACTATCATAGGCTATATATATGCATACGAGTATAACTAACTATCCAGCCTTCATAGAATGTTGAGTTGAATATGAGAAAGACATTCTAGGGTTCCTCAAAATGCTATCTTAGCTCCCTGTGTAACCTGGCTAATCCTCCTTTATTGGGAAATTCCATTCAACCATAATTCCCCTCATCAGAATTGCTAGAAATCATGGTTTAGTAATTGTGATAATTCCACAAGCAAATAGAACTGGTCAATCAAATTTTATTTTTTTCCCTTGTTATAAAACAAACTCCCTGTCCACTTGAATATAATCTGGATATCACAAGATAAAAATATCACCCAAAGACTGCTTTCCCTTAAAAGTCAACAAATGTTTATTCGCTAATTCATTCATTTCATTGGTTCAATCAATGGGTTACATATAGTGAAACACACATGGAATTCACATTGTTACACAGTGAGCTTATACAGAGGAAATCAAAGAATGAGTATACAATGAATGCCCAAAGGGAAAAAGAAAAAGAAAAAAGAAAAAAGAAAGGGTTACAAATATGAGCACAGTATAGAGGCGGCGCCACCACAGCCATGATATGATGTTCTGCTGAGGCAACTATGGTGTTCTAAAGAAAACTAACCCATAGATGATGAGTTCAAACGCTGTGCTGCACGTTCAAGACTGAGTTCATGTCGTCGTAATCCATGCCATAACTCAATTGACCCGTCAACCCCCAACCCAAGCTTCGCTATCTGTGTATGCAAAGCCTCCAAATTTACGACGGGAACAGTTGTTGGTCGCCCGTGAGCACACTGCATCACCAAACTCTTCCTCAAGTCATTCAAACAGGCAGGCAGCTAAGGACTACTCACCTCTCTTCATCTTTGTTAGGTGTCAAAATATATTATGATTTTTCAGGCCCTATTTGGCAACTGTTTTTTAAAACATTTTCCATTCATTGAAAAGAAACCGAAAACATGTTTAACAACAATAGAAAATAAAATACAATTTCTTAAAAAGTATAAAACAAGGAACTTTCATATAACATCTTTTAATTGTTTTCTATTGTTTCTCAAGAATTGTTTTAAAAGATTAACTACATAAAATATAGAGAATGATTAACAATAAATAAACAGGCTTTTCCTAATATGTTTAAAAATATAAAAAAAAAGCATGTTAAGAACATTTCAAATCCCTAAATAGGCTTTCATTCCACAAAACATTAGAAAATAATTTCCGAAAACTATTTTCAGAAACACTTCCAGAATAGAGCCTCACTCACCTGGAAACACAAAGAGGTCCGTTTTAGCTCTTCAACAATTAGAGAACATTCCGAAGGAAGCAAAGTGTCCCCAAACATGATAGCCCCTAATAATAGAAGAAGCACAGTTAGGGAAGCGTCTGGCAAAAGGAAAAGTTTGTCAGATATAAAAACTTCTTGTAGGCATATTGCTTCTTTGGCTGAAAGTTTGTCCATACATGCATATTCGGCTGAAAATGCTTCTTGTGATCAGAATGAGATTTAAACATATACCTCGGCATGCTTTGAGATTAAGGATCCGGAGAACAGATGGCGGCATTGTTGATGATCCATCTGTATCAGCAAGCTACAGATTATAAAATAAGCGCATGTCAGAGACACATTAAAAATATAGAGAAAACCAGTGAAGAAACCCAAAAGAAAAGGAATATCCAAATAAAAGATGGCTGAAGAGCATCAAGATGTTTACAGTTGAAGAATAACCAAGGGAGAAGAGTATCTGAATTACCTGCTGAAGAAATTCTAAAAGATCTACATCTGATAAGTTGACACCTAAAATACAGGGTACCTGCAAGTCATAAAAAATTATTACAACATGAAAGCAACTATATTCCACCTTGAAAAAATGTAAAAGTTTCCAATAAATTTTCGGCAATGAATGATACAACATAATCTATGGATCAAGTCCAAACATTGCTCAATATTGAGATATTTCAAAACGAGGAGTTCAACAAAGACAGTAGTTAAACATGCTCATAGGATATAGGCAAATGCATTCTGTAATTGAATGAAGTTCAATGGTTAAACCAAAAATACAAAATAAGCTTAAAAAGAAAAAAGAAGATATTGTGCTTCACCGCAAGAAGTGTGACAATAGTTGGCTGCTTGTGGAGAAGGTTCAAGTTCCTGTAGAACGTCCAAATAAAAAATGCAAAATGTAAGAAGAATATAAATAGAAAACATAGGAATATTTATCTCAAAATGAATTTAGTAACAAGGACTCTCCTATTTGGCCTTTCTTTTTTGCAGTGCCTAACACAAGAAAGTCAGGCATAGATTTAATCACTGACAGCTGTGTTTCAGTTCATTTTGCCATTAAGCTCACCATATTGGACTCTGACATGGGTGTTTGTATCTTTGTTACATAGATAAATAACATAGAAGGTTTTCAAGACAAGCATAGAAATTACTTTGTGAAGGACCTAGACTTATGAGCATGTATGTTGCAGATCCAACCCCAATTCTGTATCGGTTCAGCATAGTTGTGCAGTAATTGATAGCCAATCTCTGGCAGTATCTGTCATCCAAGTTTGGAAGTAAAATATAAGTAAACCAAAGGAACCAGGAATCGGAAGGGAACATTGAACACCAATTAGTACCATGAAGAACCTCAAATAGCATAAAACACATACATACCAACTCTTGCTCAGCATCCAGGTATGCAATTGTCTTCAACTTCCCAGATAGCACCTACAAATTCAACTAGTTCTATAAGAAGCCCTTTTCATAATTTTAGTCCACATTTTCGTAAAATTCCAACTAAAAAAGATAGTTTTACTTTCTGGCGGAGCTCTTCCAGTCGAATTCTTTCATCCGCAGCATGCTGCAAAAGAGTGAAACTGTTAAATCATAGCAAGACCAACTTGCAAAGGGATCCCCTAGGATATGTCCATTGCACATGTGTGCCTAGGTAAATATACATACAGGCATCTAATCCGAAAAGGCTGGTTTGGCCCTATTTAACTAATTTCTGAGGAAACTTCCCAGTGGCGAATTATCAAACTACTATGCACCTCATTAATAGGCAATGCACAGAAATTATAAAAAAAAAAATGCAGTATTATTGTAAACCCACAAATATGAACTTAAGATATCCTAATTTAGTTATAAACACCCATTACACTCTACTATCAATGAAAAATGGAAGGGGAGGGGGGTTTGGTCAGTGGAACCAATCACCAAGTCCAAAGAAATGTTCAAAAGATGGAGAAGATCAGTGAACTGGACCTGGTCAATAATAGCCAGCGTTCCATCAGCCACAACAGGGATAAATTTCTTGTCCACCTGTTGGAGAACTTTGGCATCCTGAAGGCAATTCTTAGTTATGGATCGTGGAACTAGTGAATTGCCAGCAAGGTGCAAGATCCCTGAAGAGATGTCAAGTATATCATATTGATCATTAAACTTCTGCAATTTATCTCCACTCTGTATAGAAAAGAATGAATCACTCATAAATAATTTGATGAAAGTCTCATATGGGACTTGTATAGATTGAAAGATAGCTATAATTAAGAAAACCTTCAAAAATTGTGGCAGTACTTAACTAAATTTTGGACAGTCATTCCTCCATTTGGTCCCAGAGTTCATCAAATCTGTAACACCCTTTGTGGTAAAGTCTGTAAGATGAGATAATCTGAGATCAGATGCACATTTTCATTTTGTTGTGATGAAAAGATTAAAAAAATAAACAGAAACCTTGAGCCAATTGATGGTAATGAATTTTGAAATAACAAAGATAATGCGAAATACAATTTATTGGTTAAACCATAAATGCTTCTACCACTACAGAAACATTTTGATATTCCAGGTTTTTCAAAAACTTCTAATAACAAACATTAAAATGATTGTTCAAGCTCCTATACTTTTTAATGCTTCCCAATGGGAGATGAATCTTTTCCTGTAAACCTGATAAAGCATTCCTTGAATATATACTCCCTCTATCCTGACCGCTGTCTTCTCAAGTCACCGACACTAACATGGATGAATTTTTCCAAAATATAACAGCAGAGTTACCTTTGAAAGAATAAGAATCATCATCCAGACATTGAGACTTCTCAACAATTTCAGTATTTTGAATCTTATTCATATCTGGTTCATTTTCTGGCATTTTCTTCATATCAGATCTGAAATTAAGAGCAATGTGGATGAAAAATTAAGCCATCAGCTTCCTCAACAAATTGAGGTATTAAAATAAAGATATGCTGTACCTGCCATAGAACAATGGCTCTTCCGAAAAGCTTGGATTAAAATATTGATTATATGCACTAGAAGATTGTAGAGGATGCTTCAAATCATCAGTTTCTGCACAAATGAAGTAGGTATGTAGGTATATTATATAGTCTTGCATCAATATGCCCCATAAGTGTTACACAGCAACATATCAAAAGCAAAACCTGGAAAAGTGGGGGTATCATGGACATCAATGACATCTACTTTTCTTGATTCTGTAGTCCAATGATCAGCTAAGGCCAAGAACTTTCTCTTGCCTCTGTAAATTGGTGGAGCGGAATGACTTCTTGATCTTTCTTTTGAAGCATGAGTTTGTCCACAACTCTGGTATCTGAGCTTCTCTTCTTCGTTTTCATCCTTGTGAAAATAAGTAGGTGAAGGAAAGCTGCAAGATGCCACTGCATAACTATTGTTATTATCTTTACCACATGATTTTGAATATAACCAATCTGTTTCATTACTTGGCATATCAGAATGTCTTGGAGTGAAGATATTATGAGGGTTGTTCCTTTTAAGAAGTCTGTAGATATCTCTACTTGGAGCGATGTAATCCTTAAGATTTAATCTAGTGTTTATACAACTTGCGAATGAGCGGTTATCTTGGCTGGAGCTACTTGGCATAATATCACGACTGAACTTCCAATCCCCACTTTCACTATCAATAAAATGCTCAAAACTAGCATTCCTACCAGATCCAAGGTCTCCTTCAAGAGCATTTTCATGGGTGAAATGTTCCACATCCCAAGGGGTGGTCTGAAATAAGCTTTCTGATACCACAGAACAGCATTGAGAGTTCAAAGACAAATGGTCCATGCCAAATTCTCCAGTTTGTTCAACTGAATCAGGTGGAAAGTTTTTCTCCAGTGCAATGCGTTTTCTAGATGTTGAAAGTGACCTTAAAATTTCTGGACAGAGAATCTGAATCTCCACATATCTTATGTTTTTCCACGAATCTGGGAGAGGGCCAATCACTTGGTGCCTCTTCCTGCCATGCACTACCTGTAAAGAAATCAAAGCTCTGATTGGGGTCAACCTGCCTTTGCCTAGTCCTCAAGCCATCAATTTGAAATTCAAATTTACCGCTGTTCCAATCAGATAGCAGGCTTCTTCTCAAGAAGCAACTCTGCAGAGTAGGTTTCTTGAAATCCTTGCTGACCTGAACACCATTCCTGAACTCATAATTATTATAAGATAGTGCACTAAATCCATGGCTCCTATCATGATCAACATTTGACGCATTCACCCATGGTGAACCCAAAATCTTGTCCTCTACATGATCAAAGGAACTTTCTAGAACTGTGAATTCATTCTCCAGGAAGTTTTTTGTGACAAAAAAGTTGTCATCAGGCATCCACAGGGGGTCAGTATGTGGATGCATACCAGATCTGCATATGGAAGGAGAACCATCTGGTGATTGGAAAGAACAGCCAATTTGATGAACAAATTCAATCTTATTTCGTTGCTCTTCAAATTCTGATCTATCATCATTTAACTTCAGGTATGGGATTTGATTTTCTTTTCTACAAGAGAAATGGTCATTCTCTTCAGTTAGCAACTCCATAGAGGAAGAGGGGAAGTCCAGAGAACCCAGACAATTTTGCCTGCAATGCCTTTTTGCAACTTCTGACAAACCGACAGTAAGGAAAATCCAGTAAAATTACAATCGGCAGATGATGAATAAAGATGTTACGTTAAAAGAATATGATACCTTCTTCAGCTGATATTGCATTGCCATGTTCCTTCCACAATTCTTTTCCTGATATTTTCTTCGCATGCATAGAGGATTCTTCTGGAAACATCACAAATGTAAACATAAATCAAAGAAACTATTAGATCAAAATGATGATTATAGTAACCAAAATGCTGTTTCATGACTACCATGTTCAATATTTTCACTCCAAAAGCGCGTAATGGCTCTTTTCAAGAAAGGCAAGTATGGGAACCCAGTCCTGCAAACAAGAAGGCTGAAGGATTTCAGGGATCACATACTGACAGAAATATATCTTTGCACTCACGTTCACTAATACTATTTTCTTTCCACAAAAAAGGTTATAAGATTGGGAGTTTTTATATTAACCGCACACAGGGAAAAATCTTCATGTTATTTTCCATAACAAGAGGCTTCCCCAGTTCAATATAACAAATAATAAGGAAATGAGAAAAGAGGTCTTAATGACTGCCCTTAGACAAATCCCATCCTCAATATTCATAAAATTACTATAACACACAGTACGAGATTGAGGGCATTCATCTGAAAGCATTAGGCTACTCAAGGAAGTCAAACTGACATGAGAAAAAAAAATTCTGAGTAGCCAGAAATACACGGTTAATCGGCACATGGTTTAGATCTTAAATAAAGGTCATACAACAAATGGTTACCTTGAATTCAACAGCAGTCCTTGATGGTTCAAAAGTTAAATCATAGTGAGATTGAGGGCAACTTAAGTTCAATATATAGGTTGGATATCCTTGAGACCTACTTCTTTTCTTGTCATGAGAACCCCTGCTAGCCTTCAATGGATCAAAAGACTCGAAACCAGTAGCCAACTGATTCAGCAACTTATGAATTGGGCCTTTGCAAATGAACCGTGAGTTGATATCTAACTATGTGAAGGTAAAAAATGCATGAAATACTCAATTCTCTCTAATCCCAACCAGCCCAACCTGAGAAAAGTTTGAAACATTAACCATTTTTTGCATATCTACACAGACATGGATACAGACATATTGAAAGGCCTGCAAAATAAGCAACCTTCTATTAGAAGCATCAGCTAAGTATTTTTCGTTGTAGCAATAATGAGTATCAGTATACCTTAATGGAGAAATTATCACAAGGACGAGAAACATATCCAGAAAGCTTTAATAGACCATCAGTTACATTCAATTCATGAAGGGAACCAGAATCCTCAACCCCCAAACTGCTAATTAGCAGTGACAGAGGAGAAGAGAATGATTTTGTGCAGAGAAGCTCATCATCGCTACATTAAAAAAAAATATAAGTAAATGAGCAGAAATAATAAACATTTGAGTGCACAAGATCCACCCATAGGAATGTAAAAGAAGAACACCTTTCAATATCAACAACTTTGAAAGACACATTTGAGTGTACAAGGGCAATTCGAAACACAGATTTCTTGACTGAGTGCAAGACCTTCTTGGGGCTTCAAATTAAGTTATGCAGAGATAACTGCATCAAGTTAGCATTAAGCACAACAAATATGCTAATTCCTTCATTCAAGCAGGACAGGAAAATAGTGAAAAACAAGAACATGCCAAGAAATTGGAACCTAGATTGCAAATACTTCCTCCGAACTGGTTGGTTGTAAAATAAATCACGGACAACAACTGCAAAGAACCAAGCCTTGACTTGATGAAAAGTCTTTGCATGGTAATCATCATTCAATTAGGGATGTGTTACCTGTCGTGCCCACATCTCGCCTATCATCATCAATTCCAAGATATAAACATTTGCAGCCCTGAAAAGAATGATCAGAAGGTCAACCAAAACTGAAAGTGGACGACTTGAAGCAAAAACATCCAGAAGCTGCTTAAGAGCAGTAAGATCCAAACAATGAAGAAGAGTCCATGCCTTCATGACCTTGCGATATCCATTGGGTCTTCCATGAGTTTTTGTCACTATTTCTAGCAATGAGACATCAGAAATGGAGCCCAACGCCTCTCCCCGAAAACCAAAGCTACCAGTAGCCGCATCAGTTTCACTCAAATGATGAAGCTTTGATGTTGCTGCTCACACATGGAACACTATTACACATTGTCGCACTTGACAATTGAATTCAATTTTTTTTTTTTGATAAGTGACAATTGAATTCAAAATATTACCAAAAGAAACATCCAGTTACAGATCCATCAATTTTAAATACTGTAAAGAAATTCCATTCTTCATCAGTACAACATTAATTGGAAAAAAAATGCAAGTGGTATCATGTTTCCTTTGTTACCCTTCTTTATTTTGAATGCCCATCATGTTCAGTCATAACTGTATTTTCCCACAGTAAACCCAAAATAGATAGGGTTTGGACAGATCCTCAATGTAGATGTGTGAGTGAGTGTTATGGTGATTTTCCAATTGCATGACAAAACCATTCAAGATATTTCATTTGCATTGCAAGAAAAAAAGGTTATATCTTATTCAGCGTCTAGTTTCATGAAGCTTCCTCACTACTCATATATAAGGTAATGAATAAATATGAATTCATACCACTCTATATTAACCCATCATGACTACACGCACAAGGACATCAAAAACATCTATGTGCATCAGTAAATCAGGAAACCAAATGAAATACAAAATGAGATAGTCACCATATCTTTCTCCCAACAATACCAATCCATCCCGAGTAATACCAGTTCCTGAAAGTTATACACATGCAATGGAGCAAAATTAGCATCACATTCAATGTGTTATATAGCTTTAAACCAGGGAAGCGAATTACTACTCACCATCATCGACTACTTTAATATAACAGGTACCAACACTTACAAAAATAGACACCTGAAAAAATATATAAGAGAATTTTCAGACTTCCACACTTCCTCTCATATAAGGGAGCCCCCTAACTATTAGAAGTTAGAACACATGCTTAAACAATAGAATATGAGCTTTTTCACATGAGATGCTCCTATGCAGATATCATGCAGTAGCCCATAAAACATGTCAATAGAGGAGGAGCCACCCTTGTAAGAGTGAGAAAATTCTTTCCTCAGTGATTTAACATGTCATGTTTACCATCCCATCTATGCACCTCATCTCATGGCTACTAAGATGCCAATCCTACGCATCTAGTCAGGAATTTGATGTCAATTTCATCAGGCATAACCGCTGTTTCTATATGATATTGTTTGTTTTAAGCATATTGGGTCTCATGACTTTAGAATGCATCAACATATATAAGAGAAATCTCTTGTTATAAGCACCAATAACTTATCCCAACCCATAGCACGGGGGGATTTGTACCAACATTTATAACAGGTGATTTCTTCCGAATGCGTAAAATTGTGTATTGAAATTGTGAAAACTAATGAGCAGAAAGTGGATGTTATATAGGCTTAAGATTGGTGATAGTTGGTATCAAAGCCATAACCAGTTGATGACATATGCAAAATTTGAGCTTGTAGTTATAGGCAATATGTATGAGTTTGACAACCTAGTGAGCCAAGAGAAGCAACAAATACATCATGCATGCATGTAATGGAGGGTACATGTGATGTCCCACGTCTTCTAGGAGAGATTTTTTGTGCTTTAGTGATTTAAACCGAGGCTTAATGAATGAACCACAGCATCTATCTTTCCATTAACCTCTAGGATCTTTGCAACTAGATTTATATATTGTTCACTGGATAGCAGTGAAAGTTTTCAAATCAGCAATAAAAGTTTCAAAAATTTATTCCCCATTCCCTGATTAAAACAGAGAGAGGGGTTTCACGATCTCTGTCTACTGAAAGTCAGTTCAGATGAAACTCCAAGATTAAAATAATTGAAAGATTCTATCCAATGTAAAAGATACTTATAGAAAGAAAAAACTCCTACCCTGCTAAATAAAACAGCTTATCAATCAGATATCATGAGTTTATTACCTTTGTTGCACCAGCATCGAGACTGTTATATATCAGCTCTTCCACAACCCTAGTTAAGTCAAACAAGATAATTCCAGACCGAACTGAGCTGTGAACAGCCTCAGGCAAGGGTTTGATGCTCCTCATTATGATCCAATCTGATGGAATAAGCCAAATCACTTCAACCAGTGCAATAAAAAATCATTAACTAAACCAATTGTCATTTATGCATGCAGAAAGTCACATTGCATCCTCAACAGAAACAAGATTGCATCATCCCCACTCCCCCATCCCCGTCACCCGTCTCCTCCCGAACCCACAAAAAAAGGGGTTAATTAACAAAAAAAAAAAAAAACAAGGATATGAGATAGAGAAACTCCTCACTGCAAATGTTAATCCCCGTTAGATTCTGGGAAAATGGAGCAAGGAATTTTCCATACGGTGAAATTTCCCTTTGGCGGGTGCCAATATATAAAAAAAACACACACACACACACAAGTAGGCGTAGCCAAATAATCGCACAATAAAACGGTACATTTCCATAAATTAGGAAGCTGATAATCTAAAACGAAGGATTATATGAAAACCCCAGAGGATTCCCAACAATGAAGCGAGCATAAAATTCAGTAGCCTTGATTGTCTTCGTGAAAGAGATAGGAATCAGGGATTCAAGTTTTTACCTTAAGGCGAAGTCCGATTGTAAAGCCACATCACCGTTCAGAAGCTGAAATTAAAAAAAAAAAAAAAGAAGGAGAAATTTTATTTACACCCCAAGAATTTCACTATACACCCCATATCACATACACTTATTTTACACCCCATCTCCGATATGTCAATTTCTAAAAGAAGTGAAGGTATGGTTAACTATGGGTGGGTGGTACTCTTGCTGAAACCAGTGTATATACTTTAACTTGAAGAATGAAATATAATTTAAGATAACAAAATATAATGAAACAAATTAGATTGCAAAGGCTCTACCTACTTGACGATGACGATAATAATGTCGCAATCTCCGACGACAACGACGTCGTTGAGGGTTTAGGGTTTCAGAGGAGAACCGACGCTGAAAGCACTACCAAAGCAGGTTTCGAAATATAAAGAGCAGCAAGGCCGAGTGTGATACTCTTCCTACTTCCTTGCCACTTGCCGCCTAAACACTCGTTTGCCATTCCTCCTGGCTTTTCGTTTTGGCTTGTTAGTTTTTTTTTTTTTTCTTTTTTTCTTTTTTTTAACTACTAATCATTTTGATTAGACCGGTGTAATATTCTGTTTCTTATAATTTTATCCCCACCCCTCCCTCCTCTGTAGTCTATACCCACCCTAATTCTTTAACAATTTGGACCAGGCAACAATGACAAATATTTTATTTAATATAAAACAAATTTACCTAAAGGTTAATCCATCAGAAAGAGTTTTCACAATAGTATAGTTGGTCTTAGCATTTTTTCCTTTTTTTTTTAAGCATGTTGATTTTTATTTTTAAACAGCCATAAAGTAGAGTTTTTTAATAATAATTAAAAAAGCTTCTGCTTGATGTTTTGAAATTTATTTTTAATTTTTATATATGCTCGTATAATTATTTTTCAAAATAGTTTTTAAAAAATAAGTGAAAACAATTAGAATGCATAAAACACCATATTTCAGGTTGGAAGTTACTGTTCTAAAAGACACTTTTGATATAGTTTTAATTTTATATTATAGATTGTCTTTTCAAAAAATGATTTCAAAATGAATGGATATTTTTGGGTCTTTATTTAAGAAAAGAATTCATATGAAACAACAGTTTTTGGAACAACAAACTCAGAAAAAAAATTTCGAGTACATTATAAAACAATAAATTCAAAATATGAATTAAATCCAAAATAATTGATAGAATTTGAATCTCGAAACTGTTTGAATTTATTGTGAATTTATGGTTTGAACCTGCTTTTGATTTTAAATAATTAAAACCTAAGGTTTTTATTTATAAACAAAAACAAAATTAATTCGATCAAAACCATTGCATTCCCAAGCTTATTCACATACAACAGGTAAAATCCATCTAATTTATATTGAAATCAAAGCTTTTCTGACTATGTTCACAGATACAAGACCTCCCATTTTCTCAAGTTTATTGCATAATCTATTAAATAAATTTAAGATATAAACTCAATAAAAACTCTTACTGTTGCTTTTAAAAAAAAAAAACTGTTATTTACTAACAATAACAACTTCAATAAAAAGCTGATTTCCTTTTTTGAAGAAATTTTTTTGTATTAGACTTAACTCCTAAAAGATAACTTAAGCTTTACTTGAAAATTATTTTTTAAATATTTTTATAATAAATTCAATTTTGTAATCAAAAATATTATAACTAATTTAATAGGATAAGGGAGAATTGTGAAGATCAATCTTTTGGTATGGACTCATTCCCAAACAACTGTCAACTTAGGGCTGCAACAACAAATAGATATGGGCCAAATCAAATGGTTAGTGCTATGTTTTTGCCTAGAGTATGTTTAAAGCATTGAAATGAGTAAAGAAACAAACAAATACGACCTAGTTCACTTGGTGAATTGTAAGATGGAATGAGGTACTTTGGGTGCTTCACCGAGGAGCCATTCACGAAGTTTTGCGAGTTCAGATCTCTATCCCTAGTCCCATAACCACTTCCTGGTCATGTCAAAGCTCCCAAACATGATTTCCCTTGGAATGGTTTCCCTTGCACAATATGGTGCATTGTAAATGTTTTCCAACTTGTTAAAAATATTTGAAGGAAAAAAAAATGAATGCCCTTATAAAATGAAAGTGATCTTCTCGGTTTGGAAGGGGAGATTGGATGATTTCTCAAAATCTTTCTCTTCATCGGATACCGGATCTACATGCCCAAGAAAAAGCAGGTGGTATTTAGATTCAAGAGTCACCGATCTGAGAAAAAAGATTAATTAGAGAGAAATAAGTAGAAAATATCATCCCTCTGACTGATAAGAAGAAGAGTTAATTCACATTTCTATAAAAAAAAAAAAAGAAGAAGAAGAAAAAGGACAGATCTGATTCTGATGTTACAGTAAAAACTGAATTAGGAGCTAGTCAGTCAATTAGATGAAGTGGAGACTGTGGCCAAAGAGAAGGATAAGGTTTTTCGAATGGGGGTCAGTAGCTAATCCAAAAGAAGAAAAGGAAAGAAACATGTTGAAGAAGAGGAACAAAGGTGAAGCGGAGTACAAGAGAAAAGAAGAATGATAAATTCGGATTGAAGGGCGGCTGACCTTGCAATGTTGGACTGCTATGGGCAACATAATTGTAGGTTTCAACACAAAAACGAGGTTATAATGTTCGTTAAGAACAATGCTTTCTAATCATGCATATAACCGAGATAATAGTTTAAGTAGATCTTATGATCATCTAAGGCAAAGAAGTCTGCTTATTTCAATATATATATATATATATATATATATATATATATATATATATAATGATTTAAAAACAGGGAATTATTATCATCATCTGATTACAGCACCAGAGATCCATACTCATATAACTATTTTAAGTATAACATGTTCAGCAGGCAGCTCCTGCATAAACTTTTTAAATAAAAACTCCTTTAGACAGCAGTACTAGAATAGACCTTTGTATCACATCATAAAGCGACCATTTCTAAGGTTGAACACAAGTATCTGGCATCTTTCGGGCAAATCAGCGACCATGTCGATGAAAAACAAAAAAGAAAGCTTCATCGCAATCTCTCCCACCATCGAGTTACTTCATATTGATGTGTTCTTGCATCCAGATGGTAAACTACTCATATCACAAAACCCTATTATTGCCATATCAATACCTTGTCATAATGCATAAGATAAATGCGACCACACGATTTCATAAAGGCGGGTTAGTTTGATGAACAAACCCAAGCGCTTCCTGCTTTGAAACCTATCATATCCACGATATGGGCTTCATTCTTGAGGTCAAGATTGGTAAGGTTTAGAGGGTATAAATCTTGGGAATGAAATTAAAGAGAAACTGCCGGTTATTGATTAAATTGCGATTTTTCTTCTTTACATTTTCCCGATTAGGATAATTACCATATATGAAATCTGCAGTTGACTGATTATATTTGTGTTATTTTTCTTCTTCTCATTTTACTTCTATACTTTTACTATTGTGATGCAATTTTTACCCCTCCTTAGTTAATTGATCGAGGCGATCCACTAGAGAGTGATGAAAGTACGTAGAGCACGATAACCTACGAGCATTCCCCCTCGCTGACTTAGTAATAATGTTGAATTACCTTGGTGCTTGTTTCAAATTCCAATGCATCTCATTTCCTTGAATAGTTTCTGAAAATTTTGAAGTTATGGCAGTTTTTGAACCATTCTTTGTTTTTTATGTTTGATTGTTAGTATCATTTTGATGTTTGGTTATATAGGCTTAGGGGACATTTTGATCTCGTTTAGTATATTTTGTGGCAGTAGTGGTATGGATTGATTGCCCATAATAATGCCAGTATGATTGTGGATAAATGTTAATTGAGGATTTCAAAATTTATTTGTTGGGCATCTGTTGCTAGGCTTGTATAAGCTTTTAGATGAATTATATTTCATATTTGATCAGCTGTGTTGGACATCCCTGACTTGGTAATCCATATCCCTGCCGTGTCATGTGTCAAAGGTGGCACATTCACTTGTGAGGCTTGTGATTTTAGATGAGGTTTTGGTCGAGGGTGGGAAAAAAAAATTGGATCTTGTTATGTGACATGAGATTAGTCGTTAACTGGTTCGAGTCCTTGGACACATGATTGAAGCGAGGCTTTCTCTATATCAACAAATTCTCATCATCGAGGGCGGTATAAGGATACGGGGTTCAATTAGGTAAACAAGCGCCTTTGATTAATCCTAAGCCTAATAAGGGATTGCTATCGGTTAATCATTTTATAAAGTAGATTGTGCAAAGCAATCCATGCAAAAACACCCACTAATATGAGTATTTGGCGATGGCATGGGATGAATCATAGCGACCGGTAGCCCAGCCCCCCTCGTTTTTAAGCACTATGTAGGTCATGATGGTCGACATAATTGAATAACAGAGGGTGGGAAAATTCGTTCAATCTTGAACTTCTTGTCCCATTTTCTTTTAAACATTCATTAACTTCCACATCCTGTATTAATTGTTATTGTTTATTAGGATGACCAGCAGGTCTCTCACATGGGAAGAAGTGGCACAACGCCTTCATTTATAAATGCCTTATAATTGCAGGTTACTACTCGCCTACAAAATTTTCCCGATTCTCCAATCTCTTTTTTATTGCATGTTTGTTTTATACATATTACATCTCAACTCATCTGACACAGGTTGTTACTACACTCTACACATTACACATTTATGATTGTGGCCAGCCTTTTATTTAATTTTCACTTATCTTTTCGTTTTTTTCGACAAGGGCATTATGTTTGACATACTGTATTAGAGCTATATTTGGGTCATTCCTCCAAAAAAACATGTTTATCTACAAAAGACCACTTACATCCCTTTAAAGGTTGCCTCGTTGAAGAAGGGAAAAACCCAAGCTACCTAAAAGAATTAAAGGAACAATTCCTATAACACCCTGTCTTAACAGAACATATAAAATTTGATTTATAGAATGTTCATTTCTTTGGCACGAAACTGTTCTTGTGGCGTCTCCATATTTTTGTTAATCTACTATTTCCACAATGTATGTTTTTACTAATATGTATACGTATTTCAGTACATCAGGCTATATATACGAATCGGAGGGCTATGTGATCCATTGGATCCATCTGTCTTGCTATTGCAAGACAGACACAGGTCCCACTTTGTTGAGACTGATCAGGTTTGCATTTTATTAGCCATGAATTAGATTCGATTTTACTCTCTAATTTATATATATATATATATATATATATATATATATATATATATATATATATATATATATATATATATATAACTATATATATATATATATATATATATATATATATATATATATATTTATGTAGTGAATTATAAACATGGTTATTTCGTTAATTATAGTTGCAGGAAGTTCTGGGCCGCGTCGAGCGAGATCACGAGCCTTCCTCGGCTGTGGAGGATGGATCCACGTATTAAATCCCATCGTGATCAGCGCGAGGATTTTACGGTATATACCGATTAGGCCACATCAGCATGGGTGGCCACTTATTTTTGTCTTGTCGAGAGATGGAGGCGAGACCCACACATTCCATGTCGGTTGGAGAGATGGCGATAAGCTCACGAGGATGTTGCCATCTGTCTGAAGCGCCGATATCGACGGACGCGTGGCCCGGGACATGTATGCTCGATGTCCCGCGGTGATTATGTCGGTAGGTTGCTCGGAGTCACCCAGCGATGCCGTCGGAGGATTGACCATCTCCGTCGGTGGTATGTCGGCGATTAGCCGACCCCGGGGACGTGGCCAGTGGGGTCGCCTTGGAGCGAGTGCGCGTGGAGTTCTTGTCGCGATAGGATCTTGCTTGTTCGGACGAAGGGGGTCGTGACCGGCGCGTCTTCTTACGCTACTCCGTGATTTTGGCGCGGACATCTACTTATAGCTGAAGTTTAGTGCGGTGCTTGCACACACATGTCGAGGATTATGTCGTGCGGCAGACCGTAAGATGCGGTGATGGTAGTTTGTATTACACTCATACGGGTATGTATTTATTTATTCTTTGTAAGTTCATAAACTTTCATTCACAGGAAATTGAGATCAATTAATTTTTTTGTTTATTCTATACTCGGCTATGAAGTGTAGGAGGAGGCTTCCGCGTGGGCGGCGGGTTTTGAGAATCGCGCATATCCGGCTACCGATTGCACACGCTTTTTACATGATGTGCGATGTCGATGGCGTCGTGGCGAGGGTATGGGCGATGGATTACGGTGAGCACGTCGTTGACTGGGCGGTGGCGAGGCCGAGCCGAGGTCTTTCCGTTGAGATGTGGGTGGAAGTACCTTTGACGGGTGCTTAACCGTCCGGTGTGCTCTATCTGCCAGAAGTCATTAGGCAGCACAAGCGTCGGATCGGGTAATTACCATGTAAAAGTACATGGTTGTAATTATATGGTACAAAGTATATGATTCATATAGTAATTTCAATCTTGTTGACATGAAAGTATTTGACATCGATGGATTTATTGTGTAGGTCTTATAAGCGGTAGGTATGTCGGAGGCGTGGTTGACCCGGCTCCAGATGTAATGCCCAGGCGATCGGGAGATGGGCGCACGATGTCACCACTCATATGTTTCGATCTTGTTAGTGGCATCGATCCGGCGTGTTGCGTCGGTTGGGCTCCATCGGGAGATACCTCCAGGGTGCTCTCATCACGACCGGCTTTTTACATAGAGTCGATGCCGCAGAGCGACACCGGTAGCGATTGGGCGACATACCATTCACCCAGTACCGTAGCGCACTATAGGGAGACCACGATCGGCGAGGTCATACATTCACGCCGTTCGGTATGATGGACTTCGAGGACCCATATGATTGGTATCGTCGTGATACCGCGGCGTTTTTCGACCTGCGTTTGCATAGAGATGATATGAGGTTTCATACTACAGCCGGTAGTATGAATGTTATGGTAAGTCGGACTGACGTTTTGATATAATATTTTACCTAATTTTAATCAATAGAGTACGTAATCATAATTATCTATCTGGATCACGCAGATCGCCGCCATGGTTGACATCGTCGATCGGTCTCGTTTTGCTACCGCTGGTGGTATGTGCGACATATACCATATTGCCCGTTCGGCATTACAGCAGATCGGAGAAGAACACCGCGTCGCGGGAAATGCAGCTCGGGAGGCATCCACATCATTGCATCATCGAGTGGGCCTCCGGTGTCATCGGCACTCCGTCACGAGGTGCGGCCCATTAGAGCGAGGGAGAGGCCGAGGAGAGCGGAGGCGGGGTGTCCAGCCGGTCGTGGTGGAGAAGGTGCGGCCGGTGGCCGCGTAGGCAGTGGCGACGGTACATGGGCGAGTTGATCACGAGTTTCTGCTTTGTTACCCGTCCTGCCCACCCCTCACCATCACACCCTTGATTCGTTCCCCCACATTGACGTCACCTTCCGCCACCACATCCGTTTCACACATTGACGTCACCTTCCTTACCCTCACCATTGACACATCACCATCCAGGATTAAATTCGTATCCAACACATTGACTATCACCTTCCATACCACATCCGTATCCACACACACATTGACGTCACCTTCCTTACCCACCCATTGACTATCCACCCATCGGATCACATTCCGTATCCACACATTGACCCATCACCTTCCATACCACATCCCGTATCCACACACATTGACCCGTCACCTTCCTTACCGCCCATTGACACATCACCATCCATCCCCCTGCGATGACACCATATTAGTCCATCTACGAGTGGGGCGGACTGACCCGGGCGACCTCGGACTCGGCGTGTGCATCGGCCACTTCATCCTGCACGTGGCTCCATCGGCTCCCTCTGTTCCATCAGCTCCCTCGGCGCCGCCTCACATCGCGGGATCACATTTGCCATACGATGCGTATATTCTAGGCGCGTTCTAAGAGAAGACTATTAAGCGCCTTCTTGTGGGACTCATTGATAGATGATTTCATATTTATATATGATTTATTTTTATACATGTGCCTTCTTGTGGTATTTTAACAGCAAAGGGTTTTAGGGTTTAGGGTTTTTTGATTGTTATGGGTTATACGAAAATGAGTTACATTAGTTTTACATTATAACACATTACATGTTTTAAAGTTAGGACATGAAGCCTCATTACATAATTAGTGTTATGGTGGTGTTTATATGATGAGCCCTTAAATGTTATCAATTATTTATTACCATGCATTTTGAAGGTACAAGTTTCAAATCCCCCCGAATTTAATGAGGATAACAATTGTGTAACTCTGACTTTTTTAAACACAAGAAACAAAGGAGCATAAATGCAAACATTGCATAAAAAAGTAAAAATTGTGAGCGAAAAAGTTGTTTTGAAATTGAGATATCATTGACTGGGAAGTTGAAATAGAATCTCATTTTTCACTATGATTTTAAAGCAGACATTTATCACCAATCTCAACGATTCTTGGTGAGTTATAAGAAAACCAACATCAATTGAAAAAGAAAACTAGATTTATAAAATAAATTAGCTGAGAACTAGATTTCGGTTTAAAAATCATAACAGTTCAATTTTTTTTTGTGAGTAAATTTGTTTGGCTATTTCTCCTTAACAACAAATTTTTAATCAATTTCTATTAATTACCAAATGACAAATTATGCTTTCAACTTCCATTAATTCTCAGCAGCCTTTTTTTTTTTTATTACAAGCGTCTCGGTTATAGAGATGGCTACATCCACCATCTGAATGAGGAAAAAATCAATAGGGTTACCTACAAATTGAAAAATAATGCATATCTGAATCTGAAATAAATCATAGAATAGAAAACATAACTCAGATTTTTAGTCGATTTGGATTTACATTGAGATCCCACGTAGTTACACATAATAAGTGAGCTCAAGGGAAAAAAAATCAAGCTAGAATTTATTTTTCTTATTCTTATCGTGTCTTTCTTTCTTAGAAATTAAGGAAAAAAATTAAAATAAAAAATTGAGGCATACCACAAAGCTCTCATGGAATTTAGTCGACAAAATGGATGATTTGATGTCTCTTTGGATTCACAGGTTGAAACGGCTGGAGTAAGAAAAATCGGCACCATAAGCAACTTTGATGGCCAGGTTTACAAAAAAACACACATAGGTCCATGTTCTAAAGCATATATTAGATGAAAGTTTACCCCATCATGAAGATACTCCAAGCCCCTTGCTACATCTAAAGCTATATGAATCCTCAAATCCCGAGATCAAATTACATAAACCCAGTACCAACTTCTAATTTATTATATTTTTCGCGTAAGTAATTAGTGTTAAACTACCAATTTAGAATGGAAAATTAGTATACATGAATAACCAGAAAATGATAACAGTAGGCTCATAGTATTAATAATATAAGACCACAAAATGACAGGTTCTGTCCAAATTAGATGTCAAAGAGACATTTATGCATTTCTGGACAGGTTTACAGTTTATATAAGCAGGAAATATGCATCACATTAATATAGGAGTCATAAAAGAAATTTGGATAAAACCTTCTAAAAATAGTCAAAACAAATGGCGGCGGTACAGGGGAGGAATGAAAGCTTTAATTAGTTGTTTCAGACTATAGTCTATCAAACCATGAATATTTTCATTTCAACACAACAAAATGGAAGGAAAAGGATTTGATTCAAATACATATTTACAATTATTCACAAATCAGCATAGCCAACTCAAACAGGCTGAAATGAGATCTGTCTACGTTTACATAATCAGATGAGATAAATGTTCCACATTATCTAAAGCTGCTTCATGTTGCTCCCGTTATATTGTGTCCAAATTAAACCCACAAGGGCAATCTTCCATGCTCTCTTCAATTGCCTTGGAAGGAAGAGGATGAGACAAGTCCTGAAAATTCCAAAACACACTAATCAATATGGTATATGGAATTATTTTTTTTTCAGAAGCTAATTTACATTCGGAGGAAGTTGATAAAGTCTTAGAGATAATAATTTTTTAAAATCTGTACCATATTTATCACAGATGAATATCCCGTGGGCGATTAGTAGTTACACTTATCATGGAGCCACGATCAAGAAGCACAGATGAAGTAAGGCTGAGATAAAGGATGAAGTTGAAACTTGATAGATGAAAACATAGGGTTTGAGGTCAATCATTAGCCCTTGAACTAAAGAAGTATTTCCTAGAGGGATTAACAATATACAATTACCAAGTGAATTCAGATATATGTTGTGTCACATTGGAATCAAGAACCCATAAAGCACAATGAAAAAACATACCTCTCCTTATTCTTTCAATTTACTGAACTTGATTTACGTTCTTACAAGAACGGCGATTGTGACCCAGTTGTTTGCACAACCCGCACCTGTTCAGGGTTTTTCCCTCCCTAACATCCATTTCATTATGCAACAGGGTTGATTTAGGGCGTCCACTTCCAAGCGTCGCATTGACTGAGGTGAGAATACCCGATCACGGTGCCATCTATAAAGGGAGGCCACTCATCTTCATTGAATATTGGATGGAAAAGGGGGTGCCCATGTGTGTCATAATACGACTGGTAGTGTGATGTGTCTACAAACAAGCGGAAATCCAACACCGCGATCTTGGCGTGCGATATGATATAGTACATGGGAAGCCATATATCGATGTCTTTACACATGTGCAAGGATTTTTTCATGTAGTGTGTGATTCGGCCCTCCTTGACTTTACATGGAATATGCCCTTCGTGATCGTAAAGGACAATTTCCATCGAACCGACCTTCACAACCGCGGCCTTTGGTCTGGCGCATCAGCGTACGAGGTGAAGCTGCCGATGGATGCCAATCTATTAACACCTACTTCTCTTCTTGCAACAAAGTAACCGTTGGGACGGAAAGATTCGACGGTACTAATGCGATTCGCGGGAGCTTGAGCTCCTTTAGGACACTGATAAATACCTCTGAAATGTTTGTTGTCATTAAACCATATCTTCGACCTCCGTCGTGTGAAAGAGCCCATAACTGGAAAGGGACTGCCTCTAGCCATTGTAATGCTCCGGAATTAATTCTCCCAATTGTATTCATATGCTTTTTGAATTTCCGTTCCGTACTACTTCATTTGCTTCGGCAAAACCAAATTCTTCAAAATTTTATCTTTGAGCGGTCATAAAATTGCTAGCGAAATAGCGCGTGCAAATCACGTGATATCACGAATGGGTGCTTGACGAAGATGGGGATCGACCATTCTTGCCATGATTCTGGATAATACAATACGATATAGCATAGCAAATTCTACGCTTTGAGTAACGTGATTTCTAATACATGCCAAGAACCATCCCGACTATCATTATTCTAAGCAACCGTAATAGCAAATACCCGATGGAAAGCGGTGATTATTTCCGTCACACCCATGCTTGATCAATAACTTGCCTTTGTACTTCCCATATAAATGTACCATCTATACTCATAGGACGACAATGTTGGAACCCTTGATGGATGGCTTGAGCGACGAACACACGTTGGAATATCTGTTGTTTGGCATGTTAGTTTCACATGTTTTCCAAACAACGGCACCTCGAGGATTTGATTGCTCTATGCCCCGAGAACAAACGTGGCAGCGTATATGGCGAGAGAAGTCACCAAATAAGCGTCTATTCACTTTGTACTTTCCATCCAACGCCTTTTTGTATGATGGCTGATATCCCCATTTTTTCCATCACACTGCTTTGAATAGCGACCGTTGGCCAGTGTGAATTGTGCCTGAATTAATGCCTTTTTATATGAGTAGAAACCAGTTGGGTCTAGTTGGTGATGGTTCCGGTTCAAGCAAGGATTGACACAAGTATGCGGGCCAGTATATTTGTTGATAACAAATAAGGAAGTATCTTTGATAACCATTGCACGAAGCTTCCATGGACAGTGACATTCTTTAGCCTTCTTACATCTTAAAACAAGCAATTTTTTTGTGGATGCAACAACGACATACTCTTGATGTGCTTTAATGGAGTAAATCTTGGCTGCCTCTTGCAAATCAGATTTCGAATTAAAAACTTGCCCAATTATAAGATTCTCCACTCGAATTCTGGTAGTAAATTTGCACCCAGTAAGGTAAACAACTACTGGCAATGATATCCAGGTTTTCAACATGTTGAAATTGAGGTGTTGGTGGTAAGTGATAGGTAACAGGGGATGACTCATCCAATGTCTCATCATCTGGGTGATTTGATACATCACAAGATGGTGCTTGTGCAGAGACATATACCTTGCTCATTCTCGAAAGCTTGGTTGACTCGAAGGAATGATGCGTGTCGATCGGCCGACATCATCAATACCATCGCGTTCTGTCATCAACATCTTCACCATATTCATCATTAGGTTCTTCATCTTGCCTTTACATCTTCATCATGCGCATGTAGCCCGGTGTCGTCTTGGACCAGCTACTTAGGCCCTATGGCCAGTAGTCAAGGCGTACAGCGTTGTCATGGTTGCGACGAAATACATCTTCGGCACTTCACACATTGGATTTCAATTGTGCCTTGACTCCTCCATGACTTTAATGAAAACGAGTTCAATTTCCTCAATGGTTGTTGTGTTTCTTAGATCGACATTTCGCGCACACTACTGTCATCCCGTACTGGAAAAGGTTGGAACTGTTCCATTACAGAGGATACTTACAAATGAGTACTAATTTGAACCTTCGTTTGTCAATGATTGTCTTTAGTATATCATATCAATCAATTCTTGAAAGCGATGCATTCAATGGGTATCTTCAAAGGCACAATCTGAGGTTCGCTCCTCATATTCGGCATACATTTTAGTCACTCACTATATGTCCATTATAGTAACATATCCACTTAGCGAATTGTTGGAAGGCGGACATATTTGACTTGTACATAATGGTGTCACATGAATTAAATAATATACATTGAGTCATTAGCGATATCAAATCAAATTTTTCATAAAAAGAAAACAATTAGAGTATAGCCTTCGATTTCAATCATTTATAACACGATTAAACTGATTTATAATTTAATATGGTATTTGATTTTATTTCATAACTAGAGGCATTGAATTGGAGTCGTTAGTTTGCAAGCCATCTTAATGGTGTAGGCTTTGTGGCCCATGGAGCAAATATAATGCCAATGAGAAGCTTGATAATTACGGTAGCAAAACATTTGTAGTAGTATCCTCTAGTACTATCCTCTCTCCACGTCTCTGCATCTTTGCCTCTATTGTGTAACTTCAAAACCATACTTGTTTTGGAGTAAGCAATATTCTTCTTTTCTTTTTTGTTTTGGGGTGGTGGTAGGGGGTTGTATTGGGTTGGAATCCGCGTTGTAGCTTTAGAAGCAAAGAAGAGAAGGCAGTGGTCATTTCTTGCATCCTTTTCACTTGGAAAACCAGTTAACCAACCATATAGACATTTAAAACTCATCCTACCATTCCTCAATTTAAAGACCTACATTGTTGCCCTTGATTCATTAATCTTTTTCATTACAACTATTGGTGTCTTAGTTAGTTACATGCAAGCAGAGATATTGAGATTAGGTTGTTATTGATTAGGTATGTTCTTTTTATGGTTTGGAATCTTCATCCCTCAAAATGGATTGTTTCTCTTCTTCTTTTACACTGGTAAAAAACAAAAATTGACAACTAAACTTTCCTTCAATGGCACATCTTAACTTCCGGAGTTTTAGACTTGTACCACATCGCAGTTCTCGTGTCAAATCTTAGCACAGGAGATCATATGCATACTAAAGAGAGGATTCAAGGAAAACAAACCAAATTGTTCTTTTAACACAACCATGATCACAAGCAAAAACCCATAGAATAAGACTAATGATATATCATAAGAATTTTCATTATTGATGTTAAGATTTGAGAGGGCCCCACGAGACAACTTGAGCTTAATGGGGAGAAGATGGAACTCTACATTAATTTACGATGATGATAATCTTGAAGTAATCTTGAGTAATCCCTACAACGATCCGGCATTCCCTGAGCCCAAAATCTGAAAAGAAGCGAAGGGTGGAAAACCATAATCAAGAACATGAAACTCACGGCCAGTTATCCATGCAATTTCATCGCCAGCCTCCTGATGCAGGAGAAATCGCGAACCCACATACTAAAATCATATAAACATGCCAACAAACTCGAATAAATCTCGGACCAGCTCCGGCATGAATATCAAAGAATAAACAATGGTGCCGCTATAAGTGGATGTTTGTCAAGGAAAATATGAAAAAATAATCGAGATTTTTGAAATTCGCGGGGCTCGTGGGCCGGGGCGGAGAGGCGACCACCGGAGAGGAAGAGCTCGGCCTGGGGCCGAGCAATCGGACCGAGGCGCCGGAGCGAGAGGGAGAAGAAGGGAGAAGGAAGCGAGAAGGGGGAATGGGCGGGGGGAAAAAACCCTAGTAGAAAAATTAAGGGCCAATTGCCGCCGTTCGGAGCATGGTTTTGAAATAGTTCAGTACCGCCGTTCGAAGCCTTAGAGCTTTTGAATTAGTTCAGTGCGCTCCGTTGTGAACGGCGGCAATTGAGCTAGTCAAAACCGCCCCGTTCTCCAATAAGCCCGGCAGTGGCCCCATAATTTCAAATACGCCCCGTTGGTATTCTTAGGGTTCGCCGTTATTCATTAACCGTCGTTCCCAACGCCGGCAAAATGATCTAGTTTCGAAAATATTTTCGATGCGATCTTTGATTTAATTTTTTTATTAAGCGATGAATAGTACAAAACTCTTAAAAAATAAGTGAAAACAATTAGAATGCATAAAACACCATATTTCAGGTTGGAAGTTACTGTTCTAAAAGACACTTTTGATATAGTTTTAATTTTATATCATAGATTGTCTTTTCAAAAAATGATTTCAAAATGAATGGATATTTTTGGGTCTTTTATTTAAGAAAAGAATTCTTTATATGAAACGTAAATTGCTTTTTGGAACAACAAACTTCAGAAAAAATTTCGAGTACATTATAAAACAATAAATTCAAAACTTTTATGAATTAAATCCAAAATAATTGATAGAATTTGAATTCAGAAACCGTTTTGAATTTATTATGAATTTATGGTTTGGACCGTTTTGATTTTAAATACTCAAAACCCAAGGTTTTTATTTAGGTAAACAAAAACAAAATTAATTTGGATCAAAACCGATTAGATTCCGGGCTTATTCACATACAAGAGGGTAAAATCCATCGAATTATACTGAAATCAGGCTTTCTGACTATGTCTTGTGTATACAAGACCTCCCCTCTTCTCAAGTTATATACAATCTATTAAATAAGTTTTAGTATATAAACTCAATAAAAACTCTTACATGAAGGCTTTAAAAAAAAAAAAAAAAGACTGTTATTTACTAACAATAACAACTTCAATAAAAAGCTGATTTCCTTTTTTGAAGAAAATTTTTTGTATTAGACTTAACTCCTAAAAGATAACTTAAGCTTTACTTGAAAATTATTTTTAAATATTTTTATAATAAAATCAATTTTGTAATCAAAAATATTATAAATTCAATTTAATAGATATGAGAATTGTGAAGATCATTCCTTTTGGTATGGATCATTCCCAAACAACTGTCAACTTAGGGCTGCAACAACAAATAGATATGGGCCAAATCAAATGGCTAGAGTGCTCTGCGTTTTTGCCTATAGTATGTTTGGTTACCCTTTTTAAAAACAATTTTTTTGTTCTAAATGATAAAAGATGATTCTTTTATTTATTTATTTATTAATTACAAAAACATTAAATTCAAATAATAATAAGTAAATGATGTTCACAGTATTTTTAAAATCTGCTCTTATAAATAGTTTTAAAATATAAGAAGCAAACATGTCCTTAAACTCCTTCATCCTTCTTTTAGCATCCATCAATTTGGGGATGGTGATTAGAATTCCTCGTCTTGTTGTGCAGCTAGCTGTTTCCATGGATCCACATGGCGGAGGGCGGAGTACCATTCGATTCACTTTGAGTGGGTTTCACTTTATTATGCATTTCAATCAATTACCTTAAGACAAACATCTTGTTAGGCAATTTACAATCCATTTCTAACATCTTATACAACAAGGGGCATCGTACTTGCATCTATAACATGACATTATTATCATGATTAATTTTAAATCGAGTTACCAAAATTTATGCACTCTGTATTAGTACTAAAGAACTAATTGCCTTAGATTACTAATAGGGCTTTGACCCATAGATGGGATATGATCAATTTATGAATTTCATTGGTGTTCTATTCCGTTTCACCAAATAAATATATTTCTAATTAAGGGCTTAACGTAACCAAAGTCTTCTGGCTCTTACCCTCCCCGGAGTAAATTCCCTGAGTCTCTTCACTTTCCATTAACCTAACGGTGCCATCATCCTCTTCCTTTATATATATATATATATATATATATATATATATATATAAATATATCAACATTTCCATCCACCTCCTTCACAATCACAACCACCATATATTTCTTCCACTCCCTCATGGCTTACTCTTCCAAGTACTTCTTTCTCATAGTTATAGTTATGTTGACATGGACAATGGCATCCATGGTCACTGCTCGTCCTCTCGACTCCATTCCAATAACCCTCCAAGCAAGGCTAAAAGTACTGGAAGGAGAGTCCTCGAACTGTTGGGACTCTTTGTTTGAGCTCCAATCTTGTACTACTGAAGTTATCATGTTCTTCCTAAATGGTGAGACACATCTTGGTAGCGACTGCTGTCGTGCCATCCACATCATAGAACAGCAGTGCTGGCCGGCCTTGCTCACTTCACTAGGTTTCACTCCCCAAGAAGAAGATATTCTCCGTGGTTACTGCGATGCTAGTGACTCCACCCCTAAACTACCACTGGCTCCACCACCAAATCCTGTTGCTAATCCTACTTTCATCATCTCCCACCATTTCATCCCGTAACTGATAAAGATATTAAAGCATGCGTGAGTGATTTTCAGTGTCTTAATTACTATATATATATATATATATATATATATATATGATGTCTCTACCAGTAGAATGTGTCTGTTACTAGGGTCTCAATATCTCATGTGTGTGTGTAAGAGTAATACGCTTTTGAGTACTCATGCTTGTAACTAAGGGGTTGAATTGTCACATCTATGAATCAGTGTTTTCTCAGACACCATATCCTATCTGTTTACTGAAGAAGCAGCTGAAATTTCATTATATGTATCAGTGAAATTTCAATTCCAAACTTTCTCATCGAATTCCCGCCGCATGGACGAGTGAATGACAGACTAGAAAAGGTTTAAGCTTAATAATTATCTAAATTAAAATACGATTAAAAAAATCCACAGAGCTAGCTCTAGTACAAAAAATTTTATACTACGGGTGATGATTATACATGATGCAGGCCGTCAACTCTTTTATTCCCCATGTTAATAGCTGATCAGTTGTTTATCAAATAATAGATCATGGCCACTAAATTGAGCGTAATCAAAGGTCATTCTTCAAGACTTAAATGTCAATTATATGTAAAGAGCTCTACGAATTCTGTTATTTATGGATCAGAAACGGCCAAGTAAGTTTGTTGGTCTATTTTTTTTTTCTTTTCTTTTATTTTCCCTATTACTTGCTGGCCTTCAGACAGAGAACAAATGTCTACAATCTACAGTTCCGAATTTCAATTCAATGAGAAAATTGATGATTGTATTAGGAAAAATTACCGTGTCCCACGCCTTGGGCATCAACATTGTCTTCAAATTCGTTTTCCTTCGTCTGACTATTTTGCTTCCCTCCATTGCTGGAACCCTAAATCTGCGGGGAAATATTTTCCATCGGCGGCAGACTCCGACTTCATCAAAACCCCCGATACTTTCCCGTGTGGCGAACTCGCCGGTCTAATCAAATAAGATGGTGCATTTACCTCCGGCGGCAGATTCGTCAGCGAAGCCGGAAATTTAGCTCAACCAGAGAGTAACCGAAGGAAGACTACTGACAGGCCAAACCGACGGCGGCGTACACCCTAAGATCGCATGTTGAATCCACCGATGACTTGAACTCCGAAACAAGAATTCCATCAAGTCCATGGACGGCGATTCTAGATCAAGATAGAGATCGGGAACAGCGATACGAACTCCATCGACTGTGACGCCATTCAAAACAGTGTCGTTGAAGCGATTGGAGAATCAAGACGCTGTAGCTAGGGAGGAGAATTTCGACACTTGAGATCCGGCCAGGAACCATGTTCGGAGCTGGACGAAGAAGGAGAGACGTAATCGGCGCCACGTGGTGGCGAGGTTCTGAACATGGTCGGTAGCATGGGAGGAGGTCAGGGATAGGAACGTCCAGGTCTCTGGGAGAGAAGACGGTGAAGGCGTCGCCGGCGAGGATTTGGAATCGGAGATCGGAGGTTGGAATAGCATTTGCAAAGAGATTGTAGCCGTTGGATCTGAGGTATGCGATGGCGGAGTCGATCTCTTCGTCTGTGATCACGGCTGCGACGGTGGAGATGATGAGCGGTAGAGTGATGAGAAGAATCACAGCCGTGGATCTTGAAGGTTTCATCGTTGCTTACAGAGAGTGTTGTTGGTGAGAGGAAGAATTAGTTTTAGAGAGAGAGAGAGCGCAGCGAATCTTTATTTAATGAAAAGATGAGATATCGAAGTTGGAGTTTGGCGCTTTTCACGTGCTTGAATTTGGACAAAGCCAAGAGCTGCCCGTCTCAAGTGTAATATGTTAAGACTTGTGCATGAGTTCATGGCCGTTGGATCTAATGACTTACCCTCTCAAATCAATGGATATAAATTTTTGTAATTATTAGTTGATTTGTGGCATATCGGATATATATACATATATATATATATATATATATATATATATATATATACAAGTAACCCAACAAAGTTTTGAAAATTAGTAGAAAAGGATGTTGATATTTTAAAAGACCTAAAATAACCTCAATTGAATTGGAAATTTAATTAAAAAGTTTAACTACATTAGAATCATGATTTTAATTTTACTTCTTTTTCTTTTGTTACTAAATGCATAAATTATAAAAAGAAATGAACAAATAAAACTTAAACCATAATTTACAATAACTTTGTTGAAATATCAAGGTTTTATTCAAAGATTATTTTTAAAAAAGGTTTTAAACAATTTGATGTTTGATAGAGTCGAAATTGTTTGTAATTTATTTTTAATTTAATGTTTTTTTTTTTTTAACGTTTTTAAGTATGTTTAAAAATAGAATTTATTCATAATACTTTATTGTAATCATTTTTATATTTATGTTATTATCTTTAAATAATTCAAAATTTGAAATAATATTTTTATTTTAATAATTTTATATTTATATTATTTTAAAAAAATAAGATGAAAAGAATTTTATGAGAATATCATTTAATAAAATTTGGAGTTTTTATTTGAATTATTATCATATAAAGTCATTATTAAAAGAAATCATATGACGGTAGTATATTTCTTCCAAGGTGTATGAAAGGTCCCAACTTAAGTCCTTTTGAGCCTTGTCTTTCACTCAATGGCTCCTTTTTCTATTCTTTTTTTCAAGTCATTCTTTAGAGAGAGTATGTGATTTTTATCGTAACGCTTTGAAATGATCCTCTTTCCATCATTTTTTCTCGTGGTTGGATTTTATTTCGATAAAGTGGTTTCGCCCGTGATTTGGGCACTGTCTTTGTTTTTTCTTTGTTTTTTTTTTTTTTGTGTTTTTATCATTGACATGTTGCGGCGTGTTTTTGTCGTCGACCTGTTGTGGCGTGTTTTGTCGTTGACTTGTTGCGACATGTAGTTGTACCATCGACATTAGCTTATTTGTTGGTTTTCGCTTTAACAGTTTAGATGACAAATTTTGATTCGATAGAGTCATTAAATCAAATTTTGTTCGTCGATATACTGAAGATTTGAAATTTTAAGTATTCTAGGTATTTTTGAATTATCAAATGTGTAGGTATTTATCCGATTCTTTTTACTATTAATCCTAGATATTGTGTCATCCTCTAAAGTTTTTAACACTTTTAATTATGTGTTTCTATTTATTGTATTGTTAACCTGAATCAATAAATTTATCTCTTTTAAAAAAAAAGTATATTTCTTTCTATTTAAAAAAAATAGAATATATTTCTTTCTTATAAACTTATATCTTTTATACAAAATTTGGAACTTTTATGGATTGTTTGCAAATTTTATTGACCAGCTTGCCCCAAAACATAATTCTCCCTCAAATAATAAGATCCAAATTAATTTAAGCTAAACATTTTTATTTCATTTTTATGTAGGGAAGCCTTGTATGACTGAAATGGTAAAAAGGTGATCACATGCATTCGAGTAAGAACAAACTAGTACAACATAATATGCAAGAATAGAAACAAAAAATATGCATTATCCATCCAAAATAAAATAAAATCAAACCAAACCAAACACATTTTTTAAGGACTTCGATGTCCTTCCAACGAGGCTCCATATAGTGAGAATTGTTGTTCTTGATGGGTTTTGAAAGTGGTAACAATTGCCAAAGCAGTGGAAAAACAATAAAATTTCTTCAAAAACCCCACCCTTGACATCAAATTCGATTCAAGCCAAGAAGGTCGCGAATTACGCATGTCAATTTCAAAAACCAATCCAATGGTTGGGGCAGCGAAGACCAAAGCGAACTAGGTCCTAAGTTTGCCTCTAACGGTATCTGGCGAGAAGAGTGGGCGGCGTATTACTCCAGTATTTGTCTCAAGAAGTCTTGATGCTGTAAGTCTCGATACGAAGAAGGAAGCCAAAATCCCGATCTCACAAAGAGGAGTTGTTCTTGAAGAACACTCTCTCTATCTCTCTTGAACACCCTTCATGAGAGAGGTGACCAAAATGACTTAGTCTTTTTAAGGTTTTCCATAAAGGTCCTTTTATAGGGAAACCATAGCTCATGAAATGTCTAAATTGCCCCTCTTTAAGAAATGATAGGCTACACGCATCCCTATGCGTTATGGAGTGTTACCTCATGGGCCTTAAGCCCATGAACAAGCCTAAGCCTACACTCTCTCTTAGTGACGGCCTTTGAACATGGGGTTCCATTAATCTCGTGACATTCCATTCTCGAGATTGATCTCCTTCATATTTGGATCACATCCAAATTTGTTTTATATCAGCCCTATACTTTTCTAAGCGTTTGACCCATTAGGTTCCTGGTTATGTTGACCATTTGATTCAATTATTGCATCAAGCAAGTCATGAGTGGCGTCTAGCAACACATCATAACTCCCAATTGATTGGGAGTCAATGGTCTGACTGCTAACCCTTCCATAGACAATTACTGCATAATTCGTCCTTTCACCAATCTATACCCTACTCGGTTCAAAGCATGGACAAAGTGTAGCTCCCATTAGACTGGCTACACCACATCTAGCCCAAGTGATATTAGATCTTGTCTCTGGACTCATTATTCATCAGTTATGCACTCGAAGACCTCTTCCGCGACAATTTCTACTATGGCGGAGATTCACGAGTAATGATCATAAGAGGCCCGTAAGTATATTCTCCTCCCATTGGGATGCTGAATCCCTTTGTTATCTACCCGATTACCTTGACCTCTGTCAAAGTATACCACGACTATCACCGAAGGCGACCTCGAGGCAACATGGACGAGGTCAAAAATCACGTAATCCAACTTATCGAATATCCTTAAGCACCTCAAGTCTAAGGATACATGCACCATTGCTATGATGAGACAATCATCTACATTTAAATAGATAATCCATATGATTGTCTCATGGTAGGTCTCTAATGTACTTAGCTACTCTTAGCAAGTATTTATATGTCAACTCTAATCAACTCATGATCACAGTTTATAAGATCCATTACTTGATCTAATCAATGAGTATAACATGTGCTAGTCTGTCTGGATTAACAATGTCCAGTATCGTTAATCCTATGACTAGGGATGATTTAGATATTAACATAATTGCATATGATAAGAATCTTATTATCATGATCTCATCATGATTTATTTCATGTTATGTTATGTATCATGAACTTCATTAATTCGATTAAAGATCTATATTAATTCAACGTATAAATATCAAATTAATGAAGATGCCTTTAATAGTAACATAAGACATACTATAACTGCTAAGGGTGATTGTCTTTAGAGCACTTATCTAATAATTCTGAGCATACACACTGATCTTGAAGTAGTGAGAGAGGAAGCATAGCGTCACTCCGTTACATATAGCCCGGTTTAAGACTTTATTTCTTAGAGGTGTATGAAAGGTCCTGAGCTTAGTCTTTTTGAGCCCTCTCTCTCACACTTTTATCTCAAAACCCTAGTCGTCCCCTCTTTTGTTTTATTTTTCATGCTCTTGTTTGTTAGAGAGGAGAGATGCTTTTTTGATTATTCTTGACTTGAAATCACCCTTTCCATCGTTTTCTTCCCCATATCTGGGTTATCTTTTCTAATAAAGTGGTTTCTTCTACACTAATATGAGTTTGCTTTTGTTTTTCCTTTGTTTTTTTTTTTTTGTGTTTTTGTCACCGACTTGTTATGGTGTGTTTTATCATCAATTTGTTGCAATGAGTAGTTGTGTCATCTACGATTAGCTTCTTCATGGGTTTTCGCGTTGATGGTTCATATGACAAAATTCGATTTGACAGAGTCATCATATCAAATTTTGTTGATCGGTATGTTGTAGATCTAGAATTTTAGGTATTTTATGTATTTTTTGATTATCAAATGTGTAGGCGTTGAACCAATTCTTTTTGCTATTAACCTAGATACTGCGTCTTCCTATAAAGTTTTTAACACTTTTAATTACACGTTTCTATCGATTTTATTGCTAACCTCAATCAACAAATTTATTTCTTCTAAAAAAAGAGAGTATATTACTTCCAATTTAAAAAAAGAGAGTATATTACTTCCTTATGAACTTATATCCTTTATACAAATTTTAGAACTTTATGGATTGTTTTGTGAATTTCACAGGTATCTTGCCCTAAAACATACTTCTCGCTCAAGAATGAGATCCAGGTGTTAAAAACAAACCTTTTATTTTCATTTTATGTTGGGGAAGCACACACGCCGTGGATGATAGATCCACCCTTGAAACGACTCAAATGGTAAAGAATGGGATGAGGTTCACGGTAGATCCACAAGCATCAAGTAAGAACAAACTACTACAACATAATTACTTATGAAATGAATAGAAACAAAAAAAATGATAGATCAAAAATCAAATCAAATCAAATCAACCACATTTTTAAGGACTTTGATGTGTCCATCAACGAGACTCCATATAGTGAGAGTTGTTGTTACACGACATACATGCCGATCTTGAGTAATGAGAGAGAAGGCCCGGCGTCAGACGCCTCGAACTTAAGAACCCCATTAATGTAAACCTTCACAATTTTAGCATCATCGACATCATGGATCACATTTAGCCTGAACCATCTGTCATAAATGTCGTCAACCAACGACGGAGATTTGTAGTAGGAGAGCGTGCCATTGTAGACTCTAAGCATGAGGGTGGTGGCATGAGGCGCAGTTGATCCGAAAACCTACATTATACACACGCCCGATGTCCCGCTTCAGACATAACCATATGCTTCAAATTGCCATACTCCTGAAGAATAATCATATCCCTACAATCCAAAATAGGTAAATACTCTTATAACTTTTTCTAACTCACACACTAACTTAATCACACTTTGAGTATTATTTCTAATGGGAAAACTATGTTATGGGGTTCCTATTTCAATTTATTTGAAAATGTTGATAAAACACTGACAAATTATTTGATCAATGGTCTAACAAACCCAGGTGTGACCCCCGGTATACCACTTGGAATTTATGTTGTTATATATGTGTTAAAGTTGACCTTTTACCTAAGGTTTACTCTTTGAGATTATACTAAAGGTTTGTTGTACTTTATTTATCAATATTTTACAATTTTTATCAAATATGTTTTTAAATCAATTGGATCTGGCCTTGGTTTCTAACCTTTTAGTTCTAATTTTTTAAATAAATTGAAATGAGAACCGTTAACATAGTTTCTCCTATGTAATTAGTTTTGGATAAGGGGAGGGGAATAGTGTCATTCTCCCTTAATTTCATATCCAAGGTCCCATGTAAACAATGGCAATTTGGCCTAATTACAAGAAGCAACAAGCATGTGAGAGTTTCATGACATGAATTCTGTTTTATGACTTAGAAAGTTTCATGGTGGAATATGGATTTTCTTATAAATTTATGGTGGTATTAAACGAATTGTTGGGTCATTGAGCCCAATTCCATAGCCTACCACTGATCCCTTTGGGGTACGAGGTACAGCCCCACGATATGGATGGAATTGGTATTACTATATGTTATGAATTCAAGAGTTTCATGGTTCCCCATTTAAGATTCAACAAAACATCATCCGAGAAAACTTTGGCTCAAAAAAAAAGTGTCCCCTTCTTGGTGAGTCTTTGGTTCTGTTTCCAGTGTTCGTCAGTAAACATAGTAAAACAAAGTAAGTACAGTTAGCCAATTGAATGATCTAAAGCAATGCAAACAAACTTTCTTTAGATCTGAATAAAAAAAGTAGTAAAAATTCAGATAACTTCAAGCGGGAACAAGATGTTATGTTAACAGCACACTGCTCTGTAAACCTCCAAAATGGGTGGGTCAATTGAAGCTATAAAACAAGTCTAAATAGGCTGATTTTGAAACCTGGTCCCATATGTTACGTATGAGAAGAAAGGCAGATGCTTTGTATATTATATCTTATAAAATTCTGAGAGAGTAAAAGGAGGCCTTATATAATTTAGAAATTTATCTGTACTAAGGAAATACAAAAATTACAATCCTAGGAAAATACAAATTACAATCCTAGGAAAATACAAAATAAATCTAACAATATAATAATCTAACATTCTCCTCAAACTCATGGTGGTTTAAGAGAAACCATTATAAGTTTGGAAGCTAAAACTCGAAAAGTTCCTAGAGGAAGTGGTTTGGTGAAGATATCAGCTAACTAATTTTGAGAGAAGCAGGAGGCGAAGTATGAATATACTTGCGAAGCAAATGATGGCCGAATGAAGTGATAATCGATACCGATATGTTGAAATGCGTTCATAGAAGACATCATTATAACCAATTTGAATAGCACTTCGATTATCACAGTGAAGTTTAGTTGCAGTGGAACAATCAACACCAAGATCACATGGTAACCAAGCGTAACCAAATAGAGATTCGGTGTAGTAGCTTCCAATGCTTTCATATTACGCTGATCTTTGGAGCGAGCAGCGACTATTTGTTTTCTTGCTTCTCGAGATAAGAGAATCACTGAGAAGAAAACAATATCTGTGGTAGATCGAAGCGATCGGTGGGATCCACGCGCACGTCTAGCGTCTGAATATGCTTGAAGAGTTAATGAAGAATGAGAAGAAAAATGAAAACCATCAAATATGATGCCTTTCAGATATCGAAAAATCCACGGGAACTCTTGTTATAATGAGGAGATCTAGGGCGGAGTCATGGTAGACTACATAAACTACACTTACAGCAGGAAATATCAGGGCGAGTAATAGTGAGATAGATTAGACTCCCAATAGTGATTCACCATCATGAGGGTGGCGAAGCCGAGTTATGCTCAATAGGTGTGTCGACTATCTTATTATCGATGATCTTGGCTCGAGGAAATCGGATCATACTAAGTATACTTGGCTGAAGTAAGATAATAACCATCTGCGGAAGAGAAACTTACAGGCTAAGAGAGAAGTAATTAAGAATTCGAGATCTTTCATTTCAAATTGACAACCAAGAAAGTGCTTTAGATCCTGAATACCCTGCATATCATCATCTGTAATAATCATATCATCGACATACAATAGGAGAATAGTAATACCATGACCAGACTGTCTCAGAAAAAGAGCTGTATCAAAAAATTGCCTAAAAAACCATGGTGAGAGATAGTAGAACCGAACTTTGCAAACTATTCTCAAGGACCTTGTTTAAGACCATAAAGTGTCTTGTACTCCAGTCGAAACTCTCTGAGGAACCACTGAGAAGGGTGAGAGTAACCGGGAGGGTAGCTTCATATAGACTTATACGAGAGTTCACCATTAAAAAAAAGCATTTTGACATTCATGCGAAGAGTGGCCATTTGCGAGCCTTAGAAGCGGCAATAGAGTCATGACGAGGAAGAAAGTCAAGCGCATAAGCAAAAGTCTCCTCGTAATCAATCCGTACTCACAAAGTAAAGCCGCGCGTAAAAGTAGAGAGCCTTGTAGCGATCAACGATTCGCCATCCCGTCCAGTCTTGATCTTATAAACCCATTTACCACCGATAGCAGATTTTCTAGAGGGGAGATCAACTAGATCCCATGTTCTAGTCTTATGCAGTGCATCTAACTCTTCTTTCATAGCTTGCTACCATAAAGGGTTAGAGGAAGCCTCACGAAAGTGCGAGGTTCTGAGGCAAGGCGGAAAAGCAATAAAAGTCATGAAGGTGAGAAAGGAAGGTAGTTGCAGTGGGAGCGGCCGAAGTGCATGAGAGTCAAAAGGACCGGCAAGATCACGGTTAGAGGCGATATCGGTGGGCACATCAGTGATCACGGTGCGGGGAGCTCATCCGGATGCATGAGGAAGGAACATCCCGAGTAATAGAAGGGGAGACTTAGACGGAGAAATTTAGGAGACTCCCTCGGGGAAAAGGTCGGGAGAGGATCGATAAATGGAATAAAAAGCGAGACATCGGTAGTTGGTAAAACATTTGTGTTCCCAGACCACATCTTGAGAAACACGAAGAGCGTTTTCTAATGTGATCATAACACCTATAACCTTTTTGACCAATTTCATACCCGAAAACAACAAGCGAGCGAGGCAGGGGAATTTGTTTCTTTCATGATGATCATGAAGAGAACAAGCAGACACATCAAAAGACTAAGTAAGTCATGGAGGGTGAAGAACCAAACAACGAGATCATAAAGTTTGATTCGAACAATGGGAGAAGGACAGATTGATAGTGTAAGCGGCGATAGAGCGGCTTCAAAGGCGAGAAGGAGTAAATGACAATAGTAGTAGCCTGAACAACATCAAGAATATGAGTTCAAACTCATTGCTTGCCATTTCTTTGAGAAGTGCACATACAAGAGGAATGAGGAACAATACCAAATTGATGTAGAGTAGAGGTAAATTCATGGGCTTTATATTCTTGCATTATTAGATCTAAAAACTTTGATAGGTTTAGAAAACTGTGTTTCAATCATTTTGGTAAAGTCACGATATATTTGATAAAGTTAGGCTTGATTTTTGAAGAGATAAATCAAGTATATCGGGAAAAATCATCCACAAAAAATAATAAAGTAGCATTTGACCCACTTGGAGCTAGAAATGGGAGAGGCCCATACATCATAATGAATAAGATCAAGAAGAAAGAGCATAGAAACTCTTGTTATTAAATGGTAAAGCCGGTTGTTTGCTAAATTAATGAGCATACAATCAAAACTCTTATTTAAAACCAAACCTAATAAACCCCTAAAGAAAGCTAGAACTTTAGAGATAGATGCATGACGAGGTGAGAATGTCATAAAGCAGAAGAAGTGTTAATGCGATGTTAAAAAGCGAGAGGCGAGAGGATGGTAAATGAAGAAGGCAGAGCTCAAACAGCCTTAAGGCCTTGCTCAGTGATCGGCAATAAATCAAGGTCTGAGGAATGTTGTACACGATAGAGGAAAAGGTTAGAAAAACCAAGTTCAGGTGAGTTGCCCTGGCTGAAAGAAGATTATGAGTGATTTTGGGAATTTGGTAAACATTGGAAACAGATAAGGCTGGTGTAGAGACATTACCAAGATGAGAGACATGCATAGAAGAACCATTTGCAGTGTATATGGTAGGGAGAGAAGTAGAAGTGTGTGAAGGTACAACATCAGGAGAAGAAGTCATATGATTGCGGTAAAGCGGAATCAAGTACGTAAGGAGAAGTACGAAATATTATAGAAAGGCTTGAGTGTTGGATGCCTTTGGAAGATGAACTTGATTAACCATATCCACGTGGAGTATGTTATAGAGAGAGATAGGCGAGGCCAGGACTTGGAATGGGAGTCCATGGCGATAATTGAGGTGGGTCAAGCGGCCCCGGTGTTCACAAGAATCTGGCCGGCCCGAGTGTAACAAGTTTCAACGAGGAATGACGCTTTTGTTCTTACGAAACCGCGGATAAAGAAGAGACTTCTTATTGTTATGTCGTCGACATTATTCCTTGCCTTTGGAAGCATGGGTAGGTGAGCAGAGACGGAGGAAAAAGCGGGAGTAATAGTCTGCGGAACAGCGGCTGGAGTAGCAAGGACCATGAATGCGGATAGAAATGGGTTTAGTTTGAAGGCGGTCGTTATCAACTAACTTATGAATAGCTTGTGAGATTGTTGGTAAGGATTCTAATGGAGAATATGACTTATGGTTGATTCAAACTCATCCGCAGTACATTAAAAGCCCCAAAAGCAGGTCATCACTTATTCCGCGGTGAACATAAACCAATTTGGTGTCGGCCAGTCGGAGAGAACTAGTTGGATACAATTGGATTGATCCAAATAGATTTCAACTGGTTGTGATATCTTGTGATCAAAACTGCACCTTGTTCACACAGTGAAACAGATGATCGATGATTAAGCGCTTTCCCGATCCACCGATCGAATGGCATAGGTAGAATCGAGTTTCTTTGTCTGTGCGGAAAAGGGCGGTCACGGACGGATACATAAAGCCCTGACTTTCACGGCCACTTTGAGATAAGCTAACGCACGACATGAGACCGTTGGGCGAAATTATCTAATTAAAAATAACGTGAATGGACGATAAATCTCATCCCTTTGACTTATCAAAATTCGGTCAAAACGGATAGCAAAAATGGAATTAGGGCGAAAATAAGTTAAAATTGCACACGGTGAATTTCGGTTAGCGGTTGGCCCGTGGTGCGGTCGCCGTGGTGCGAGTTCGACCGCCAGACACGGGCGCTGACAGCGGTGTGAGGTCGAATTGATTGGTGGGGTGGCGTGGTGGCTGAGTAAGCCACCTGCATTGATGCGGGCGCTGAAGTGCACGCGTGCGCATGGATATGATGCGTTGTGGTGCAGGCGGCGCGTGGGATAACACGCGGACTTCAGGTGGCGCATGACAAAGCGTGATGGCTTTTCCGGCGACTTGCTGCACACTGATGTGATCGTCTCAACAAGTTCTACCTCCGAGTGGCCTGTAACTTTAGTTTTAGGCTTGCGAAGGAGAAACAAGTTCTTGTTGTTTCTTGTGGGAAAAAAAAAGTTATCACGATGGCAAGCGATGGTGTTCGCGGAAAAGAAGCTATACGGTGGAAAAAGTCAATTGCCCCTGGAGCGGCTGAGAAGCAGTGGAAAAAAATAAAGAACCTCCTTTGATACCATGAAGAAAGACTTGAGTCTTTGTATATTATATACTATAAATTACAAGTCTGAGAGGCCTTACATAGGCTAGGCTATACAACCCTAGGTGGTATCAAATTACAATCCTAGGAAAATACAAAATAAATCTAACCATATAATAATCTAACAACATGCAATAAACCCATACAACATTTTGCATTAAGGGATACCTGCATTCGGATTTCGTTCCGGGGATTAGTATGGCTGATGAGAGAATGAGGCTTGTCCGTAGAATACACTCAGAGTTTGTGAACACCATTGATGCAGCTATATCTCTGATCTTCAGGCACATCATAAGGCCTTTGAATGACAAAATTGGATTGATTTAGAGGGAGGGAGATAGACCCTTCTGTTGGATCCAATGCCCCCTCAAGCATCAGATGGGCGCGCTAAAATCAAGCAGACTAAGCTTCAAAATAAAAAGTGCCAACACAACAAAAGAGGCCATTTCTTAGCTACTTATAGGGAAGGAGTGGATATCAATGACGAAAGGTCATAATATATATAGTATCTGTATGGCTTGGGGAGTGAAGGTTAAGGATTATGATACTCATATTGAACCCAAATCTTATAAGCTATAGTTTATAAGAAAATTAGTTATTTAACATGGTAAACATGATTTAAGGCAAAATCTGCCAAATTTACAAATTTGGGCTTAACTCAATGATTTAATATTTGGATATTTCAATGGAGGCGAAGTATAATATTTGAGTTGATCCCCGTTATCTTCCCCAGGTTTTGACAAGCAAAGAAATGTGAGGCAGGATTTCCAAAAATTAATACTTCATATAAGCATAGTAGATTGTCACAATGATATTATATACGTATCATTCTTAATTTTGAGGGTGTCGCAAAGTGAAGTTCAGGTTCACGGGTGAGGGTTTTAAGTTTTAGCCTTAGCTTATACAGTTATAGTGCCAATATAAAACTTGGAATAGTTAGAGATATGGAATGGACGAGGGAATAGGTGAAACTGTGAAGCTACAGTGACTAATAAGTTATTCATTCAATCCGTCAAGAAATATGTGGGAAGTTAGACCACTACCGGTGTGCCTTACCTGTGAATTCCTATGGACTAGGAAAATGTAGTTGCATCACACAATGAGAAGTGTCTATTTCGAGAAAAAAACTCCTAGCTAAGGAACTATGACACTCTTTCTTCTATTAATAAAACATGTTTTGGACTAATACAAGAACTTGTTTGAAAAAAATTCCTCATCACTTCAATCAAATTTTCTTAAAACCTTAGTGTCCTTCCACCCATACTCCATATTTGAATCCTCATTCTGTGCATAGACCCTACTCTTAAACATGATATTCATATTAAACCAAACTCTTATAAGTATGGGCTTTTAGGAGAGTTAACAGTTTAACATTGTATCAAAGTTTAGTCTAACAGGAGGTCATGGGTTCGAGACCTCTCAACAATTTGAATATCTTAACTTTCCTAGTATTGACATCACGGATCACATTTAGCCTGAACCACTTGTACATATCTGGAACCAGAGCCGGGACCCCTGTAGTAAATTATTGTAGACCCTAAGTATTAGTGTTGTGGCATGAGGAGGACTTGCCCCCAAAAACCTGCATGATGCATACCCCTGTTGTTTCCTATGTAGGGACATCATGGGTTCTTGGATCAATTTTTGCAACAGTTATCGCAAGATAACCAAAAACCCAACTGAGAACAATCTATTTGGTTAATTCCATTCAACTGAACTGTAGACAATAACAGCTAAACAAGACCTTTTCCATTTCTGCATTGAATTTTTTTTAATCATGGATCCAGAATGGAATTAACCGAAAAAAAATGTTTCTTAACAAGCAGTAATTGTAGGAAAAAAATCTGAAAAAAAAACCCGACAAAAACATTTGATTTCATTAGCAGTAGATGATAAAAGTGATATGGATGTGATCTGATTGCAAAACACAAGGGAAAAAATGTTGCATGTATTAAGCTCCAAAAAGGAACGCCAAAGTAAATCTGTCCATTGATACCAACACCTTTTCTATGTTGTTCTCTCATCAACTTTCACTGCATATAGCTTCTAATTTAGTTTTAGCATCCCTACCTCAAAAATGGGGACCAGGACTAAGTCACGTTCACTACAGTGATATAAAAGACAACAGTAAAACATTCATGATGGTAAAGGAACAAAAGAGAGGATATCATAATCTGTAACAATACCAGTAACAAAAAATAACCAATAATGGTTATCTTTTTCAAAATGAATCGATGTTAGACTGCTACTATAGAATGTTTTGAGACTATTTCTAAGATCCATGGTAATACCTGACAAGATTTTCTAATCTGACAAGCCATCTGATATCATAACAATTATATCCAGGCATTAATTTACGTGAAATTGGACTGAAATCTCAATGAACTTAACAGCTGCATGATTCATAAGGTTGAATATGGTGCATCATGGGGCTGTGGGAGACAAAATGAGAAGGTAATCTTCAGGATTCCAGCCCAAAGGAACTGCAGACAACTAGAGAATGCCATCACATGTATCATATTCTTTAGGCTGCATATTGTGCATTATGAGGTTTAGGTGATAAATATCATATTCTTCCCCAACACGCCAATAGCATAAGAAAACAACAAATTTTAAGAGTTCTGGTCTTTGCAAATGTGAAAAGCTATGAACACCACAACCCGTTCATTTGTGACGATGGACCAACTGTGATTTTATTCATGCTTTCTGGTAATACAATTTGGGAGGTCTGAATCTGAGTTTTTAAACTCAGACTACTATCAAGGCTCGATAGGAAACTGTAGTAATCACATTCAAATAAGTAAAGGACTAGTTCTGATTTAAAGGTACAAGGTGACTAAGAAGCTGCATAACAGAGAGACAACTGAGAAAAGCTTTATTGTTATTTCAACCAGATAAAGTATAGCTGGCATAATTACAAATAGCCAGCCTTTTCTAAGTTTTCCTCTCTTACTACTTTATTATGTATTAAAGGGCCTCACATGAAGTGAGGCAAGAGCAGCTAGGGGCACGTCAACTTACCTACTGGAACAAGGAATTTGCGACATCTATCTAAATCGGTATGACATCAGCTTTGGAAAGCAGCAGCTTCCTTGGCTGTGTTAATCGTCATCTTGATCAGCTCAATGTCTGTGGTGATATTGTGTTCTGCACAAAAGTCTAGCATCTCCTGTGTCTCTTTAATCCCTCCAAAGTCACTTCCACCAACCAGTTTCCGCCCTGTGAGTGTTGCGGTGAAATGGAACTTGTTAAAAGATATGGCCGAAGAATTAATGGGTAAAGTTCTCTAAGGTGGAGGGTTTTTTCACTCATGTAGCTTACCAATAACTAAAGGGATAGGCAGCTCCAGGGGTTTATCAGGCAAGCCCACAGTGATCAATTTTTCCATTCAACTTCCAGCAAGGCAAGGAGAGGAAGAAGGGGATGAACTGCAGACACAGTATCGAGTAATTAATAGTCCATAGTACCCACAGCTTCCTGGACAATAGAAATACAAATTAACCATTGTTTGAAGCTATATCTAAATGAAACCATGTGCGAATGTTCCACATCTTGATTATAGATGATGAAACCATGTGAAGATCATTCTACATTTTAATTATGGAGGAAAGAGCTAGGTTGAAAATAGATTTTTTCTATATCTTCAGCTATGACTGAAATGTAGAAAAGTTACTATTTGAGTGGCCTAAACAGGATTCTTTTCCCCAAAACACACTTAATCTTAGGGCCACCTTTTTGCATTCTCCTTTTTAAAAATATTTTCCCTTGAAAAACTTTAACATAATTTTTCCTTAAGTTGGACCTCCCATTAGGGCTGCAAATGAAACAAGTCTAACAATAAAACACCCTACTCAACGAGACCTAGGTACCATGGAACTTGTATTTTCTTAGATCTCTTATACAATTCTACTGAAATTTTGTAAAGTAAATTTGTGCCATACCTTCAATTTCTGGGGGTTGGTGCGGAAACAAAGGAAACGTCGACCCCAAGTTTGTTGTCGCTTCATCCTCCTTGTTTGGCGTACTATTACAGTAACCTTAAAGCCCAAATGCCTTGCCAAGTTCACAGCAACATGACCAAGCCCACCAAGTCCTGCCACCCCAAATGTTTGCCTGGCTCCAGTCATTCCATAGTATTTCATAGAGATATACACTGTTATTCCAGCTGGCTAAGTGGTGCTCCTGCATCTAAGAGGGTAGGTTATCAGGAAAGCGGAGTACAAACCACTGGTCGACAACCACTATATCGGAGTAACCACCATAAGTCATCGTCCCATCTTCAGAAATGGAGTTGTAAGTGAACATCATATCAGGGCAGTAATTCTCCAAGTCTTGTTGGCAATTTTCACAAGTCCTGCAAGAGCCACTAAGACCCGACCCCAACTGGTCGCCATTTTGAATTTTGACATTCTTTCAAGTTTGATCACAGTGCCAACAATTTCATGCCTGCATTACAACATTCAGAAGTATTACCAATATAAGCTCCTTATGCATACAATTTAGCATTGCTTAGGAATCTTTTTAGTAACTTCCCCTTCTTCCATACAAAAATCTCATACTTCAACTGAATTTTGTTCTGTTTTCCTTATATTTTTATCAAATCCAAAATTAAGGTGAAACCACATAAAAACCTCATGCAACTTTGAATGCTTATACTCATATATACTTGCACTTGCAGAGCTATTTTCTGGGACGACACCACATACATAGAAAAAGCAAAAGAAGTACAGAAAGATGAAGCTATAAGGCTCAATTTGGTTCTACTTTTGAAAAGCGTTTTGATAAAAAGCAAGGGGAGAAGAAAGGAAAACACTGAAAACATGTCTGGTTCCCTTTTCTTTTTTGTCCTGAAAAAACACAAAAAACGCAAAATACACTAAATTTAAAGAGCCAATAACAGTTTTTTTGGTGTTCTCTGTGTTATCTGCTCTCAGGAAACCGATTTTAAAATAAGACAAACGAGACCTTATTAAATTTACCTAGAGGCTGGCTAGCAACACACACACACAGGACCTACCCCCCTTCTCTGTGTACAATAGCTTGAATTCGCATCTTAGAAACCATACCCCTAATTTTGGACCCAGCCCTAAGTTGGGCTGTGTTTGGTTCCAGAAACAAGCGGCCCAAAGGAAATGCAAACGGGGAAAGAACAAAAAGTTTTATACCTTTCCCTAACTCTCCCTTTTCTTTATGAGAAATTACATTTCTGCGTTTATTTACAAAATTTAATGGAGAAATAAATGTAAAGTTATCTTAGTAAATGGGGTGTGAAGAGATATTTAAGGGTGTATATAGAGCACTCCTGCTTCTTTTTAACAAAGAAAATAGAAAGCTCGACAGCGATCTTTCTCTTATCTCGACCCAAAAAAGGCTACCCGTTCATTTTTCCTTTCCTTTCCTTTCCTTTCCCAAGATCAAACAGAGACCAAAGCTGTAATAAAATAAATATGCTGTGTTGCATGAATCATAACATCTCATAACGCAACATAAATAATAATAATAATAATAATAGTAATAATATATCTTGAAATTAACATGAAAAAATCATGAAAGAAGAGCATCATACCCTGGAACAATAGGATACCTAGTGACCCCCCATTCATTCTTAAGAGAATGCAAGTCAGAATGGCAAACCCCACAATATAGGATCTTGATTGTGACATCCTCGTCACCATTTTCTCTGCCAACAATGGAAGACAATATCTCAAAGATATTAGCTTAACCAATCTTCAAATTTCAAAAAGGAAAACATCAATCTAATATTCTTTGATTATAAATTCAAAAAGTTTAGAATACAAAAATACAATGAAAAAGAACCCACCTTCTTGAGAAATGGAAGGGAGAGAGGGTCCCTGAAGAATCTCTGGCAGCCCAGCCAAAAGATTTCTGTGGGTGTTCTTCTTCTGGGGATTTGGCCATTTTCTCTGAGTTTCTGAATAAAAAAACCTAGGAAGGATATGATGCTGGTTTTGTGGAGGAAGGAAGCCCCTTCAAGTTGGGACTTGGGAGTGATCTGGAATCCTGCATGATAAAGGAATAGAAGCTCTTTATTTATGGAATTTATTGTGAGTTTCGCTTCGTCCCGATTTAAATCGCCTCCCAGCTTTGCCGATGGTGCCGAGATCACAGTGCCGAGAATAAAGTGTATTTTGTGATAAACATAATTTTGTGATAAGAGTTTTACATAGTCGTTTACAGGCTTAAGATGGAACAGTGCGGTTTAATATGGAGCTTTAAAGAGGCATTAAATTGTGTTTATGGAATTATTTAAGGAATGCAGCCCATTAGAATAAAAAATAAAAAAATTTACATGGTGTGATCTATTTAAAAATAATTAGGAATGTGTTTGGCAACTTTAAAATGGTAATGACAGGAAGACACTAGGAATGAGGCAGACAACTTTAAAAATTTGCCCGTCCAAAGGGCCTCATTTTATTGATCAAGGTTACTTCTCTCGCTTTATTCTTCTAAGCCCACAAGCATTCCACTTTAGGTTATCCACTTTTTTTTCCAAGGACATAAAATTAGGAGGCGTTCACTTTTTTTTTTTTTTTTAATTTTTGCATAACTTATTTCTAAATTTTTAAAATTTTATTTTAAATAAAAAACCAAAAAATATTAACCTTTTCTATTAAAAGGCATATTTGAAAATCTTTGTAAGATTTTTAAAAATCTTTTTAAAATCTAAAGATGCTTAAAAATACGAAATATTTAATTTTAGTTTCATCTGAATCTATTATTTTTAAAATTATTAATTTTATATATTCTACTTTAGTCATGTAAATGAAATAAAATTTAATAATTATGTTATATTAATATTTGCGAGCATTTATGATTTAAAATTATTAATTTTAATATATTTAAGATATTGATTTAAAACATATAAAAAATTATAACTTAATACTTAATAGAAATACAATATTAAAAAAACAAACAATTTAATACTTAATAAAAATGTAATATTAAATCTTGATACTTAATAGTATTATGTCTTATGCATTCAACCAAATAAAAGTTATATTCAGCATATTAAGTAAAAAAAGAAGAGCAGAATGGCCTAATCCTCTCTTATCAAATTTTAAAAGAAAAAAAAAGAAAACATTATTTAAATAAAAATTTCACATACAATAAATAAGACTTTTAGGAAAGAAATATATAAACAAAATAGAAAAAAGTACATTTTAAAAATAATTCAAAATTTCTGGCTTGTTTTGGTTAAAACCCCGGTATAAACAAAGGTTTGATAAATCAAAATTAGGACAATTTGTTAGGTGTTATTTATTTATTTTTGGCTTTTTTCTAAAAGCAATTTACTTTTAACATTTAATCAATTTGTTTTTTAATTTTTTGATAACTTATTGTTGAATTTTTGAAATATTTGGCTGAATATTGAATGAAACTTTTATTTAGCTGAATGTTGAATATTAATAGTATAAAATATCAAGTTGTTTGTTTTTTAATATTGTATTTCTATTAAGTATTAAGTGATTTGTTTTTAAGAAAAATAATTTTTATTGATTCGAATATGATATATTGATGAAACATAAAGATTCAAAATCTCTAAAACCATAAAGGATGAAATAACATATAGGTTAATATCATAATCATTAAGATTTCCATTTTATAGTTTAGTGATTGAAGGCACAAATTTGATATAACTATATGACTAAAATCACCATGATTCTAATTACATGGCACATCACATTGATGGGGTGATTTGATTTATTCTTGCTGATTGGATATACTTTCTCGCCCTTACACAAGTAAACATTACACCACAACTACAATCAAACGCTACACCAAGACGACGACTAAAACACAAAAATACATATGAAAACTTAGATCTTGTGGAATAACCACTTTAATGAATAAGAAAATGATGGAAAGATGTGTAAAACTACTTTATTGAAGAAGAAAATGATGGAAAGAGGTGTAGAGAGATGATTTCGGGCCAAAAATAATAAAAAAAAATCACCTCATTAGGAGGCTAGCAGAAAAAAAAAAAAGTTTAGAGAAAAGAAGGCTAGGGTTTAGGTTTTTAGTTTGCGCATTTTATTTTTTATATGCTTAAAATCAACATTTTAAATATATTAAGAAAATTAATTTTAATGATATAACTTAATTATTATAATAATTTTATTTTTTGTATAATACATGTATAACATATTAACATATTTAAAAAAAATTAAAATGATCAGAGTATTGTAGTAAATAATTTGTATTATAATTTTATAAAATAATTATTATATTTATTTATTTTACATAACTAAAATAGATTATATATATATATATATATATATATATATATATATATGCTCTTATATATATATATATATATATATATATATATATATATATATATATATATATATATATAATAATAATTTAAAAAATAATATAATTGAAACTAAAATTAAATATTGTATATTGATTTTAAAATATTTTATGCAATTCCCTAAAATATGAAGCTTTTCTAAATAGAAAGAGTTGTCACAATAAAATTTTGAAATTCATAAATAAGTTATGTAAAAATAAAAAAACAAATGGTATAAAATTTGAAAGCAAATCGCTTTCAGAAAAAATCCAAGAAAAACAAATGTTGGCCTAGTTTTTTGGCTTTTTTTAATAAGAAAAAACTAGATATTCAAATATGAGAAAATCATATATTTTATTGACTCACAACAAAAGTTCAATTCAGTATTAAATTAAAAGAATGATCTAATCTTTATTTTTTTAATTTTTTGACAATTAACAAATTTTGCACACAATTTAGTAAACTATTCGTCTGCAAGGACTTTCGAACTTAGGACTCCTTCACTGTAGATGTTTCTTATTTTAAACTTTGAACGTTTTATCAATTGATTATTTTGATAAGCTAGAACTTAGAACTCTTCACTCCATGTGGACATTGCATTCTTTATTTTGATAAGCTTTGATTGCAGTAGATGGGTAATTTAAAGCTTTAATTGGTTAGTTGTATTCTATGCCAAAAAATTAAAGTGGGTTTGTTGGGATCATTATGAACCCCAGCTACTATTTCACGGTTTCCACCATTGTGTTTATTTCCATTTGTGATGATTTATCCTATGTGGATAAACATACACCTACATGCAAAAAGTGTTAACAAAACAACCTTGATGTGGAATTGTTGTGTTAGATACTGATATGGGCGAAAAATAGGCCCAATATCAATTCCTAGGCCCGGAGAATGGGCGAACAAGTAACAAACAGGCCACCTTATGTCAACTGAGTAGAATTCGATTCAGGCCCAAGCTGAATCGAGGGCAGTTGAAAAATCCATAACCGTCAAATGGCGTACATCTCATCTAAGCTGAGAAAGGCCGCAGAAAAAAGATATATTTTATTTATTCCCAGATCCCACCATAAAGGGAAAGAAAGGATAATGATAGATCATTGCCGATTGGACATCTTCCTATAAGAAAGAAGAACATCCCAGGGATGTAGCTTTTTTCTATATCGATGCCGGATCCGATATGGATTAAAATAAAGAAATATTCCATCCAATAGGAAGGACTCACAATTACCATCCAGTAGTTGAGTCCTCAGCGCTATAAATCACGAGGCCGTCCATCGGTGAAGATGCATGACGACATTCTTACACGCGGACTCATATACGCCTGATCGCCCCTCTGGCGGTCGCTCTTTCTCTTAGAAGGCGGCAGGCATCGGGGTGGCACGGGCACGATTTTCGCCGACCCCCCTTCTTCCTTGTTTTTGGGAGGTGCTACGTCGGAACTCTTGGGATCAGCCGTCCTGTGATCCCACCTCGGCCAGGACAATCCGAGGAAACTGCATCCCATTTACGAAACAATCGAGTCCGGCCCAGTGACCCTTGCACGCTCCGGCCCGGTTTCGGTTGAAAAGCATCATCGATTAGCGCGAAATGCAGCGAGAACGGCGGAGTTCCTGTACAAATATAAGCGATTTCTCGATTCTTTGATGGTATCGGCTGAACGGCGGGGGTAACCTTGATCCACCAAGGATGCGAGGATCACGGGAATGCGGACAATAGGCTCGGGGCCCGGTGGGGCAACGGGCAACCGCGAGCGAAGTGGAAGCCCTCACCGCCTCGTCGATCGGCGCTGGTAGAGGGGTGGGATAATTGACGACGGATGCAGCATCGAGGGCCTCGACAAGCCCGGGAAGGCGGCGACATTCCCCACGCTGAAGACCTTCGACACGGTCCGCTGGCAGCTCGAGATGCTTCGACGGAAGAAGAATCAATCAAGCCGGGGCCACGAGCCGCGATTAGCCTCGGAGAGCCTGGAAGACGGTGGGACGGAGAACCTCCCTCATCCCCACCCGCAGCGGAAGAGCAATCATGGGAGCGGAGGTTTAGGAATCTTGACGAGGAAATCATTATATGAAAGGAGTAGTTAAGGACATACCGGATACTATGAGATGCTGGTACAACAAGCCCCGAATCACCCTTCACGGTCGAAATGTTACCGCTCGACCAAGGTCGAGATACCTTGAGTGGAAGTCTTTGGCCAGACCAAGACCCCATCGAGCCATCAACACAGGAACCCGGATGGAGTTGCGTGGGTATCGAGGCCCTTGTGCGACTGCGGGAACTTCATTCTCACGTTAAAGGCCATTTTCTTTAGTTTTAATAGAATCCCTCTTCATCAATCTCTTCGTTAAAGAGCTATCCATACTTTAATCTCCCACTTCATCGGGCTAGAACATACGAAGCGAGGCTACCATACAGTGACCGTCAGAAAAACGAGGCTCGGGGGAAAGCTGAGTCATCGTGCAAGGATTCATTTTAGAATCCTTGAATATAGATCTGCATAGATGAAAAATTAGCCATCCTTTGTTCATGTGAGTACAGAATGCGATCAGACCTAATGTTTTCCATCTCAAAATCCTCGAGGCAAGTATGTGTGCTAATAGCGGGAGGGAAGTACATAAGCGGCGGGGCCCTCATCAAGAGGAGGGCTCGTCCACCCATAAAGGAAGATACGACAGAATGACGGCGGGGCGAGGCCCTAAGGCGGGGCCGGCCCCGGGGAGTCTCGGGGAAGATCGGGAATGATCTCCCGAAAGGGGCGGGGGATCTGGGGCCGTTTGGGCCCTGCCCTGTCGGAAGACGGCTTGATGTTACTCCACCGCGGCGCTTCCTCCACTAAACGGCCTCGGTGTCACAAATCTGCCACATGGAAGTACAGGCAGAGCGGGTTCTTAGGAGTGTGACTCGGATGAAATCGGATCTGCGCCAGCTAGAACAATACTTAAGTATTGAGTTCATAGGAATTATGGGCATCGCAGGCAAATTTGTATACAACTAAGAAAGAAATAGAGTAACTAATACAGCGGGGACCACACTCGGCGCTTCATATCTCGGGTAGAGCCCAATCAGGCCCGAGAATCAAGCTGAAGTCGGGCCCGGCTATCGAGAGCCCGGAATAGGGACGCCGGCGACCACCGCCTCGTGAACGACGGCTCGGCCTGGCCCAGCCCTTGGGGAAATCCACGTAATCTCAGGAGGATTCGCGGGAGGAAGAGAATCTAGTTCGGCTCCGAGAAGAAAGCTCCTTGCGCGACATCGGTCGTCGGAGATGGGAAATACAAAAGCGGTATCTAAACTACCTCAAGGCTAAGACACAGCCATCCGCGTTCTCATTTCGGATGCGGAAGGATATAGACACCTATGGCGACCCATTGGTGGTTCGGCGCGATCGTAGCCAACACAGAGTTCATCGGGTTTTAATCGACAAGCGGAGGTTCGATGGAGGCATCATTTTGCCTCGGCGCTTTGACAAAATTAAAGTGGGGAGGAAAAGCTTGAACTGTCAACAGCGTAGAGGATTTCGGGGAAAGGTGTTGCCTCTGGGCTCAATTCAACTGGTACTCACTTTGGGAGAACCTCCATGCCAGCGACGATGACGGCGAGATTTCTCATTGTAGACGCCCCATCGACATAACATGTTATTAGGAGGCCATCTCTTAGCATGATAAAAGCCATCCCTCGCGTATCATCACGGTTGTAATTCCCGACCATTCACGGAATAAAGGGGATGGTTAGGAGATCGGCGGGTGGCGGGTGCGCCATCTGACCTCCGTCGAAAGCGGAGAGCGGTCGACAGCGTTAATATGGATGAGCTGAGCATGCGCGACGGGTGCTAGCGGGACCCGAACAGCACGAGGAACTTGAGCCCGGTTTCCCTTGGATGGCTTGACCGGAACATCTCGCCTACATCGGCTCCAAATTAACAGAAAATCTCAAACGTCTCCTCGCGCAGTTTCTAAAGCAGAACAAGGATGTTTTCGCATGGAAGCAGTCAGATATGGGAGGAATTGACCAAGCAGTGATCACATAAATTAGACACCAGCCCATCCCTTCAAACCACGATCAGCGGGCGGGAAGCCCGCCTGCCAGGAAAGTAGCCATCAATGAAGGGGTTGGCCTTAGGCTCATATCAGCGGGAGCGATCGGGAGTGGAGTGCAAGAGTGGTTAGCGAAGCGTCGTACTAAGATTTAAAAACAAGCGCGAATGGCGACTGCGTATCGGCTTCAGCGACATAAACAAAGCATCCGAAGGACAATTTCCCTTCTGAGAATCGATCTCATCGTGGATGCTACGTGGTCGTGAACTATTAGTTTCATGGATGCAGCTATAGAGCCTGGCTTGGGATCAGCATGGACCCCGAGACCAAGAAAGATGATCCTCAGATTCAAATCACGTACAAAGGTTCTAACAGTAGCTAGTGGACATGTTATTTCAAAGAATCTTAGATACTGATCAGTAAATCGGATGTTCCAAGCGGATAGGCACCATTTATGGAAGTATACATAAGGCGACATCTTTGGTTAAGTCCACTACTGCCCGATACCCACATCATCTCATCTCTCGAGGCGTTCAGTTTTAAGAAACTATAATATGAGTGAACCCGACCAATGCGCCTTGACGTAATATTTGAAAATTCACAGGCTTCATAGTCGATCCACCGTGAGAATGAAAGAAAATCTGGACAAAATAAAAGAGCATTACTCGACAGCCTTACGTCGTAGTCGGGGAATAAAGTACAACGGTGACGGGAGGGATATTTGCTCTAAGTCGTTTAGGTGTCCCCCGAGACAAGTGATGGGTGCGGCCTTTCTTCAGTTACGAGAGAGAAGCCTTTGAGTGGGATGAGAGTGCGAGGAAGCGTTCTCGGTATTTGAAGACATGTTTGAGCTCCCCACTCCGAGTCCTAGTAAATACTATCGGGGAACTCTCACCTATGGCAAGTGTCGAGACTTTTCAACCCATTGTACATCCTCGTCGAGAGATAAAACGGTCGACATCCAGGTTTATTCACTGCTTGTAGGAGCCTTGAGAGAGATAGGAGGAAGATACGAAAATGGAAAAATTAATTTTGGCCCAATGCTTGCTTGGCTGGAAGCTCGCCCGTGTTTCCAAGCTCATACCATAGAGTCATTTGAATACCCAATGACAAATCTTTGCTGAAACCCGGGAGACCTCGAATGGACTAATGGGTGGGCTATAGAACTAAGCGGGTTTGACATCGGATATAAGTGACGCCATAGAGGAGACGGGTCTTAGCGGACTTTGTCATGGAATTTGCATCGACGAGATCCGGCGGGTACCCGAGCGGTAGGCCTTTCCACTTGGGCTCTTTGTAGATGGAGCCTCAAGCGCCTTGAGGAGTGGAGCGGGTCTCATCTAACCTCTCGGAAGGAATGTAGACATTGAATATGCACTCTGGTTTGGATTCGGGAGACATCCGACAATGAAGCCCGAATATGGGGCGAATCATAGCGGGAGCCTCAGCCTTGCTCGTCGTTAGAGGTTGATCGGGTTAAGTCTCACGGTGACTCAGTGGTGGTTGCCCAGACGGATAGAGAACACATATGGGGCCAAAGCGAGGGAGAATGATCTGTATCCTCCGGAAGGTTAGTGACTTATCAAAGGGTCGCCGGGTCCATGTAACACATGTCCCCGGGGCGGAGAATTCAGGCCGACGCCTTGGCCAAAAGCCAGCCACGGCTTCTCGGAGACCTCAGCATGTCGACACCTTCGAGATACTTAGCGGAACAGCCAATAGGCCATATAGCATGATGATCGCCCCAATAGGATCCAAGCCGAATTGGATGGACCCAATTTGGGATTATATTAATAGCGGAACCCCTCTTAGGATGACGAAAGAATGGCCCGAGATAAGAGTGAGATCTTCAGTTTACGACCTGAAAGGCCTTTACAGCGAGGATTCTTCACCTTTCACGAAATGCATCGCGGGGAGAAGACACTTGAGTGCGTGCTAAGAGAAATACGAGGGGCATATGCGGGAATCATATGGGAGCTCGGGCATTATCGGGGAAGGTCTTGAGGCAAGGGGATACTCTTGGCCCAGTATACTCAAGGGCCTTGTGACCTGGTCGAAAATCACGAGAATGCGCCGGGAGCACGAGATCTCACACCTCCATCGGGACCATGGCGTGATCTGGCCCTTGGCCATTCCAACAATGGGGTTTAGACGTATTGGGGCCTGTCGTGGAAAGGGTGAGTGTAAATTCATAATCATCGCGATGGAATTACTTCACCAAATGGGCGAAGCGGACCTTGCTACAATCACGGAGCAAAGATCGTAATTTTGTGTGGCGAGCTATCATTTTGCAGTTTGGTATCCGGGAGCCAGTATCGAGTGGAAAGCAGGTTCGACAGCGACAAATTTAGAGACTTTTAACGCTAGAGCTTGGAATTAAAATTATTACTCATCCGCACACATGATCGAGCGAATGGACCGAGTCTGTCAGGACCCTTAAAGTAGCTTTGAAGACCCGAGTTGGAATACCATAAAGGGAGTGCAGGTAGAATACCTTCTGAGGAATTACTATAGGCACTCTGAAGCAACCTGAAAAACTGACTACGAGAAACCTTTGCCTTAGCTTTGCTTGCGAGCGATCGCCCTGTAGAAGTAGGAATAAAATCCCCAGGATTGAGTTAGCATCGAGGAGGAGCTGCTTGGCGAGGCCCATACCGTGCGAACTTAGAACTCCTAGACGAGAAGCGGCGAGTTCAAAGGCGGCTCGGAGGAATATCAAAGGGAAAGCGGCCCAGTGTCTGATCGAAGAGAATTCGGGCCGGCTTCCTCCAGGGCGAGCTTAGTCTTAAAGAAACTCCTGTAGGCAGGAAAATCCGGCGCATGGAAGGCCAGATTTGCTGGGAAGGTCGCGCCACATCATAACGGTCGTCGGACCCGGGGCAATTCTGAGACTCAGACGGAAGAGGGAAAATCTTGGAAAACATCGTGGAATGCGGAACATCTCAAGCGTTTTTACCAATGGCGTTGGGGTCGTATTGAATTAGTGCATAGCAAGTTGAACATTTGTTAATCAGTGTCGAACGGTACCATGCAGGTTCAAATATATGGAAATCGAAAGGAGCATGATAGGAAAAATTCATAAAGAAAAGGCCTCTGCTATTACAGTCAAATTATATTCGATTACAATTATATTACAATCGGGAATTACAATTGGATTGACCGGTCGCATCATCCCTACATCTTGAATAGCATCTTGTACAGCGGCATCCAAATTGGGCGAGGAAAGAGAAGGAAATGTAAGAAGATGAAGAAGAAGGAGAAAGAAACAAAGGAAAAAAGAAAGGGAACAAGGAGAAAGAGACAAAAGAAAGAAGGAAGCCAGGATAGAGAAGGTTGTAGAAAAGAAAAAAAAAAAAAGAAAGAGGAGAGGTAGAAAGGAGGAGGAAGAAGATAAAGCGGGAAAAGCTGAAGAAACGAGCGCAAAGGGTTGCGCACCGCCCTTCATTTGCACTCACCCCAGCCAAAAGCTAGGGAATAACATGAGAAGCTCCATGAGGGGAGACTAGGGAAAAACCACAGAGAAGCTCCACAAGCGAGAGAGATCGAGAGAAAAAGTTGATCGAAGGCGTCGAAGGAACCCTGACCAAAGGCGGCAGGCACCCAGACATCCATCCACATGCGAACTCCATCCACATATTATAAAGAAAGAATCTCAAAGGAGCATGGGAGTGCGAGACAACGGAAGAACTGGCCTCCACGAGAGCCAAAGGCGCCGGGAAGCTCACGCAACCGTTCAAATTCTCAGTATTGTGTGGGTTCGCACCTTTTCAAAGCGAAATTCACACGAGCGTTTTCCTCTCACGAAGCCACGAGTTCTCCGAGTTTCTCAAACAAAGAAAGTCACCGCGAGAGGCGTCTCTCCACGTATGGCGTTTCATCCCACACGAAGCAGTTTAGAAGCCAGAAGCTACCTCGCAGTCGAGATCATTATTTAATTTGGGGGTACGCAAGGAGCCAGCGCTCAAAGCGGGTGATTACTCACTCTGAAAATTGATCCTACTCAACCACGGTCGCGTGCTTTAGCGAGTTAGATCAACCCCATTTTATTTAATTGGAGCGCCACCAAGGCCATTCGCCCGCCGGCCCAGTTGCTCACTCTAGCAGCAGAAGTGATCTGCACGACCACAGGCCGGCTGCTCAGCCGTCGGATGAGCCCATTTAAATTTGGAGCAATACCAAGGCCACCGCGCCAGCGGGCGTTGCTCCGCGGCGGGGTGATTTACTCAACCGCGGGGCCATTTGCTGGCGAAGTCGGGATCCAGCCCATTTGGTGGGGCATACGAGGCCGTGCCATGGGCCGGGTGCTCGCTCGTGAGGAGTGATTTACCGACCACGGGCCATCTTTGCCTGAAGCTGAGTCGGATCAAGCCCATTCGTTTGGAATGCCGCACTAGAGCCAACTGCGCCCACGAGCCCCGTTAGCTCCACTCTGCTTGAGGTCGTCTTTCGGCAAGGCCACAGCGCCTAAAATGAGTCGGGGTTAAACCATTTCGGTACGGGGCCACGGGGCGTGCGCCGTGAGCCCGGGTTACTCCTTTCGGCGGTCGTCTACTCCAACAGGAGCCGCAGCAGCCCTAAATGAGTCAGGACCAACCCATTTAAATTTAGACGCCACCCAGGCCGAGGCGCCGAGGCGGTTGCTCACATTGGCCAATCTTCCCCATCCCGGTCGGCATGGATGAGCTCTCCCTTTCAATTTACATTGGCGAGCTCTTTATCGGTCGGCATGGATGGGCTCCTGCTTCCACAAATTCGATGACGGGCTCTTCCTATCGGTCGGCATGGACGAGGCTCTAATCTACTATTCGATACGACCAGGCTCTTCTGTCCCGGTCGGGCGTGGACGGAAAATCTAACTACAATTACATTGTGAGCTCTTCTATCCCGATGCGGCGTGGAGTAGGCTCTGCTACAATTACATTAGCGAGCTCTTCCTGTCGGTCGGCATGGGCGAGCTCCTACTTCCTATTAATTTAATTGCGAGCTCTTCCTGCTCCCGATGACATGGGCCGGAGCTCCTACTTCACAATTTACATTGACGGACTCTTCCCTATCTCCGTCCAGCCTTAAGATGACTCCCAATCTACTATTCATTGCCCTTCAGGCTCACTTCCCTGTCTCCACGATCGATGGGCGAGCTCCTGCTTCCTGGCATTACGCGACTCGCCCGTAGTCGGCTGGGCGACTCTCTTACTTGCGATCTCCCCGTTGGCAGAGCTCTTCCCTGCTCGGCCAGCATGGACGAGCTCCTACTTCACAATCTACATTGGCGGCTCTTCCTGTCAGCCCGGCATGGGCCGAGCTCTAATCACACCTATTCATTACGGCCAGGCTCTCGCGCCGATCGGCATGGGCGAGCTCTACTTCACGATTTACATTGGCGAGCTCTTCTATGAGTGCGGCATGGGCGACTCTGTAATGCTATTCATTAGCGGGCTCTTCTAATCGGCCGCGTGGGCGAGCTCTATTCAACTATACGTTTTTACCCATTTCATACACACTTGTTCATGAAGCCCAGTTTCAGCCACTTATATTGTGAGCTAGCCATTCATTTCTTGTGAGCACCGCCTCTCATATATTGTGGCCCCTCCAGTCCACGTGAACGAGTTCCTGATGGCTCCACTTTTGGCAGAGCTTTCCTTGCCGGTCGAATGGCATACGAAAACCTAAGAGAAGTGAGCCCAGTGCTCGAATCCTTACTTAGAATCATGGTTTGGGAAAAATACATATGTATCCCGACAAATGCAATTATAACAAAATATGTATTTTATCGAAAGAGAGCTACATGAATCCCGAATTTGAGGCACAGCAAAATGGTAAATATATACAAAAAAAAAAAAAAAAAAGGGAGAGAAGAAGAAGGTTAAAGAAGGGGAGATAAAGGAATTCGAGATGTCCTAAAGTCACGAGCCCCGAGGAGGAAGGATGACGAGAATGAGAATTGAATTTCAATGGGGTCACAGGAGCCACGCCAGAGATAATTTGGGAGGTAGTTCCTCTTGCCTCACCGTCACTAGGAAGATCAAAGTTGAGATCTAGGTTATGATACGCGAGAACGGCTTTCCTTTGGCAGGCCACCCGAGAAGCCCTTTGCGAGCAGGCTGATCCGGGTTGCTAATAACCTCATCCCTCTGTGCAACCATATTGTCCTGCTGATGAAGATCGGCACGCAATCCGCGGCATTCCTCGTTTTGCTTCCGTTCCCGGCGAGTGCGACCTCGAAAGACTCGCGGCGGCGATCTCTGACACCTACCGCCGGAAGCGCGGCGGAGCCGCCCGGTGTATTTCCACTATCGATCAAGCAAGCATTGGCGCCGCATCGTTCCATTTGAAATCTCGCGATTCGCCGGGGTGGCAAGCTCATCTAACGATTGAAGCTCGCATTTAGGCAAATGCGGTCCCTCCTCGGCCTCAGCCAAGTTACTGCGGGGCGGCTTCGGAGGGTGTCCGAACCTCTTGAAGCTCGCCGCGGCCACCGTCAAGGTGATACGAGGAACCTCACATCTTCTTCTCTCAGCCCGAGCACGGTAGACGAAGTGTGCTTCAAGTCGAGACTTAAGTGGCTCCATCCCCCGGTCAAGCCCACATTTGCTGCGCTCCTGCGGCTCTTGCCGCTCGGCGTAAAGTGAGGCCTTCGCCTTATAAATCACGGCCGTCTTCGTGCTTCTCATTTAATTTGGCCTTTAGGCCTGGAGGTCCTTCAGGCTGAGTAACAGCATATCAGGCCACAGAGTGATCTTTGGGCCGAAGCAGGTAGTGATAAGCGTGATTAGGGGGCTTACAGGCGACCCACCCCGAAAGGATAAAGCCCCCAAAGGCTTCATCAGCACGGAAACGTACGGCCTCAGGTCGAATCCTTGATGATAGAAGAAGCATTTTTGCCGCAAGTTCGGTATTGGAAGCGAGAATCCACGAGGCATTATTGGCGCTATTTTTCGACTTCTTTGTTTCGGTCCGGCACACCTCTAGAGGCAGCGATGTCTTGAGGAAGGCGGGATGTCTGGTTCTGAGCATAGCGTAGGCGCTCGGCCCGGCCTCGCGAGGGGAGGATTCTCATACCTCGAAACGATTTGGAAGAGGGCGTGGGCATGAAACCCCGGCAAAGCATCCAGCCAGTGGTGACAAGCGCCGCTCCAGGCCCTTGGACGGGAAGTGGAGGCGTCCCGATTTCGAACCCAGCGAAAGCGGCTCCATCCCTCTGGAGATTTGTGATTTTTTCCTTTTCATCTTTGGGGCTTAGGACGGCGCCCCCTAAATGAACTAAAATTTCCCACAGTGCCGGGAGCGATGATCAAAGGGAAAAACCCCTGAGGTGGAAGGAGGCGGGCCTCGGAGCGGCGAGGATCGTCACAGGACATCGACCTAGATGGACCCGGGGAGATACGGGACTTTATCAGCTCCGTAAGAGGCGAGGCCCGGACATTAAAGTCAGCGCCGGGCTATGGCCCACGTTGTCTTCCTCGCTAAGGTCAAAGCGAGGCACCGCAGAGCACGAGGAAGGAGTACTTAAAACCAAGAAGCGTTCAACCATCTTCGGACAAGCCACGCTAAAAGCAGGGCCAATCTCCGAGAGATTATAGGGAATTTGGCTGCGGTCGTAGGGACACACAGGGTATCGTCCTGTCGAAGGTTGTACTCAGGGAGCGACCGCTCCGCGAAGAAATCACGAATCCCTTCCATGACCTATGAAGAGAAGGTAGGTCGAGGAGATACGGAGGAGCTCGAGGCGTTTGGAGAAGAAAATGAAGCCCCTCGGGAGTAGCTATTGGAATGAAAAGATGAAGGAGCGGGGGGCCGCTATACTAGGGGCCCAGCCGAGCCCTACATCCTAAAAAGGGCGAAAGGCCTACCGAAATGTGCCCGGCCATTGGGAGCCAGTTGGGAAGGACAAATGTTGAAATGTTGCGGGAACCCTTCGAAGGGGGTGCGGGTGGAAAACGAGGCGCATTGTCAAGGCGACGCTTCCAAAGACGGGACTATCCAGGCACGGAGGTACGTATAAAGGTCGAACATCGGACCCATGTATTCGGACAGGGGTCGATAAGCGATCGACAAAATGGTCCCATATAAAGACCAGCTGCGCTGGAGTCCCACGTTCACGGCGGCTGCGAAGGCGGCGGTGGGGGAAATCGGCCCCTTGGGGTGTTGATCGGGTTGATTTCCTTTTACCCTTATCTAACGGATGGGAGCGCCTCGAAGGCGGAGTTGAGGCCAAGCAGTATCAAACAGCTAGGGAACACCCCCCCGGCTGCACAGGACCGGCATCCTTGGAGGAGTCATAGATTGATCATACTGCAAGAAGAAGAAGCGATTTGAATGGACCCATGGCGTGGCAAATAGCAATGAGCGAGGCGGGAACAAATAAACCCTAGGCCTCGGCCTATCCTTGCTGTAGAAAGGACCCACCGCGAAAAGACGAGGCCAGGGCTAGGAATCGCGGAAGGGAACAGATCGAAAAACTGGAGGATATGAGGTCAGCGAAAGAGACTAGAGGGGAAGTCAAAGGAGAATATCAAACAGTGCAGAGCAGAAGGGAGTCACACCATTGTCATCATAGGCGGCTACTTTTTCGACGAGATGGCATGGGGTCGCCAGTGAACGCTGAGGGGAAGAGCTGACCCACCTGGCGCCCGTATACAGAATTTGGGGCCCGATATGGGCGAAAAATAGGCCCAATATCAGAATTCCCTAGACGGAGAAATGGCGGGCTCCATATCAAACCAGGCCCCCTTATGAAAGTAACTGAAGGCGGAGAATTAGATTCGCAGGCCCAAAGCGGCCCGAGATAGGGAGCGGGTTGAAAATCCATAACCGTCGATAAGCCCGTACATCTCATCTAAGCGAGGAAAATAGAAAGATATATTTTGTTTATTCCAGGATCCACCATAAGGGAAAGAAGGATGGCTGATAGATCATTTACCGGTTGGACATCTTCCCTGCAAGGAAAGAAGACTATCCCCAGTTATGGCTTTTTCTATATCCGAGTACGGATCCGATATGGACCAAAGTAAGAAATATTCCATCCAATAGGAAGGACTCCTAATTACCATCAGCTGGTTGAGTCTCAACTATAAATCTGAGGCCATCCATCGGTGAAAGGTATGACCATTCTTACACCATGGACTCACATATGCAACACGATCGCCACTACAGCGGTCGCTCTTTTCTCTTAGAAAGCCGAAGCTTGGAGCGCCGGGCCGGCCAGGCACAGCCCTCGCCTGACCCCTTCTTCCTTGACACACGGGTGCTGCGTCGGGCGCGGATCAACGATTATAGCGATCCTACCTCGGCCAGGACAATCCAGGAAGGCACATCGGCCGCGAACAATCCGGTCCAGGCCAGGCGACCCTTACATGGCTCCGGCCGAGTTTAGGTTGAAAAAGCATCATCAGATACTATAATCGATTTTAATATCATTTATAATGATTTACATATATGAATCAATAGGTGGTTATTATGTTCTATACGATAATCGATTTTAATAACAATTGTAATGATTTACACACAAAATTGTCCATTCCTTTTTCATGCATGTGCTCATATCAAACATTTCAATCTTATTTATTGCACGTATTCACATGCAACCACCAATTTTCTTATCCCATCTTACTGGTTCAGCTTGCTTTGAATTTCTTAAATGTGATACATATACATATTTTTGAAATAACATATATTTTTGGAAGTGTTACTTCTGTCATCTTTATTCAAATAAAATTTTGTTTATGAAAATTATTTTTAATACCATTTTCAAATACATTATTAGACGAACATAAACTAAATTTCAAAACCCAAAACTTTTCTAGAAAAATTACCTTCAAAATTAGGTTTAAGGCCTTGTTTAATTGATCGTTGGGAGATAGGTGATACACTCCTGATATAAGTTTTATAGAATTTAGTTTGGAAAAAAAATCCTAATACTCTTCGATAGTTAATTTTAGGCAAAACATCTTATCTGATAGGAAAATATTACGGATCTTAGATTTTTGTTATTAAGTTCTTAAGTAAAATATTAAGACTTTCTTTTTATCTTTCTTTTCATATTTACCTAAAAGACTGAAACTAAATATCTTAGAAAAATTCAAGAATAAATATTTTTAATTATTTTAAATAGCTAATGTATTACTTATTATTAAACTATAAATGTAAAATTTACATAATCTTCACCTTATTTTATTAAAAAATCCTTTCTAATGATAATTTTTATTTAAAAGTTGAATTTAAGGAATATTAAAGATTATGTTTACATATTGTCATCATTCTCTTAGACACATTCTCACATGGGAAGGATCCCTCAATGAGCACAAATGAGCACAAATGAGCTCTTCAAGCCCTTGGAGGGAATGTTTTGAGACTTGTGGAGCCTTCTTTGACTAAAAGAGTATGGAAGATTCTAGAAGCTCTTGGAGAAGTCCATACAAGTGTAGAAGGTTATGGAAGAGTATGAAACATGGTAAGTGATATAGATGCCCATACCAAGAATCTCTTTGTAACATCTTGTACATAGTAGGGTGTTCTAGAATATTCTTGATATGTAAGGAACCAACTAAGGCTATAAATAGGTGAATGCACGGTTGTGAGAGCCTCTTTTAGCGAGCACCATAACCAACTAAGAGTTGAGAGCATTTCAAGCATTGTAAGAACTTCTTCCATCAATAAGAGATCTTTCTTTCCAAGTGTTATATTGTGTTCTTTTAGCATCTAAAGTCAGTGAGGCTTAGCATAGCAAGCTAGGCAATGGGAAGGTTGACTTAAGCAACAATATCCGATGGATGAGTTGTCTAATTACGCCATGAGCTTAGTGGAAAGAGACCCGAGAGGTGTTTGTTTTTGGCTTTTACTTAAAGCAATTTGCTGAATTTAGACCGTTTGTTTTTAATTTGACATAGCTTATTTGAAATTTGCTTTTCTATTTAGAAAAACCATATTTTAAATGGGAGAAATCTATATTTTAAAATCTTCCAAAAATATTTTAAATTCTTCCCAAAATATTTTAAGATCTTTAAAATCCACACAAAATATTTTAAAAGAACAACTAGAATATTTTAAATGAACAATCCTACTATCAACCCATCGTGCATCCTTTACTCTCATGGGCATGGATTCCGTTCATTCTTTATTCCAATGGACTAAACTTGTCATTTCAATTTTTATTATTATGCAAAATAAGATGTTTAAATATTAGTTTTAAGTATAACATCTTTAGATATTTGAAGAGATATATACTTCCAGTTGTTATTTTTATTTTTTGGATATCATTAAAATATGCATTTGGTGTTATTTGTGAAGAGAAAAGGAGAATCCCTAATTTTTATTATATTCCCGGAAAAAACTAACTACTACATTACATATTGGACTTATATATGTACATGCTCATAAGTCCCACAATACAGTAAGAAAATAAAAGGAAAATGTTGTACAATATCTAACACTCCTCCTCAAGCTGGAGCATATATGTCATATGCACTAAACTTTTTACAAATGTATTTAATTCTAGAACCTCTAAGAGATTTAGTAAAGATGTCTACTAGTTGATCTTTTGAATTGACAAAACTAGTAGTCATACATCCTGATGTGATCTTCTCCCTAATGAAGTGACAATCAACTTCAATGTGTTTGGTCGCTCATAGTAACTGGGTTAGATAGATGCCTAAAGCAATTGTTATCATGGGCAGCTCGCATCTGTCCATCCCTTCTCATCCTCAGCCTCTAGAGAGTGCCTAAATCTTACTGGGTTTACATGTTGCTTTGGAGCTATGGCTCGATGCTCGTTCTTCGTCCCCGGTCATTACATGTTGTTTCTTACTCTTCCAGGATATTAGGTTACCACTAGTAAGAAGCCTGATTACCACACAAAGTGGAGCGTGTTGTGGAGTAGGAGCTGACCCGATGCGCATCACAATGTGACCAACAGCACAGGTATGACCTCTATTCGTACAGCACACCTTGGCACAGTGTACTTTTGATATATATCTTGAGAATGTGGATTGCAACATCCCAATGGCTATCCTGCAGTGGTTGTAGGAATTGACTAACAATACTTCCTTGCTTTGGGGAAAGGAAATGCAGCTAGGAGTAATGGTAGGGTAGTTAGATTAACCCTCTGAGTTGTCAATATCTCGGGGATCTCCTAAAGACTCCCCTCTCTGGTACAAGTTGACATTAGGATCCATAGAGTGTCGTAGGTTTAGAGTCTAACATCTTTGGTTTCTTCCAAGATGTCTAAAACATACTTAGTTGGGAGACCGAGACTACGGAAATTTGGATTGAGCTATCTCAATTCCCATAAAGTACTTGAGTTTCCCCAATTCTTTAGTTTGAAAGTGGGTGAAAAGTTGTAAGACCCGAGAAAATTCCAATTTTTGAAAAAAGGGTAAAATGGTCATTTCGGTAAAAATCAAGGGTACAGATCTCGGATGACAAAGCGGACTTCAGTTGGAATCGTCTCTCGGAAATCTAGCTACACGTTGAATTTCGTCGATTCGAGGACAATCGAATTTTGCACATTTTTTGGGAGCCTTAGTATCGGGTCTTGGGTAGGCTGACATGTGATGTGACAAAGTCATATAACATGTACTCTTATGACACATGTTCTGAGATTGAAGAATGGAAGTGGAAATGGGCGGCCTAGACTAATTACAGAAAGTATCAAAAATCTAGAAGAAGGGACATGATGGGAATTTTGGAAATATTTAATGACAATGGGACAAAGATGAACGGTGTTCATCTTCTTCAAAAAAGACGAAAAATGGCGGTGTCTTTGGAGGGATCACGAGTGAGCTTAGGTTTTGTGATTTTTGAGAGAGGAGAGCACATTCTCTACAGATTGCAGCCGTTGGATGAGTCGGTTTTTCGATGGAGCAAGAAGTAAAGTTGCTCTACACGGCGAGGGCTACGCATGGGCACCGATTTGGTATAGTGCCGACAACTTCAAGAGGTAGGGATCTTTTCCCACTTGCGTTAATCTTTGGCTAAGAGCCATGTAAATGGTTAGGAATGTTCTGAGGCTTGTTTTAGCCGTAAATTCGGTTTCAAACGCTTTGAACCGAGTGGAGAAAATTCCTATTTGTGTGAGTCGTGAGCGATGGTCGAGGTTTCAACCCATTTCACGCGTGATGAATGAGTAAATCCTGAAATTTTTTGAATTGTGAAAATGTGTTTAATTGAGTTATTCAAAATGAATTGCCGTGTTTGTTAATTAGCCATGTGAGGCTAATTTTGGTGTAGTGATTGTGGTGCATAACATGTTTTATGTGATTTAATTATGTTAATATATAGCCATGTGAATATATTAGCATGAATGTATTGAAATTGGCATCATGCATTCCATATGCAGCACAGGAGCACCACAGAGATATTAGGAGTGAGTGCATGACATGAAATGAAACAAAAATGAAAATGTTTGTGAAAGGAATTTCGACGAAAGATTTTCCGGAGAATTGTGTTGGGAGATTGTCTAACAATTCAAGTCGAAGGGGCCCATGAATTGTTTCGGAGGGTTATCCAACATATTCGCCTCGGAGGGTTGTCCAATATTTTACCAAAACTCGATAGTGTATTTCAAGAACAAAAAGCTTTGGTTTGAAAGTGATTATTTACTCGCATATTGGCTTAGGCGTGTATGAGGGAGTCGGTGAGGACTCGGGACAGGATAGTCAATATGAGACATTCGAGTAGGTTCATGTAATTAGCAGATATGTTTGTTTGTCATGCATGTGCACTTAGGTGGGGGTAGCCAATTAGGAAATTATCTCTACTAGGCTTTGCTCACTCTGTCGAGGGATCACCATTTCAGGTACAGGGAGCGATCGGGAAGGCGGCACTCACTAGAGGTCGCATGTTAGAAGAAAGCCGACTTGTGGCTTTGGTATTATTATGTATGAGCATGTGTGAGTTTTTATAATTTTAATATATGTTTGTATTAAATAATGTAAAAAACTCTTGAACCATGTAATATATTTGGTTGTGATATATTTTGTAGTATTGATCACGGGGCCCAAGAGTGGCGGTATTTTACTCGCATATGGACCCTGTGTGGTCATTATAAACTTATTGGGACAAAAGTTTGTACCTTAGGTAGAGCTCAGTAAAGGGACTTTGCAGTTTTTCGTGAGTGGTGTCGGGTTGCAGGCATCCACGCGGCTATTCCTTGGAGTTGTGGGTTATCAAGCAGACTGACGGAGAATGGGGCGTCGATTAATGCCCAAAAAGTGCTATTTTAAGACCCTATATTAGATAGGTTTGGTGCTTTGCGCGTGTTAATCATATCATTTATACCAATTGAAGTATTCTAGTCTTCTTAGTAGTACTTATGCCATTTAAGAAGTATTTTTGGTACATTTTACGGGCTTTTCTTTTCCCCAGGTTCAATGTTGAGATGAATGATGAATCATGAAGTTTGAACTCAAGTCTCGACATCATCGACCAGCCCCGAGAATCAATGAAAGCGAGGCAAAGTGAAAATTCGATGCGAGTTGAAGCGGGATGAAGCGGTGAAGGATCAACAATGCGGGAATTTTACGCTAGACTGCGAAAATTTTAACAAGATTACTTGTAGAATTGCAACCTCGCAATTGCAACCTTAAACGAAAACACCAAATTTAGCTAGACCACCTCGATTTCGCTAGGCACCATTTTTAAGCGAAAAAACCTGGACCCAAGCTACTCATGACATTTCGCTAGCTTAGCGGGGGATTTCGCTAGCTAGCGAGGTGTACGGCCTTAGCGGGAATTTTCCATTTAAAACTAGGCTGTGATTTCGCTAGTTGAATTCTTAGGCCTAAGCGAGGGTGTCTCTCGTCATGCTTTGTAATTAATGCCAGGCGCCTCCCAGGCTTGGTGTATTATGGTGTCCTATAAACTTAGCGATTTCATAGGTTTTTTGGTATTTTCATACCGCCCGGGGAGGCCTATATAAGCCCCTCTTGTTTTGTAACTAAGAGGAGGGGAGGAGAACAATTTTGGGGAACAATTTGGAGGAGGAGAGATATTTTTGTAAGTTTTCATTTTGTAAATAAAGTCTTTTATTTTAGGTTTTGCTTTTATTTCTTTTCTCTCTTCTCTCTCCTCTTTCTCTCACTTTCTCGGTACGCCCAGCCAGCATACTTGAGGATGACAACTCAAGGAGATGCTTGTTAAGCCTCCTTTCTTTGTGAAGAGGAAGGAAGCTAGCTTGGTGAGTGGGAGCATGTGCATGTTGTCCTCTTGGCACTAAGCTACATGTAGTGTATTTACTTGGCCCTTTCTTCTCAAAATATGGTTAAGTAACATTGAATGTCATTTGATGCGACGATACTCCATGCTTTGGGTTCGGTGCATACCTGAGTGTTAGATGCCTTTGTGATTCTTTCTAGATGGTCTTCTGAGCCTCTAGAATGATGTTTAAATGTTAAGGGTTTCAAAGTGAGGGTTGAATATCACTTAATGTTATTGATTTAGCCAATACTCTCCATGCTTTAGGAATTTGTGATTCTTTAGATGGTCTTTTGAGCCTGCGAGATGATATTAAATGTTAGGGTTTTAAGCAGTGTTAAAGGGGCCGTAGCGCATGCTACCTATATTGACTCAAGATAGGAGTTGTTTCATGGGTGAGGTTGCTAGTTAAATATAGATCCAGTTATACCATAGTTTATAGGTTGCATGTATAGCGAGGATAAAACCCGAGGGACACTTGTTTGCCCTAACTTGCCAGAGTTAGTGACCTAAATCTTCAAAGTTAACTTTTAGTCTTTTACTTTTAGTTTTACAATTCCACCGATTTCAGAGCCACATTCCCAACTGTTTTTGAAACCCAATTCCAAAGAGTCCAAATGAAAACTTTTAGCCGTTGCACTTACACAAAAGCCATTTTAGGATAAGAAAACCCATCCCGTGTTCGACCCTAGACACTATATGGCTAAGCGACTACGCGGTAGTAAGACAGGTGTATATAAATTTTGATTTTTAGCTCGACTCTTTGTGCGCGAATCGGCGTCGTAGCTTGGTATCGGAGCTTAGGTATCACGAATGCCTAGGGAGCTCGGTTTGGGTATCCATAAATTTGGATCCTGATACCGGCATACGACAGTATGGGCAAATATCTGGGATACTTGGGAGCAGGGACTTGGGGTTTAGACGTAGATCGTAAGGGGTAGAACATCTCACGGCAGTAGGCTCGTGTTAGAGTTAGGTATGTGATTACAGAGTCCAGGACAAGGATTAGAACACTACATGCATTGTGTTTGCTGATTATTATGCATAACATGGGTGTTGTGTATAGTTGTGATTGAAATTATGCTTGGTGAATATCACTTAGGGAAGATGTTGAACACTAGGTCGAGAAAATGCTAACCTTAGGTGTTCGAGGAAATTTTGGACAAAAATGGTCAGAATTAAATGAAAAAAAAGTGATGGAGAATTTTTCACAGGTTTTATAGTGTATAATAAACAAGAAAAAATATTTAAAATAAATATTTTTGGTTCTAGTGGAAAATGAAAAAAAATATATAAAATAAAATTTTTTAAAAAATAAAATAAAATAAAGTAAAATTTTATAAAATAAATTTTTTTGTTGCATATGATTTAAAATATGAAATTATTGTCTTACATTACCTATAAGATACATGGACATAGTGTATAAAAATTTTTCGAGTATGTGAATAGTATCTGGGTGTGTTTACACCTTAAGAGATCTTTGCATGATTATGATAGAGTTGGGCTTAGAGGTTGAGGCCTTGGGCCCAGTTCTCCCTTAGGGTTTAGGGAGAGGATAGGGATGATATGTCGTGGTTGCGAGGTTAAGTCCTGGGTTCTACTCGCATAGTGGACTGGTCATGGACATGTCAGAGTTTGACGTCATCCTTGGGATGAATTAGCTGACAACTTACATAGTCATTATCGATTGTGAGCGCGTGGGAGGTTACCTACCGCGGGTTTGATGCAGCGTGTTGTGTTCGGGGGACAAAGCATGATATTTTGCCACCCCATCTTTATGCGACCGCATTACCAAATATCCTGAGAGTTTAACACATTTGACCAAGAGTTTGACCAAGATTTTGACCAAGTTTGACCAAGTTTGACCAAGTTTGGCCAAAGTTTGACCAACACTTAGTATATGGGCCCAAGTTGACTTTCGAGGGGATGAGATAGTTTTGGTTAACTAAGTAACCATTTCCATAGGCCTCGTTGTCTGAGTTCATAGGCCAAGTGACGTCCTACAATCAGATTCTGGATAAAGAGATTCTGACTGGAAGTTTAAGCGGCTGACACTTTACCGGTCATCCAGTATATGGGGTTTTTGCACGAAAGCTGACCCTAGGCCTATATAAACATAACTTTGGATTGCGAATGAAACCACAGCCCCAAAGAAACACCCTCTTGAGCTCGAAACCACAAGGAAAAACTCCTCCAAATCACTTAGACACCAAGTTGGGTCGTTTGACCATTTGCGAGCCGTGGGAGGTTTGGACCAAAGGAGGCCTGCCGTGGCCACTGGCTACGGGCGGACGGGGAGGAGGGGGACATCCGACGATCCAGCCGGTAGTTTTCCGGGCCTTGGGCGCCTTGCCGGTCGGGACGGGCGGGATCGGGCGCGACGGCAGGCCCGCTACGGTGGGTCATCGATTCAAATTTCGCCATTTTCCGACCGCCAGGCCACCCATGCCTCCACCATTTTTGACCCTGAACTCTGTTAAATTGGTCCCTTTGCAGATTCCTCCACGGTTGAAGATCACATTGAAAACAAAGTTGGCCGTGATGGATCGAGGAGTTTTTCGCCACCAGTAGCTGTTGGATACCAAGGTAATGAGTCTTGCATTGAGTTCTGGTCTCCTTGGGCTTTTCCATTGATATGTGGTTTGTGAATTTTGGACATCGTTTGATTAGTTTTTCATTTTAAGGTCATTTCCCAAGATGATCTGAGAAGTTTAATTTTGAGGTAGTATCGGAGTTGGTCAATTTAGAGCTAAAGTAGAATGGATTAGTGGGGGTGGATGTTGTTAATAATTATTGGGCGTTCAATTTTGAGAAATTAGCTCCGGACGAAAAGCCCAATTTTAGTATCGGGTCTATAGAGACCTGCTTGTGTAATTAGACTGTCGAGTCAAATTTAGCGGAGTTTCATAGTTCTAAAATTATACTAAGGCCTTCGGGGCATCCCAATGTCGTTAGTTCAGTGTGGAGCCTAGAGTGGTATTTTATTTATATTACGAGGCACTCATAGCCCAGGGCCAGGAGCAGGCTTGCGGGGCAAAGTGAATTAATACATGATGTAATTAGTTAATATGTTTTAAATGATTTAGGGTATTATGTTGATATATCTGTATGATTTAATATTTTATATATCTTTGTTTTTGATCGGATGGTTGGTTACGCCCATATATGATTTCGGTCTCTCATATTAAACAAGTTATCATTTCGTGAGGTTTGTCTACATTTTAACTATTTGAAGAGGTTTCTTGAGGTTAAGTGGATGAGTCTGTGGTGTTGGGATATTTTAGTCGTGAATGAGGTTATATACCACCTTGAAAAACTATTGTTTTAAAAGGGGATCTTGAGATTTTGTGGAATGAAGCTCTAATGTCGGTATTGTTAGGAAAGTACATGTGTGAGGTAAAGGAGCGGTTATATTAGTTGCCACGTGATGGCGTTTGCAGGAGGTTTAGTAGTTGTCACGCGTGCGTGGGTTTACCGAGGTTTATTAGATGACACGTGATGGACAGGTTCACCCGGAGGTTTATTAGGTGCTGCGTAGGCGGGTTTACCGGAGGTTTATTAGTTATCCACGTGATGGCCAGGAATTGCGGGTTTAATGGTGCGTGATGGCGGGTCTACGGGTTTATTAGTTGCACATGATGGCGGGTCTGCACGGAGGTTTATTAGTTGCCACGTGATGGCGGGTCTACTGGAGGTTTATTAGTTGCGTGATGTGTGGTGTAACCCGCGGGTTCATTAGTTGCCGATTATCGTGAGATCGAGGGCTTGCAGAGACGGTTTATGATGGGTATGTGGTATGGACGTTGTTGATTTTCTGAATATGGTATAACTATTTAAATACTCATGGTTATGGAGCAATTCATGGTTATTTTATTACATGATGACTATACATACTTTATGCTTGGCTTTATGTTGTGTATAGTTCAGATTATAGTTTTCGTAACATTGTGTCGGCTAAATTGTTGAGCATGATTTGCATATGTTGGACTTGGGGTAAAGTTGGGTTTTGTGAAATGTTTCTAAACGGGGAACTTTACAAAGAGTGAGCAAGAGGAAGGTTTTGAGAGAAGAAATCTTCGAAAATAAAAGCATTATTTTTCACATAAACTGTACCACTCCTTTGAGATTTATTTATCTTACGTTATTGTTTTAAATCTGTTCCTGTCGGAAGCAGGTTAAGTAGGGCCTACTTCACATCGGTCGACACGCTCTCTCATGCAATTCATGGTACTCTATTGCATATCAAGTTTTTTTTTTTTTTTGTTGGGTAGCTAAATACTCTATTTGTACCTCTAAATTCACAAATACTCTTAGAACGCTATGATATTCGTATCAAACTTTTATGAGTCCTTATTTATATATGTTGTGGGTCTTTTATATATAATTGGGGTATTAAATTAATGCATGTGTTTACTTCCCTCCTTAAAGTGGAGCTCCATCGTATCTTCCCTAGGGTATGCGATTGGAACTTCACTAAGTAGGTTTCCGGGAATCTTGGGAGGAGTGTCAGATTACAGTCTGTCACATCACAGGTGTACGAGTCAGTGTCGAGGGACGATTGGTATTGTAGTTGGCTGGCCTTGAGCCTTACAGAGGCGAGGTGAGATGGACTGTGGATCTACCTCAGAGCCGTGCATGGTATGAGAGGATGTTTTTCGGATGAGCTAAGGGTTGCCTCCCATAGAGGAGTTGTAGACTTAGTGTCGAGTTACACCACGTACTTCGCCCATCTCTATGACTTGCATAGGATGGCACCGGTTGAGTTCAGGAACTCGGAGTGTTATAGGAGCTCTTTGGATAAGGGCTTCGTTAGACCAGACACTTCCATAGAGCTCGGTTACAGTGTGAAGAAGAAGGATAAGACCCTTCTCACATTGCATTGACTACGAGACGGAGTTGAATAGATTCACGATCGAGAATCAATCTTGTTTACCAGGGATTGATGATTTGTTTGATCGGTGAGAGGAGCGCGAGTCTACTCTAAGATGAATACTCTCACTTTAGTTGCATCGGTACGAGGTTAGGAGACAGATATCTAGACGAGGAGTTTAGGACGCATTATAGGCACTTTGAGTTTACGGTGATGCCCTTTGGATTAGCCAGATATGTGCGATTCATGGACCTCATCGTGGGGTATTCTGACCCTATCTAGATCAATTTACATCGTAATCTTCATGGATGACATTTTGATCTACTCCGTCAGTGGGAGCATGAGTATCATTGAGGATTGTGTTATAGTTGTTGAGACCATCCCGATTTGTCACGCTAAGTTCGATAAGTGTAGGTTTGGCTTATTGAGAGTGCAGATTTTTAGGACACGTGGTGTCGACTATCGAGGCGATAATGGTGGACCGGGAAGAGAAGATTAAGGGCCTTGATGAGTTGGGAATGGTCGAGTCGGTCTTCGAGATCACAGCGATTTCTTAAGTTAGCTAGGTATTGGAGATTCATTGGGGGTTTCTCCGTTTAAGGCACTATGTGAGATTGACCGGAAGGAGTCAGGAGTTTGATTAGGATATGCCGTCTGAGGAGGCATTCCGAGTTGAAGAGAGACTTACTTTGAGCTCCTATCTTGATAGTCGGGACGGGGACATGGGTACCACAGTGTATTGGCAGTGCCTCGAGCGGATTAGGATGTGTTTGATGTAGTCGGGAGGAGGTAGTAGCTTATGGTTTTAGTCGAGTTGAAGAATCATAGTGAATTTTACACGACATGGAGTTAGGCGGCGAGTAGTCTTCGCGCGAGATTTGGCACCACTACTTATCTGACAGGGAGTTGAGGTGTACTCGGACCACTAAAGTCCCAGAGTATATTTTCACTTGCGGCGGGACCTCGATATGAGGCAAGCGCGGATGGATGGAGTTCCTGGGGACTATGACTTCACTTTGCATTACCACCACAATGCAAGGCAAATGTAGTGGCTGATATTTTCGATTGAAAGTCATAGGGAGCATTGGCTAAAGTATAGCTTCCGGGAGTGGCGGATGCTTTCGGGGCGTAGGACGATTTGGGCACGTTTTATGGCGGGCTCGGGATCGTTGGGGGTTTAGTGGCTACGCGGGTCTGCGACAGACGGGGAGTGATTAAGTCCGAGGGGCAAGGCGAGATGAGTGTCCATCGGGGACCCGAGATACGGTCGGTACGGGTGGCGAGTGGACCATCCACACAAGGCCAGAAGTAGTCTTCGGGTATAGAGAGGACGGGTAGTGGTTCCCAGGTTAACCGATTTGAGAGAGGGTTACTTCGAGGGGGTTTGCTACTCTCGATTTCTTGGGTACGTCGAATTAGCATGAATATGTACCGGGATCTTTGTCGCCCGGTACTACTGCGTGGAATGGCAGAGACACGTAGGGACTTTGTTCGGCGATGTCTCACGCACGAAGCCAGCGGGGCACCATCAGCCATTGGAGGTGGCCCGAGTGGAAGTGGAGCCGTCCGCGATGGATTTTGTGACCAACGCGGTTACGCGAGAGACATGATGCGGTATGGGTGATAGTCGATCGACTCACGAAGTCGGCACATTTTCTAGCCGTGCGGATGACCTTCACATTGGAGAGATTTTGTCGGTTGTATGTTCGAGATATTGTTCGGCTACATGGAGTACCAGTATCCATAGTGTCGAATAGAGACCCGAGGTTTATGGCGCACTTTTGGAAGAGTTTCCGAAAGGCTATAGGCACACGACTAACCATGAGTATGACTTTCCACCCACAGACGGATGGTCAGTTAGAGAGGGGGTATGCGGGTGTTAGAGGACATCTTTGCGAGCATGCGTCTAGATCATAAAAATTGGCCAGGAAAAAACCTTGCCCTTAGTGGTCCTTTACAACCGTAATGGTATCGAGGGCGAGTATACGGATATATATGAGGCATTGTGGGAGGCCATGCGAGGTCATCGTTATGTTGGGTAGGGTGGGAGCGGCTCTTATCAACGGTCTGATCGGTCAAGACACCTCCGAGGTGAAGCGATCACGACAACGTCTTCTGCGGCTCAGGCCGGCCCGAAGAGCTATCTTTGATGTCGCGGCGTCGACCGCCCAGAGTTTGAAGTTGGAGATCACGTCTTCTTGGAAGGTGATGCCTAAGAGGGAGTGGTCGGGTTCGACAAGCGAGGAAGTTATCGTCGAGTTCATTAGGCGTCGGATACTCGAGAGGGTGGAAGCCTTTATGTAGCGTACCGGTTGGCTTTACCGCCCAGCATGTCGGGTGTCCACGAGGTATTTCACGTCTCCATGCTCAGGAGGTCCTGCTTTGTAGATCCGACTCATGTAGTGGATTGGGGAGATATTAGAGTTGACACGAATGCAAGGACCTTCGAGGAGGGGCCAGGTGTGCGTTGTGGATGGCCCGGAGGATCAGGTTTGCGATGCCAGACCGTGAGGCTAGTGAAGTGTTATGGTGGCTTGCCAGTGGAGTGGAGGAGTCAACATGAGAGCACGAGGACACGATGCGGGCCACCTATCCCTTATTGTTTAGGGATGAAGGTACATGGTTTAGTCGTTTAGTACTTAAATGACTAGTTTACATGTATGGGGTAATGCACGTTGCATATGCATGTGAATGATTGTGATTGTCCATAATTTTGGAATGAAGTTCCTTTTAAGGAGGGGAGAATGTAAGACCCGAGAAAATTCCAATTTTCGAAAAAATGATAAAATGGTCATTTCGGTAAAAATCAGAAATTTTTCTAAATCTCGGATGACGAAACGGACTTCATCGTTGGAATATTCTCGCGAAATCTAGCTACCATGTCGAATTTCGTCGAATTCCGAGACAGTCGGAATTTACACGTTTTTCGAGGCACCAGGTATCGGGTGCCGTAAAACGATATGTGATGTGACAAAAGTTACCTATAACATGTACTCTTGTGACACATGTTGCAAGATTAGAGAGGTGATGGAAATGGACTGCCTAGATAGTGTCAAGTGTCAAAAATCTAAAAGAAGGGACATGATGGGAATTTTGGAAATGTTTAATGATAATGAGACAAAAGATGAATAGTGTTCATATTCTTCAAAAGACGAAAAGAGGCGGTGTCTTTGGAGGGATGCGGTGAAGCTTAGGTTTGTGATTTTTGAGAGAGAGAGCACTTTCTCTAGATTTCGCGTCGGGGCCGTCGATTTTCGGCCAGACAAGAAATAGAGTTGCTCTATGCGGCTGAGAATTCTGTGGCACCAGATTTGGTGGAGTTAGACAACTCCAAGAGGGTCTTTTCTACTTTACGTTAATCTTTGGCTAGAGCCATGTAAATGGTTAGAAATGTTACGAGGCTTGTTTTTGGCAGTAGTCGGTTTGAAAACTTTGAGCAAGGTGGAGAAAAATTCTTTGTTGTGTAGTGTGAGCAGTGCTGGGGTTAAGCATTCCCGCGTGAATAGTAACATGAATAGTGATACGAAGTTTTTGGAGTGAAAATGTGATTGGTCGAGTGATTCAAGATGAATTGCTCGTGTTTGTTAATTAGCGTGTGAAATTTGGTACGCGTTTGTAATTGATTGTAAATTTGCGCAACATGTTTTATGTGATTTTATTATGTTAATATATATCGTATGAATATATTAGCGTGAATGTATTGGAGATTGGCATCATGCATTACTTATGCCTTTGGGAACCACAGAATATTAGGAGTGAGTGCATGACATGAAATGAAACAAAATGAAAATGTTTGTGAAAAGGGCTTTGACAGAAGATTTTTCGGAATTGTGTTGGGAGATTATCCAACAATTCCAGTCGGAGGGCCACGTAAATTTTTCGGAGGTTATCAATAGATTAAGCCTCAGGGTTGTAATATTTTCTCAGAAACTCGGTAGTGTGTTTTCCCGAGAACAAAATCTTTGTTTTTGTGATTATTTACTCGCATATTGGCAGGCGTGTGTAGAGGAGTTAAGTGAGGATTCGGGACAGGATCGGTCATGTAGACATTCGAGTAGGTTCATGTAATTCTTGAATGTGTTTGTTTGTCATGCGTGTACGCAGGTGGGAGTATTAACCCAGGTAGGAAATTATCACTGTGGGCTTTGCTCACTCTATCGAGGATTACCATTTCGGTACGAGGAGCGATCGGAAGCGACCTCACTAGAGTGCGTGTTAGAAGAGAAAGGCCAGAGCTTGTGGCTTTGGTATTATTATGTATGACATGTATTAAATTTTATAATTTTAATATATGTTTGTAGTAAGTAATGTAAAACTCTTGAACCATGTAATATATTTGGTTGAGATATATTTTGTGAGTATTGATCACCGGGGCCCAGTGGCCATTATTTTACTCGCATATGAATGCTGTGTGGTCGTACTAAACTTGTTAGGACGAGGTTTGTACCTTGGGTAAACTCCGTACAAAGGAGACTACGCGATTTCGTGGTGGTGTCGGGTTGCAGACGTGAATTTAGTATTCAGCGGAGTTGACGGTTTGTCAACGGACACCCTGGGAATGGGGCGTCACAAAAGTTGTTGCTTTTTGGTTACGAGATCTTATCTGATCGTTCACGCGTAATGGCGATGTGATCATAAACGACGGATAAATACTGCGCGCCTGAAGAGTTATGATGATAAAAGCCCGAGATAATTCTGTTGTCTTTGCGAAGCATGCGAATTCTTGAACAACATAACTAAAACGGCGAGCCGTACTCGAGGAGATTGTTTAAATGTATGAAATGGCATAACACGCACACTAAACCGGACTCCCACGAGCAACAAAAACCAGTGATTGCTCCATATCTTCCTCGGAAAGATCCATAGTAGGGAAAGGAAGATATTTTTTAATATCAAGCGATAAAGTGGGTAGAGCACATAGCAACTTCATGAGAGAAGGAGGCAGTGAGAAATCTTGGCAATCGGGAGAATGTGTCACCATAATCGAGGAACCATAAACACGAGGTATATCCTTTGCTTGCAACCAAGCGGGCCTTAAGGCGTCAACCTAACCATCGGACCAACCTTAACTCTCTGTAAAGCCGCGTGACCAATGGAAACTTACCAAATGGCAAAACAATAAGATCCTAAGTGCCAGTTGAGTGCAAAGCATCCATTTCGTCTACCATTGCTTGTCGTTAACCCGGATGGGAAAGAGCCTCATTGGTGTTCTTAGGAAGAGTATATAGCAGAAACAAATGCAGGGTAAGGTGAAGATAATTGATGGTAACTCAAAAAATTGTAAATAGGATGAGGATTGTTAGTAGATCGATTACGCTCAGAAGAGCGTGCGAGCAAAGTCGGGAGTAGGAGGGTGAGGGATGAGAAGTGAGGTCGTGGGGCCTCGCGAAGAACGGAAGGGAGAGGAACCGCGAAGCGGTGGCAGCGGCGATGATAAACCTGAAGTGGTCGAGAAGGTACATCACCAAATATAGGTGGGGAGATGATGGGAAGGGGTAAGACTTCAGTAACAGGAAGAGACTTGGAGGAGGAGAAGAGGGGTGAGTCCTCGAAGAAGGTGACATCGGTAGAGAGAAAGTATCGATGAGTCTGAGGGGAATGACAACGATAACCCTTTTGAAGTCGGGAGTAACCTAAGAAGATGCATTTCGTGACTTTGGCGGAAAGCTTGTCTTGTTTGGAGTGAGAATATGAACAAAGCAAGTATAACCAAAGACATGAGGAGGAAGGAAATAAAGTGGTTGGTTAGGGAATAGAAGTGAATAAGAAATCTGATCATGTAACACAGATGAGGGCATACGATTTATCAAATAACAAGTTGTAAGAACAATGTTCCCCCAAAAACGAAAAGGAACATGATAATGGAGGAGGAGAGTACGAGCTATCTCAATAAGATGACGATTCTTACGTTCAACTACCCCATTTTGTTGAGGAGTATGAGCCTGGGGCGATGAAGGATCCCATGTTGGGACATAAATGAAATAAAGGGTGTAGAAAAATATTCCTTGGCATTGTCACTACGTAACACACGAATAGAAATATTGAATTAGGTCAGAATTTCAACATAAAATTTCTGGAAAATAAAATATAACTAAACTCCGTTTTTCATTAAAAATAACCAAGTACATCGAGAATAGTCATCAATGAAAGTGACAAAAATAAAATCTAAAGTGAGGCGCGGTTCGAGAAGGACCCCCGAACATCGATGTGGATGATTCAAAATGAGATTTTTCCGGATTATTCAAACGCTTTAGGAACGAGACACAAGTATGTTTTCCAAGCTGACAGGACTCACATGCAAGTGACGACAAAATGGAAAAGCAGTAATGCATCTTAAGGCGAGAAGGCTAGGGTGGCTGACGTGGATGAGGAGATGAGCATTAGTGGAAACACAAATTGCAGGAGATGATTTCGAGGTGAGGTGATAGAGGCCTTGAGACTCCCGCGTCCGTGCGTCGTTTTCCTATGCAGGCCACGCCAAAGGTCACAAATTTATCGAAAAATAATGGAAGCGAGTTAAGAGTGCAGTGATTTGCTTATGAAGTAGATTAAAGGATCTTCGGGAGTATAAGGGCGAAGTGAGAGGTAGGGAAGGGAGAGGATGTAATGAGCAATACCTTTAGCCATAGTTTGAGAACCATTAGCTAAGGTATGATGAGGTAAGTAGGGTATTAGTAAAAAAGAGAGAAGAAAGATCTTTATTACGGATATGCTGATCGGAAGCACTAAAGTCTAGAATCTAGGGTCCAGAAGATATGAGTAAGGCGACCAGGCATTGTTGAGTGCAGACAACGGATGTAACGAGTTGACTGGGTACTTTGATAGCAGATAGTCATCATACTCCTTTGTCGGTGGGGGAAGCCACGCGATGTGGAGGGCTTGGGTGTGGGTGGCTGAATCATAATCGAGAGAGGCCCAGGCCACGTGGGCGGTGCGGGAGGCCGTCCGTATGGCGATAACAATGATCACGAGTGTGTTCGCTTATTGTGGGTTGCAATGAGGGACGTTGTCCCTCTGCCCGGTTACCAGTGTCCTCCTCGAGAAGGTTAGTTTGAGAAACTAACACGGAGAGATACGAAATGCTGGATGGCGGGTCTTAGTGGAGGAGATACGGAGGCGGTGGAGCATCATCCAAGGATGGACCGATGGATGCCAGAATCGATCCGCGTACGGTCTTAGATCGGATCTGAATGATAAAGTACAGGAACCATGAAGAACTTGTGTTAGTTTGTTGAGCCACCGACATCACTAGTAAGAGGCATCGATTATCAAAGAACTCCTCCTTAAGAAGTAAATCTCTGGCTAATATAATTAGATAAATCCATGTCCACATTGTCGGGATATTGACAATAGAAACACCTTATGAGGTCTTTGGATATCATTCGTGTATAGAACTTTTGCACGAATCCAAAACTTAGAACATGTTTGAAAGAAAGATGAAGCAAAATTTTTGGATCAGCGAAATTGCCATAATATGCTACATAGTTGTGCATCTTATTTTCTTCATTCTTTCAGCATTAGGTATAGCATCATAGGTGTAATAGATGATCCTCCTTAACCTTATCCCGGGCGAGTTCCCATGGCGACCGGGAAAGATAATTCTCACTTTACCAATCAATTTTCTAATGTGATAGTAGGAGATCCGAGATAACGGATGTAAAAATGGGATTTTTAGTTTGCCATATCCAGCTTGCTTGGAGATTGAATCGTTTGGATTGAAGAGAACCACAATAGGAGGCGAATCGTGCGTTGTGGAACTGAAATCGCGTTTAGTGGAGCTGGAGATGAAGAAAAGTGACGAACCATGGGGCGGCGCGGGTGCGGTGGAAAGCTAAAATGGGCAAAAGGTGGATAAGGGCTCGGGAGGCGTGAGAAGCTTGCTAAGCGGGGTTTCCTCCAACGTGTAGATCGACCTCATGCGCCTTGAAATCTAAGGTTTGGCGGAGAAAGTGAGGACGAGGAAGAATGCGGGTGAGGAGATTCGACGGCGGTGCGATGGGGAGATCAAGGCGCGAGAGGGTTCGAGACTGGAGAATAAAGTGACCGGAAGGAAACACGATCACTGATAAAAATTAGGTTTTCCCTTTTGGCTTTGATATCATGTGGAGAGAGAAAATGGAGAATCCTTAATTTTTATTATGTTCACGGAAAAAACTAACTACTATATTACATATTGGACTTATATACATATACATGCTCATGGGTCCCACAATACAGTAAGAAAATAAAAGGAAAAGACTGTACAATATCTAATAGTTGTTTTAATGTTTAATTTAATTTTGGTTTCATCAATCTATTTTTTAATAATTAATTTTATATATTCTATTTTGTTATTTAAAATAGATAAATATAATAATAATTTTTGTAGTAATGATAATAATAAATTATTTATCATAATAATTTTAATATTTAATTTTTTTATTAATGTATTTAAGATGTTATACATATATTTTTCATTTATCATAATAAGAAAAGTTAAAAATTATATGTATATTAAGATGTTAATTTTAAGCATATAAAAAAAAGCAACATCTTAATAGAAATACAATATTAAAAAAGCAATATTCATACTTATTATTTGATTAAGCTTTATTCGACATTCGATTAATTATATTCATTTAGTAAAATAAACAACCTTTAAAGTCGTGACAACATGTTTGAATTCGGTTAAGTAAAATGTTCGAAGTTTAAATAGTAGATATCCAAGACGGGAAGAGTTCCCGGTGGGGACAATTTTCATTAAGTATTTAGTTGCTTAAAATTTTGAATATTAAAGATTATGAGATATTTTAAGCTTTATTATAGTAATTAAAATTTGTTAATCTTATAAACAAAAAGTGGAAATATTTTTGACATCAAATGAAAGTATTTTATTTTATCATAAATAATTTTTTTATTATTTTATACAAATGAATGAAATAGAATAAATGTATTCTTTTATGAATTACGGTATTATCATGTAAAGCTGTATTTTATTCATGAAATAGATGTTTTAACTATTTCATTGCAATCATGTGGCGATTTTTTTTTTTGAAAATAATTTCGTTCAGTTCAATTAGTAATACATGGATAAAAACATATAATCAAAATGCGCTAAAAACAATAAATAATGAGCTAAGTATAGTTTAATAGTAGTAAAAGCTATGGCACATCGTTTGATAGTTGGTCTACATTAATATTACTATATTGACTAAGATCATTTGAACGGTTTCTGAACTGATATTAGTTGATTTAATAACACAATTAATATATATTTTCAACTCAGTTGATTTTGAAAACACAAATAAAAGTGAATGTCCAAGCTAGTCGTCTTGAGATAATGCAATGTGACTTGTAGAGACAATGACAATGGCATCTTGTATGTGATGTGATCGCGTGTTCGCAGAGGCTGACAGTAAATCGAAAACGTGTAAACACAGATGCGTGTGGAAGAACTACTTTATTAAGAAAAAAGATGGAAAATAGGTGTAGAAGGGTGATTTGGCCACAAGAATAGTCCCGCTTGTCATTGTGATTAATTGGAGCATCGGGTTAAAATTTGTAGACGTCATGGCCAAGGTATAGTCGGCGGATCGGGCGAACTTCGATTTATCAGTACGCCATTTCTTGGCCCAGGCCGATCCCATATCAGACTATTATTGACGATCCCATGTCGGGCATTGACCCGACCCTATGTGAAAAAAAATATATATATATTTTTTCGGTACTATTTATTCGGAATACTGATTAGATGGGATCAAACTGATTACTATGCTCAAGTTCAACTCAACAGAGCAGTGATCTGCCTCATATATATTCTATCCCCTTAGGAGTTAGGATACAGGATCAGGCCCAAACTAACTTTCTAGGGAGCCTGTAGTACTCTTCTATACTTGAAATCAAATACTGGAGGAGTTTTTGACTACATCTCTTTTGCGGTGTCTGAATGATCCCTTTTCTCACCTAAGATCATGGGGGGCTAGCTCCAACTTTATAAGAGTCTTCCTCTTCCTCTTCCCATCCCATGTTTTTCCTCCACCACCCAGACCCACATCCATGTTTAGCAAGTTAGGGGTGCAAGTCAACTGCTCTAATTTAAGTTTATCCTATTTTCAAAGTGCTACATTTAATAAGAATGACTAAGTTAAAGTAGCTGGTAAAAATAGTTACAGCAGGCCAAACCTACCTATGAAATATCAAGGCCACCAATTTGGTCGCCTGCCCCCCCAATCATATATAGTAAGGCCATATATATATATATATATATATATATATATATATATATATATATACTATATATATATATAAATTAAACCTATATAGCCAGCCCCAAAAGAATGGGCTGACTAGATTCAGTCTTGTTGTGATGGAGCGATCGGGCGGCCCAAGTGCCCGATTTTTTAGACCAAAAAAATTAAAGTATTTAATTTCGGATTAGTCATTGTAATATTGAGACTCAATCCTTATCTCTTAAAGCATCCTTTCTTTCTTAAGAAAAATTGCTTAGAAAAAAGTTGAGAGAAAAGGAATTTAGGGTTTGATCATGTGACTTATATTTATTTATTAAGAACCAAATGATTTCCTAAATTGTGTTAAAAATGATATTATACAAATTTTATAAAATATATTCAAAATATATAAACTAAATCAATAGGTTGAAATTCAGCACAAAGATCATACTAAAGAATTAAACTTTAGAAGGTAAAGTAACCTTTGTCTTTTTTTTTTTTTAATGGTCTCTTTTTTCTATATTAACTTGAATTCTTTTTATATCACTCTATTATGTCTATATAAGTAAATTAACTTTTACTCAACTACTTATAATTAGCTATTTTACAGTAATTTATAACCAGCTAGTAGCATGAGCTACCAATTATCGCTTCTATCAGTATTGGTTGAATCAAGCAAATTCTAGATAACTGTTTTTATAGATTTATAGATTCGAATTCAGTTCATTATACTTTAAAATTTTATTGAAATTTACAATTTACCTATTATAATTAATTAAGCAATAAGATTACTTATAAATCTTATAGAAATTGTTCAAATTTAGTTCATGTTTTGGAACCACATTAAATCCCCAACTCATGAAATATGATATGTTAAGAGAGAAATAAAATTTCATAATAATAATGAAGAAGAGTGTAGCCTAAGACTAGGGTTGGCAAAATTTAACACGATTTGCCAACACAACTCAAATTCGATACGATTTTTGTACATTTGGATGGACTCTTTGGGTTGAATTTAGAGCTGGTGATAAGGGTTGAATATGGTGGGCTAGCCCATTTTGGATTGACTTTTTGGAGGGTTGGGTTATAAAATTTATGATCCGACCTGTTTTGGCTCATGGTCCTTGTAAGTTTAGTGCGAGATTCTTGTGGTTGCTTGGAGTTAGTGCAAATCTTTTATTTAGTTTTTTTAAGTGGCCCAGCTTAGTAATTGAGATTTTTCAGGATTTATCTACAATTAGATATTTTGCCTCTTAACATTGGGTCAAATATAACTTTGTAGTATAGGGGTTTTACAATAATTATTAAAATATATGATTCATATATTAAATTTTGTTGTTTTAACTATTTTATTTTCATATTTAAATGTATATTTTTAATATAATTTATATGATTTAACATTTAAAATCTCTTTGATGGAAAATTACAGAATGTATTTGAATTAAATAAATTATAGTTTTAATATTGAATATATTTTTATTTATCTCATTAATCTAATTTTAAATATCTAAAATTTCATTTTTTTTTGCATTTATCCTTTAATTTTTATTTAATCATATATGTTTTTTTATTTTATTTTTAAAATTAAATAAAAAGAATATGATAAAAAGTTGTACTAAGTTATAAATTTAATAAATAAATTATCAATATATTTTAAGTAATTTTATTGCTTTTTTGAAATAAAATAAATTTATTACTTAAAATAGTGTTAATAACAAAATATTCTTAATTTTAAAATAATTAACAAAAATTATACACTTATTCATTTCCTATTATGATTATATCTTTTAGCATCATAGATTTTCAAAACAAATAGGATATTTCATTATTATATTGTTGAGATGCACTTTTTTGAAAAATATATATTTTATTCCATATATAAATGAAATTTATGTTGATTAACATTTAAAAATTTAACTAATAGGTGATGATAATGACTCAAACAATATCACATGTTATTGTTGGAGATAATGAGGATAAGGATGAAGATTATATGCATATAAGATTTCATTTGATACTTTGAATTTGTTTTTTTCAAAGATGTTATTAAGTTGTTACTTTGTTGTTTTTGTACTATTTAATTAGTTAGTTTGATCCTTTGGTTATAACAATGCTATAACATTATTTATTTATTTTTGTTTACTATTATCATTGTTTAGACTCAATCATTTTATATATTAATTATTATTATATATTTATATATTATTTATGTTTATTTGAAGAATGATAGAATTTGTGAAATTATTTTTATAAGGTTTTAGCTCGCAACCCGTATGGGTTGGGCTAAGCAGGTCGAATAGAAATGGATTATATTAGCGCATTCGTTTGACGAAGTGATTTCACGAAATGGGTTGGTACGGCATTCTTGACTCTAGTTGAATTCATATTAACTCGTTAAACGAAAGAGTTATTTTCTCTACTCATACAACTCAAAGAATCAACTCGTTTAATCATACAAATTTGACCCATCAATTTTCACGAGTTGTGTCAAATTCAATAGGTTAAACCCAAATATAATCTTAAATAGGGGCAGAGGCCGTGGGCTTAGTGAGGACCTTGTCCCCACAAAATTAAAAATTTCCTTTTTTTTTTTTTCATACTTAAGGAGGTTCGAACTTAGGAATAGGGCTTTTCCCCCGAGATATATGTCAGTGCCTTTGGCGCAGCCGTGCTTTGAATTGCGCACTTGCACAAGACTCAAGATTGGTTAACTTGAAATTGTTTGTCATGATTTGGCCTAATACAAAATTTATTAGACCAACCATTTCTTTCATTAAGAAAAAATTGATTGTTTTATGATATTAGAATATGATTAAGGAGGTCATACCTTTAAGTCATCTCTCTCCAATTTCGATTTATTCCTAATTTTCATGTTTTAAAGTTCGATAGCACTATTTGTAGTTTCATTTGTTTGATTGTTATTTTTCACATGCACAAATCTGACAAGCTTTTGGATTTTCTTAAATAAAAGGTAGAGAAAAATGTATTGCTCAATACTTTGTTATTTTTGTATTTCATAAATAACTAGAAAAATAAAAATTATTTTTATAATTTTCTTTCTTATAATTATGTTTTATTTTTGAAGAGTTTGTAAGGTTAAAAAAAAGAATAAAACTTGCATTTTCCTCGAAATTTTTCTACTTTTAGCCAGTAAAATTTGAGATGAAAATATTTTAAATCTTCTTCCCTTCTCTTTGATTGAATACTTTACTTCTCATTTTTATATGATAAAAATCATATTTCATAACACGTTTCTTTTTTAAAAAGGTTTCAAATATTAAATAAGTATTTATCAACGTTTCATCTTAACACTTCTAAGTGTTTAATGGTATAAGTGGTACATTAATATATAAAGAAGCAATAAAAAATAAATAAATAAACAATTGAAGGATTAAGATCTGAAGCAATGGGATTGAAAGCATAGTGCTATTTTAACCGACATTTATATTGGCATATTCCTTTAAGTAAGGAGAGTGAATTTTGATTGTCTTGTGAAATTATTCGTTTTACACATCTTTCCTTTTGTAGACTTAGGCATTTTGATTCGGATGAACAAGCGGAGGTTAACAAGATCGACTCGATTAGGTTATAGAGGAAAAATACGATTTCTCATTATCTTCTATCCTTTGTTCCCAAATACCAATCAAAACAAGAAAGAAAATTGATTTGTTCCGGGAAATCAGAGATTCCTCTTCAGAAAAACCAAAAATCAACAAATTTTCATCATCATACCGACTAGTTTTCTAGTCCTAAACAGTGCTACGATGGTGAGAGCAAACGACGAGACAACTCTCATCAGGAACTTCCGAAGGCTGTGTTGGGGCTTGAGAGGCGTGGTGCGATGAAGGCTGTAAAGCTTGGAGGTGCCTGCGAGTGGAAGGGAATGCAGAGAAACGAACACGAAGAGGATTTGGGGGGAGAACGAAAGGGAGGGGATGCAGTGTATGATATTAAATATCATTTAATGAAAACAATTAGAATGGATAAAATACTATATTTCAGGTTGGAAGTTACTGTTCTAAAAGACACGTTTGAGATAGTTCTTATTTTATATCATAGATTGTCTTTTCAAAAAATGATTTCAAAATGAATGGATATATTTAGGTCTTTTATTCAAGAAAATAATTCTTTATATGAAACCTAAATTGCTTTTTGGAACAACAAACTTCATAAAAAATTTCTAGTACATCAAAAAAGAATAAATTCAAAACCTTTATGAACTAAATCCAAAATAATTGTTATAATTTGAATTCAGAAATCGTTTGAATTTATTGTGAATTTATGGCTTTGACCATTTTGATTTTAAAGACTCAAAACCCAAGGTTTTTATTTAGGTAAATAAAAACAAAATTAATTTGAAGCAACACCATATAATTCTTAGGCTTATTCACACACAGGAGGGTAAAATTCATCGAATTACATTGAAATCGAGCTTTAAGCCTATGTCTTGTCTTGGCGTGAAATTCCCTTCTTCTCAAATCATGTGATATCTATTAAATAGTTTAGCATATCCAAAATATAATAAAACTCCTCTTTTCTGTATGTCTGGAGTTAAAAATATTATTCTAAAAAAAAAAAACTATTATTTACTAACAATAACAACTTCAATAAAAAAAGCCGATTTCCTTTTTTGAAGAAATTTTTTTGTATTAAACTTATCTCCTAAAAGATAACTTAAACTTTACATGAAAATTATTTTTTAAAAATATTTTATAATAAATTCAATTTGTAATCAAAAAATGTATATTAATTTAATAGATATGAGAATTGTGAAGATCATTCCTTTTGGTATGGATCATTCCCAAACAACTGTCAACTTAGGGCTGCAACAACAAATAGATATGGGCCAAATCAAATGGCTAGGGTGCGCTGCGTTTTTCTTGGATGGCAAACGACAAATCAAGTGTTAATGCTCCAATGAGATGCTATTGCCTAGAGTATGTTTGGTTACCCTTTTTAAAAACAATTTTATTTGTTTTAAAAGATAAAAGATAACAAGAAAAATATAGATTCTTGCTGTTTTCTTTTATTACAAAACATTAAATTCAAATAATAATAAGTAAATGATGTTCAATGTATTTTAAAATCTATACTTATAAATAGTTTTAAAAACATGCCCTTAAACTCTTCATCCTTAGCATCCATCAATTTAGGGATGGTGAACAGATTATAATATTTGTTGTGCGGCTAGTTGTTTTTTTTTTTTTTTTTCCCATGAGTCTTGGCCACATATAGGCGGGGGTAAGTGCTGTACCTAGAGCCACTTTAGAGTGGGGCCACTATGTAGTAGAATATTATATATATTTATAATTTTATAATTCAATTCGTATAATAAAATTTGGTTGTTAAATTTCAAAAGCTACGCGTTAAATGCTGATAAAGGCTCTCAAAAAAATCTCTTTAAATACGATAAAGAAGTCTCGCATTGAAACAATTTAAATGATATGTCTTTTAAAGCTCGGCCCCCGAATTACGATTCTTCTGTCGATGAGCTTGCTTTTTATTTTTTTGTTAAAAAAAGTTAAAGCATTTCTTTCCTTGTCACGAATTTCTCTCAGTTCAAAAATATTAGGGTTTCTCTTTCAGAAAAAATTAGGTTCCTCATTTTTGTTGATAAAAAAGCAATGACAATCTTTAATGTCTGATCGTAGAATTGTAAATAATTTATTATTTATTTTTAACGTATTTTTTATTTGATTATTTTATATTTTTATCAAATAATAATAATTTTTATTAGTTTATATTTTTATTATGCGGAGTTCAATCGAAGAAAGAAGGCGTGATCGTTTGATCGAATTTATCAGATTCTCTCATCGGGTTCATCATTATTGATCTAATTTAAAGTTTGATCTTGAATTGATATTGAATTGAGTTATTATGTCTCTTAGAAAGTATTTGTTTGGATATGAAAGAAAGAAGAAAAGAAAAGCGAGAATTTTAATCTGAAGTGGGAGTTATGGACCAATTCTTGTATCCTGAGTAATGTTAATGAGGAAATATATGAGAAGTTTAGAGATGAAAAAGATATTAATGAAAGAGGGGAGAATTTAGTAAATAAAGAGAATTTGGATGATTGTGAGCAAGAAATTTTTTGAAGAATGTGGAAAATAGGAATGAAGCGGCGTGATAATTTGGAGAAAATATGAATGAACAAGATGATTTAGAATCTCTGGGCATGTTGTTCGCTGCGGCTTTAGACATTACGAGATCCGGGAAATTGGAAAATTATTGATGAAATTTAATAGGCAGTGTTGGTGAAAGAGGTCCTTCTAAAGTAAAAGTGGATAATTTACCTAAAGACTTAGAAAATAGGCATTTCTCTTCTACACATTACACTCGTTATTTATCAAATGGTGAGAAGACTATCAGAAAATTGTTGGTTTACTCAATTTTATTGGATAAAGTATTTTGCTTTTGTTGTAAGTTATTTAAGCAAGAGGAAAATACTTTTCAATTAATAATGAAGGTAATGATTGGAAAAATACTCCCGAGTTATAGAACGAAAGTCGTGAAACTAGTAATGAGCACATACGAGAACATGAGAAGATGGATTGAGTAGAAAGGAATTCTGAGAATTTGACAATTGATAAAGCATTACAAGTCCGTCAATAAGATAGAGAACATTTTGGAGACAAGTTTTGTGAGAATAGTTTACGTTGTTGGCTCTTTAAGAATAATTTGGCGTTCGCGAATGCTGAAAATTTATGAAGAAAATAATCGAAATTTCTTGGGTATAATTGAAATGATTGCTAAGTTTGAATCAATAATGAAAGAACACATAAGTAGTTTAGAAAAGGAAATTCATTATCATTATCTTAGTCCTGAAATTGAAAATGAATTTATCATATGCTAGCGGGTGAAATAAAGGCTGAGATTATTAAAGTTAAAGCGAAATATTTTTCGGTTATCTTGATTGTACACGGATATAAGTCATGAAGAACAAATGTCTCTCCTGATACGATGTGTGGATGTCTCTGCGAAGTCACAGTTAAGGTAGAAGGGTTCTTTTTGCAGGATTTACGAAAGTGGAGAATCTTATCGGGACAAGAATTATTTGATGAATTAATAAATGCTTTAAGAACACTTGAACTTGATCTTGGTGATTTAAGAGGTCAAGGTTATGATAACGGTTCAAATATGAAAGGAAAGCATAAATGTGTACAAAAAAAAGTATTAGAAGTAAATCCTTGTCATAGTCTTAATCTTGCACTTTGTGATATGGCAGAATTCTTGTCTAAAGGCTAAATCTTTTTTGGAATTATGCAAATGCGTATATATTGTTTTCATCTTCCTAAAACGATGGAAAATTTTGCAAGATAATGTAAAAGGTTTGATCCTTAAGCCGTATCGCAAGCTAGCGTTGGGAAAGTCGAGTTGAATGTGTTAAGGCGATAAGATTTCAAGCTCCGAAATTAAAGTTGCTTTAACTCACTTGGTGAAACAAGTGATGATCTAGACATTCAGGGATGCTAAAAAGTTTATTGTCGAGATATCATGGATTTTGAATTCTTATTTGGCATGGTTATTTGGTGCAATATTTTGCTCTGCCATTAATAGAGTGAGCAAAATGTTGCAAAGTAAAGGCGTAGTTATTGATCTTTGTATTAGTCGTTTGAAGCGCTTATTTTCTTTGAGACTTATAGAAAGCTGGTTGAATCGATGAATTATTGCTAAAGAAATTCTTCTTTGGATGAAAAGTGGTATACGTTTGTGAAAAGCGTATTATTTACAAAGAAGCGGTTTGATGAAAATCTTTAGTGAAGAGATTACGCATTAATTGAAGAATCTTATAGAGTTGATTATTTCTTATATATAGTTGATCAGACTATTTCTTCACTCCCGATAGTAGATTTGAACAATTTCAAAAATATGAAGATATTTTGGATTTTTATTTGATTTCTGAGTTACATATGTGGATGATGATTGTTTGATTGTTTGAAGTCTTGTTGTGATAAGGCGAAAATTTTTTGAGGCATACTTGTGAATCCTACGATATTGATGGGGATGAGTTATTTTACGAAGCAAGATTGTGAGAGAAAGTCTTTACCGGAGACCCAGAAAAGAACAATTGAAGTGTTAATTTATTTAGAAAATGATGGATTCTGTTTTAAAATGTATGGATTCTTCTGAATACTATTAGTTATCTAGATTCTGATTCTGCATCTGCGAAAGAAGTTTCTCGAAGTTGAAGTTAATCGGAATCATCTGGGTGATCATGATATCACAAGAAAGATTGAATTGATTGATTATGCGTACATTGAAAAGCGTATCTTCAGAAACGAATTATTCCCACGTGATTTTAATGGTTTAATTATTGTTTTTCTCTAAAAATCTTAGAATAAAACACAATGAATTTTTATGTAATGTTGAATATATATATATATATATATATATATATATATATATATATATATACTCTTCTTATATATATAATAGGGCCGAAAATAGCTAGGGCCGCATAAAGTAAGGGCCCACCATTCCATGGATCCACATGGCGGACGGCGGAGTACCATCCGATTCACTTTGAGCGGGTTTCACTTTATTATGCATTTCAACAATTACCTTGAGCCAAATATCTTGTTAGGCAATTTTCAACCAATTTCTATCTTATACAACAAGGGGCATCATACCTGCACCTATAACATGGCATTATATCATGATTGTTTTAAATCAGTTTTAAATTTATGCACTCTATATTAGTACTAAACAACTAATTACCTTAGATTACTAATAGGGCTTTGACCCAACATGATCAATTTATGAATTTCATTGGTGTTCCGTTCCGTTTCACCAAATAAATATATTTCTAATTAAGGAAACAGTAACCAGAGTCTTCTGGCTCTTACCCTCCCCGGAGTAAATCCCTCAGTCTCTTCACTTTCCATTAACCTAACGGTGCCATCATCCTCTCCCTCTCTCTATATATAAATATATCAACATTTCCATCTACCTCCTTCACAATCACAACCACTATATATTTCTCCCACTCCCTCATGGCTTACTCTTCCAAGTACTTCTTTCTCATAGTTATAGTTATGTTGGCATGGACAATGGCATCCATGGTGCGGCTCGTCCTCTCGACCCCATTCCAATAACCCTCCAAGCAAGACTAAAAGTACTGGAAGGAGAGTTCTCGAACTGTTGGGACTCTTTGTTTGAGCTCCAATCTTGCACTACTGAATTTATCATGTTCTTCCTGAATGGTGAGACACATCTTGGTGGCGACTGCTGTCGTGCCATCCACATCATAAAATAGCAGTGCTGGCCGGCCTTGCTCATTTCAGTAGGTTTCACTCCCCAAGAAGAAGATATTCTCCGTGGTTACTGCGATGCTAGTGACTCCACCCCTACACTACCATTGGCTCCACCACTAAATCCTGTTGCTAATCCTACTTTCACCATTTCATACCGTAACTGATAAAGATATTAAAGCATGCATGAGTGATTTTCAGTGTCTTAATTACTATATATATATATATATATATATATATATATATATATATATATGATGTCTCTACCAGTAGAATGTGTCTGTTACTAGGGTCTCAATATCTCATGTGTGTGTGTGTGCAAGAGTAATACGCTTTTGAGTACTCATGCTTGTAACTAAGGGGTTGGATTGTCACATCTATGAATCAGTGTTTTCTCATATACCATATCCTATCTGTTTAATCATGCTCATGAATTGTAGCAAGTACTGAAAGCAGCTGAAATTTCATTATATGTATCAATTGAAATTTCAATTAAACACTCTCATCAAATTCCCGCATGGATGAGTGAATGACAGACTAGAAAAGGTTTAAGCAATAATTATCTAAGTAAAATACGATTAAAAATCCACAGAGCTCTAGTACAAAAATTTTTATACTACAGGTGATGATTATTCATGATGCAGGCCGTCAACTCTGTTATTCCCATGTTAATGCTGGATTATTTATTTTCAGTTTAGTATAAAATATAAAATTTAATAGCTGAGTTGTTTATCAAATATTATATCATAGCCATAGTGTGAGCGTAATCAAAGGTCATTCTTCAAGACTTAAATGTCTATTATGTACAGAGCTCTACGAATTCTGTTGTTACGGATCGAAACGGCTAAGTTTGTTGGTCTATTTTTTTCTTTCTTTCTTTCCCTATTACTTGCTGGCCTTCAGACAGAGAACAAAATCACAATCTACAGTTCCGAATTTCAATTCAATGAGAAAAATTCGATGATTGTGGGCTTTGGAAAATTACCGTGTCCCACGCCTTGGGCATCAACATTGTCTTCAAATTCGTTTTCCTTCGTCTGACTATTGTGCTTCCCTCCATTGCTGGAACCCTAAATCTGCGGGGAAATATTTTCCATCGGCGGCAGACTGACTTCATCAAAACCCCGACGTACTTTCTCGTAAAGCGAACTCGCCGTCTAATCAATGGTGTATCACCTCCGGCGGCGAATTCGTTGGCGAAGCCGAATTTGGCTCAACCAGAGGAGTAACCGAAGGAAGACTATCGACAGAATAAAACCGACGGCGGCGCACAATCTAGATCGCATGGTTGAATCCACCGATGACTTGAACTCCGAAACAAGAATTCCATCAAGTCCATGGACGGCGATTCTAGATCCAAGATAGAGATCGGGAACAGCGATACGAACTCCATCGACTGTGACGCCATTCAAAACGGTGTCTGGAAGCGATTGGAGATCAAGACGCTGTGGCTAGAGGAGAGTTTCTGACGCGAGATCCGGCCAGAGACATGTTCCGGAGTTGACGAAGGGAGAGACAGAATCCCGTGCGCCACGTGGTGGCGAAGGTTCTGACATAGTCGGTAGCATAGGAGGAGAGGTCGAGATAGAAGACGCCGGAGTCTCTGGGAGAGAAGACGCAGAAGGCGTCTGGCGAGGATTTGGAAAAGAGATCGAGCTGCAATAGCATTTGCAAAGAGGTTGTAGCCGTTGGATCTGAGGTATGATGGCGGAGTCGATCTCTTCTGTCTGTGACATGGCGGCGACGGAGATGATGAGCGATAGAGTGATGGGAAGAACTGTGGAGCCGTGGATCTTGAAGGTTTCATCGTTGCTTACAGAGAGTGTTGTTGGTGAGAGGAAGAATTAGTTTTAGAGAGAGAGAGAGCGCAGCGAATCTTTATTTGTGCAAGAGATGAGAGATCAGTTGGGTTTGGCGCGCTTTCACGTGCTTGAATTTGGACAGCTTTTCAAGAGCTGCCTGTCTCTAGTGTAATATGTTAAGACTTGTGCATGAGTTCATGACCGTTGGACTGAAATTGACTTCTACCCTCTCAAACTCAATGGATTATGTTCTTTGTAATTAGTTGATTGTGGTATATCGGATATTTATAGTATATACAGTAACTAACAAAGTTTTGAAAATTAGTAGAAAAGGATGTTAATATTTTAAAAGACCTAAAATAACTCAATTGAATTTGAAATTTAATTAAAAAAGTTTTACTACATTAGAATCAAGGATTTTAATCTTACTTCTTTTTCTTTTTGTTACTAAATGCATAAATTTATAAAAAGAAATAAACAAATAAAACTTAAAAACTATAATTTACAATAACTTTTGTCGAAATATCAAGGTTTTATTCAAAGATTATTTTTAAAAGATTTTAAAACAATTTATGTTTGAGAAGAAAATTGTTTGTAATTTATTTATTTATAATTAATGCACTTTTTTTTTTATGCTTTAAGAATGTTTTAAAAATAAATTTTATTCATAATACTTTATTGTAATCATTTTTATATTTATATTATTATCTTAAAATAATTCAAAATTTGAACAATATTTTATTTTTTTAATAATTTTTATATTTATATTATTTTAAAAATAAGATGAAAGAATTTTATGAGAATATCATTTAATAAAAATTAGTTTTTATTTTATTACTACAAGAAATTCATTATTAAAAGAAATCACATATGACAATTGTTAAGAATATATTTCTTCCATAGGTGCAAAGGTCCCGACTTGGGTCCTTTTGAGCCCCTTGGTTTCTTCACTCACGTCCCTTTAGTCATCCTCTTTCTCGTTTCTTTTCAAGTCATTATTCTTAGAGAGAAGATGTGATTTTTTTATCATTCTTTGATGCAGAAATGATCACCTCTTTGCATCCTTGTTTTCCTCATATTTGGATTTCTTTCTAATAAGTGGTTTCTTCCACATCGATTTAGCTTTGTCTTTGTTTTTCGCTGTTTTTATTTTTATTTTTATGTTTTGTCGTTGACTGTTCTGTGATGTTTTATTAAGTAAGCTACTTGTTGTGGCGTGTTTTAATCGGTGACTTGTTGCGACATGTAGTTGTACCATCGACATTTAGCTTATTTGTTGGTTTTCGCTTTAACAGTTCAGATGGCAAATTTTGATTCGATAGAGTCATTAAATCAAATTTTGTTCGTCGATATACTGAAGATTTGAAATTTTAAGTATTACGGCGTTTTGAATTGCCAGATGTGTAGGTATTGATCCGATTCTTTTTACTATTAACCTAGATATTGTGTTATCCTCTAAAGTTTTTAACACTTTTAATTATGTGTTTATATCCATTGTATTATTAACCTGAATCAATAAATTTATCTCTTTTAAAAAAAATATATATTTCTTTCGATTTCAAAAAAATAGAGTATATTTCTTTCTTATAAACTTATATCTTTATACAAAATTTGGAACTTTTATGGATTGTTTGCAAATTTTATTGACCAGCTTGCCCCAAAACATAATTCTCCCTTAAATAATAAGATCCAAATTAATTTAAGCTAAACATTTTATTTCATTTTATGTAGGAAGCCTTGAAACATGACTGAAATGGTAAAAAGGTGATCACATGCATTCAGTAAGAACAAACTATTACAACATAATATGCAAAGAATAGAAACAAAAAAATATGCATGATCCATCCAAAAATAAAATAAATCAAACCAAACACATTTTAGACTTCGATGTCCTTCCAACGAGGCTCCATATAGTGAGAATTGTTGTTCTTAATGGAGTTTTGAAGGTGGTACTTGATTTGCCAAAGTAGTGGAAAAACAATAAAATTTTCTTCAAAACCCACCGCTTGATCAAATTGGTTCAAACTAAGAAGGAGGGTGCGGGATTCGTACATGTGGGTTTAAAACGATCCAATGGTTGGGAAGCAGAGACCAAGCTGAACCCGGAGTCCTAGGTTTACTTTTCAACGGTATCCACACGAAGAGTGGAGCCAACAACTCAGTGTAGTCTCGAGAAGAAGTCTTGATGCTAGCCAGGTCTCGTGCGAAGAAGGAAGCCAAAATCCGATTTTCATGAGAGGGTTGTTTCTTGAAACCTTCTCTATCTCTCTTGAACACCCTTCATGAGAAAGGTGACCAAAATAGCTTAGTCTTTTAGGGTTTTCCATGAAGTCCGTTTATAGGGGAAACCATCATTTCAATGAAATCTTTAAGTACCCTCTTTAAGAAATGATAGGCTACGCATCACATCGTTATGGAGTGTTACCACATGGACATGGCCATGAACAAGCCTAAGCCTACACTCTCTCTTAGTGACGGCCTTTGAACATGGGGTTCCATTAATCTCGTGACATTCCATTCTCAATATTGATCTCCTTCATATTTGGATCACATCCAAATTTGTTTTCCTCGACCCTACACTTTCTAAGCGTTTATTTCATTGGGTTCACGGTTATGTTGGTAGCAGTTCGATTATTGCATCAGCGAGTCGTAGTGGCGTCCCCAGCAGCATCATAACTCCCGATTGATTAAGGAGTCGATGGTCTTCCGCTAACCCTTCCATAGACAATTGCACAGTGCCGTCCTTTCGCGATCATACTACTGGTTCCAAGCATGGACAAAGTGGCTCACGGCCTACACCACATCCAGCCCAAGTGATATTAGATCTTGTCTCCGAACTCATTACTCATGAGTTATGCACATAAAGACACTCTTCATGACATTTCCACTATAGCCAGAGATTCTAGGAGTAATTATCCCGATAAGAATATAAGTATATTCTCATATTGGGAATTGTGAATCCTTTGTTAATGCAGGTTACCTTCATTCTGCTCAGTATACCGTATCACCCAGCCTCAGGCAGCATGGGCCAGGGTCAAAGTCACGAGTCAGCGTCAAAGAGATATCGTGGCGCCTCCAGTCTGGGATACGTGCGTTGCTATGATGAGACAATCATCTACATTTAAATAAATAATCCATATGATTGTCTCATGGTAGATGCCACAATGTCTTATTCTTCTTGCGATATCAGCGTAATCGACTCTAATCCCAACTCATGATTACAGTTTATAGATCCATTACTTGATCTAATCAATGGTATAACATGTGCTAGTCTATCGGATTAACAATGTCAATATCGTTAATCCTATGATAAAGGATTGATTTAGATATTTATAGTACCTGATAGGAATCTTATTATCATGATCTCATCATGATTTCCTTCCTGTTATGTTATGTGTCACGGACTTTATTAATTCGATTAAAGATCTATATCAATTCAATGTATAAATATCCATTAATGAAGATGCCTTTAACAGTAACATAAGACATACTATAAGTGCTAAGGGTGATTGTCTTTAGAGCACTTATCTAATAATTCTGAGCATACACACTGATCTTGAAGTAGTGAGAGGAAGCATGACGTCCTCCCGTTACATATGACAGTTTTTAAGACTTTATTTCTTCTGAGGTGTATGAAAGGTCCTCGACTTAAGTCTTTTTGAGCCCTCTCTCTCACACTTTTATCTCAAAACCCTAGTCGTCCCCTCTTTTGTTTTATTTTTCATGCTCTTGTTTGTTAGAGAGGAGAGATGCTTTTTTGATTATTCTTGACTTGAAATCACCCTTTCCATCGTTTTCTTCCCCATATCTGGGTTATCTTTTCTAATAAAGTGGTTTCTTCTACACTAATATGAGTTTACTTTTGTTTTTCCTTTGTTTTTTTTTTCGTGTTTTTGTCAAATTACTTGTTATGGTGTGTTTTATCATCAATTTGTTGCAATGAGTAGTTGTGTCATCTACGATTAGCTTCTTCATGGGTTTTCGCGTTGATGGTTCATATGACAAAATTCGATTTGACAGAGTCATCATATCAAATTTTGTTGATCTAATATGTCAGAGATCTAGAATTTAGGTATTTTATGTATTTTGATTATCAAATGCAAAGTGGAACTAATTCTTTTTGGCATAACTCCGGATACTCAAGGCTTCCTCTAAAGTTTTTAACACTTTTAATTACACGTTTCTATCGATTTTATTGCTAACCTAAATCAACAAATTTATTTCTTCTAAAAAAAGAGAGTATATTACTTCCAATTTAAAAAAAGAGAGTATATTACTTCCTTATGAACTTATATCCTTTATACAAATTTTAGAACTTTTATGGATTGTTTGTGAATTTTACCGACCATCTTGCCCTAAAACATACTTCTCGCTCAAAGAATGAGATCCAAATTAATTTAAGCTAAACCTTTTATTTCATTTTATGTTGGAAGCACACACATAAATGGATGATAGATCCGCCCTTGAAACACGACTCAAATGGTAAAAGAATGGGATGAGGTTACGGTAGATCACAAGCATCCAAGTAAGAACAAACTACTACAACATAGTGCGCAAAGTGAATAGAAACAAAAAAAAATGATAGATCAAAAATCAAATCAAATCAAATCAACCACATTTTTTAAGGACTTTGATGTCCATCCAACGAGACTCCATATAGTGAGAGTTGTTGTTCTGAAGCATACATACCGATCTTGAAGTAATGAGAGAAGGCTTGACGTCCCGACGCCTCGAACTTAAGAACCCCATTAATGTAAACCTTCACAATTTTAGCATCATCGACATCATGCACTTCCATTTAGCCCCGAACGACCAAGGCAATGTCGCCAACCAACACGGAGACGGTGGTAGGAGAGCGTGCCATTGTAGACTCTAAGCATGAGGGTGGTGGCATGAGGCGTAGTTGATCCGAAAACCTACATTATACACACGCCCGATGTCCCGCCTTCGTACATAACCATACGTTTCCAAATTGCCATGCTCAAGAATGATCTGTCCCTGCCAATCCAAAATAGGTAAATACTCTTATAACTTTTTCTAACTCACACACTAACTTAATCCTGCCTGGTATTTCTAATGGGGAAAACTATGTTATGGGGTTCCTATTTCAATTTATTTGAAAATATTTGATAAACATGACAAATTATTTGATCAATGGTCTAACAAACCTTAGGTGTGACTTCAGTATACCTTAGGTTATGTTGTTATATGTGTTAAGTTGACCTTTTACCTAAGGTTTACTCTGAGATTATACTAAAGGTTTGTTGTACTGTTTATCCAATATTTTACAATTTTTATCAAATATTTTTTAAATCAAGGGATCAGGCCTTGGTTTCTAACCTTTTAGTTCTAATATTTTAAATAAATTGAAATGAGAACCGTTAACATAGTTTCTCCTATGTAATTAGTTTTGGATAAGGGGAGGGGAATGGTGTGATTCTCCCTTAATTTCATATCCAAGGTCCCATGTAAACAATGGCAATTTGGCCTAATTACAAGAAGCAACAAGCATGTGAGAGTTTCATGACATGAATTCTGTTTTATGACTTAGAAAGTTTCATGGTGGAATATGGATTTTCTTATAAATTTATGGTGGTATTAAACGAATTGTTGGGTCATTGAGCCCAATTCCAAAGCCTACCACTGATCCCTTTGGGGTACGAGGTACAGCCCCACGATATGGATGGAATTGGTATTACTATATGTTATGAATTCAAGAGTTTCATGGTTCCCCATTTAAGATTCAACAAAACATCATCCGAGAAAACTTTGGCTCAAAAAAAAAGTGTCCCCTTCTTGGTGTTGAGTCTTTGGTTCTGTTTCCAGTGTTCGTCAGTAAACATAGTAAAACAAAGTAAGTACAGTTAGCCAATTGAATGATCTAAAGCAATGCAAACAAACTTTCTTTAGATCTGAATAAAAAAAGTAGTAAAAATTCAGATAACTTCAAGCGGGAACAAGATGTTATGTTAACAGCACACTGCTCTGTAAACCTCCAAAATGGGTGGGTCAATTGAAGCTATAAAACAAGTCTAAATAGGCTGATTTTGAAACCTGGTCCCATATGTTACATGTGAAGAAAGACTTGAGTCTTTGTATATTATATACTATAAATTACAAGTATAAAAGGAGGCCTTATATAGGCTAGGCTATACAACCCTAGGAAAATACAAACTACAATCCTAGGAAAATACAAATTACAATCCTAGGAAAATACAAAATAAATCTAACAATATAATAATCTAACATTCTCCTCAAACTCATGGTGGTTTAAGAGAAACCATTATAAGTTTCAAGCCAAACCTAAAAGTTCCTAGAGGAAGTGGTTTGGTGAAGATATCATCTAACTAATTTGAGAGGAAACAGATCAAGTATGAATCGTAAATTCTGAAGCAAATGATGACGAATGAAGCGACAATCAATCCCAATATGTTTAGTACGCTCATACATATCATTATACCAATTTGAATAGCACTTCGACATCACAAAGGAAGCTTATCTGGCAGCGGGAACACCAACACCAAGATCCCGGTGAAAATCCAACGTATCCAAATAAGTTCAGCCAGAGAAGCCCAATGCTCTATATTTCCGTCAGTTAAGGAACGAGCAACGATCGCTTGTTTGCTTCTCCAAGAGATGAGAGAATCACCCAAAGAAAACAATATCCCCGGTAGTAGATCAATGATCATGATCACTCATTTAACTCAGATCAATATGCCTAAGAGCTTAATGAAGAATGAAGAAAAATGAAAACCATCAAATATGATGCCTTTCGAGCATCGAAAAACCCGAGAACAACAAAGTATAATGAGGAGATCTGGTGGGCACTATAAACCGATCGACTAAGCATAAATTGCATAGGAAATATCGTGGCGTAGTAATAGTGAGATAGATTAGACTCCCAACAAGCTGTCTATAGAGAGTAGCATCAGATAGTGATTCACCATCATGAGAATTGAGGCTACGCTATACTCACAGGTGTCGACTATCTGCTATCGCCGATACTGGCCAGAAATCGATCATAAGTATACTGGGCCCGAGTAAAGATAATAACCATCTGCAAGCAAACTTTTAATTAAGAAAGTAATTAAGAGGGTCGAGATCTTTCATTTCAAATCGACAACCAAGAAAGTGCTTTAGATCCCAATACCCCGCGATATCATCATCTGTATTTTCAATCATATCATCACATACAATAGAGAATAGTAATACCATGACCAGATCGTCTCGTAAAAGAGTCAGATCAAAAATCTGCCTAAAAACCATGTGGTGAGAGATAAGAGGAACCGAACTTTGCAAACCATTCTCAAGGAGCTTGTTTAAGACCATAAAGTGTCCGCCGTAGTCGAAATACTCTATGAGGGAACCCTGAAGGGTGAGAGTAACCAGGAGGTAGCTTCATATAGACTTCCTCTGAGAGTTCACCATTAAAAAAAGCATTTTTGACATTCATCTGAAAGAGTGGCCATTTGCGAGCCTTAGAAACGACAATAAGAGTCATGACAGAAGAAAGTCAAGCCACAGAAGCAAAAGTCTCCTCATAATCAATCCCATACTCCTAAGTAAAGCCCTTGGCAACAAGGCGAGCCTTGTAGCGATCAACAGTGCCATCCGATCGAGTCTTGATCTTATAAACCCATTTACCACCGATAGCAGATTTTCTAGAGGGGAGATCAACTAGATCCCATGTTCTAGTCTTATGCAGTGCATCTAACTCTTCTTTCATAGCTTGCTACCATAAAGGGTTAGAGGAAGCCTCACCAAAGTCCGAGGTCCCGGAGAGAGGCAGCGTAAAAGCAATGAAAGTCATGAAGGCGAAGGAAGAGGTTACCCGATGGAACGGGCGGCGCATGAGAGTCAAAAGGACCAAGCAGGATCCACAAATAAGACGCGGCACATCGATGATCGGTGCGGGAAGCTCATCAGATGCATGAGAAGGAACATCAGTAATAGAAGGGGGAGACTTAGACAGAGAGGTAGGAGACTCCTCAGGAAAAAGGTTAAGGAGAGGATCGATAAATGGAATAAGGAAAACAGGAACATAAGGTAGTTGGTAAAACATTTTGTGTTCCCAAAAGACCACATGCCGAGAAACACGAAGACGTTTTCTAATGTGATCATAACACCTATAACCTTTTTGACCAATTTCATACCCAAGAAAACAACACAAACGAGAACGAGACTGAAGTTTGTTTCTTTCATGATCATGAAGAAGAACAAAACAGACACATCCAAAGACTAAGTAAGTCATAGGAGGATGAAGAACAAAACAACAGATCATAAGAAGTTTGATTCTGAACAATGGGAGAAGGACACCGATTGATGGTGTAAACGGGCAGTGAAGAGCAAATTCTTCCCCAAAAACCGAGAAGGAGTAGAAGCGGCAAGAATAGTAGCACGAACAACATCAAGAATATGACGAAGCTCACACAAATTTCGCTTATTTTGGTCGAAGTGCTCAGACAAGAGGAATGAGGAACAATACCAAATTGATGTAGAGAAAGAGGTAAATTCATGGGCTTTATATTCTTGCATTATTAGATCTAAAAACTTTGATAGGTTTAGAAAACTGTGTTTCAATCATTTTGGTAAAGTCACGATATATTTGATAAAGTTCAGAACGATTTTTGAAGAGATAAATCCAAGTATATCGGGAAAAATCATCCACAAAAATAATAAAGTAACGTGACCCACTCGGAGTAGAAATGGGAGAGAGGCCCCATACATCATAATGAATAAGATCAAAAGAAGAAAGAGCATGAGAAACACTGTTATTAAATGGTAAAGCAGTTTGTTTGCTAAATTGACAAGGCATACAATCAAAACTCTTATTTGAAACCGAACCTAATAAACCCCTAGAAACTAGTTGTTTAACCTTAGAGATAGATGCATGACCAAGGTGAGAATGCCATAAAACAAGAGAAGAAGTGTTCTGTCCTGATACGGCAAAAGCAGAGAGACGAGAGGATGGTAAATGAAGAAAGACGAGCTCAAACAACCTTCCGACCTTATGGGCGGTCCCAACGATCTGTCCCGTCTGAGAATCCTTCACAACCACACCAATAGAGGAAAAGGTTAGAGAAAAACCAAGTTCAGTGAGTTGCCTAACTGAAAGAAGATTATGAGTGATTTTGGGAATTTGGTAAACATCGGAACAGATAAGGTCAAAGACATTACTAAGATGAGACATGCATGTGAAGAACCATTCATAAAGGTATATGATAGGAGAGAAGTAGAAGTGCGTGAAGGTACAACATCGAGAAGTCATATGATTGCGTAGCGTAATCAAGAAGCCACGAGGAGAAGTACCGATATTATAGAAAGAGCAAGTATCGATGCACTGAAGATGAACTTGATTAACCATATCCTCGTAGATCTCGTTATAGAGAGATGAGGTGGACTGCACTTGGAATGGAGTCCATAAATGAGCACTAAATTTGGTCAGCAAGAAGTTGTTCTAAAGAATACGTCGACGAGTGTAACAAGTTTCAATGTATCGACCTTTGTTCTTATTAAATCGCAGATAAGAAGAGACTTTTATTGTTATGTCGTTCGACATTATTCCCTTCGCTTTGGAAACATAGGGTAGTAAACGTATTTAGGAAAAATGAGTAAAATAGTTCCAGGCTTTAACAACAAATGAGTAACAAGGACCATGGTCTGGATAGAAATGGGTTTAGTTTGAAGACGGGTCTCATTATCAACTAACTTATGAATAGCTTGTGAGATTGTTGGTAAAGGATTCTAATGGAGAATATGACTTATGGTTGATTCAAACTCATCACGAAGCCCCATTAAAACGAAACTATCCTTATTCATCTGCAACATAAAACCACCTGTGTCGCCAGGAATTGGAGAGAACTAGTCTGATGCAAATTAGTTGATCCAAATAGATTTCCAGTCGTCAGGATATACCGTGATCCGCCACCTTGTTCCTAATCGAAACTAAAAAGATGATCCGAAGGATTAGCACTCTTCCCCAATCCTCAATCCTAATGGCATAGGTAGAATCGCCTTTGTCCCAATTGTTCGAAAAGGATTCGCCACCGATACATAAAGCCACAACTTACGGCCTTTGAGATAACTACGCACGACATGAGACCATTGGGCAAAATTATCTCCATTAAAAATAACATGAATCGGACGATAAATCTCATCACCTGGCTTATCAAAATTCCGAATCGAAAAACAGATAGCAAAAATGGAATCAGGACGCGAAAATAAGTTAGAATGCACTCCGGGTCACCCTTCGCGCTACCGACGTGGTGCGCTAGTCGTAGCGAGTTCGGGCCGCAAATCCGCACGTACGGGCAACGGTGTGAGTCGGGCCGGGTCGGGACAGGGTCGACGGTGTCGACGTAGTTCCCACGCGGATGCGCTACCGGGCGGCACGAAAAGCGCATGATCCGACGCTGCCAGGTGCAAGCCGCGCAGACAAAGCGCGCGATGGCTTCCGAGACTCACGCATTAATCAAGGTGATCGTCTCGACAAGTTCTACCTCCGAGTGGCCTGTAACTTTAGTTTTAGGCTTGCGAAGGAGTGAAACAAGATTAATCGTTGCTCATACTGGGAAAAAAGTTATACTCTGGGTGGCAAACGATGGTGTTCGCCTCGAAAGAAGCTATACGGTGGTCAGAATGCCAGGACTGTGAGAGAGCAGCTGGAAAATAAAGAACCCGCTGATACTACGAAGAAAGACTTTAGTTCAGATATTATATACTATAAATTACAAGTACAAGAGGAGGCCTTACATATGCTAGGCTATACAACCCTAGGTGGTATCAAATTACAATCCTTGGAAAATACAAAATAAATCTAACCATATAATAATCTAACAACATGCAATAAACCCATACAACATTTTGCATTAAGGGATACCTGCATTCAGATTTCGTTTCGGGGATTAGTATGGCTGATGAGAGAATGAGGCTTGTCCGTAGAATACACTCAGAGTTTGTGAACACCATTGATGCAGCTATATCTCTGATCTTCAGGCACATCATAAGGCCTTTGAATGACAAATTGATTGATTTAGAGGAGGGAGATGAACCTCTGTTGGATCAATGCCCCCCTCAAGCATCAGATGGGTATAAAATCAGCAGACTAAGCTTCAAAATAAAAAGTGCCAACACAACAAAAGAGGCCATTTCTTAGCTACTGATAGGGAAGGAGTGGATATCAATGACGAAAGGTCATAATATATATAGTATCTGTATGGCTTGGGGAGTGAAGGTTAAGGATTATGATACTCATATTGAACCCAAATCTTATAAGCTATAGTTTATAAGAAAATTAGTTATTTAACATGGTAAACATGATTTAAGGCAAAATTTGCCAAATTTACAAATTTGGGCTTAACTCAATGATTTAATATTTGGATATTTCAATGGGGCAAAGTATAATATTTGAGTTCAATCCCCCGTTATCTTCCCCTGGTTTGACAAGCAAAGAAATGACGAGGCAGGATTTCAAAAATTAATACTTCATATAAGCATAAGTAGTTGTCACAATGATATTATAAAACATATTCTTAATTTTGGGGGTGTCGCAGAGTGAAGTTCAGGTTCACGGGTGAGGGTTTTAAGTTTTAGCCTTAGCTTATACAGTTATAGTGCCAATATAAAACTTGGAATAGTTAGAGATATGGAATGGACGAGGGAGTAGGTGAAACTGTGAAGCTACAGTGACTAATAAGTTATTCATTCAATCCGTCAAGAAATATGTGGGAAGTTAGACCACTACCGATTGTGCCTTACCTGTGAATTCTATGGACTAAGGGAAAATGTAGTTGCATCACACAGAGAGAAGTGTCCGGTTCGAGGAAAAAAAAACTCCTAGCTGGGGAACTATGACACTCTTTCTTCTATTAATAAAACATGTTTTGGACTAATACAAGAACTTGTTTGAAAAAAATTCCTCATCACTTCAATCAAATTTTCTTAAAACCTTAATGTCCTTCCACCCATACTCCATATTTGAATCCTCATTCTGTGCATAGACCCTACTCTTAAATATGATATTCATATTAAAAACCAAACTCTTATAAGTATAAAACTTAGGAGTTAATGCTTAACATTGTATCAAAGTTTTCACTTACGTGAGTCACGGCTCGGTGACTCAACAATTTGAATATCTTAACTTTCCTAGTATTGACATCACGGATCACATTTAGCCTGAACCACTTGTACATATCTGGAACCAAGCTGACCCCAGTAAATTGTGACCCTAAGTAATAGTGTTGTGGCATGAGGAGGACTTGCCCCCAAAAACCTGCATGATGCATACCCTGTTGTTTCCTATGTAGGGGACATCATGGCCTGGATCAATTTTTGCAAATAGTTATCGCAAGATAACCAAAACCCAACTGAGAACAATCTATTTGGTTAATTCCATTCAACTGAACTGTAGACAATAACAGCTAAACAAGACCTTTTCCATTTCTGCATTGAATTTTTTTTAATCATGGATCCAGAATGGAATTAACCGAAAATTTTTTTTCTTAACAAGCAGTAATTGTAGGAAAAAAATCTGAAAAAAAAACCCGACAAAAACATTTGATTTCATTAGCAGTAGATGATAAAAGTGATATGGATGTGATCTGAAAAAAAGGAACGCCAAAGTAAATCTGTCCATTGATACCAACACCTTTTCTATATTTGTTCTCTCATCAACTTTCACTGCATATAACTTCCTAATTTAGTTTAGCATCCCTACCTCAAAAATGGGGACCAGAACTAAGTCACGTTCACTACAGTGATATAAAAGACAGCAGTAAAACATTCATGATGGTAAAAGGAAACAAAAGAGAGGATATCACTGTCTGTAACAATACCAGTAACAAAAAATAACCAATAATAGTTATCTTTCAAAATGAATCGATGTTAGACTGCTACTATAGAATGTTTTGAGACTATTTCTAAGATCCATGGTAATACCTGACAAGATTTTCTAATCTGACAAGCCATCTGATATCATAACAATTATATCCAGGCATTAATTTACGTGAAATTGGACTGAAATCTCAATGAACTTAACAGCTGCATGATTCATAAGGTTGAATATGGTGCATCACTGGGCTGTGGGAGACAAAATGAGAAGGTAATCTTCAGGATTCCAGCCCAAAGGAACTGCAGACAACTAGAGAATGCCATCACATGTATCATATTCTTTAGGCTGCATATTGTGCATTATGAGGTTTTGGTGATAAATATCATATTCTTCCCCAACACGCCAATAGCATAAGAAAACAACAAATTTTAAGAGTTCTGGTCTTTGCAAATGTGAAAAGCTATGAACACCACAACCCGTTTCATTTTGTAATGATGGACCAACTGTGATTTTTGTTATGCTTTCTGGTAATACAATTTGGGAGGTCTCAGATCACAGGTTTTAAACTCAGACTATCAAGGCTGCGATAGGAAACTGTAGTAATCACATTCAAATAAATGTAAGGGATTCAGTTCTTGATTTACGCAGGAGTAGGTGACTAAGAAGCTGCATAACAGAGAGACAACTGAGAAAAGCTTTATTGTTATTTCAACCAGATAAAGTATAGCTGGCATAATTACAAATAGCCAGCCTTTTCTAAGTTTTCCTCTCTTACTACTTTATTATGTATTAAAGGGCCTCACATGAAGTGAGGCAAGAGCAGCTAGGGGCACGTCAACTTACCTACTGGAACAAGGAATTTGCGACATCTATCACAAATCGTACCGACATCAGCTTCTTGGAAAGCCGCTTCATGGCTGTGGCACGTAGTCCATCTTGATCAGCTCAATGTCTGTGGTGATATTGTGTTCTGCACAAAAGTTCAGCATTCCCTGTGTCTCTTTAATCCCTCCAAAGTCACTTCCACCAACCAGCGTTTCCGCCCCTGTGAGTGTTGCGTGAAATGGAACTCTTGTTAAAAGATACGCCGAAGAATTAATGGGTAAAGTTCCCTTAAGGTGGAGGGTTTTTCACTCGGCGTAGCTTACCAATAACTAAAGGGAAGATATAGCAGCTCCAGGGGCTTATCAGGCAAGCCCACAGTGATCAATTTCAATTCAACCCAGCAAGGCAAGAGAGGAAGAAGGGATGAACCGTGACACAGTATCGATGATGTAGTCCATAGTACCTACAGCTTCCTCTTCTTGGACAATAGAAATACAAATTAACCATTGTTTGAAGCTATATCTAAATCGCCTGAAACCATGTGCAGATCATTCTACATCTTGATTATGGATGATGAAACCATGTGAAGATCATTCTACATTTTAATTATGGAGGAATGAGCTAGGTTGAAAATAGATTTTTTCTATATCTCAGCTGCGACTCTCCTGAAATGTAGAAAAGTTACTATTTGAGTGGCCTAAACAGGATTCTTTCCAAAACACACGAATCTTAGGGCCACCTTTTGCATTCTCCTTTTAAAATATTTTCCTGAAAACTTTTTTTTAAATATAATTTTCCTGTTGGACCTCCCATTAGGGCTGCAAATGAAACAAGTCTAACAATAAACACCCTACTCAACGAGACCTAGGTACCATGGAACTTGTATTTTTAGATCTCTTATACAATTCTACTGAAATTTCAGAAGTAAATTTGTGCCATACCTTCAATTTCCATTTTGCCAGGAAACAAGGAAAGCATCAGCCCCCAAGTTTGTTAAGACCGTCAACCTTCTTGTTTGGCGAGGTACTAATTACAGTAACCTTAAGCCCAAATGCCTTGCCAAGTTTCACAGCAACATGACCAAGCCCACCAAGTCCTGCCACCCCCAAATGTTTGCCTGGCTCAGTCATTCCATAGTATTTCATAGGGCTATACACTGTTATTCCAGCACAAAGTAGTGGTGCTCCTGCATCTAGGGGTAGGTTATCAGGAAAGCGGAGTACAAACCACTGGTCGACAACCACTATATCGGAGTAACCACCATAAGTCATCGTCCCATCTTCAGAAATGGAGTTGTAAGTGAACATCATATCAGGGCAGTAATTCTCCAAGTCTTGTTGGCAATTTTCACAAGTCCTGCAAGAGCCCACTAAGACCCCGACCCCAACTCGGTCACCATTTTTGAATTTTGACACATTCTTTCCAAGTTTGATCACAGTGCCAACAATTTCATGCCTGCATTACAACATTCAGAAGTATTACCAATATAAGCTCCTTATGCATACAATTTAGCATTGCTTAGGAATCTTTTTAGTAACTTCCCCTTCTTCCATACAAAATCTCATACTTCAACTGAATTTTTTGTTCTGTTTTCCTTATATTTATCAAATCCAAAATTAAGGTGAAACCACATAAAAACCTCATGCAACTTTGAATGCTTATACTCATATATACTTGCACTTGCAGAGCTATTTTCCGGGACGACACCACATACATAGAAAAAGCAAAAGAAGTACAGAAAGATGAAGCTATAGAGCCTGTTTGGTTGTCTCTTTCAAAACTGCTTTTTTGATCTAAAAACAAGGAGTAAAGTTAAGGAAAACATCAAAACATGTCTCGGTTCCCTTTTGTCCTGAAACACAAAAACGCAAAATACACTAAATTTAAAGAGCCAATAACAGTTTTTTTGGTGTTCTCTGTGTTATCACCGCTCTCCAGAACAGTTTTCAAAAATAAGAACAAACAGACCCTTATTAAATTTACCTAGAGGCTGGCCCCAACCAACACACACACCTATGACCTACCCCCTTCTCAGTGTACAATAGCTTGAATTCGCATCTTAAGCTCTATAATTTCTAATTTTGACCTAAGTTGGCCGTGTTTGGTTCAAGAACAAGGAAAGCTATCAAAGGAAATGCAAGCAAAGGGGGAAAGAACAAAAGTTTTCCGCCACCCTTTCCCTAACTTTCTCCTTTCTTTAATAGAATTTATTATTGAACCCATTTATTTCTAAATTTACTAATCTGGTAAATAAATGTAGTGTTATCTTAAAGAGAATTCATACAAGCAGATATTTGGGCGCTGGGAGTATTAACCTCTTCTTTTAACAAAGAAAATAGAAAGCTCTGACAGCAACATCTTTCTCTTATCTCCAACCCAAAAAAAAAGGCTACCCGTTCATTTTTTTTTTCCTTTCCTTTCCTTTCCTTTTTTCCCAAGATCCAAACAGAGACCAAAAGCTGTAATAAAATAAATATATGCTGTGTCCATGAATCATAACATCTCTTAACGCAACATAAATAATAATAATAATAATAGTAATAATATATCTTGAAATTAACATGAAAAAATCATGAAAGAAGAGCATCATACCCTGGAACAATAGGATACCTTAGTGACTTCATTCATTCTAAGAGAATGCAAGTCAGGAATGGCAAACCCCACAACATAGATCTTGATTGTGACATCCGTCACCATTTTCTCTGCTAACAATGGAAGACAATATCTCAAAGATATTAGCTAACCAATCTTCACCCCCAAAAGGAAAACATCAATCTAATATTCTTTGATTATAAATTCAAAAAGTTTAGAATACAAAAATACAATGAAAAAGAACCCACCTTGTTGAGAAATGGAAGGGAGAGAGGGTCCCTGAAGAATCTCTGGCAGCCCAGCCAAAAGATTTCTGTGGGTGTTCTTCTTCTGGGGATTTGGCCATTTTCTCTGAGTTTCTGAATCAAAAAACCTAGGAAGGATATGATGCTGGTCTTGTGGAGGAAGGAAGCCCCTTCAAGTTGGGACTTGGGAGTGATCTGGAATCCTGCATGATAAAGGAATAGAAGCTCTTTATTTATGGAATTTATTGTGAGTTTCCTTTTCATCGATTTAAATCACATCTAACTTACCCAATGGTCTCGAGATCTGAGTCTCGAGAATAAAATTGTGTTTTGTGATAAAGTTTTATCGTCATTTACAAACTCAAATGGGGATTAGTCTGGATTTAATATAGCTTAAAAACGTCTTTCATGTGTTTATGAACTAGCTAAGAATACCTTGACAAAATAAAAAATAAAATTTACATGGTGTGATCTATTTAAAAATAATTAGAAATGTGTTTGGCAACTTTAAAATGGTAATGACAGGAAGACACTAGGAATGAGGCAGACAAGTGTTGATGGAGGTCTTATATTTTTTGCCCGTCCAAAGGGCCTCATTTTATTGATCAAGGTTACTTCTCTCGCTTTATTCTTCTAAGCCCACAAACACATTCCTTTGATTTATCCCTTTTTTTTTCCAAGGACATAAAATTAGGAGGCGTTCACTTTTTTTTTTTTTTTAAATTTTTGCATAACTTATTTCTAAATTTTTAAAATTTTCTTTTAAATAAAAAACCAAAAATATTAACCTTTTCTATTAAAAAACCATATTTGAAAATCTTTGTAAAGTTTTTAAAAATCTTTTAAAATCCACACAAAATCTTAAAAATACAAAATATTTAATTTTGGTTTCATCAATCTATTATTTTTAAAATTAATTTTATATATTCTACTTTAGTCACATAAAATAAATAAACAATAATTATGTTATATTATCATTACATAAACAATATGAATTTAAATTATTAATTTAATATATTTAAGATATTGATTAAAACATATAAAAATAATAATTTAATACTTAATAGAAATACAATATTAAAAAAAAAAACAATTTAATACTTAATAAAAATATAATATTAAATCTTGATACTTAATAGTATTATGTCTTATGCATTCAACCAAATAAAAGTTATATTCAGCATATTAAGTAAAAGAAACAAATGGCCCCCCTAATCTCTCTTATCCAAATTTTAAAAAGAAAAAAAAAGAAAACATTATTTAATCAAAATTTCATACAATAAATAAGACTTTTAGGAAAAAAGTATATAAACAAATGAAAAAAGTACATTTTAAAAATAATTCAAATTTCATGCGTTTTAGTTAAAACCCCGGTATAAACAAAGGTTTGATAAATCAAAATTAGGACAATTTGTTAGGTGTTATTTATTTATTTTTGGCTTTTTTCTAAAAGCAATTTACTTTTGTACATTTTTAATCCACTTTGTTTTTAATTTTTGATAACTTATTGTTGAATTTTTTGAAATATTTAATAATATTGAATGAAACTTTTATTTAAATGAATGTCAATATTAATAGTATAAAATATCAAGTTGTTTGTTTTTTTAATATTGTATTTCTATTAAGTATTAAGTGATTTGTTTTTTTTTAAGAGAAAAATAATTTTATTGATTCAAACTAACAATATATTGATAGAAACATAAAATTAAAATCTCTAAAACCATAAAGGATGAAATAACATATAGGTTAATATCATAATAAATCGGCTCAAAGCCTATACATTTGATAGTTGAACTTACAAATTTGATATAACTATTATGACTAAAATACCAAGAGATTTTAATCAGAAGATAACACGATCATCGATTCGATTTATCTTCGCCGACGATATACTTTCTCGCCCTTACACAAGTAAACATTACACCACAACTACAATCAAACACATACCAGCATCAATAATTGAAACACAAAAACATATGAAAACTTAGATCTCAAGAATAATAATTTTGAATTAATAAGAAAATGACGGAAAGATGTAAACTACTTTATTAGTTAAAGAAAATGATGGAAAGAGGTGTAGAGAGATGATTTCGGGCCAAAATAATATTTAAAAACCATTAGGAGGCTAGTTAAAAAAAAAAAGTTTGTATAAAAGAAGTTAGGCTTAGGTTTTTAGTTTGCGCATTTTTTTATTTTTTGTATGTTAAAATCAACATTTTAAATATATACAAAAATTAATTTTAATGATATAACTTAATTATTATAATAATTTTTTTTGTATAATACATGTATAACATATTAACATATTTAAAAAAAATTAAAATGATAAAATTATTGTGGTAAATAATTTATTATTATAATTTTTATAAAAAATAATTATTATATTTATTTATTTTACATAACTAAATAATATATATATATATATATATATATATATAATAATTTAAAAATAAATATATTGATGAAACTAAAATTAAATATTGTATGTTGATTTTAAAATATTTTGTACAGATTCTAAAATATGACTTTTTCTAAATAGAAAGAGTTGTCACAATAAAATTTTGAAATTCATAAATAAGTTATGTAAAAATAAAAAAACAAATGGTATAAAATTTGAAAGCAAATCGCTTTCAGAAAAAATCCAAGAAAAACAAATGTTGGCCTAGTTTTTTGGCTTTTTTTAATAAGAAAAAACTAGATATTCAAATATGAGAAAATCATATATTTTATTGACTCACAACAAAAGTTCAATTCAGTATTAAATTAAAAGAATAATCCTAATCTTTATTTTTTTTTAATTTTTTTGACAATTAACAAATTTTGCTACAATTTAGTAAACTATTCGTACCAGGGACTCGAACTTGGGACTCCTTCACTTCTTAGATGTTTTGCCTTTTTAAACTTTGAACGTTTTATCAATTGATTATTTTGATAAGCTAGAACTTAGAACTCTTCACTCCATGTGGACATGGGTAATTTAAAGCTTTAATTGGTTAGTTGTATTCTATGCCAAAAAATTAAAGTGGGTTTGTTGGGATCATTATGAACCCCAGCTACTATTTCACGGTTTCCACCATTGTGTTTATTTCCATTTGTGATGATTTATCCTATGTGGATAAACATAATCTACATGCAAAAAGTGCTAACAAAACAACCTTGGATGTGGAATTGTTATGTTAGATACCGATATGGCTAAAATAGCCTAATATCCAATTTCTAGGCTCAGAGGAAATGGCTGCTCCATATCAAACCCAAAGTTCTTATGTCAACTCAAGCGCAGGTCCGATTCACCGAGCCCAGCCGAACTGAGACTCCGTTGAAAAATCCATAACCGTCTAATAAGCCCGTACATCTCATCTAAAATGTGAAATAGAAAAGATATTTATTTATTCCCGCATCCCACCACATAAGGGAAAGAAAGGATAATGATAAATCATCGCCAGTTGGACATCTTCCTATAAAGAAAGAAGACTATCCCAAGTTAACCGCTTTTTTTCTATATCCAGTACCAGATCCGATATGGACCAAAATAAGAAATATTCCATCCAATAGGAAGGACTCCTAATTACCATCCAACTGATTGAGTCTCAACTATAAATACGAGGTCATCCCATCTGGCAAAGGTACGCCAACATTCTACACTGCACTCATATGCAACACACCGCCTCTAAGGTACTCACTCTTTCTCTTAGAAAGAACCGACGAGGTGACTGAAATGCCACGGCACGTGTACCCCCGCCGACCCCTTCTTCCTTGTTTTGCAGAGGAGTGCCACGTCCGGAGCCTCGCATCAACAAGATGTCGATCCCACCTCGTACCCCGTATTAATCCGCTAAGCCCGCATCCCGTACCCCACAAAATTAACCAGTCCGCCCAACGACCCTTACACGCCCAGCCCCGGCCGGGTTGAAAAAAAGCATCATCACTGGCGCCACCTGTGGGAACGATACCAGACAAATATAACTGATTTCGCCATCGATGGTATCGACTTAACACGCAGGAGTAACGCCAATCCACCAAGGATGCAGGATCCACCAGGGAATGCGGACAATAGGCTCCTCTCTGGGATCTGGGTGGAAGGCAACGCGGGCCAACACGAACGAAGTGGAAGCACTCCGCCTCGTCAATCAACGCCTGGTAGAGGAATTGGAACAATTGACCAGACAGATGCAACATCCAAGGGAGCCTCGACAAGCCCAGGAAGGCCGCGACATTCCCCCCCACGAAGACCGGCACAGTCATGGCAACTCTCGAGATGTCGGGCGTAGCGTAATCCACCAAGCTGGGGGGCACGAAATGCGCTTAGCCCTCGGGAGGAAGTCATCCCCGAAGACAGTCGAGCAGAGAACCTCCCCATCCCAATTCACAATGTATATAACCGGGAGCGTAGGTTTAGGAATCTTCACAGAAATCACCGTATGAAAGAGGTAGTTAGCTGACGCACTCCCCGTGATACTATGGATACTTTGGTACAACAAACTCGAATCACCCTTCACAATAAATATTACGCATTCAAGCCCCAAAGAAAATTCGCACGCAAGGTAAGTCTTCGACGAGCAAAGACCCCATCATCATCTTAACACTTACAAGAACCGCATGGAGTTGTAATGGTATCAAGACCCTTCGCGCTGCGTGGCTTTCGCACCACGTTAAAAGGCCCAAACTCTAGCCCCGGTTTAATAGAATCCCTCCTTCATCAATCTCTTCGCTCCGTAGATTATCCATCGCTGCCTTCCCACTTCATAGAGCTAGAACATACGTAAAGCCGGTTACCATCTCTGGCTGACCACAAACAAGTCGCCCGCAGAAAGCCTGAAGTCATACGTGCAAAGGTTCAATGCCGAATCCTTGAAAATAGATTTGCCCGATGAAAAATTCTCCATCACTGCGTTCATCGCGGGGCTGGGAGTGTAGTCGAAAGACCTAATGTTTTCCATCTCAAAAAATCCTCAGGAAAGTATGGCCGGGCACTGGCCAAAGCCGGAGAAGTACATAAACTGGCCAGGAAGCCCTCATATCTAAGAGGAGAACTCGCCCACCCATAAAGGAAAAGTACAATGTATTAAACGGCGAGGACTGAGTCTCTAAGAGGCAGACGACCAGAGAAGTCTCCAAGAAAAAGATCAGAACGATCTCCAAAAGGCTGGAAATCTCGTAGGACCGATCGGGCTCACCACAATCGTAAAGACGACGACGTTACTCACTCGTAACGCCCACTCCACTAACAAATTTCGTTGTCACAAACTTACATGAAGTACCTGAACGAGCAGCTTCTTGAGGTGGCCAACTCCGGGATGAAATCTGATCCCGCCGGCTTAGAGACAACACTAAGTATCATGAAGCCTCATGTGAGCCATGGGCATCGTGACCGACAACCGTGATACAACTACAGAAAGAAATAGAGTAACTAATACAACGAGGATACCCGCGCTCATATCTCCGGAAACTACTCTGTAATCCAGGCCTAGAATCGCTTCTCCAAAATCAGTCCCAAGATCGCCCGCATCAGTGGACCAAAGATCCATCGCCGACAAACGATTTCCACTCAAAGACTCAGCAACCCTCGGGAAATCCACGATCTCGAGGATTCGCAGAGGAGAGAATCTAGTTCGCTCGAAAAGCTCACTCTGCGCAAAGATCGTGTCGTCAGAGATGGGGGAATACAAACTGTGATCTAAACTACTCCCGACTGTATTGACAACCATCACGCTTCTTCCGACTCAAACTGAAGGATATCAAGATCTCCATGACTAATCTATCAGGTGGTTCGCGTGATCGTAGCCAACACAACACTCATCTGGTTTTAATCGACACCGAAGTTCTGGCCACATCATTTTTGCCTCAAATTTTTACAAAACGGGCATGGGGAGGGAAAAAGCTTCGAGCCTGGCACGCAAGACTGCGAGGATTTTCCGGAAAAGGTGTTGCCTTCCGGGGCTCAATTCAACCGGGTACTCACTTGGGAGAACCTCCATGCCAGCGCCACGACGACGAGATTTCTCATCAGACGCCCATCACTAACATGTTATTGGGAGGCCATCTCTTAACACACAAAGCCATCCTCCGTATCATCTCGGGTTATTATCAAATTCCCAACCATCACTCGAATAGGATGGTTCGAGGAGATCACGGTGGCCGTGGAGTGCCATGTACCACAAACGTAGAGCGCCTGGCCGACAAAGTTAATACGGATGAGCTCGAGATGCGCCGACGAGGTGCTAACCCGACCAACTTTCCGAGGAACTTGAACTGGTTCCCCTGGATGACGACCCGGAACATCTCGCCTACATCGGCTCCAAATTAACAGAAAATCTCAAGTGTCTCCTCGCACAGTTTCTAAAGCAGAACAAGGATGTTTTCGCATGGAAGAAGTCGATATGTATGAATTGACCGCAGTTGATCACACATAAATCAACACCAACCCATCCTTCAAACCGGTCAAGGTATGCCAGGAGCTTCGCACTGCAAAAGGCAAAAAGCCATCAATGAAGAGGTTGGCAAACCTCCAAGCAGAGCGATCGTGGAAGTGGAATACCCCCGAAAGTGGTTGGCAAACGCCGTGACTCGTTAAAAGCAAACGGCAATGGCGATCAGACGACTTCATCGACATAAACAAAGCTTCGGTCTAGCGACGCTTCCTTTACCGAATCGATCTCATCGTGGATGCTACGGCAGGTCATGAACTTCTTAGTTTCATGGATGCCTTCTCCGAGTACAACCAGATCAGCATGGACCCCCAAGACCAAGAAAAGACCTCGTTCGTCACGGCACAAGGGACCTATTGTTACCGGGTGATGCCGTCAGCCTGGCAACGCGGAGCGACCTACCGTAGACTAGTAAATCGATGTTCCAAAAGCGATAGGCACCACTATGGAAGTATATAGACGATATGTTGCTGTTTCCATCATCGCCGCTACCCACATCGCTCATCTCTCAGAGGCGTTCCAGATTTTAAGAAACTATAAGCCATGAAGTCAACCCAAATGAAATATAGCTTTCCGGGCGTGTCACCGGAAAATTTCCTCTGGGCTTCAGTCAATCAAGGGAATCAAGCAAATCCGACAAAATAAAGCAGACATCACATGCCGTCGCCAGAATAAAAGAAGTGCAACGACCGACAGGAGGATAGCCGCTTCAAGTCGCTTCGCGTCCGTGAGCAGGATAGATACCCTTCTTCCGTGTCTCAAGAAAGCCTTCAATGGATAACACGGCGCGAGGAAGGCTCGCCGAAGACATATTTAAGCCCTCCCGTCCTAGTAAGCCCTCGCTGAGGGGGAACTCACCTCGCATTTCAACCGTGCTGAACTTTTCTAATCCGCCGCCTCGCTGGGAGATAAAGAACTGATTCAAAGATCCCATTTATTATCGCTGTACCGAGCCCCGAGGAGCAGAGGAAAGATACCCAAAATGGAAAAATTTAATTTTGGCCCCGTAACCGCCAACAAAGCTCCGCCCAGATTTCCAAGCTCATACCATAGAAGTCCCACCGAATACCCAATGAAGCAAGTAATCGACAAAACCGTAGACCTCGACTAATGAAGGCTATAGAACTAAGCCGAAGCCTGACATCGACATAGGTCAAACCGCCATAAAGGATGTGTCTTAAGCAGACTTTGTCATGGAATTTGCATCAACAGAATCCGACGCGGGTACCCAAGCAGCCGACCTTTCCACTTGGAAGCTCTTTGTAGATGGAGCCTCAAACGCCCAAGGGAGTGGAGCAGGTCTCATCCTAACCTCTCCGTATGAATGCATACTGAATATGCACTCGGGGTTTGATTCGTAACATCCAACAATGAAGGCCAAATATGAGGCTATTACAGCAGCCCCAACCTTGCTCATTCGTTAGAGGTTGATCACTGAGGTCTACAAAGTACCCCAACCGGTGGTTGGGACAGATAAGACACATAAGGAGGCCAAAAGCGAGAGAATGATCCCTGTGATTCTCTCGTAAGGTTCGTGACTTATCAAAGAATTTACCCGGTCCATGTAACACATGTCCCCATGGCGTAGAATTCCCAGCCGACGCCTGGCAAGCACACAAATTTTCTCAGAAGACCTCAAAGATGTCAATTGTCGAATACTTAAGAGAACCTTCATCGAATCTCTTATAGCATGACGACGCCTATCAGATCCAAGCGACTGGATGGACCCAATTTGGATTATATTAATGACTCCGAATCTCTACCCCGATGACCAAAGAAGCAAGCAAGATAAGAGTGAGATCTTCCAGATTTACCAACCACAAAGGAAGCCTTTACAAGCGAGGATTCTTCACACCTTTCCCGAAATGCATCGCAGGAGAAGACACCGGGTACGTGCTAAGAGAAATACACGAGGGCATATGCGGAATCATAGGAGCTCCGCATTATCGGGAAGGTCTCAGGATGTGGATACCACCGGGTCAACTATACTACAAGGACGTAACCCGGACGAAGTCAAAATGCAAGATCTGCCAGGAGCACGCCAAGATCTCACGCTCCCATCGCAATCCACCCGACGCCGATCACAAGCTCCGCCATTCCATCAATGGGGTTTGACATATTGGGACCCCCGCCCATCTAAAAGGATGTTGTAAATTCATAATCATCGCAAGATTACTTCACCAAATGGGCGTGGCCGAGCCTTTAGCTGCTGAAGCAATCACTGAGCAAAAGATACGTAATTTCAGGCGAGCCATCATTTGGTGTGTTTGTATCCCGAGAGCCCCGGTATCATAATGGAAAACACAACGATAAATTTAGGGGACTTTTAAGGCCGAAATTGAATTAAAAATTATTACTCATCCCCAAAGACACCGCAAGGCAGATTTAACGGACAGCCGAGGTCACCATCAGGACCCTTAAAGCCGCTTTGAAGACCAAGTTGGAAGACCATAAAGGAATTGGGTGAATACCTCCCGAGGTACTATGGGCCTACGTAACAACACAAAAAGACACTACCGTGGAAACTCCCCTTTCGCTTGGGCCTGCACCGAGGCGCCGCCCAGAGAAGCCTAATAAAATCCCCAGGATTGAGTTAAGATCGTGAGGAGCACAACGACGAGGCTCCTTCGTCTCGAACTTAGAACTCCTAGACGGAAACGCGAGCGTGCTAAAGACGCCAGAGGAATATCAAAGGAAAACAAAGAAGGTATTACAATCAAAGGGTCAGCCCGGCTACATCCCAGCGAATTTAGTCTTAAAGAAACTCCTCACGCAAGGAAAAATCCAAATAAGATGGAAAGTCACCCCAACTGAAGGCTGTCCTTACATCATATAACCCGAGTCACGACCAGCAATTACGAACTCCAAACAAGAGGGAAAATTCAAGTATACACGTGGACGCGAATATCAAACGTTTTTACCAATAAGCGCTGGGTCATGTTAATTAGTGTACAGTGTTAATCACGATGTCGAACATTTCATATACCAAATATATGGAATCGTAAAGGAGCATGATAGGGAAAATTCATAAAGAAGGCCTTTATTACACCAAATTATAATCGATTACAATTATATTAATCTGAGTACAATCGATTACAAAACACGTAGAGATCATCCCTACATCTTGAATAGCATACAAAGACGAAAGGCTAAAAAAAAAAAAAAAAAAAAAAAAAAAAGCAGGTAAGAAGGAAATGGAGGCAAGATGAAGAAGAAGGAGAAAGAAAGAGGAAAGGGAACAAAGGAGAAAGACAAAAAGAAAAAAGAAATAGCTGCATGAGAAAGTCGTGAAAAAGAAAAAAAAAGAAAAGAGGAGAGGTAGAAAGGAGGAGGAAAGAAGATAAGGTAAAACTAAAGAGCAAATAAGAAGTCAAGGCCGCTCCTTCTTAAGACCCTAGCCAAAAGTTGGTGGAATAACATGACTTACAAAGGAGACTAGGGAAAAAACATAACCCCACAAACGAAGATCCGTAAGTTGATCGAAGCGCCGAGGAACCCCAAAGACCCAACCAACATCCATCCCGTGCGAACCCATCCATTATAAAAGAAGAATCTCCAAAGGGCAAGATGCGTGGACAACCCGAACAACTATTTATATCAGCAGAGCCGCTTCCTAGCTCACGCAACCGCTCCAAATTCTCCAGATATCGGCGTCAGACCTTTTCAAAACTCGAAATTCACACGGCTGCCTTCTCAATGGCCAGCTTCCACAGGCTTCGAACAAAGAAAGTCACACGCAGCCGCTTCCTCCACATGTGTGGCGCTTCATCACACGAACCCGCTCGCCACGCTACCTAAACGAGTCGATCAACCCATTTCCGGCTGAACGCCACCAAGGCCATCGCCACGAGCCCCGCTTGCTCACTCGAACGAGGTGATCTACTCAACATTGCGCCACGCCGCTCTAAACGAGTCGATCAACCCATTTCGCCGAACGCCACTAAGGCCACATCGCGCCACGAGCCCCGTTGCTCACTCTAACGAGGTGATCTAATCAACACAGGCCACGCTGCCTAAACGAGTCGATCAACCCATTTCGCCAGACCACCAAGGCCACCGCGCCCATGAGCCTCGCTGCTCACTCCGAGCCAGGTGATTTACTCAACACAGCCACGCCGCCTAAACGAGCCTGATCAACCCATTTCTACCGAACGCCACCGGTGCCACCGTACATGAGCCTCCTCCTCCTCCCCTTCCCTGCTCACTGGACGAGGTGATTTAATTAACACAGCCACGCCGCCTCAAACGAGTCGATCAACCATTTCACTGAACGCCACCAAGGCCACTGCTCCACGAGCCCCGTTGCTCACTCTAACAAGGTCGCCTCGCTTCACGACGGCCGCCTAAACGAGTCGACCAACCCATTTCGGGCCGGAACGCCACCACATCGCGCCCATGAGCCCGTTGCTCACTCGACGAGGTCGCTCACTAACACAGCCACGCCTCTAAATGAGTCGCATCAACCCATTTCTACTGAACGCTCACTGCTGGCCCCGCCGGGGAGCCCGCCACTCACATTGATCCAGCCCTTCCTATCGGGCCGCACGACGAGCCCTACTTCATAACTCACATTGACTCCGGCTCTTCCTATCGGGTCAAAGATGACCAGCTCTAATCTACTATTCATTCTCGACGAGCCTTCCTATCGGGCTACCGTGACTCCAGCTCCTACTTCACACCTTTACATTGACGAAGCTCTTCCTATCACCAAGACGACGAGCTCCTACTTCACAATTTACATCGACGAGCTCTTCCTATCTACGCACGGACGAGCCCTACTCACTTACATCGACGAAGCCTTCCTATCGCCAAGACGACGAGCCCTACTCACACTTACATCAGACGGCCTTCCTATCACCAAGATGGACGAAGCTCTAATCTACTATCTATTATGTCGAGCTCTTCCTATCGCCAAATGTGGACGAGTTCCTACTTCACAATTTTTTTTTTTACACCGACGAACTCTCCTATCACCACCGACGAGCTCCTACTTCACAATCTACATAGACGAGCTCTTCCTATCACCACACGGACAGCCCTACTCACAACTACATCGACGAGCTTCCATCACCACGATGACGAGCCTAATCTACTATTCATTCTGACGAGCTCTCCCTATCAGTAAGCATGGACGAGCTCCTACTCACAATTTACATTGACGAGCTCTTCCTATCACGCCACGGACGAGCCTAATCTTACTATCCATTCCGATCGTTTTCATCAGCCCAAACGGACTAGCTCTATCTCAACTATGCTTACCCACCGCCCGCTTAATTCACATGGAGAAGCCCCGTTCAACCACTTATATTGACAAGCTCGCCATTCATTTCACTTGGCGAGCACCTGCCTCTCACTATATTGACGAGCTATCCCTGCCAGTCCACGTGAACGAAGTTCCCCGTAATCACTCTCTGACGAAGCTCGCGATCTCGAGCGAAATGGCATACGAAACCCTAAGAGGGAAGTGAGCCCAATTGCTCAAATCCCTTAACCGAATCATCGGTTTAGGAAAAAATACATATGTATCCCAACAAGAATGCGAATTATAACAAAATATGTATTTAATGGGGTAAAGAGCTTACATGAATCCCAGGCCCCAAGCCTGGCAAAATGAGTAAATATATACAAAAAAAAAAGAGGGGAGAAGAAGAGTTATGGGAAATAAAGGGTCGAGATCGTCTCTAAAGTCACGAGCCGTGATAAGGGATGACGCAGGAATGAATTTCAACAGGAGTGCCGAGTCTCTCGAATACTGGCAGAGGTAGATTCCTTCGTCCTCGCTACCAGGGAAGACCAAAGTTGAGATCATAGGTCGGGATACGCGAGAACCGCTTCCTTGAGTGCCGCAGCCACCTAGAAGCCCACCCGAGCATCGGGCCCGATCCCCGCCAGCTTGCCTAATAACCCCATCCTCCTCGTGCAACCATACCGACCGCCGATGAAGATCGCACGCAACCGCCGCAAGATTCCCCGCTTAGCCATTCGACACTCGCACCAAAGACTCCGCGACGAGCACCCTAATAAAGATTCTAACATCTGAAGCTTCGCGACGGCCACTTGCCAGGTTTCCCTATCGCACCAAGCAAGCATCGTCATTAGCCCATTTGAAGATCTCGCAGTTCGCCCCGGGAGGTGACAAGCTCATCCCTAACCAGTTGAAGCTCGCACTGGGCAAATGCCAGTCCCTCCTGAGCCTCAACCAAGTTACTCTGGGCGACTCGGAGATTGTCCCGAACCTCTTGAAGCTCGCCCACGGCCACCGCTGTCGCTACGAACCCCATCTTCTACTCTCAGCCCAAGGCATCGAAGCCGACGGTTGCTTGTCACCGAGTCATTCAAGATTCACCAACACGCACGCGCCCCCGCAGCCTTCCGCTTGCTCTACCAGAGCGTGGCACCTTCGCTTTATAAATAAGGAAGGATTTTACGTGCTTCATTTAATTTGGCCGTTTAATTCTTCAAACGAGTAGCAACTCGCATATCAAAACACAAAGTCGCAGACTGGACGGTAAACGTAATGGTGATAAACGTGATTAGAGACTTACCAAGGCGACCCGCTAAAAGGATAAAGCCAAAGCTTCATCAACTCCGAAGCCCTTGACCTCCCAAGGTCGACCTCGACAATAGAAGAAACAATACCGCAGTTCAAGATCGAGAGCAGTTAACTCGGGCATTATTAGCCCTTATTTTCTCGACTTCTTTCTTTCGTCCCGACACCTCTCGAGGAGGCAACCCAACGTCTTCAGAAGGCGGGATCAATACGCGCATAGCATACCACACTACCGCTTCACGGCCTCACCTAGGATTCTCCATCCGAACAAAGCTTGGAAGAGGGGCGTAGGGCATAAACCGGCAAAGCATCAACCAATGGTGACAACGCCTTCCAAATTTTTGGATAAAGCCTATAAGGCCCCTAATTTCAACTGGCTGCAACCATTATCCTCTCGTAGATTTGTGATTTTTTCCTTTTCACGCTGCGGGGCTTCCGGGACAGCGCCCCTAAATGAACTAAAATTTCCCCCCGAGTGGGAGCGGCAGCAGTAGGTCCAAAGGGAAAAACCCCTAAGGTGGAAGGAGGCGAGGGCCTCAAAGCAGAGGATCGTACGGACATCGACCTAGATGGACCAGGAATGCCTGACTTTATCAACTCCGCATAAGGGCGAGCCAGACATTCCGCCAACGCCGAAAGACGCTATCTCCGCTAAGGTCAAAACGAGCACCGAGAAACACGAGGAAAGTGTAAACGCAAACGCCTCACCATCTTCGACAAGCTACGCCTAAAAACAAGAGCAAATACTCACGAAGATTATCAGGTATGCTGTGCCGAGTGGACACCTAGGGTATCGTCCCTCGTCTAGTTGGGTTGTACTCTGTGAACGACCGCTCACGAAGAAATACCGTCCCTTCCATGACCTATGTGAATAAGGCCTGAGATTACCGTAGGAGCTCCAGAAAGGTTTGAGAAGAAAATGAAGCTCCTTGAGTAGCTACTGAATGAAAAGATGAGCAGAGCCATGCTAGGACGCCAACCCTCTATCCCTAAAGACCAAAAGGCCTACCAAAATACCCCACCATCGGGGGAGCCAGTCAGCCGACAAATGTTGAAATGTTGCAACCCCTTCATGAAGGGGCAAAGAAAAACGAAGGCCATCGTCGCGACTTCAAAGAAGCGTATCTATCCTGTGCACTGAGGTCAGATAAAGAGTCGCAACATCCGGGACCCATATTCGACAACGGGGAGGTCGATAGCGATCATCAAAAATGGTCCCATATGCGGGCCAACTCGCTAGGGTCCCATCGCTCACAAAGATGCCAAGGGCGTGCGATTGAGGAAATCAATTCTCGTTTGATCGTGTTCACCTTACCCTTATCTAACGGATTGCTGTGAGGCTCAGAGTGTAACGAGGCTAAACGAACAGCAAAACAAGAGGAATAATCCCACCCGCTTGGGGACTCAAGATCAATAGAAGAGTCATCACCGACACGCAAAGAAGAAGAGCGATTCGGGACCCATGACGCAAGCAACAGCAATAGACAAGACCCGAACAAATAAACCCCGTGAGCCCCAATCTATCAACCAAAAAGGACCCCACACGAAAAGAAGCGCACGTTGCACCTAGGAACAGTTTTAAAGGAACAAGACTAAAAACCCGAGATAGTAGGTCGACGGTAAAGAGACTGAGGAAGTCAAGGAGAATATGAAAACAAGCGCGAAACCCGAAGAGTCACCATTAATCATCTCTTAGGCAGCCCTTTTTCGAACGGACGCGTGGGAATAGCAGACGAACAGGGGAAGAGCTACAGCCCCTGCACACGCGGCCCGTATATTGGGTAATGGGCAACCGAAGGGCGAGTATCAGCCCAATATCCAATTCCCAGCCCGCAGGGAAACGGCGCTCCATATCAAACCTGGGCCCGTGTCAATCAAGTAGAGAACCCACCATCGAGCCTAATGTTTAACTGAGACGGGTTGAAAAATCCATAACCGTCCAATAAGCCCATACATCTCATCTAAACAGAAAATAGAAAAGATATATTTTATTTATTCCCAGATCCCACCATAAGGGAAAGAAAGGATAATGATAGATCATTGCCAGTTGGACATCTTCCTATAAGGAAAGAAGACTATCCCAAGTTAACCGCTTTTTTCTATATCCAGTACCAGATCCGATATGGACCAAAATAAGAAATATTCCATCCAATAGGAAGGACTCCTAATTACCATCTAACTGGTTGAGTCTCAACTATAAATACGAGGCCATCCCACGCGAAAGGCACGCCAACATTCTCCACACGCACTCATATGCAACACAATTCGCCTCTCTAAGGGGCCACTCTTTCTCTTAGAAAGAAATCACTTTAGGTATCGAGCGCCACGGGCACAAATTTCTCACACCCCCTCTTTCCTTTGTTTTTGCGAGAGCACGTCCGGAGCTCGTGATCAACAAGAGCAACATCCACCAAACTTGCATAATCCGTAAGCCTCAGATCCCACCACAAACAATCCAGTTTCAGCCCAACGACCTTACATCGCTCCAGCCTAGCCATTGAAAAAGCTATCGATACTATAATCGATTTTAATATCATTTATAATAATTTATATATGAACTGGGTTAGTAAAGTAGTTATGTTCTATACGATAATCGATTTATTAACACCAATGATTTACACAAATTGTCCATTTCTTTTTCATGCATGTGCTCATATCAAAGTATTTCAATCTTATTTATTGCACGATCATATAACTACCAATTTTCTTATCCCATCTACTGGTTCATCTTTGCTTTGAATTTCTTAAATGTACATAACCCTATATTTTTAGAAATATATTGAAGTGTTATCACTATCTTTATTCAAATAAAATTTTGTTTATGAAAAATTATTTTTGGCTTACCATTTTCAAATACATTATTAGACGAACATAAACTAAATTCCAAAACCTAAAACTTTTCTAGAAAAATTACCTTCAAAATTAGGTTTAAGGCCTTGTTTAATTGATCTGATTGGGGGAGATAGCTGATACACTCCCAATAAGTTTTTATAGGCTGGTTGGAAAAAACTTAATAATACTGATAGTTAATTTGGGCAAAACATCTTGTGATAGGAAAATATTACGGATCTTAGATTTTGTTATTTTTGTTCTATTAAATAATAAAATTTTCTTTTTTATCTTTCTTTTCATATTTACCTAAAAGACTATTCAATATCTTGAAAAATTCAAGAATAAATATTTTAATTATTTTTAAATAGCTAATGTATTACTTATTATTAAACTATAAATGTAAAATTTACATAATCTTCACCTTATTTTATTAAAAAATCCTTTCTAATGATAGAAACACCTTATTTAAAAGTTGAATTTAAGGAATATTAAAGATTATGTTTACATTGTGTCATCATTCCTTCTTTGGGGACACACATTCTCACATGGGAAGGATCCTCAATGAGCACAAATGAGCACAAATGAGCTCTCAAGCCTTGAGGGAATGTTTTGAGACTTGTGGAGCCTTCTTTGACTAAAAGAGTATGGAAGATTCTAGAAGCTCTTGGAGAAGTCCATACAAGTGTAGAAGGTTATGGAAGAGTATGAAACATGGTAGAGTGATATAGAGTCTTGTAAGAATCTCTTGTAACATCTTGTACATAGTAGGGTGTTCTAGAATATTCTTGATTTGTAAGGAACCAACCATATAACAGGTGAATGCCTCTATTTGGACTAAGGCCTCTTTGCCATGTACTACCACCAAGTAAGAGTTGAGAGCATTCCAAGCATTGTAAGAACTTCTTCCATCAATAAGAGATCTTTCTTTCCAAGTGTTATATTGTGTTCTTTTAGCATCTAAAGTCACGAGTAAGGCTTAGCATAGCAAGCTAGGCAATGGGAAGGTTGACTTAGCAATATCCAATGGATGAGTTGTCTAATTACCGCACAAGAGCTTAGTGGAAAAGACCAAGAGGGTGTTTGTTTTTTGGCTTTTCTTAAAGCAATTTGCTTTCGGAATTTAGACCGTTTGTTTTTTTAATTTGACATAACTTATTTAGAAATTTGCTTTTTCTATTTAGAAAACTATATTTTTAAATGGGAGAAATCTATATTTAAAATCTTTTCCAAAATATTTAAATTCTTCCTAAAAATATTTTAAGATCTTTAAAATCCACACAAATATTTTAAAATCTTAAAATCCACAAAATATTTTAAAAGAACAACTAGAATATTTTAAATGAACAATCCTACTATCAACCCATCGTGCATCCTTTACTCTCATGGGCATGGATTCCGTTCATTCTTTATTCCAATGGACTAAACTTGTCATTTCAATTTTTATTATTATGCAAAATAAGATGTTTAAATATTATTTTAAGTATAACATCTTGTATTATCGAAGATATGTACTTATTATTATTTTATTGATATGTTAAAATATGCATTTGAATTGTTGTTGTGAAGAGAGAAAAGGGAGAATCCCTAATTTTTATTATATTCCCGGAAAAAACTAACTACTACATTACATATTGGACTTATATATATACATGCTCATAAGTCCCACAATACAGTAAGAAAATAAAAGGAAAATGTTGTACAATATCTAACACTCCTCCTCAAGCTGGAGCATATATGTCATATGCACTAAACTTCTACAAATGTATTTAATTCTAGAACCTCTAAGAGATTTAGTAAAGATGTCTACTAGTTGATCTTTGAACTGACAAAACTAAGAATATACATCCCGACAAATCTTTCTCCTAATGAAGTGACAATCAACTTCAATGTGTTTGGTCCTTTCATGGAAGACTGGATTGGATGCGATATGCAAAGCAACCTGGTTATCATAAATGAGCTTCATCTGTTCATCCTTTCTAAATCTCAACTCCTGGAGAAGGTGCTTCGTACCATATGAGTTCGCTATGTTGCGAGCTATAGCTCGACACGGCCAACGCTAAACTGCCAATACATGTTGTTTCTTACTCTTCCAGGATATTAGGTTACCACTAATGAAAGCACAGTACCCTAAAGTGGAACGTCTATTTGTGGGTGAGCTAACCCAATCTGCATCTATGTAACCAACAACTTGGGTATGACCTCTATTCTCGTACAACACACCTTGGCCTGGTGTACTTTTGATATATCGAAGAATGTGGATTGCAACATCCCAATGGCTATCACACGGTGACTGTAGGAATTGACTAACAATACTCACAGGAAAGGAAATGTCTGGCCGAGTAATGGTGAGGTAGTCTCGCTTAACCTACGAGTTGTCAACATTCCCAGATCTCCAGTAAAGACTCCCCTCTCCCGGTACAAGTTCGACATTGGTGACCCATATGAAGGTTTGACTCCGCTGAAGTCTAACATAATCGGTTTCTCCCAAGATGTTCAAAGCATACTTCCAGCTGGGGAACGACCATACCAGAACTAGACTGAGCTATCTCAATTCCCATAAAGTACTTGAGTTTCCCCACCCTTTAGTTTGCAAGTAAAGAAAAGTCAGAAGACCCGAGAAAATCTCCAATTTTCGAAAAAGGTAAATGGTCATTTCGTAAAATTAAATTTTTCTAGATCTCGATGACAAACGTGACTTCACCGTTGGAATCGTCCTCGCCAAATCTAGCTACCACGTTGAATTTCACGAATTCCAGACAAATCTTAAATTCTGCACATTGCTGAGGCATCAGACACGGTGCCGTGGAAACTACATGTGATGTGACAAAAGTCATTCATAACATGTACTTTAAGTGACACATGTTGCAAGATTGCAGAGATGATGAAATGACGCTCAGATAGCCGCAAAGTGTCAAAATCTGTAAGGGACATGATGGGAATTTTGGAAATGTTTAATGATAATGAGACAAAAGATGAATAGTGTTCATCTTCTTCAAAAAGACCAAAAAATGGCAGTGTGCTGGAGGGATGCAGTGAGCTTAGGTTTTGTGATTTTTTGAGAGAGAGAGAGCACATTCTCTCTAGATTTTTGGCCAATCGGACCGTCGGTTTTCGACGGAGCAAGAAGTAAAGTTGCTCTACACGGCGAGGGCTACGCATGGGCACCGATTTGGTATAGTGCCGACAACTTCAAGAGGTAGGGATCTTTCACTGCTAATCTTTGGCTAAGAGCCATAAATGGTTAGGAATGTTCTGAGGCTTGTTAGCTGTAAATCTCGCTTTCAAACGCGAAACTGGCTGAGAAAAATTCATTCAGGTGGTCGTGGAATAAGATTCGAGAGCCTCACCTGCTCACGTGAATAATAACGTGAATAGTGATAATACGAAATTTTGGTGAAATGTGTTCGGGTCGAAGTTATTCAAAATGAATTGCTCAGGTTTGTTAATTTAGCCCATGTGAGCTAATTTTGGTGTAATTGATTGTGAATTTGCATAACATGTTTTATGTGATTTAATTATGTTAATATATATGCATGTAAATATATTAGCATGAATGTGTTGAAATTGGCATCATGCATTCCATATGCACTGGGGAACCCTAGAATATTAAGAGTGAGTGCATGACATGAAATGAAACAAATGAAAATGTTCACAGCGAATTTCGACGAAAGATTCGAGACTCGTGTCAGAGATCGGTTTCCACAATTCAAGTCGAAGGGGCCCATGAATTGTTTCGGAGGGTTATCCAACATATTCACCTCGGAGGGTTGTCCAATATTTTACCAAAACTCGATAGTGTATTTCAAGAACAAAAAGCTTTGGTTTTGAAAACTGATTATTTTACTCGCATATTGGCTTAGGCGTGTGTGAGGGAGTCGGTGAGGACTCGGGACACGGGATCGGTCATGTAGACATTCGAGTAGGTTCATGTAATTGCTTGAATATGTTTGTTTCATGCATGTGCACTTAGGTGGGGAGTAACCCAGGTAGGAAATTATCTCTACTAGGCTTTGCTCACTCTGTCGAGGGATCACCATTTCCAGTGGCAGAGACGGAAGGCGCACTCACTAGAGGTCGTGTGTTAGAAGAAAGCCGACTTGTGGCTTTGGTATTATTATGTATGACATGTATTAGAATTTTATAATTTTAATATATGTTTGTATTAAGAGTAATGTAAAAACTCTTGAACCATGTAATATATTTGGTTGGGATATATTTTGTGAGTATTGATGCAAAAATTAAGTGGCCATTATTTTTACTCTTCGCATACGGACTCTCGCTATATCATTGTAAACTTGTCAGACAAGTTTGTACCTTGCAGAGCTCCCCGTAAAAGGAGACTTTGCCCGATTTTTCGTGAGTGGTGCTCTGCTACTCGACATCCACGAAGTATTCCGCAGTTGACTGTTATCAACGGACACCAGAATGGGGTGTCATAGCCGTATCGAGCTTAGGTATACGAATACCTAGGAGCTTGGGTTTGGGTATCCATAGTTCTAGTCCCGATACCAAAGATCACAAATTCTTGGTATCGTAGCTTACTACGAATACTTAGGGCTTGAGGGACTTGGGTTTCAGGCCATGGTCAGGCAAGGGTGTAGAACATCACAGCCAAAGCTCGATGTTAGAGTTAGGTATGTGATTACCTAGAAAGTCACGGGACAGGATTAGAACACTACATGCATTGTGTTTTATGTGTGATTGTTGTGCATAACATGAGTTGTTGTGTATGAATTGTGATTGAAATTGTATGCTTGGTGAATATCATAGGAAAGATGTTGAACACTAGGGTCGAGAAAATGTAACCTTAGGTGTTCGAGAAATTTTGGACAAAAATGGTCCAGAATTAAATGAAAAAAATGATGTGGAGAAAATTTTTTCTAGGTTTTATAGTGTGTAAAACAGGAAAAAAAATATTTAAAAAAAATATTTTTGGTTCTAGTGGAAAATGAAAAAAAATATATAAAATAAAATTTTAAAAATAAAATAAAATAAAGTAAAATATTTTTTGGTCTCTGTGTGATCCATGACTATTGGGATTCTAACTATGTTCTCTGCTCTCACAAGTAATCTGTAAGTAAGTCTTTCTCGCTCGGGGATCACACTGTGTGTTGATTAATTCGATTTTGCCGTCGTATGTACTCACGAAACCTGCATCGTAATAACACAATGAACTAATAAAACCAAATTACCAAAGACTTGTAAAAATAACAAAAGTAACGAAAAAATCTGCATCACTATCTATGTGCTCACTTCTCTATATCAATTTAAACCTTCCACGCAAGAATCTACGCCCTGCAAAACTTGACAGCCGATAACGCGATGTATAAAATGCCTAAATGCGCAAGTGCACGCTGCAGAAATTCTTGGCAATATAGTGTACTTATCGCACGGATATCGATCCTCGTGGAAATGTAAATAACTACAGATATTCGGTTTAGATAATATCTCAAGAATGACTTTAAGAGGGAATTCAATTATAAAGACTAACCGAACTCGCTGATTTAATTAAAGTATTTGCTTTAAAGCCTAGGGTTATATCTCCCCCTGTCACGTTCAATGGATTGTTTTTCTAAAGAGATTGTTATTCAATACATTTATAATCTGCCTATGGTGAGGTGATCTTGCCTACGAGATATCCTCTCTCGAGGTATATCCGCCTATCTCGCGAATAGAATCGAGTATATCTCTATCTCGACTCGGTATTCCGAAATGCTTAAATGTTCTACCCCTAGATACCACCTTCAGGTCCGGAATATCTCTATTAGTAGAATGGTGAAGGCTACTCTCGGATCTTTGAATGCCTCGTCTCTCGAATCTCGGATCTCGGTCTTGGTATGCTAATCTTTGGCGAACATTATCATATAATTTAAATACGGTACTTAATTAGATTAGACGCAGATTTACCACAAACAGTTGAATAACATAAAGATCAATCCTTAATCCGCATCATATAGCGAGTTCGACGCAACCCTAAAATATAGAACATAATAAAGAAAAGATACAGAAAATCGTTGTCTGAGAAAACATTGTTCTACTATCCCCGAAATATCAAAAAATATGAAAGCGGTACAAATCCGGGCACTTCCTCGAAAGGCAGTGTCACTCTGCTCACGAAACCCACACTTTCTGTTAAGTAAGCCTCCGATACCTAATTTGAGCCATTCATTACTTTAAATAGTGGTGCCATATTTTGGTGCGTGTGCGCTGCGATGGGACGTCGTTGACTTGCATTGTTGACAGAAGCGATCGGCGTCGCGGCGTGCGGCGACGTGGCAGTCACTTCCTTGCCTGCTCCTCATTGTTCCAAAGCTGCTTCAAAAATTTTATTTCTTTTCGCTCCATCGAACGCAACCACACAGACCTGAAATCGGGGATCACAGCCACAAAACTATCAAATTATTATAAAATAAATGTGAAAATAGTGACGAAGCGAGTGTAAGATGATTGTTTAGGCACTCATCCACCCCCAGGCTTAGTTTCTTGCTTGTCCTCGAAGCAGAAGCCCGACTACAAACAGGACACACGAGCCTGTCTGGCTAACACTAAGGCGGTGGTGCAACATCTTTGAAAAATAGGGAGTGAGGTGGTGACTCATACCTTTGTTTTGCTCGATGTTCGGTGAATGCATACGGATATTTGACTTTAATTAAATTCGATTGAGATAGGTAGAAGCCCGGCTAATTCGTCAGATCCCATGGTGATTATTAGCCTTTCCCTGAAATCCTATGTGCTTATAGTGAGACCTGTGGCCTCCAGTATACCTGGGATTCGGAATTACCCCCGAGCTTAAACTCGACTACTTTATTAGGAAGAAATTTAACTAGGAAAGGATGGAGCACCCATTTATTGTCATGTCCTCATACTTAGAAATTTCCTCGTGCCTAAAACAAAATGGAAGAAGACCTGGCGATGCCGAAGTTTTAGCGAGTGATCTGTGTGAGGATCATTGGTGACTCCCCACCGGGTTGGTTGGGAGCACCGGGCATTAGAATTCCTTCCAAACTTCACCCAGAGACACTCGACAGGCTCGATGGCCTAAGTTTCGTGACGATCTATCTTACATCCCCATGCTAGCGGAGCGGTGAAATCGATGACTCCGGCCGGTTAGCTCGAGACATTAGGCTGATAGGCCCCTCGGTATGCTAGGAGTTCGATTGGATGATCAGCTTATTCTTATGCATATACCTATTTACATCGTATATATATATATATATATATATATATATATATATATATATATATATATATATATATATTTTCTTTTTCTATTGTTTTTGTATTTTCTCTTTTTGGTTGTTTCTGAATGGCAATCCTCTTTTGAGATTAAGTGTCCACATCCCACTTGAATCAGTTTGAATCTCCTAGGTTGGTGAACTTTAGTAGTTAGTTAAGCCTTATACGCCTACATGAAGTCACTAGTGTGTGAGTGTGATGGTTTTTTTGAGAAGCTGGTTTCTTGACTACGAATTGATTCACTAGCCCTTTTAACTATTCAACTAATTCTGAGAGCATCAAACAAATGCCTTATTTGACAAATTTATAAAGTAGACTCAATCAAAGTGATCCTCGATTTTCAACATACTTTATATCTGATTACTACATGCAAGAATGTCTAAAATATAATCAAGAAGAATGTCCTAAATATAATGTCAAACAACTAATGATGACCTACTGAACATGAAATACGATGTAAAATAATTTAGAAAACAAAACACACTAATATACGGAACACATTAAAATACTACACCTTCTTAAGAACGAAACCACGATACATGAAACCTGAGAGCATAGTACTAAGATCACCCAATCCACTCCCCCGAACAAAATCCGATTAATACAGCGTGAGATAAAAACTTATAGGGTGGGGAACTCCACGAATATCAACTGCGATTAGGAAATTGGTGGTGGATGGTGAAAAGCCCGGAAATTTGGCGAGTTGGGCTGCATGGGTTCTTCTTCTTTGTAGAATGATGGCTGATTAGCGGGCATCGCATGTCGTGCAGCGGCGCCTCCATCTGAGTAAACAGGGACTCGGTGCTCCTGGGTCATCCCGGAATCGTGAAGCGCTCGGTGAGGGAAACCGGGTCCTGTCTCTGAGGAAGAATTTGGGAGCAGTAGCTGAGGAAATTTCTTGGGGTGTGGTGGAGATTAGTCGGAACGAATTGGTGGTGGAAGTGGGTGAGGCGGTGGCCAATGTCCTCCACAGGTGTCACCGAGGAATCAAAGCGAGCAGATAATAGGAAGCTCGTCCTCGTCGAGGGCTCGTGACCGTCGTAAACCCCTATCGGTTCTGCGGGACACTAGGTGTGTCAGCTTGGCCGTTATTGCCTTGATCGGATGAAGCCGGGCCACGTTTGTGATCAGGGGCACCGATGTTTGCTGACCGTGAGAGAAAAGGTTGCCTGGGTTTCATCTTCGCATCCGGTTATGGAGGATGTATATCTCGATAACACACTGCGACATCGAATGGGATATCTGGATGATGGCCAGTTGATGTGATAGAGGCGGCTGAGACGTCTCACATTAAGTAGTCGGGATGCGGCGAGTGATGAATGATCTGAGCAGGAATGTAGGCCAAATGCTTGGCACGGAAGTGTAGCATAGCGCGCGTTGATCCTCCGCTCACCGTAGCTGGTGATACGCGGATGACCTCGTAGTGGTCGGGATGCTTTCGCGGTGATCAAAGGTCGGTGGGACATGCTCTAGGCCATAGAGAGCTGTGATCGGCTCATGCGAAGTCGACCAATGCACCTCGCCTGACCTTTTGAGGACATAGAGCGAGGTTAGCGTAAATTCTCGAACTACGCTCATTCTTGCATTTGGACGAGGGGGTTGGCATAAGGCACGCCACCCGCTTAGCCTGGGTGTCTTTCTAAAAGAATCATCGGTGATGAAGCCCCCTTCTCCTTAATGAAGGATCGGTTTTGCGAATTGTGCTAAAGCCGTCAAGCGGCCTCAGCGTTTATAAAGCGTGAGGCATCGAGCGTGGGAGTCGGGTCCTCGTACAGGGTGGCTAAGCAGCGAGCAACTACGCCTCTTGCGGTTTATACTAACCCTAGACAAAAGCTTCGAACACCTAATGTACCATAACAAATCAACTAAATAATACCTAATGACTAATGAGAAACCTAAATGGGACTCAAGACCTAAGGAACCTAGTTAACTTAGAAATGATTCTAAAGACCTGCAGAGGCACAGCATAAATAGACCTAGACGCTCATGCGAAGCTAGAATCGGGCTGCGGTGGTGAAATGCCACTATAGGCCCAAAGCGGCCCCGGGTGACTACGGTGGTGTGACGAGTGGTCGCCAGGCCGGGACGAGCGGAGCTCGAGGCAATGTTGAGGGGGCGGACGGTCTGCGCTGAGAGCCTAGGGTTTGGAGGAAAGGATGCGGTGAGTATAAAATGAACCATTCTTGGGCTGAAAGCGGGGCCACGTCGGCGCCGCGTGTGCGGTTCAACGTCGCGACGTAGCGAAGGAACATGACCAAATGGCGTCGCGACATGCGGGACCCGCGTCGGCGTGGCGAGTGAGAGTGACCCGAATGGCGTCGCGGTGAGGAGTCCCGCCGTGGCGTGAGCTTCAAAGAAATGGCGTTGCGTGGGAACTCCGTCGCGGCGTGAAGAATAGTAGCGTCGCGACGTGAAATCCGCAGCCGCGGCGTGGCGGAAGGGCGAAAATGGCGTGCGACGTGAATTCCGCGTCGCGGCGTGGACGGAATGAAATTTTGATATCGCGACGTGGGATCTCACGTCGCTGACGGCTAGAAGTGTCTCGCAAGAAATTTTGAACACACTACTCGGTACTTTTGGAACTCTCACGTGTAAACTTCGTCAGGAGCATTGAACATTATAGACCACATTAGGGTCTATGATTAAACCTGACAAGCGAAACAAGCGATCATGAACACAACTAGAAACTAGTGCTGAAAATAACCAATAGAACTTGAAACTAAAATTTAGAATTACTTGGGTTTGCCTCGAAGCGCTATGTTTAATGTCGTTGGCTCGACTGACCACGAGGCTTCGATGTGATCGGGGCTGAGCTCACAGCGCGGTACATCAAGGAATGGCTTGCTTTATGCAAGGAACTCGCCTCCATAGTACGGTTTCAAGCGTTGGGTGGCGGCTGTGATGTCTTGCTGCCGGGAGATGTGAAACTTCTGCCCTACCATGTGCAGACCCAGCTGGCTGCAGTGAGGTCAGGACCGTGAGACTTGATTTCTAGGAAAGCTTTAGTCGGGAATTGAATAGAAGGACTTGTTGTCGGCGAGTGAATTCTTTTACGGTGGATGGCAGCGTAGGTGCGGGCCTTAGTCTTCTCCTTATAAATGCGGGCGTTCTCCTTGTGCTTCGTTTACGAGACTCATCTAGCTCATTTGAGTTGGGTAGTCGTTTTTCACCGGCGAAATCTTGTCCGTATTTGGTTGTCGGGTGGCCCCGATAGGCTCGATCTCCAGTCCTGGCATTTGGAAGGTGGCACGGCTACCATAAACAAGTCTGACGAGGACATACCTAAAGGGTTTTAAATGCAGTCTTGGTATGCGAGAGCGCATCGTCTATCTTTTGGGCGATCCTTTAGCAGGTTGTTAGTATATTCCAGAGGATGTACTTGATTTCTCGGTTGGATACCTCACCTTGCCCGTTTGATTGTGGGTGGTATCACGAGAATCGATGCGTACCCCATACTGCAAAAACCTTGTCTATTACCTTATTGCGAGAAATCGTACCATTATACGAGTTAAAGCTCTCGAGGAGTTCAACGTGAGAATATAATGCTGTAGCGAAGTTAGGCTCTGATCTTGGCATCATTGGTTCGTGTTGGAATCGCTACCCCACTTTGAGACATAGTCTACGACCCGACAAGATGTATAAATTGTATGATCACGGGAAATGGTCCCATGAAATCGATCCACCAAATCAAACGGCTCTGCACTCGAGATGGGATGCATGGGTGGCTGGAGTCGCTCTAGAGATGTTCCCGTTCGTTGACATTTGTCACAAGTGGAAAGCAGATTGATGAGCATCTTCAAATAAGGAAGGCCCGATAAAAGCCCAGGTGGAGCCGCCAGCTCTTTGTTCTCACGTACAAAGTGTCACCACGAATTAAATTGACGATAGGTTCGAATGCGAGCATTTCATCTTGGGCACATCTCCTTATCACGTCGTAAATGCTGTAATTGGCTCAGCCCCGATAGTAATTAACTAAGATTAATAAAAAAACCTTTTCTTCTTCGATAGTTAAATTCGGAGGGAATCACTTTGGCCACCAAATAGTTCACATAATCGCAAACAAGGCGCCCTCTTGTCTCGTAGCAAAGTTTCGTCCCGGAAGTCGTCATTCAAGACATCATCTCTGGCCCCTTCGGTCGCGAAAGGTGGTATGCACTAATTTTCCGATTGCCCTTCATGTCCTTCCAGTTTCTCTATTCGAACTCTTGAAGGACACACAAGATCAATCTTGGGTTTGCATCTTTCTTGGTCATCAAGTACTTAATGGTAGGAGTAGTGGTGTGCTACGACTTTGTTGCCCGATCAAATGCTTTGGGTGTATCGGCGAAGGCGTGGCGACCGTTCTTCTCATTAGTGGCATAATTGATTGGCGTCATTCAAAGTCAAGCATAGTAAATCACTGAAAGATTTTCTCTCTCGTTTACGCATGGAAATGCGCTGATCGCATGAGTAAACCTGTCGCACATCATTTCGAATGGAAAAAGACCCGATGCGGAATTTACACCATATTAGGGTGAGATCGACTTTATCCTTAATCTGATCAAAAGCATGCGCATTGGGAATTAATTCGAGATAGGATCCCACAGGATAACCAAATTAGACAATGGTTTACATGATACGCGAGAAATCCTTGATAGCGCTATAAAATCCGGCGGCACAAGAAAACTTGGGATCCCTTTCTGAAAATTGATAACTTCTATAAATTCGTGATCTTGCCACTATCTCATCCCTCTTAACGAGATGATGTCAGAGTAATGCCCTCTTGTCTGTAAAATGGCACTTTTCCCGATTAATTTTCAATTGGTCTGCCCATATCTTGCTAATGACTCTCAAATTTGCTAGACAATTGTCAATGAATTTCCCGTGCGAGAAATGCGTCCATGAAAATCTCATTGCATTCTCACCTTAATAGGATAATATGGCCATCGTATGTTATTTGAAAATGCAGGCATTACATAATCGAAGGGCATCGTGGGCGAATGTACCATAGAAATGATGAATGTTGTCTTCTCTGATCTTGGGCGCTATAGCTATTTGGTTGTAGCAGGAATATCCATCAAAAGCAATAATATTCATACGGCTAATCGATCAAGCATCGGTCTAGAAATGGCGGTGGAAAGTGATCTTTTTAAGTGGCCTTGTTAAAACTAGGTATCAATACAAAATTCTCCCAGTATTGTTCTGAAACGGTAGAGTGTTTATTTCAGTCCTAATATGGATTGTTCTCCTTTTTCGGCACTACGGCTGGAAACACCATTGTATAAAATGGGATAAATACTTTGATATCTGACCATTTTAGAATAACCTCTTTCAAAACTACTCCATGTTGTCGGATTTAACCTCCTCTGCTCTTCCACTGAAGGTTTATGCCCATCTTCTAATAAAATCTGGTGCATGCACATGGAGGGGCAGATCCCTTTTAGATCGGTAGAGACCACCAGTGCGTGTACGCCAGTCTCGAAGGACTCTATTAACCTCTTCTCGATTCTGCGGTCGAGATCTTGATATAATCATGGGTAAGCGTAGATTCGACTCCAGTATGCATACTTCAAATGGCTAGGGAGAGGTTTTGTTCGTGAATTGGTTGTTGTCGATGGAGCCAGTGATCTAACTCCGCCCAGGAGATTAGAAGTATTTAAATTCTGTTGTGTCAGAAAGAGTCCATCAAGACAACTTTATATTCTTGCCCTCTTGTTTGGGTTCTCAGACTCATTTTCCACTAGGTAGTCTCAGGTCGATTACAGGACCACTTTGGCTGAGTGCCCTCAACCTCTTATATCATATAATACACGTATCCTTTCTGCTGGGTATCTGTATACTCCGAAGACATTGAATTTTACTTCTATGCTTCTTGTATATATATAGTTTTGATTCGCCCTACGCATGTGTTTGCTGCCCAGTTGCTAGAAAAGGTCTTCCCCGAGATAATCGGGTATTTCTTTATCTTCCTCCATGTGCAAATATGAAATCTCTTGGAAAGATAAACTTGTCAGAGCTTTACTGAACATCCTCTATATCCCTCTCGGGTGCTTCAAGATACGTACCACCAAATTTGAAGAGTGGCCGTAGTCGGATGGGCTTCTCCCCAATCCCCGGCGGCTTAAAAGATGGGTAAAGACATATGATTAATCTTGTCACCCCAAATCTGCGCGCTCTCGAAATAGCATTTCGATTGTGCACGGGATAGTGAAAGCGCTGCAGGTCTTTGACCTGCGGTGGCCTATACGAAGGATGGCCTTTTACATTCCTCGGTTAAGTTTAAGATCACCAGAGTACCCGCTAATCTTTATATACGAGACAGGAAATGTATCTTTTACTGAACTTTCTGTGGGCATTTGCCTGCAGGGTAATGAATGGGATGTTTATATGCAGCTTTTGAAAACATCCATGAACCGTGAATTGTTTATCCGATTTATGTTTCTTGAGGCGTTGTGGGTAAGGGGCCGTTATCTCGCCTGCTTCATAAGTCTCTGTGGCCCCATTTCTCTGTGGTGTTCTTTGTTTGCGTAAATGCTGATTCTGCAGTGGGTGATCACCAGGTCTCTAGCGCTCTCTGATTGGGGTTGCACTTGGCGATTCGATTCTCTCAGCTACGGCATGAATGCTTTAACGTGCTCATTCCATCTCTTCTTGGGTTTACCTCACGTTGCTCGTGAGACGCAGTTTACTATGATAAGCTTGCCGTTTCTGGCCCGTTGTCTCTGAGCTCATAGGCACATAACATAGTTGTTTAATGGGTTGCTTCTTTCTTTTGCATATTCATAGTCTCATTCATGATATGTGGTAGAAGTTAACATACGTGGAGCTTTACGTCAGCTTCTTCGGGTGGTTCATTATTTCAGGTTTTATGGCATATTATTACAGTTGTCACGCCGTCATACCACTTGATTGTTTTGATTATTAAGTTGCGGTTGTTGCCACCATGTCTCGCCGGTCGATTAATTGGTATTGCCCCATCGGTCCTTCTTCTTTGTGATTGATTATGATTCAGCCGACCGTGTGGGGCTTGCTCCGTGGGAGTTTCTGATGACATTCTACCCTTGCCTCATCACTCCACAGGAATTCCCCAACTCCGTGGAGTGATGCAGTATGCATGTGTTGTTCCTGCGCCTATTTATTTAGTCGGTGAGCCACATCGATTACAGTTGTTAAAGATGCATTATCTGTGCCACCTGTAATTCTTCCCAGTGCTGTAGCTTCTCTCTGAAATGCTTGATTAGTGTTGATTCAAACTATCTTCCAAATATCTATCTACGCGATGCATGGTTTCCTTCATCAGGATCCTCAGTAGACATAATCATTCATTAGTTCTTTCTGGACCATTATGAAAATATGGACTTGCATCCATACAGTTAGTCGTGGTGAGGACACTTTACGCAATAATTCATAATAGAGCACAATCCATTTTTACGCCGAGGTTCTCCTACAGTTGACGAAGCGTGGTGATCTCTTTTACCTGAGTTGTCTACGATTTGAAAGTGGAAGAACTGTTGAAACTTTTGTACCAAATCGTTCCATGTAGTGATGGAATGCGGTGGTTGGTAGTTGTGATGTTTGTCTATCTTACCCAAGTGACAAATTAGGATTGGCAGCAATCTTAGAAGCAGCCGGGTAACTCGGTTGTACTTGATGGTATCATGACCGAGGAGTGTGGAAATGCGCCTATTCTAGATTCTCCTTGGGTAGTCCATGGAACAATATGTTAAGCATCTTGTCTTGTGGTGGACTTCAATTCGAAATTGTTTGCTTGAATCGGTGGTAGATCGATCATTTATCTGAACAAGTTGTTAGTGGTAAAGCGAACTCATCTAATAGCATGTAAGTCGTCAAGATTGTATAAATAGTGCAGGCGGCAGTTCCTTCCGTGATTCCCAGTTCAAACTTCTCTGTAGTTCGATTTGTTCAGCCTTGAAAATCTTGTTCTTGATGTTTCCATGACTATTGGAATTCTAATCTGTTATGTTCTACGTTCTCGTGTAATCTGTACGAGAGAAGTCTTTACAGCTCGGGATCCACCACAGTGTTGATTAATTCGATTTCTTTATCATGTACTCTATTTGGGCGCACATGCTACTTGATAGCATTACGAACTAACAAAACCAAATTACCTGACACTTGTAAAAATAACAAAAGTAGAAAAATTGAAGAATACTATCTATGCTCACTTCTATATAGTTAAACCTTTCCTGTGTGGCCTTCAAAAACAATATGATAGATAACGATATAAATGTGTGCCTCATCACGCAGAAGTACACGTAGCTGATAATATAGACATACTTATCGTCTGGATGCTCGTCCTCGAAGGTGTATTAACTCTGAGAGATTACGCTGCTTAGATAATATCGAAGAATGACTTTAAGAGGAATTCAGTATGTAAGACCCATTGATTTAATTAAAGTATTGTTTTAAAGCCTAGGTTATACATACCTTACATCACGTTCAATGGATTGTTTTCTAAAGAGGTGTGCATTCGATACATTTATAATCTGCTATGGTGGGAGTGAATCTTGCCTCACAGGATATCCTCTCTCTCGAGGTATATCCTTTATCTACGCGAATAGAATCGAGAACATATCTCTATCTCGACTCGGTATTCAATCGCCCAAATGTTCTACCTAGATACCACCTTAGTCAGGAATATCTCTATTGACTGTGAATCAGTGAAAATTCACTCTGCTGAGATCCACTGAATACCCTCCCATCTCGAATCTCGGATCTCCCGGTGCGGCTATGCTAATGCGGCGAACATTATCGTATAATTTAAATCTGAGGTATGATAGATTCGACAATTTATAAACAATTGAATAACATAAAAGATCAATCCTTAATCCATAATATGCGCAGCCATCCGTAACCACTAGAAAAATATGTGAGAACATATATAAAGATGAAATCGTTTAATCACGAAAACATTACTGCTATCTGAAATATCAAAAATATGAAAAGCATGTTCAATCCGGGCACTTCCTCGAGAAACGGTATCACTCTGCTCTGAAACCCACCTTGCTGTTAAATGCGCCTCCAGATACCCTAATTTGAGCCGTTCGTACTTTAAATGATAGGGTGCATATTTTGTTGGCGTCGCTGGCGTGAGGCGTCAGCGTGAGAACATCGTTAACCTGCGTGGCCCGAAGCGTCGCGGCGTCGCGGCGTAATGATCACTTCCTACTTTGCTCCTCATTGTTAGCGCTTAAAAAGTTGTTCTTTTCGCTCATCGAACCTGTAACCACACGGACCACAAATCGGGGATCTAGCCACAAAAACTATCAAATTATTATAAAATAAATGTGAAAATGACGACGACGAGTGTAAGAGGAGTGTTTAGGCACTCATCGGGGCCCCGGGATTGACTTTTTCGAGAGGGATGAATAGTTTTGGTGCTAAAGGCATGAACATAGGCCTCGTTGATCTGAGTTCATAGGCCAGGCGAAACGTCACAATCAGATTCTGGATAAAAAGTTACGACTATAGAAGTTCAAACGTAGAACTGCCGGTGTCCCGAGTCTATGCGGGGTTTTTGCACAGCGACCTGGCCTATATAAACATAACTTTGGATGCCGATGAAACCCCAGCCCCAAAGCCCTCTTGAGCTCCAAACCACAAAACTCTCAAAATCATGAACACCAAGTTAGGCCTGATTTTGACCATTTACGGCGAAGTGGGGGTTTGGACAAAGGCTCTTGGCCGGCCCTGCAACATGCCGGCGGACGGGGAGGGAGGGGGACATCCGGACGATCCGCGGTAAGTTTTCACGGCTGACCCGGCCAGTCGGACCTTGGCCGGGATCGGCCGGCGACCGGTGGCGCGACACAGTGGATCATCGGAAATTTCAGGTGCTAGGTCATTTTTCGGCCACTTCGGGCCACCTGGCCCAGCCCTCCACCATTTTTAGACCTGAACTCATTTCCTTTGGTCCTTTTGCGGTTCTCCGCCGACGTTTAAGAAAGATCAGCCATATGAAGTTGGCATTTGTTGGATCGAGTTTTTGGCCACCACATTGGACCAAAGGTAATGGTCTTGATGAGTTCCTGGTCTCTTGGGCTTTCATTGATATGTGGTTTGTGAATTTTGGACGCTCGTTTGGTTAGTTTTCCATTTTTAAGGTCTGTTTAGGTGTCTGAAAGTTTGGTAGAGTGAGTACTAATTTGATCGATTTGAAGCCGGAAGTGGAGATGGATTAGTGAAATTGGATGTTGTTATGAATTATTGGGCGGTTCAATTTTGAATTAGCTCTGAATGGCCCAATTTCGAGTATCGGTCACATAGGGCACGCTTTGTAATTAGGCTGTCGGTCAGGTGGCGGGTTTCATAGTTAAAAATTATACTAAGGCCTTTGGGGCATCGATGTCGTTGATTCGATTATTGGAGCACAAGTGGTATTTTATTTTATATTACGGTATTTCGCGCAGAGGCGGAGGCAATGAGCTTGGAGAGCAAAGGCGTGAGCGTCTACGTGATGCGTAGTGGTTAATGTTTTTAAATGGTTGAGGTATTATGTTGATATATCTGTGCAGTTTAATATTTACATATATCTTTATTTTGATCATATGGTTGGTTGCATTTATATATGATTTTTCGGTCATAATAAACAAGTTATCATTTCATGTGAGTTTTGTCTACATTTTAACTATTTGAAGGTTTGCGAGTTCGTGGATAGTGCGTGGTGTTGGGATGTTTTAGTACGTGAATTGAGGTTATGTACACCTTGAAAAACTATTGTTTTTAAAAGGGGATCTTGAGATTTTGTGGAATGACTCTGTCACGATTATTGTTGGGAAGAAAGTACATGTGAGTAAGGAGCGGTTATATTAGTTGCCACGTGGGTAAGGCGGGTTTGGAGGGTTTATTAGTTGCCACGTGATGGCGGGTTTACCCGGAGGTTTATTAGATGACACGTGATGGACAGGTTCACCCGGAGGTTTATTAGGTGCCACGTATTAGCCGGGGTTTGCCGGAGGTTTATTAGGTGCAGTGATGGCGGGTTTACGGAGGTTTATTAGTTGCCACTTGATGGCGGGCTTGCCGGAGAGGTTTGTAGTTGCCACGTGATGGCCGGGTCTACCTGGAGGTTTATTGGTTTGCCACATGATGGTGCCAGGTGCACCGGAGGTTTGTTAATTGCGCACGTGATGTAGAGATTACTGGAGGTTTATTGGTTGCCCACGTGATGGTAGGGTGTAACCACGGGTTCATTGTTGCCACGGTGTCGTGAGTCGGGCTTCTGGAAATGGGACGACATGATGGGTATCATGGTATGGGCGTTGTTGATTTTCTGAATATGACATAACGGCTAAATACTCATGGTTATGGAGCATTTCACTTGGTTATTTTATTACATGATGACTATACATACTTTATGCTTGGCTTTATGTTATTGGCATAATTTGATTATGAGTTCGTAACATTATGGCTTCTGGTGTGGGCATGAATTGCATATGTTGGACTTGGGGTAAAGTTGGGTTTTGTGAAATGTTTCCTAAGCGAGGAACTTTACAAAGTGAGCGGAAGGTTTGAGAGAAGAAATCTTGAAAATAAAAGATTATTTTTCCTATAAACTATACCACTCTTTGAAGCGATTTATTATCGTTATTATTTCATCTGTTCCACTAGGTCAGACGAGTTCGTAGGGCCTACTTCACCGTCAGTTCGACACTTTACTCTCTCTTGCGATTAGCCAGTACTCTCTATTGCATCTGTCTGGTTTTTTTTTTTTTTTTTTATTGGACGTATTCATCTCTATTTGTACCTCTAAATTCACAAATACTCTTAAATTCAAATGACCGTATCAAACTTTTATGAGTCCTTATTTATATGTTGTAGGTCTTTATACCTAATTATAAATTATTAAATTAATGCATGTATTTTCTCCTTAAAGTGGGCTCCATCGTATCTTCCACCCCAGGGACTAATAGAGTGGAACTTCACTAAGTGGGGACCACTTAGGAATCTGGGAGGGTATCAAGTCGGTCTGTCACCTCCTGGTGTACGAGTCAGTGTCGAGGGACGATTGGCGGAGTTGGCTAAGCGAGCCTTACCCTATAGAACGAGGTGAGACTGGACTTAGATCTACCTCGAGTAGTCTGTGAGTATGAGGATGTTTTTCCGGATGAGCTACTGGGATTGCCTCCATAGAGGGTTGTAGACTTCGGTATCGAGTTACACCCTGGTACTTCGCCCATCTCTATGACTTCGCACAGGATGGCACCAGTTGAGTTACAGGAACTCAGAGTCCAACTATAGGAGCTACGGGATAAGGGCTTCATTAAATGAGGCACTTCGCCATGAAGCTCGGTTCTGGTGCTTGAAGAAGAAGGATAAGACCCTTCGTAATGGCCTCTGAGACAGGTTGAATAGGGTTCCGATGCGAATCGATACCCATTTTAGAAGTTGATGGTTGCGATGGAGTTGAGAGGAGCGCGGAAGGGTCTCTAAGATAGACCTTAGCCTTTGGTTACCATCAGTGAGGGAGAGACGGATATCCCTAAGACGAGTTTAGGACGCATTATGGCACTTTGAGTTTCACGGTGATGCCCACATGGATTGGCGAATGTGTTGCGGCATTCATGGACCTCATCGTAGGGTATTCAGGCCTATCTAGATCAATTTGTCGTAATCTTCATGGATGACATTTGATCTACTCCGATCCCGAGTGGAGCATGAGTATCATTTGAGGATTATTGTTGCTATTTGTTAGAGACCATCAATTTTATGCGCTAGTTGGTAGAATGTGAGTTTTGGCTTATTGAGGTAAGATTTTTAGGACCATTAATTGCCGACATCGGCGTGTCGGTGGACTGAAGAAGTCGAGGCCTTGTTGGAGTTAGGAAGAGTAGAAGTCGGTCTTCGAGATCTGCAGTTTCTGGGATTAATTTGGTATTACGGGAGATTCATTGAGGATTTCTCAGATTAAGCAGCACTATGTGGGGTGACCGGAAGGAGTCGAGTTTGATTAGGATAGCCGTGCGAGGAGGCATTCAGGAGTTGAGAGGAGACTTACTTTATAGCTCTATCTTGATCTGATCAGATGAGACATGGAGTACATAGTGTATTGTGATGCCTCGGCGGGATTGTGATGTGTTTTGAGTGTAGTAGGGAGGGTAGTGGCTTATGGTTTAGTCGGTTGAAGAGTCATAGCGGAATTACCCACACGACATGGGTTAGCGGCCATAGTCTTGCCTTGAAGATTTGGCACCACTACTTATACGAGTAGAGGAGTTAAGTGTGCTGAATCTTCTGTCACGAGTATATTTTCCATGGCTGGACCTCGATATGGTAGCCATGAGATGGATGGAGTTCTGAAGGACTATGACTTCACTTTGCATTTACCATACTGGTAGGGGCAAATGTGGTGGTTGATGCACTCAGTCGAAAGTCATGGGCAGCATTGTCTAGTATAGCTTCGGGAGTGGATGCCGGTATGGGGCAGTTTGAAATTCTGATCTGACGACGAGACTGGGATCGTTAGAGTTTAATTAACCACACAGTCTCTGGCTGGCTTGAGTGATTAAGTCCTAGGGGCGAGGCCTTGGAGATAGTGTCAGCCCGGGGAGATAAGTCTGATCGAATCTGGTGACGAAATTTTGGACCATCCCACCTGATAGTGTCTTCGTGAGGGCGGGTGGTGGTTCCCCGGTCTTAGGTTAGAGGGAGATTCTCGGGAGTTTCACTAGATTTGCTTGGGTATTCGGGTGGCATGAAGATGTACTAGGATCTTTGTCGCCAGTACTACTAGAGCGGAATGAAGAGACACGTAAGGGACTTTGTTCTACGATGTCTCACGTGTGTGACGGAGTTAGGGTGGCACCCGGGAGGCTTGGCCATTTCTACGTGACCATTGGAGTGGTGAGTGGAAGTGGGAGCCGTCCGCGATGGATTTTGTTATGGATTAGCGAGAGACATGATGTTGTGGGTGATGGTGGATGAGCTCCTGAAGTCGGCACATTTTCTGGCCGTGCGGATGACCTTCACATTGGAGAGATTCGTCGGTTGTATGTTCGAGATATTGTTCATTCTATTTAGATACCGGTATCCATAGTGTCGGATAGAGACCCAGGGACTATGGCGCACTTTTGAAGAGTTTCCAAAGAAGGCTATAAGAGCTACGACTAACCATAGGTATGACTTTTCCCACCTGCGGCGGTTGTTGGGTTGAAGGAGTATACAGGTGTTAGAGGACATCGCTGCGAGCTATCGTCCTAGATCATGAAGGTGGCCCCAGGAAATACTTGCCTTAGTGAGTCGCCCTCTGACGTAGTTATCGGGCGAGTATACGGATGGCACCATATGAGGCATTGTGGGAGGCCGTGAGTCGTTATGTTGGGTAGGGTGGGAAGACGACAAATGCTAGTCTGATCGATTAGGGAACACCTCAGGAAGGTGAGCTTGATCGACAACGTACCTCGTAATTTCAGGCTGTGCGAAGAAGTTATCACGTGTCTGACGTCGACCCTTAGAGTTCGAAGTTGGAGATCACGTCTTCTTGAAGGTGATGCTAGAGAGGAGTGGTCGAGTTCGAGAGGGGAAGTTAGCCGTCAAAGTTCATTAGGCCGTTCGCGAGATACTTTCGAGAGGGTAAATAGCTATAAGCGTCTTAGTTTGGCTACCTTGACGCGCGGGGTGTCCACGAGGTGTTGCGTCCATGCTCACGGTACTGCTGTAGATCCGGCTCATGTAGTGGATTGGGAGATATTGGGGTTGACACGAATGAGACCTTCGAGGAGGGGCTGGTGTGCATTGTGGATAGCCGGGATCAGGTTTGCGATGCAAGACCGTGAGGCTAGTGAGGGTGTTATGGCGGCACCGTGGAGTGGAGGAGTCAACATGAGAGCACGAGGACACGATGCGGGCCACCTATCCCTTATTGTTTAGGGATGAAGGTACATGGTTTAGTCGTTTAGTACTTAGTAAGCTAGTTTACATGTAATAGGGTAATGCTGCATTACTGCTATGCATATGAATGATTGTGATTGTCCATAATTTTGGGATGAAGTTCCTTTTAAGGAGGGGAGAATGGGCAAGAGAAAATTTGAATTTTGAAAAATGATAAAATGGTCATTTCGGTAAAAATCAGAAATTTCTAAATCTCTCGGATGTGAAGCGGACTTAAAATAAGATTTAGGTCGTCTCGCGAAATCCTATTTACCATGTCGAATTTAAGTCGAATTGGACAGTCGGAATTTACCACGTTTCGAGCACCGGGTATAAAGTGCTGAGTAAAGCGATATGTGATGTGACAAAAGTTACTTATAACGCATGTACTCTTGTGACACATGTTCTGCAGATTGAAGATGATGGAAATGGGCACTGCAAATAGTGATGTAGTATCAAAAATCTAAGAAAGGTATAGTAGAATTTTGGAAATGTTTAATGATAATGAGACAAAAGATGAATAGTGTTAAGTCTTCTTTGAAAAAAAAGACGAAAAGGGCAGTGTCTTGGAGGGATCTGCAGTGAGCTTAGGTTTGTGATTTTTATGAGAGAGAAAGCACGCTTCTCTAGATTTAAACCAATCGGATGTCTGATTTCGGCCAGGCAAAGAAGTAAAGTTGCCTGCATGCGGTGGGGACTCTGGCGTGGGCGCAGATTTGGTGGAGTTAGGCTTGGCACTATAAGAGATAGGGTCTTTCCTCTTTAGATTAATCTTTAATTTTAAAATGTATAAGTAGTTAGAAATGTTACGAGGCTTGTTTTGGCGAAGTAGATGGTTCAAGCTTTAGGCCAGTGGAAAAATTCTATTTATTGTAGTCATGAGCAGCCAGGGTTAAGCGTTCATGTGAATGTATGTATGAATAGTAACATGAATAGTGATCTGAAGTTTTGAGTGAAAATGTTTGGTGAGTGATTCGAGATGAATTGCTCGTGTTGATAATTAAGCCATGTGAAATTTAATTTTGGTGTAATTGATTGTAAATTTGCATAACATGTTTATGTGATTTTATTATGTTAATATATATGCATATGAATATATTAGCATGAATGTATTAGGTGGCATCATGCATTCCATAGCTACTTTAGAACCACACAGAATATTAGAGTAGAGTACATGACACTTAAATGAAACAAAAATGAAACAAAAATGAAAATATTTGAAAAAATTTAATGGAAAGATTTTTAGGAGAATTGTGTTGAGAGATTGTCGGCCAATTCAAGTCGGAGGGACCCATGAATTTTAGAGGGTTATCGTGGACCTGCGCCTCCGGGGGTTGTCAATATTTTTAAGGAAGCTGGTAGTGTGTTTCAGAACAAAAGCTTTTGTTTGAAATGAATTATTACTCTCATATTGGCTTAGGCGTGTGAGAGTTGGTGAGGATTGGGACCAGGGATCAGTCGTATAGACAGTGGTGGAGTTCCGTAATTGTGGTCATGTTTGTTTATCATCATGTCACTTGGGTGGGAAATAACCCAGGTAGGAAATTATCTACAGTGGGCTTTCTTGCATTCTGTCGGGATTACCATTTCAGTCTGAGGAGCGATCGGGCGACGCTCTATAGAGGCCGCGTATTCGAATCAGACTTATGCTTTGAGTATTATTATGTATGACATGTATTAGAATTTATAATTTTAATATATATTTGTATTCTCAGTGTGTAAAACTCTTGAACCCATATAATATATTTGGTTGGATATAGCTGAGTGATCACCGAGAGATTGATGGCCGCATTGCTTCACTACATATGGATACCATGGTCATTGTAAACTTGTTGGAGACAGGTTGCATGGGTAGAAACTCCACGATACAGAGGCTGCCCCCGATTTTGTGGTGGTGTGGTTGCAGGCGCCATTCATCTTCACTTGGGGTGGCCAGTTTATCAGTGGACCTTACTGAATGGGGCGTCACAAAAGTTGTTGCTTTGATTTACACGAGATACTATCTTGATGATCATTGCATAATAGCGATGTAGATCCACATAAACAACCGGGATAAATACCTTACTGAAAGTTATGATGATAAAAAAGCTAGATGTTAGTCTGTACATGCTGCGAAATACTTGAAGATTCTTGAACAACATAAGCTAAAGCAGCTGAACCATGCTGAGAGATTGTTTCAAGCCGTATAGAGGAATGGCGTAACACGCACACTAAACCGGACTCCCCTTTGAGCAGCAAACCGGATAGTTTATCATATGAAACTTCTCAGGAAGATCACAGTAGAAGGAAGGAATGTTTTTAATATCCAGTGATAAAGTGGTAAGAGCCGCATGACCATGAAGAGAAGGAGGCAGAACCAAAGAAATCTTGTCCGGGAGAATGTGTCACCTGGAACAATGACACAGGTATATCCTTTAGACCAAGCGGGCGTAAGCGATCAAGCCTAACCATGGGACCAGCCTTAACTCTCTATAAATGACGATGACCAAGCCCAGGAAACCTTACAAATGGCAAGAAAGCAGTACAAGGATCACTAGAGTGCCGGTTAATTACCAAGCTTATCCATTTAGATCTACCATTTGCTTGTCGTTAACTTGGGATGGGAAAGAGCCTCATTGGTGTTCTTAGGGAAGGAGTATATAAGCGAGAAACAAATGCGAGGGTAAGGTGAAGATAATTGATGGTAACTCGAAAAAATTATAAATAGTTGGGGATTATTTAGTAGATCGATTGCCTTTCATGAGCAATAGCAAAGCAAGTAGGAATTGGGAGAAGGCTGAAGGGATAGGAAATTTGGAGTCAACGGGGGCCTCAGCGAAGGGAGAGGAACAACGAAGCGGTGACGACGATGATAAACTGAAGTGGTCGAAGGTACATCACCAAATATAGTTGGAGTGTTATAGGAGAGTAAGACTTGATGCTTGAGGAAGAGACTTGGAGGAGGAGAAGAGGGGTGAGTCCTCGAAGAAGGTGACATCGGTAGAGAGAAAGTATCGATGAGTCTGAGGGGAATGACAACGATAACCCTTTTGAAGTCGGGAGTAACCTAAGAAGATGCATTTCGTGACTTTGGCGGAAAGCTTGTCTTGTTTGGAGTGAGAATATGAACAAAGCAAGTACTTGAACGAGGAGGAAGGAAATAAAGTGGTTGGTTAGGAATAGAAGTGAATAAATGCGATCATGTAACACGGATAGGGCATACGATTTATGAAATAACAAGTTGTAAGAGCGGTGTTCCCCCAGCGAAAAGGAACATATTAATGGAGGAGGAGAGTACGAGCTATCTCGATAAGATGTGATTCTTAAGTTCAGCTACCTTGTTTGTTGAGGAGTATGAGCACAGTGATGAAGGATCCATGTTGGGACGTAAATGAAATAAAGGGTGTAGAAAAATATTCCCTGGCATTGTCACTACGTAACACACGAATAGAAATATTGAATTAGGTCATAATTTCAACACTTCAAGAGCTACGGAAAATAAAATATCGTAAATTTCTAGTTTTTAGTATTAAAAATAACGAGTACATGAGGAATGATGTGATAGTGACTAAATCTTTGAAATCCTAAAGTAGACGATTCGACAGGACCCCGAGCATCGGTGGACAGTTCAAATCAAGTTTTCAGGATTATTCAAACGCTTTAGGAACGAGACACAAGTATGTTTTCCAGTGGCGGGGACTCACATACGAAGTGGCGACAAAGTGGAAGCGAGTGGCCATCATGCGGGCGAGAAAGAGGAACTGGGGTGACCGACATTGTGGATGAGGAGATGAGCATTAGTGGAAACCTGAGTGCGGGAGATGATTTGAGGTGGGGGTGATAGAGGCCTTGAGACTCACGTCAGTGCCAATCGTTTCCTATACCCCAAGTCCACCATGAGTCCTGGAATTTATGAAAAAATAATGGAAGCGATTCTGGAAATACGAGTGATTTTGTAGGAAATACAGATTAAAGGGATACGGGGGTATAAAGAATGAAGTGAGAGAGTAGGGAAGGGAGGATGTGACAAACCAATACCTTTAATATAGTTAGAGACAATGCTTCAAAGACACTTGATAGGTAAAAGTAGGGGTAGTAGTAAGAGAGAGAAAAGATCTTTATTACGGATATGTGACACACTCAAAGTCTAGAATCTAGGGTCCAAGAGAAGATGTATGGAGAAGCAGCAAAGGTATTATCGGGTCTGGCAATGGGAGGTATCAGGTCGACTTGTCGTCGACAGCCAAGATAGTCATCATACTACTGTCGTGGGGGAAATACCCAAATGTGGAGGAGCTCGAGGCTGGGTAGCCGAATCATAATCAAGACCGCCACGTGGGCAAGTAAGGGGAGGCCAGCCCATGTAATCGATAACAATGATCACGAGTGTGGCTGCTTATTGCAATAGGGTGCAATGAGGACGCGGCCCTCTACTTCTAAGCACACCGTGTTCCTTCTCGAAGGTTAGTTTGAGAAACTAACACAGAAGAATCTGAAATGCTATCAGATGGCAAAGTCTTAGTGGAGGAGATACAGAGGAGGCGAGCAAACACATCATCCAAGGATGGGACTGATGGACTGCCAAGAATCTGATCGCGTACGGTCTTAAGATCCGGATAGAGGCCAATAAGAGTAAGAACCATGAAGAACTTGTCAATCTAAGTTTGTTGAGCCCCAACATCACTAGTAAGAGGCATCGGTGTCAAGAACTCCTCCTTAAGAGGCAATCTGGCTAATATAATTAGATAAATCCATGTCCTCGTCATTTGATATTGGACACAGCGTAAGCCACATTATAAAGGTGCTGGATATCATTCGTGTATAGAACTTTTGCCTGAATCCAAAACTTAGAACATGTTTTGAAAGCCCGAAGATGAAGCAAAATTTTTGGATCAATCGACTGCCATAATATGCTACATAGTTGTGCATCTATTTTCTTTCATTGCACCTTGTCAACATTAGGTATAGCATCCTCCGGTGTAATAAGATGATCCTCATAACCTTATCCCATGAACCAGAGTTCCACATAAGCTGACCAGGAAAGATAATTCTCACTACCAATCAATTTTTCTAATGTGATAAGAGGGAGATCCGTAGATAAATATATGTAAAAATAGGACTTATTGCCATATCCACTTAACCGAGATTGAATCAATGCTTGGATTGGAAGAGAACCTCAATGTGAGGGCGAATCATGGCTGTGGAACTTGAAATCACAGCTGTGGAACTGGAGATGAAGAAAAGTGACCCAAACCATGGAGAAGAGCGACTGACGGAGTGCGGGGAAGCTAAAATGGGCAAAAAGGTGGATAAGGAGGGCTCGGGGAGGCGCGTAGAGAACTGTTTTCTGGCGGGGTTTCCTCCAACGTGTAGATCGACCTCATGCGCCTTGAAATCTGAGGTTTCCGACCGGAGAAGAGCTGGCCGGAAAAAGTCACCGGTGGCAAGGAGATTCGACGGCGGTGGCGATGAGGAGATCCGACGGCAGAGGGTTCAAAGGAATAAAGTGAGTTCTAAAGGGAAACACTTATCACCATAAAAATTAGTTTTCCTCGCTTTTGATATCATGTGGAGAGAGAAAAGGAGAATCCTAATTTTATTATGTTCACGGAAAACTAACTACTATATTACATATTGACTTATATATATATACATGCTCATGGGTCCCACAATACAGTAAGAAAATAAAAGGAAAAGACTGTACAATATCTAATAGTTGTTTTAATGTTTAATTTAATTTTGGTTTCATCAATCTATTTTTTTAATAATTAATTTTATATATTCTATTTTAATTATTTAAAATAGATAAATATAATAATAATTTTTTGTAGCAATGATAATAATAAATTATTTATCATAATAATTTTGTCATTTTAATTTTTTATTAATATGTTAAGATGTTATACATATATTTTTCATTTTATCATAATAAGAAAGTTAAAAAAATTACTTTCATGATATAATTAAGATGTTAATTTTAAGCATATAAAAAAAACAACTTAATACTTAATAGAAATACAATATTAAAAAAACAAACAACTTCATACTTATTACGATTAAGCTTTATTCGACATTCAGTTAAATTATATTCAGCATTTAGTAAAAATAAACAATCGCCCCCTAAGTCCGTGACAACATGTTTAGTTCAGTTCGTAAAATGTTCGAAGTTTAAAATAGTAGGATATCCAAAGACGGGAAGAGTTCCCCAGTGGGGACAATTTACTACATTAAGTATTTAGTTGTAAAATTTTTTTGAATATTAAAGATTATGAGATATTTTAAGCTTTATTATGTAATTAAATTTTGTTAATCTTATAAACAAAAATTGGAAGTATTTTTTGACATCAAATGAAAGTATTTTTATTTTATCATAAATAATTTTTTTTTATTATTTTATACAAATGAATGAAATAGAATAAATATTCTTTTTAATGAATTACGGTATTATCATGTAGAAAATATTTATTCATGAAATAGATATTTTTAACTATTTCATTTGCAATCATGTGACTGATTTTTTTTTTTTTTTTGAGAAAATAATTTCATTGATTCCAATTAGTAATACATGGATAAAAACATATAATCAAAATCGCTAAAAACAATAAATAATGAACTACCATCCTGGTTAATAGTATAATGAAACTACTCAAAGCCTATACATTTGATAGTTGAGTCTACACATTTAATATTACTATAATGACTAAGATACCTTTGACTTCAGTTTTACAGACAATCATTAATTTGATTTCTTGTCTTTAATTGTATATATTTTGCTCGTTCGAATTGCCAAAACACAAATAAAAGTGGACGAAAACCAAACCGTCATACTGAGATGACACAACCACCCGCCTCACCAAGACGACGACAACCACATGCGCACAAAGGCGACGACAATCACATGTTCACCAAGGCGACAACTAAATCACGAAAAAACATATAAAAACTCTGGGACTGCAGGCGGGTTAACTACTTTATTAAGAAAGATGGAAAGAGGCGTAGGCTTACGATTTCAAGCCCAAGAATGACCAAAACATGTGGAAATGGGTAACTGTGGGCTTATCGGGTCGGAGTCGGGCCGATAGCTGCCAAGGGTATGTCGACCGGGACCGGGCTCCGGCCTCGATTTAAATTGGCTGCCATTTTACTCGGCCCAACCCGATCCCATTTCCAGCCAGCCAGCGGGCCAGCCCAAATTTCAGCTCTATGTGAAAAAATATATATATATTTTTTGGCAATCGCTTATTCGAATACTGATTAGATGGGACCGGAAACTGATTATTATGCTCAAGTTCAACTCAACAGAGCAGTGATCTGCCTCATATATATTCTCTCCCCTTAGGATACAGGACCAGGCCCAAACTAACTTTCTAGGGAGCCTGTAGTACTCTTCTGTACTTGAAATCAAATACTGGAGGAGTTTTTGATTATATCTCTTTGGTGGTGTCTGAATGATCCCTTTTCTCACCTAAGATCATGGGGGGCTAGCTCCAACTTTATAAGAGTCTTCCTCTTCCTCTTCTTCTTCTTCCTCTTCCCATCCCATAAGCTTCTTCCCACCAACCAGACCCATTATCCATGTTTAGCTAATGCCAGTCAAGCCAGGTGCAAGTCAACTGCTCTAATTTAAGTTTATCCTATTTTTAAATTACTATGCTTCCCAATAAGAATGACTAGGTCCAGAAGTAGCTGGTAAAGATGGTTACAGCAGGCCAAACCTACCTATGAAATATCAAGGAGCCACCAATTTGGTCGCCTGCCCCCCAATCATATATAGTAAGGCCATATATATATATATATATAAATTAAACCGAGCCAGCCCCCAAAACCAAGCAGTTCCCATTCGCATCGTTTGGCCCAAGCAATAATTCAATTACCGGGCTAAACTTAACCCGGTTTTTTCGGGCCCAAATTAAAGCCCACCGTCTCTAATTTAGGGTTGGTCGCCAGCCCAACAGTCGGGTCTAAATTGCCGCCTTTACCAAAACATCACCCCCCTCTCGCTTGTGCCAGTTGCGCCAACAGTATAAAAGTCGGCAGGCGCGGCGCTAGGCTTCAACTTCATGACTTATATTTATTTATTAAGAACCAAATGATTTCTAAATTGCAAAAATAGATATTATTCACAAATTTTATAAAATATATTCAAAATATATAAACTAAATCAATAGGTTGAAATTCCTTTAAAAAGATCATACTAAAAATTAAACTTTAGAAGGTAAAGTAACCTTTGTCTTTTTTTTTTTTTTTTAATGGTCTCTTTTTTCTATATTAACTTGAATTCTTTTTATATCACTCTATTATGTCTATATAAGTAAATTAACTTTTACTCAACTACTTATAATTAGCTATTTTACAGTAATTTATAACCAGCTAGTAGCATGAGCTACCAATTATCAACTATCAATTATTGGTTGAATCAAACAAATTCTAAGATAACTTTGTTGTTTTTTTTTTTATAGATTTACATAGATTCGAATTCCAGATTCTAAATTATACTTTAAAATTTTATTGAAATTTACAATTTTACCTATTTATAATTAAAATTTAAGCTTAATAAGATTACTTATAAATCTTATAGAAATTGTTCAAATTTAGTTCATGTTTTGGAACCACATTAAATCCCCAACTCATGAAATGTGATATGTTGAGAGAGAAATAAATGGCAATAATAATGAAGAAGAGTTTAGCCTAAGACTAGGCTGGCAAAATTTAACACCTATTTGCCAAATAACTCAAATTGACACGATTTTTTGTACCTTTGGATGGACTCTTTGGGTTGAATTTAGAGCTGGTGATAAGGGTTGAATATGGTGGCTAGCCCATTTTGGATTGACTTTTTATGTCATAAGATAAAAATTTACGATCCGACTTGTTTTTACCACTGGCCCTTGTGTGTTTTGGTCTCGAGTTGCCCTGGATTAGTCTTATCATTTAAAAATCTCATTTTAGTTTTTTTCAAGAATCAACTTAAGAATTGAGATTTTTCAAGGATTTATCTACACAATTAGATATTTTGCCTTCTAACATTGGTCAAATATATGCTTTTTTGTAAAGTATAGGGTTTTACAATAATTACTAAAATATATGAATCATATATTAAATTTTGTTGTTTTAACTATTTTATTTTCAAATTTAAATGTATATTTTTAATATAATTTATATGGATTTAACATTTAAAATCTCTTGATGGAAAATATGTAATGTATTTGAATTAAATAAATTATAGTTTTTAATATTGAATATATTTTTATTTATCTCATTAATCTAATTTCTTAAATATCTAAAATTTCATTTTTTTTTTGCATTTATCTCTTAATTTTTATTTAATCATATATGTTTTTATTTTTATTTTTAAAATTAAATAAAATATGATAAAATGAAGTTGTACTAAGTTATAAATTTAATAAAATAAATTATCACTATATTTTAAGTAATTTTTATTTCTTTTTGAAATAAAATAAATTTATTACTTAAAAATAGTGTTAATAAATAAAATATTCTTTAATTTTAAAATAATTAACAAAAATTATACACTTATTCATTTCCTATTATGATTATATCTTTTAGCATCATAGATTTTCAAAACAAATAGGATATTTCATTATTATATCGTTGAGATGCACTTTTTGAAAAATATATATTTTATTCCATATATAAATGAAATTTATGTTGTTAACATTTTAAAAATTTAACTAATAGGTGATGATAAATTGATAATGACTCAAACAATATCACATGCTATCACGGGATAAATTTGGCGATAAAGGATTTAAGATTATATGCATATGAAATTTCATTTGATACTTTGAATTTGTTTTTTTCAAAGATGTTATTAAGTTGTTACTTTGTTGTTTTTGTACTATTTAACTTTAGTTTGATCCTTTAGTTATAACAATGCTATAACATTATTTATTTATTTTTGTTTTTACTATTATCATTGTTTAGGACTCAATCATTTACATATTAATTATTATTATATTTATATATTATTTATTTTTATTCAAGAATTTATTATCTCATAAATTATTTATAAGGTTTTAAATGCAACCCGTATGGGTCGGGCTGCTGTGCCGAATAGAAACGATTATATTGTACTCAACTCGTTTTGACCCGTGACTCGAAATGGGTTGGTCTGGCTTGTTAACCAACTCTAGTTGAATTCATATTAACTCGTTAAACGAAAGAGTTATTTTCTCTACTCATACAACTCAAAGAATCAACTCGTTAATCATATAATTTGACCCATCAATTTTTCACGAGTTATTGTGTCAAATTCAATAGGTTAAACCCAAATATAATCTTAAATAGGGGTGAGGCGTAAGGCTAAGGGAGACACTGTCCCCAATAAAAAAAAAAAAATTTCCCCTCATACTTAAGGAGGTTCGAACTTAGGAATAAGACTTTACCCCCCCACCAAGATATATCAGAATTGCACCTTTAGGCTTAAGCCCATGTTCAAAACATTTGTAAAACTTACGTCCCTTATACTTACCCCCACTGACAATGAATCTTGGCTTCGCCAATGATTTTAAATGAGTTATTCATAACCGAGTTATATGTGTCATGTTGTGTCACCCAATTAATAATTGAGTCATGTTTGAATACATATTCTTAACACAAGTATTATTTGTGTCATGTTCAAGTTTATCAATGTTGGTGAATGCTTATAGTCTAACACAATATATACGAAGACGACCCATTAACCTGAATTGCCACCCTTGCCTAAGACTCAAGATTGGTTAACTTGAAATTGTTTGTCATGATTTGGCCTAATACAAAATTTATTAGACCAACCATTTCTTTCATTAAGAAAAAATTGATTGTTTTATGATATTAGAATATGATTAAGGAGGTCATACCTTTAAGTCATCTCTCTCCAATTTCGATTTATTCCTAATTTTCATGTTTTAAAGTTCGATAGCACTATTTGTAGTTTCATTTGTTTGATTGTTATTTTTTCACATGCACAAATCTCACAAGCTTTTGGATTTTTCTTAAATAAAGGTGAGAAAAATGTATTGCTCAATACTTTATTTATTTTTAAATATTTCATAAATAACTAGAAAATAAAAAATTAATTTTTATAATTTTCTTTTCTTATAATTATGTTTTATTTTTTGAAGAGTTTGTAAGGTTAAAAGAATAAACTTGCATTTTCTCGAATTCTTCTACTTTTAGCCAGTAAATTTGAGATGAAAATATTTTAAATCTTCTTCCCTTCTCTTTGATTAAATACTTTACTTCTCATTTTTATATGATAAAAATCATACACATTTCTTTTTTTTAAAGATTTCAAATATTAAATAAGTATTTATCAACGTTTCATCTTAACACTTCAAAGTGTTTAATGATATAAGTGGTACATTTATATATAAAGAAGCAATAAAAAATAAATAAATAAACAGTGAGATTAAGATACAAAGAACCATGGGATTGAAAACCCTAGTCTTATTTTCTTTCAACATTTTCTCTTAGCCTCTTTTCCTTTAAGTAAGGAGAGTGAATTTTTGGTTATTCTTGGCATGAAATCATTCATTTACACATCTTTTCCTCTTTTCCTTAGACTTAGTACGATTCGGATGATTCAACCGAGAGTTAACTCGATCGACTCGGTTAGGTTATAGAGGAAAAATACGATTTCTCATTATCTTCTATCCTTTGTTCCCAAATACCAATCAAAACAAGAAAGAAAATTGATTTGTTCCGTGGGAAATCGTAGATTCCTTTAGAAACTAAATCAACAATTTTCATCATCATACCGAAAAACCCAACCTTATTGGAATGTTATAATAGTAGTTATTGGAATCTACTGCGTCTGTTCTGATAATGGCATGACAATTTAACGCTCCTGACATCATTTTACAAGAAAATTGTCGAAAATTGTAAACTGGGTGCCCTAATGAATAGTGATTTTTTCTATTTTATCCTGATGGAGGGTTGCAAGGGATTTTTATGAAAAATTTCAGCTCCATGACTTTGAACCGATATTTAGAAGATAATGGGAGATTTAAGTGAATAGTGATTTCTAGACTCGAAATTTGGAGTTTCACACAAATTTTTTCTTGGAATCGAGCCTAAAATACGGTGCTGTCTGGAATAAATCATAAAGATCTTCAACTAAACTCAAATAAAGGAACGGATCCAGGCTTGGATAGTTTCCAAAGGATCCGAACGTAATTGCACACACGCCATTGTCCGGACATCGATTTTAATGATTTTAAATTGATTTTCGCTGATTTGCAGCCCTGAATTCATCGAAGGGATTATTAAAATATTTTATGTTCAAATTTAAATATATCACTATAGAATATTTTTGACATATAATCGATATAAAAGCAAGAATGCGAAACCGGTATAAAATTCGCTATAATGGAGAGATATTTAATTGTACTAGCCAATCAAAATCTTTCTTAATGGCTAAGTTGGTGATTTAAATAATAAAATGACTTGGTCTCATGGGAATGGACTAAATGAGGAAGCTTGGATAAAAGAGTAATTCACTTTAAACCAAACCAATGATATTTTGTTACTTAAGGGCACTTTGGAATAATATTTTAAGTCTAAAATTTGGGGATTTAAGTGCCAAAAGAGGGATCACGATAGAGAGGAAAGAAAGGAGAAAAGAGAGAAAGAAAGGGAAGAAAGGAGAAAGAGGAGGAGAAAGGGTAGGGCAAAGTGGCAGAGGTGAATGACTCTTTCTTCAAGCTTCCAAGTGAGCTCAAGTGAATCAAGGAAGAGAAGACAAGGGAAACCCAAGAAACAAGTGCAAGTTTTTCATGGTGGAAAGCTGGATTTTTATGTTTTTCTTATGCCTAATGATTTGATTTTCTTGTATTGATGTTAAATTAGCAGATTTAGGGTCAATGATGATGATTTGAGATAAATTGAGAAAGCTTACATTAGATTAGGGTTTTGATAAATCAAGTGAATGAATGGTTAGGGTTTGATGTAGACTTTTGTGTGATATGTTGAAATGGGTATAATGCATCAGATTTATGTTTAGAGGAGTTAAAAAATGAAGAGGTTACAATTCTGAGAATTTGCAAGAAGTTAAATTTCTCAAGATGCGAACGTCTGTCTGCTTTTGACCGGTTTTGGTATTTTCAATATAACTTGCCTATTTCCAGATCGGTATTTGAGTGATCACTAGTGAAAGGACTATTAGGTGGTTTAACCTGTAAGTTTCCAGAATAACTTAGTCTAGAATATTCCAAATGGTTTTATGCATAGATGTTCTTGCCAAACTGAGTATTTGTTGTGCAGATTGTGTTATACGGTTGAGGGCTTTAGAGACGGAATTTTAAATTGAAAATTTAAAGAAAGATTATTTGATATATCAAGAACTTGATCTGAGAGTTTCAGTATAAATTTTGAAGACCATTTGAATAATTTTTGAGTCATAAAGTCTATAGGGTATGGTTGGAAAAGGTTGGCCAAAATGTGAATGAGTTTTTAGTGCTTAAGAGTAATTTGTTCATTTGACTTTAAATGAATGCATGGTGGATTAAATGGAAGTTATGATTAATGTATGGGGCTTGGTGATTTTCTTGAAACGCGTAAAAGGACGATCGGACGAATCGGAACTCAACGGGAAGTGCTTTGAATTGAGCGGTGAACTGTGAGTGAAAAATGATATTTTGAGAATTTAGTTTTAAAAGTGAATGGTTTTAATGTTAACCTAAAGCTAATGTAAATTTTTGCGTAAATGTTAAGGCATATGGAAATGTTTTATATTGCATTGTTTTATCTTTGCATCAATGCATATATTTATGTGTATTAAAGATGTACATATGTTGTAAGGCATATGAAAGTTTAAAAATGTTTAAAGTATGCATATGTGTTTTAATGATAAAGTAAAAGATTTAAATGTATTTATAAATGTATTTTGAAGAAATGTTTTATCGATTAAGCATTCTCTAAACCCCATTTAATTGTTATGACCGATATCGCCAAGATTTCTTGAAGTTGCAGGATTAAGAGGGTAAAGTTATAGGTTACTAATCGAGGGAGGAACAAAAACGAGTAACATCTCACACGTGATAAAGTACTATGACTGAACCCTATGCAAAGGTGAGTTTCTCCGCGAATAGTGGTTATGGATCGAATGTGACTGCCTTCACCGTCGCATTCGAAATGCTCGTGTTTATTCCGGGTTCCACGTAAAGAAATGAAAGAAAGAAATAAAGAAAGAAAAGTTTGCTGCATAAATGCTTAAAGCATAAATGATCAAATGCATAAGTATTTATGGAAAGAAGTTTAAGGCATAAATTTCCAAAGACAATGGATTTTAAATGCATAAGTATTTATTGAAAGAAAGTTTAAGGCATAAATGTTTAAAGCATAAACCCGATTTTAATGGTATAAGTATTTATGGGAAAGAAAGCTTAAGGCATAAATGTTTAATGTATAAACGATTTTAATCGCATAAAGTATGTATTATTTTGTATATACTGAAATGTTATCTAAATGAAAAATGTACACCTCACCGGGCCTTTAGTCATCTTCTTTCCTCGTGGGCTTCAAAACATTTTCGTGACCTCCAAGACAAAGGCCGATAGAGGACCCTCCCCGTGGCAAAGTGAGTCGAGCCACTGGCGACGGGCACGCGATTTATCAGATATAATTTTTAAAGTATTGTTCATGGTGATTATTTTGTTATGCATATGGTATATGTATAAAGTTGAAAAGGAACCACGTGGGCTTTGATCCTCAAATGACGAGGTACTAGGCGGTCGGCTCAAGTCCCAGCCAAGCCCACTTGTTTTGGATAAAAATGTGCATGGATTCAAGAGGTTTGAATGTTTTGATGATTTGAAGTAAAACAAATGTGTATATGTATGTATATTGTGTTGATTAAGTTGTGGACGAAGTCCTAATATGGAAGTATACAATTGAAGTTTATGGGGTGTTTTTAAATGCTTTTATCAGGTTTTGTAATTGAAAGTCCGAAAAACAAGAGGAAATCAAATAAATTTTTCTCTGAAAAATCCAAGTGTTTGAAAAACAAAAGAAAAGAAAAGAAAAAAAAAAATTTTACCACTTCGCTTCCGCATTATTTTCTAAAGATATGTTAAGGATTGAAAAAGGGGTTCGCTCCATGGATTTTATTTGACTGTTTTAAGGAAAAGTTTCTATATCCATCGAGTGTCGAGGTCCCCTGCTCATGAGGTTAATCCGGTCAGGATCCTTCAACGTGGTATCGAGCCACGGTTTTGGAAAATGTTATGCAAAGATTTGAAAATTTTATTTTCATATGATTATTTTAATGTTTTATTTAAAATTGCATAAATTATTTTATGTGATTTAAAATCATATATGCATTACATGACATATTGAATTTCTACGCTAAAAGCGTTGTCGAGGTCGACCACCCACCAGAGAGCCTCAGGCAAGCAGCATTCACCACCCGAGGAACATGTTGATGAGTCTCTGCTGCATGTTCCTCCAACTACAAGATGCCTTAGGGCCGCCACCGCCTCCTGAGGTCGTAGGAGGATAGATACCTTTAGAGCAGATGGCTCAGATGTTAGCCACAACATTTAATCAGCCCGTGAGCCGACAGTGTCCATTGAGAGGATAAGGCAATTAGAGGCAAGAAATTATGACGGTATAGGAGATCCTGGAAAGGCATGGTCGTGATGTAGGTAATGAGATGGTGGAATTGGAAATGCATAGTTTAATTTAGCTTAAGTGAATCAATGACATTAAGTGAATTCGTTAATTGTAATTGTTGGAAAGAAATGGAAGAAATTGGAAGACATAATGATGAATGTGTAATATGTAGGATTTTGCCAAATTCTAGGAAAAGTGGTTATGGAAAAGTTGATTGTTACAATGCAAAGATATCGAGGCTAGGAGTTTTTTTTTTTGTGACTTGATATTATTAGATATCCATGACTTTTGATGTTATATTAGGCATGGATTTACTATCTAGACATCATGCTACAAAGGATTACAGGAAAGAGGTTAGGCTCTAGTGTCAAGGAAGACAGAGGTCGTTTTATACTGGTTACGGAAAATACCACCTACCAATAATATGACGCTTATGGGCTAAAATACTTCAAAGTTATATCAAAGTATACCTAGCTTATGCTATTGAGGTGAGGGATAATTTCTGGTAGCTCTAATGGAAGATATTCCGATAGTCAAATAATTTCCTGGATGTATTTCCAGAGGATTCTCTAGGTATATATAAAAAAATATATATATATATATATATATATATATATTAATTTTTAGATTGAAATGACCTTTAGGACAACTACACTGCTACAAGTAGCACCTTATATGATGGCTCCTTAAAAGTTGAAAGAATTGAAAGAATTGAAAGTATAAAATGGATGAGCTTCGAGAGTAAGGGTTTTGTTAGCCGAGTACTTCGCCGGGAGGCCTGCCTCGTTTATAAAAAAATGATGATGAAAGCTTAAGATTGTATATTGATTACGTAGAGTCAATAAAGTGAAAATACGCAATCAACACCCCTTTACACGATTGATGATCTTTTTGATCAATTACAGGAATCCAGGGTATTTTTGAAAATGGATCTAAGTCAGTTACCATCAATTAAAGATTAGGTCGAGGATGTTCCTATGACAACTTTGGAAAACATGGTATAGGCATTATGAGTTTTATTCATGCTAGTTGGACTAACTTATATTCACTCGCTTTATGGATCTTGGTGAACAGGATCTTCAAATTTTTATTTAGATCAGTTTGTTATAGTATTCATTGATGACATTTAATCTATTTAAGCAAAGAATGGAAGATCATGAGGAGCATCTATATAAATTCTATTTACTTAGTATGCCAAACTTAGTAAATTATAGTTCTGTTAGGACAAGAGCAATTTCTAAGGCATGTGATTTTCAAAGGAAGGGTTTCGTTGATCCTCAAAAGATTGAGAAAATTGTGAACTCGAAAAACCACTCACGAATGTGACAGGTAGATACAAAGTTTTCTAGGTTTACAGGTACATCGGAAGGTTGTTAAGGATTTCAAAGTTAGCGATCCTTTGACTAAATCTGACAAGGAAAGATGAAAAGTTTGTATGGTAAGAGACATGTTAGAAAAGATTCATGAACTAAAAAGGAATTTGACCTTAGCCCTAAGGTTCTACAATTCACAGGTAAGAAGGATATACGATATCACTGATGCTTCTGAAAGCAGAGATTAGGGGGTGTGTTAATGCAACATGAAAATGTGATAGCATATGGTTTAAGGCAATTGGAAAAAGCATGAGAGCAGCAGAATTATTATCTCCGAGACATAACCTAGAGTCAAGTTGTTATAGCGTCTTTTGCTCTCACGTATATGTGAGGCATTACCGATATGGAGTTGCATGTAAAAATTTTTACGTATCACAAGAACATGTAATATTTATTCACATAGAAAAAAGTTAAATATGAGACGAGGAGATGGTTGAACTCATTAAGGATTATGAGCACTATTGAGTAAACGTGAAATGTTAATGTGGTAACTGATGCTCAGAGAAGTCTTACCAACCCCATATCTTTCACCTAAAGGTTGAAAATTCTCCCTATGTTTATGGAATTGAGGTCTTTAGTGCGAAGACTAGAGTTGACAGATATTGAGCTCACAGCTACATTTCATGTTAGTCCTGCACTAATAGACAAGATAAGGAAGCTATAGACTCAAGATTACCATGATTAAATTGAAAAGTGGAAGCCGAATCGCGCTTAAAAGGATTTTTAGTAATGTGGAAGCATATGGTATAGTGGATGATAGGTCACAAATATGTGTACTAGATGTGGAAGATTAAAGAAATAAATTACGGGAGAGGCCTCACTCTTCCAGCATATGCGATGTATCAGGAACACTAAAATGTATCATACCCTAAGGGAATACTAAAGGTGGAGGGGTATAAAAAGAAGATGTTGCGCACTTATTTCTAAATGTCTCATTTGTCAAAAGTTAAGGCTGAGCATCAAAGATTTCCTTTCCAGGAGAGGTTCTTATGGCTTCCTTCCCGATCCTCAGCGGAGTTCTGGAGAGAATCATGATGGATTTTTTTTTTTTTCCACTTCGCAGAGTGGTTATGACGTGATATAGGGTGATTGTGGATAGATTGACGAAATCAATCAATTTCTACCTATGGAAAAATAGTGACTTAGTCGAGAAGTCAATGTAGTTGTATATAAAAGAGATTGTACGACTTCACCTGATGACCAACTAAAAGACTAAGGCGTACATTGGAAGTTATGCTCATGCTTGTGTGTTAGAGTTTAAAGGAAGTTAGAAAGACATTTACCATTAATGGAGTTTTCCTACAATAATAGTTAATACAAGCATTGAAATGGCTTTATGAGGCCTTATATGGAAGGGGAAAAGTGTGGACTCCATTATGTCGGGATGAGGAAGGGGAGAGAAAAATTTTTGTGTCTCATAAATTGTTCAGTTACAACAACATAATGTTAAAGTTACGTTGATAGACAAAGATAGCTCAAGATTGATATAAAAGCTATGTTGATAACCCCAAGGAGAGATTTGGAATTTCAGTGGGGATCGTATTTATGAGGATATCACCTGTGGAAAGGGTGTTGAGTTATCTCTGAAAAGAAAGGGAAGCAGCCCTTCAAGTATGGGACTTTTATGAAATTATGAAAATAATTAAGATGAGGCTGCCTTGGTTGAGGTTTGCACCTGAATTGGCCTAATACATGACATATTTTACATTTCTATGCTTCAAAGTATATGACATTCTTTCACATGTAAGTTAAGAGATCAACCGGCTGAACAAAGAAGATTTGACGAGTGAAGAAAGACTGGTTCAAATTGTTGATCGAAAATGATTAGGTTCTCAAAACAAAGTGATTCCTTTAGTAAAGGTGTTGTGGATGAATCTACGGTAGAGAGGGAAGCAAATATGAGAATTTAAATTTCGAGGATCTAAATTTTATAAGGAGGGGTGATTGTAAAAACCTCAACCTATTGAATGTTATAATAGTAAAGTTATTGAATTGATTTGAGGTTCAATGATGTGTTTAGGTGGGATTAGAATTTAGAACGCTCGACATCATTCAGTAATAGCGAAAATTGCTCTAAAATCAGAACCGTGCCCTAATGAATAGTGATTTTTTCTTATTTTATCCTGACGTGAGGGGGGCTGGTAAAGGGATTTTAAGAAAAATTTCAGCTCCTACGACTAACCGATATTTCAAGAATTACTCTGCAGAAGAGAGATGCTCCCCACGGTTCCAAGCCTCCCCGGGTCCCGGGGTTCAGTCTCTACGGAGGCGAAAGAAAAAGGCCTAGGGAGGGCATGATATTCCCGTGAGGGACCCACCGAAGGGCACCCAAAGGGTTACGATGGTGGACCCCACAAGGCCACCTCAAGGCACCCCGTGGTCACGAAGGTGGACCCTACAATACCGTAATCGACTAGTTTCTAGTCCCAACAAGGTTACGATGGTGAGAAAGAAACTACGGCGTTAAACTCTCATCAGAACTCAAGGTCAGGTTGGGGCTGAGGAGGCATGGTGCGTACGAAGGTCAGAGTTTGAAGGTGCCCGCGAGTGGAAGGGAACCTAGAGAAACGAAACGAAGAGGATTTGGGGGGTGAGAACTAGGCGGGAGGATGGAAAGATGGCTAAATATCATTTAATGAAAACAATTAGAATGGATAAATACTATATTTTTGTTGGAAGCTTAATGTTCTAAAAGACACGTTTGAGATAGTTCTTATTTTACATCATAGATTGTCTTTTCAAAATGAATGGATATATTTAGGTCTTTTATTCAAGAAAATAATTCTTTATATGAAACCTAAATTGCTTCTTGGGAAACAAAATAAACTTCATAAAAATTTCTAGTATGATCAAAAGAATAAATTAAAACCTTTATGAATCCAACCAAAATAATTGTTATAATTTAACGAAACGTTTGAATTTATTGTGAATTTATGGCTTTGACCATTTTGGATTTTAAAGACTCAGAAACCCATAAGTTTTACTAGTAAATAAAAACAAAAACAATTTCCAAAGAACACCATATAATTCCTAGGCTTATTCACACGCAGGAGGGTAAAATTCATCGAATTACATTGAAATCGAGCTTTAAGCCTATGTCTTGTGCACATGAAACTTCCTCTCTTCTCAAATCATGTATGAGCTATTAAATGAGTTTTAGTATATAAACTAAATAAAAACTCTTATCTTTTTTTATATGGACAAGACATTTAAAAAAAAAAAAACTATTATTTACTAACAATAACAACTTCAATAAAAAAAGCCGATTTCCTTTTTTGAAGAAATTTTTTTGTATTAAACTTATCTCCTAAAAGATAACTTAAACTTTACATGAAAATTATTTTTAAAATATTTTTATAATAAATTCACTGAATCAAAATATTATAAATTCAATTTAATAGATATGAGAATTGTGAAGATCATTCCCTGGTATGGATCATTCCAAACAACTGTCAACTTAGGCTGCAACAAACAGATATGGGCCAAATCAAATGGCTAGGTGCGCTGTGTTTTTTCTTGGATGGCAAACGACAACCAAGTGTTAATGCTCCAATGAGATGCTATTGCCTAGAGTATGTTTGGTTACCCTTTTTAAAAACAATTTTATTTGTTTTAAAAGATAAAAGATAACAAGAAAAATATATGGATTCTTTTTTCTTTTTCTTTTTTTTATTACAAAAACATTAATCTGAAATAATACTAAGAAATCATGCTCACGATTTTTAAAATATGCCTTATAAATAGTTTTTAAAAACATGCCCTTAAACTTCTTTCATCCTCTTTTAGCATCCATCAATTTAGGGGATGGTGATTAGAATTCCTCGTCTTATGTACAAAATTAGTTGTTTCCATGTAATACTCGCCATAGTGTAGGTCACAGATAAAGTGGGCCCCACTTATAGTGAGGTGATGTCATATATTTATAATTTATAATTAATTAAATATAATAAAAAAATTTGCTGTTAACAAACAAAAAATCTACGAAATTAATGTTCTCAAAAAACACTCTCACTTTAAATACAATAAATTTAAGTCTCACATGGGCCCCACTTCATTAAATAGATATGTCTTTTGCAAACTCTTCAAATCGCCGACATTTCTACGCGATTTAATTTCTTTTATTTTTGTTAAAAAAAGTTAAACACTCTTCAACATCCTAATTTCTCCGTTGAAAAATATTAGGGTTTCTTTCTAAAAAATTAGAGTTCCTCCTTTTAATCGATAAAAACAAACACAAAATCTTTTAGTAACTGGGATCATAGGTATGAAATAATTTATTATTTATTTTTTAACGCATTTTTATTTGGATTATTTTATATATTTTTATCAAATAATAATTTGTTAGTTTTATATTTTATTATGGCCTAATCAAGAAGAAGACATGTTCGTATGATCAAATTTATCTAGATTCTTCCTCATCGTGTCTATCATTATTGACTGAATTTCGAAAGTTTGATCTTGAATTGATATTGAATCGAAGCACATATGTTTTACTAGAAAGTATTTGTCCGGATAAGAAAAAGAGAAGGTGCTATAAGAAAATCGAGGAGAATTTTACAATCTTCAAGTGGGAGTTATGGACAATTTAGTACATGCTTAATGCCGACATTAAAATATCATAATGGTATGTTCAAGATGGAAAGATATTAATTAAGAGGGGGAGAATTTAGTAAATAAAGAAGATTTGATGATCGCGAACAAGAATTCAGTTAATGCTAAAATGTGGAATGAACAAGATGATAATTTAAGCGAAATACGAATCGAACAACAAGACGATTTAGATACATGTTGTTCCTTTGCCTTTAGACACACAAGAGATCCAGAAATGGAAAATTATCGATCAAAATTCTAATAGACATGTTGGGGCGAAAAGAGGTCCTTCTAAAGTAAAAGTGATACCTTCCCAAAAGACTAGAAAGTAGGCATTTTTCTTCTACACACATTACACTCGTTATTTATCAAATGGTGAGAAGACTATCGGAAAATGGTTATTTGGTTTAATTTACTGGATAAAAGTATTTCGCTTTTGTTGTGTTTTTAAGTAAAGAGGAAAATACTTTTCAATTACCAACGGGGTTAAATTCAATGATTTAAAATATCGCCAAACAAGCTCGCGAAACTAGTAAATGAAAGCATACGTAACAAGAGTAAGACTTATTGAACTAGAAAGGAGATTACAAAAGAATTTTAATAAATTACAAAGCATTACAAGGATCAAATCAACAAAGATAGAGAACATTTGAGACAAGTTGTGAGAATAATTTCGCGAAAGTTAGCTTTGCAAGAATAATTTGGCATTTCGCTGGAGTACTGAGAAAATTTATGAAGAAAATAATGGAAATTTCTTGGGTATAATTGAAATGATTGCTAAGTTTGATCCAATAATGAAAGAACACCTCCAGCGGATTCAAGAAAAGGAAATTCATTATCATTATCTTAGTCACAAAATTCAAAATGAATTTATACTTATGCTAGCAGGTGAAATAAAGACTAAGATTATTAAAAAAGAGAAGCAAAATATTTTCAGCTTATACTGATCGGGCACACCGTATATAAGTCATGAAGAACAAATGTCTCGCCAATACGATGTGGATGTCTCTCGCAAGTCCGCTAAGGTAGAAGAGTTCTTTTTAGGATTTCTCGAAAGTGGAGGATACCTCGTGACATGGATTATTTGATGAATTAATAAATACTCTCAAGAACACTGAACTTGATCTTAGTGATTTAAGAGGTCAAGGTTATGATAACTGCCCAATATGAAAGGAAAGCATAAAGGTGTACAAAAAAAGTATTAGGAAGTAAATCTAAAGAGCTTACACACCATGTGGTTGTCATAAACTTTTAATCTTGCACTTTGTGATATGGCAAATTATTGTCTAAAGGCTAAATATTTTTTTGGAATTGTACAATGCATATATATATTGTTTTCATATTCTACAAAGCGATGAAAAATTTTGCAAGATAATGTAAAAGGTTTGATCCTTAAGCCGCTATCACAAACACGTTGGGAAAGTCAAGTTGAATGTGTTAAGGCAATAAGATTTCAAGCTCTATAAATTAAAGTTGCTTTAACTCACTTTGTGGAAACAAGTGATGATCATAAGACATTCGTGAATGCTGTAAAAGTTTATTGTCGACATCATGGATTTTGAATTCTTATTTGGCATGATTATTTGGTACAATATTTTATCTGCCATTAATAGAGTGAGCAAAATGTTGCAAAGTAAAGACACAGTTATCGATGTCATAAGAGTAATTTGAAAGCTAATTTATTTTTTTCTCTTTTGAGACTTATAGGAGAAACCGGATTTGAATCGGAGCAAGATTATTGCTAAAGAAATTGCCGTCGTATGAAAATTGAACTCACATTTTTGTGAAAAGCTTATTATTTACAAAAAGAAGCAATGATGAAAATGCTAGTGGAAGAGACATACATTCAACACAAGACCCGTAGCCGATTATTTCTTATATATAGTTGACTAAACTATTTCTTCACTCAATAAGAGATTTAACAATTTCAAAAATATGAAGATATTTTTGGATTTTTATTTGATTTACACAAGCTACATATTACGTATTTAACATTGTTTGAAGTCTGACGATGTTTCAAAAAATTTCGAGACATAACAATGGACTCGGGAGCATTGGATGATGAGTTATTTCTCGAGCTAAAGATTGTGAGAAAGTGCTTACCAAAGGAGACCAAAAGAGCACCATGTTGGGATCATTTGAAACGATGGATTCCTGTTTTCCAAATGTATGGGGATCACATGTGATACTATTAATTATACCAAGTGATAAATGGCTCGTAGAAAGAAGTTTCTCAAAGCTAAGTTAATCAAATCATACCCATCAAATGTCAAGAAGATTAATAATATTTATTATGTCGCCCACTGAGTTATACGCAAATAAAACGATTTTACGTAATAATTATTTACTTTTTTTATCTAAAACGCCATAGTAATAAACTTACTAAAGAAATTTTTACATCGTTGAATATATATATATATATATATATATATATATATATATATATACATATTTATAATATACTCAAATAGCCTAGTAGCCCTTATAGCAAGGGCCGGCTCCTGTTTCCATGATCCGCATGGTGACGGCGATACCATCCGATTCATCTTGAGCGGGGTTTCACTTTATTATGCATTTCAACAATTACCTTGAGCCAAATATCTTGTTAGGCACTACAACCAATTTCTAGCATCTTACAATGTAAGGGGCATCATACCTGCAATCTATGCACATGGCATTATTATCATGATTAATTTTAAATCGAGTTACCAAAATTTATGCACTCTATATTAGTACTAAAGAACTAATTACCTTAGATTACTAATAGGGCTTTGACCCAACATGATCAATTTATGAATTTCATTATGTTCCGTCTTTGGGTTTCACCAAATAAATATATTTCTAATTAAGGGCTTAACGTACCAGAGTCTTCTGGCTCTTACCCTCCCCGGAGTAAATCCCTCAGTCTCTTCACTTTCCATTAACCTAACGGTGCCATCATCCTCTCCCTCTCTCTATATATAAATATATCAACATTTCCATCTACCTCCTTCACAATCACAACCACTATATATTTCTCCCACTCCCTCATGGCTTACTTTCCAAGCAATTTTTCTCATAGTTATAGTTATGTTGACATGGACAATGGCATCCATGGTCACGGCTCGTCTCGACCCCATTCCAATAACCCTCTGCCAAGACTAAAGTACTGGAAGGAGAGTTTCGAACTGTTGGGACTCTTTGTTTGAGCTCCACTCTTGCACTACTGAAGTTATCATGTTCTTCCTGAATGGTGAGACACATCTTGGTGGCGACTGCTGTCGTGCCATCCACATCATAAAATAGCAGTGCTGGCCGGCCTGAGTTCATTTCCACTAGTTTCACTTCAAGAAGAAGATATTCTCCTTGGTTACTGCGATGCTAGTGACTCCACCCCTACACTACCATTGGCTCCACCACCAAATCCTGTTGCTAATCCTACTTTCACCATTTCATCCCGTAACTGATAAAGATATTAAAGCATGCATGAGTGATTTTCAGTGTCTTAATTACTATATATATATATATATATATATATATATATATATATATATATATGATGTCTCTACCAGTAGAATGTCTGTTACTAGGGTCTCAATATCTCATGTGTGTGTGTGTGCAAGAGTAATACGCTTTTGAGTACTCATGCTTGTAACTAAGGGGTTGGATTGTCACATCTATGAATCAGTGTTTTCTCATATACCATATCCTATCTGTTTAATCATGCTCATGAATTGGCCAACAAGTACTGAAGAAGCAGCTGAAATTTCATTATATGTATCAGTGAAATTTCAATTCCAAACTTTCTCATCAAATTCCCGCATGGATGAGTGAATGACAGACTAGAAAAGGTTTAAGCTTAATAATTATCTAAATTAAAATACGATTAAAAAAATCCACAGAGCTCTAGTACAAAAATTTTTATACTACGGGTGATGATTATTCATGATGCAGGCCGTCAACTCTGTTATTCCCCATGTTAATGCTGGATTGTTATTTTTCAGTTAGTATAAAATATAAAATTTAATAGCTGAGTTGTTTATCAAATAATAGATCATGGCCACTAAATTGAGCGTAATCAAAGGTCATTCTTCAAGACTTAAATGTCTATTATATGTAAAGAGCTCTACGAATTCTGTTATTTACGGATCAGAAACGGCTAAGTTTGTTGGTCTATTTTTTTTTTCTTTTCTTTTCTTTTCCCTATTACTTGCTGGCCTTCAGACAGAGAACAAATGTCTACAATCTACAGTCTGAATTTCAATTCAATGAGAAAATGATGATTGTATTTGGAAAATTACCGTGTCCACGCCTTGGGCATCAACATTGTCTTCTAAATTCGTTTTCCTTCGTTCGACTATTGTGCTCTCCATTGCTGGAACCCTAAATCTGCGGGGAAATATTTTCATCGGCGGCAGACTCTCCGACTTCATCAAAACCCCGACGTACTTTCTTCTTCCCCGTGCGGCGAACGCGCCGGTCTAACTAAATAAGATGGTGCATTTACCTCCGGCGGCGAATGTCGGCGAGTCGAATTTGGCTCAACCAGAGGAGTAAACTGAAGGAAGACTACTGACAGGCCAAACCGACGGCGGCGTACAATTTAGATCGCATGTTGAATCCACCGATGACTTGAACTCCGAAACAATTCGATCGTCCATGGACGGCGATTCAGATCCAAGATAGAGATCGGGAACAGCGATACGAACTCCATCGACTGTGACGCCATCTCAAAACGGTGTCGTTGAAGCGATTGGAGATCAAGACGCTGCGGTTAGGAGAGAGTTTCGACGCGAGATCCGGCCAGAGACATGTTCCGAGTTGGACGAAGGAGACGTAATCCTGGCGCCACGTGGTGGCGAAGGTTCTGGACATAGTCGGTAGCATAGGGGAGGAGAGGTTCGAGATAGAAGACGCCGGAGTTCTGGGAGAGAAGACGGAAGAAGGCGTCGCCGGCGAGGATTTGGAAGCGGAGATCGGAGGTTGCAATAGCATTTGCAAAGAGGTTGCAGCCGTTGATCTGGAGGTATGCGATGGCGGAGTCGATCTCTTCGTCTGTGATCACGGCGGCGACGGTGGAGATGATGAGCGATAGAGTGATGGGAAGAATCAGAGCCGTCGATCGTGAAGGTTTCATCGTTGCTCACAGAGAGTGTTGTTGGTGAGAGGAAGAATTAGTTTTAGAGAGAGAGAGAGAGCGCAGCGAATCTTTATTTGTGCAAGAGATGAGAGATCAGTTGGGTTTGGCGCGCTTTCTCGTGCTTGAATTTGGACAAAGCCAAGAGCTGCCCGTCTCTAGTGTAATATGTTAAGACTTGTGCATGAGTTCATGACCGTTGGATCGAATGACTTACCCTCTCAAATCAATGGATATAAGCTTTTGTAATTATTAGTTGATTTGTGGCATATCGGATATTTATATGTATATACAAGTAACCCAACAAAGTTTTGAAAATTAGTAGAAAAGGATGTTAATATTTTAAAAGACCTAAAATAACCTCAATTGAATTGGAAATTTAATTAAAAAAGTTTGACTACATTAGAATCATGATTTTTAATCTTACTTTTTTCTTTGTTACTAAATGCATAAATTAGGTAAAGAAATAAAACAAATAAAACTTAAACCATAATTTACAATAACTTTGTTGAAATATCAAGGTTTTATTCAAAGATTATTTTTAAAAAAGGTTTTTAAACAATTTGATGTTTGATAGAATAAAATTGTTTGTAATTTATTTTTTTTTAATTTAATGTTTTTTTTTACGTTTTTAAGAATGTTTTAAAAATAAATTTTATTCATAATACTTTATTGTAATCATTTTTATATTTATATTATTATCTTTAAAATAATTCAAAATTTGAAATAATATTTTATTTTTAATAATTTTTATATTTATATTATTTAAAAATAAGATGAAAGAATTTTTATGAGAATATCATTTAATAAAAAATTTTAGGTTTTTTATTTCAGATTATTATCATATAAGAAATTCATTATTAAAAGAAATCACATATGACAATCAAGCAGAATATATTTCTTCCAAGGCATTTAAAGGTCCCGACGGTCCTTGAGCCTCGTCTCTTCACTAATGCCCTAGTCAAGCCTCTCTTCTGGTTTCTTCTTTTCAAGTCATTATTCCCAGAGAGAAGATGTGATTTTTTTTTATCATTCTTGGTCTGAAATGATCACCTCTTCCATCCTTGTTTTCCTCATATTTGGATTTTCTTTACTAATAAAGTGGTTTCTTCCACATCGATTTGGCTTTGTCTTTGTTTTTCCTTTGTTTTTTATTTTTATTTTTATGTTTTAATCGACTGTTTAACGTGTTTTGTCAGTCGACTCATGTTGCTGCGGTTTTGTCATTGACTTGTTGCGACATCTAGTTGTACCATCGACATTTAGCTTATTTGTTGGTTTTCGCTTTAACAGTTCAGATGGCAAATTTTGATTCGATAGAGTCATTAAATCAAATTTTGTTCGTCGATATACTGAAGATTTGAAATTTTAAGTATTCTAGGCATTTTTGAATTATCAAATGTGTAGGTATTGATCCGATTCTTTTTACTATTAACCTAGATACTGTGTTATCCTCTAAAGTTTTTTAACATTTTTTATTCTGTGTTTCTATCGATCTTATTATTAACCCGAATCAATAAATTTATCTCTTTAAAAAATATATTTCTTTCGATTTCAAAAAATAGAGTATATTTCTTCTTATAAACTTATATCTTTATACAAAATTTGGAACTTTTATGGATTGTTTGCAAATTTTATCGACTGCTGCTCCCAAACATAATTCTCCCTTAAATAATAAGATCCAAATTAATTTGCCAACATTTTATTTCATTTTATATAGGAAGCCTGAAACATGACCGAAATGGTAAAAGGGTACCACATGCATTCGAGTAAGAACAAACTATTACAAATATAATATAAGAATAGAAACAAAAAAAATATGCATGATCCATCCAAAATAAAATAAAATCAAACCAAACACATTTTTTAAGGACTTCGATGTCCTTCCAACGAGGCTCCATATAGTGAGAATTGTTGTTCTTAATGAGTTTTGAAGGTGGTAACAGTTGCCAAAGTAGTGGAAAAACAATAAAATTTCTTCAAAAACCCACCCTTCAACCATCAAATCTCGTCTGCCAAAGAGGAGGGTGCGTGGATTACCAGGCCGGGCCAAAACCGATCCAATGGTCGGGGGCAAATGGGCTATCAGTTTTAACCAGTCCTAGGTTTGCCTCTAACAGTATCCACATGAAGAGTGGAGCCAACAACCTCCAAGACAACCGTCTCAGAAGAAGTCTTGATGCTAGCCAAGTCTCGATCTGAAGAAGGAAGCCAAAATCCCGATCTCACAAAGAGGAGTTGTTCTGCCACACTCTCTATCTCTCAACACCCTTCATGAGAGAGGTGACCAAATGGCTTAGTCTTTGTGGTTTTCCATAAAAGTCCGTTTATAGGGAAACCATAGCTCATGAAATGTTTAAATTGCCCCTCTTTAAGAAATGATAGGCTACACGCATCCCTATGCGTTATGGAGTGTTACCACGGGCCTTAAGCCCATGAACAAGCCTGCTTCACTTTAGTGATGGCCTGGAACCCGGGGGGTTCCATTAATCTCGTGACATTTCATTCTCAATATTGATCTCCTTCATATTTGGATCACATCCAAATTTGTTTTATATCAGCCCTACACTTTTCTAAGCGTTTGACTCCATTAGGTTCCTGGTTATGTTGGCCACTTGATTCAATTATTGCATTAAGCAAGTCATGAGTAGCGTCTAGCAACACATCATAACTCCCAATTGATTAAGGAGTCAGTGGTCTAACTGCTAACCCTTCCATAGACAATTACTGCACAATTCGTCCTTTCACCAATCTATACCCTACTCGGTTCAAAGCATGGACAAAGTGTAGTTCCCACTGGCTACACCACATCTAGCCCAAGTGATATTAGATCTTGTCTCCAGACTCATTACTCATCAGTTATGCACCCGAAGACACTCTTCATGACATTTCCACTATGGCCAGAGATTCCCGAGTAATTATCCCAATAAGAGGCCATAAGTATATTCTCCCCATTGGGAGCACCAAATCCTTTGTTTCTTTCTCGCCTCTCTCGCCTCTCGCACGAACTCTCTCTCTCTCTCTCTCTCGCCGCCGCCTCTCCCGTCGCTCGCGCCGTCCACCCACACCTCCGACCACCCCCAAGCTATACCCAACTATCACCCAAAGAGCAAACTCCAAAAGGCAAACATGAATCAGGTCAAAGCATTTAATCAACATCCAAGATATCCTTGAGCACCTCAAGTCTAAGGATACATGCACCATTGCTATGATGAGACAATCATCTACATTTAAATAAATAATCCATATGATTGTCTCATGGTAGGTCTCTAATGTACTTAGCTACTCTTAGCAAGTATCCACATGTCAACTCTAATCAACTCATGATTACAGTTTATAAGATCCATTACTTGATCTAATCAATGAGTATAACATGTGCTAGTCTATCCGTGATTAACAATGTCCAATATCAAGAATCCTATGACTAGGGATGATTTAGATATTTACATAATTGCTATGATAGGAATCTTATTATCATGATCTCATCATGATTTCCTTCATGTTATGTTATGTATCATGGACTTCATTAATTCGATTAAAGATCTATATCAATTCAATGTATAAATATCAAATTAATGAAGATGCCTTTAATAGTAACATAAGACATACTATAAGTGCTAAGGGCGATTGCCTTTAGAGCACTTCTCTAATATTTTCGGTTATTGCCACATCGATTCAAGTAGTGAGAGGAAGCATGACGTCCTCCCGTTACATATGATAGTTTTTAAGACTTTATTTCTCCTGAGGTGTATGAAAGGTCCTCGACTTAAGTCTTTTTGAGCCCTATCTCTCACACTTTTATATCAAAACCCTAGTTGTCCCCTCTTTTGTTTTATTTTTCATGCTCTTGTTTGTTAGAGAGGAGAGATGTTTTTTTGGTTATTCTTGACTTGAAATCACCCCTTTCATCGTTTTCTTCCCCATATCTGGGTTTTCTTTTCTAATAAAGTGGTTTCTTCTACACTAATATGAGTTTGCTTTTGTTTTTCCTTTGTTTTTTTTTTCGTGTTTTTGTCACCGACTTATTACGGTGTGTTTTATCATCAATTTGTTGTAATGGGTAATTGTGTCATCTACGATTAGCTTCTTCATGGGTTTTCAAGATGATGGTTCATATGACAAAATTCGATTCGACAGAAATAATATATCAAATTTTGTTTATCTAAGATGTTGTAGATCTAGAATCTCAGGCATTTTATGTATTTTTGGATTATCAAATGTGTAGGCGTTGAACTAATTCTTTTTGCTATTAACCTGGATATCAAGGCCTTCCTCTAAAGTTTTTAACACTTTTAATTACACGTTTCTATCGATTTTATTGCTAACCTCAATCAACAAATTTATTTCTTCTAAAAAAAGAGAGTATATTACTTCCAATTTAAAAAAAGAGAGTATATTACTTCCTTATGAACTTATATCCTTAATACAAATTTTAGAACTTTTATGGATTGTTTGTGAATTTTACCGACCATCTAGCCCTAAAGCATACTTCTCGCTCAAAGAATGAGATCCAAATTAATTTAAGCTAAACCTTTTATTTCATTTTATGTTGGAAGCACACACATAAATGGATGATAGATCCGCCCTTGAAACACGACTCAAATGGTAAAAGAATGGGATGAGGTTACAGATCACTAACATCCAAGTAAGAAATAAACTAATACAAATATAGTGCGCAAAGTGAATAGAAACAAAAAAAAATGATAGATAAAAAATCAAATCAACTCAAATCAACCACATTTTTTAAGGACTTTGATGTCCATCCAACGAGACTTCATATAGTGAGAGTCGTTCTGAGCATACATACCGATCTTGAAGTAATGAGGAAGAAGCCTGACGTCCCACGCCGAACTTAAAAAACCCCATTAATGTAAACCTTCACAATTTAGCATCATCGACATCATGGATCTACATTTAGTCAACCATTCACATAAATGTCACAACCAACGATTTGAGATCGTAGGAGAGCGTGCCATTGTAGACTCTAAGCATGAGGGTGGTGGCATGAGGCGTAGTTGATCCGAAAACCTGCATTATACACATGCCCGATGTCCCATTTTGGACGTAACCATATGCTTCAAATTGCCATACTCCTGAAGAATAATCATATCCCTACAATCCAAAATAGGTAAATACTCTTATAACTTTTTCTAACTCACACACTAACTTAATCCTACCTGGTATTTGTAATGGGGAAAACTATATTATGGGGTTCCTATTTCAATTTATTTGAAAATATTTGATAAACATGACAAAATATTTGATAAATGGTCTAACAAACCTTAGGTATACTCAAAAGATACCTTAGGTTCTCGTTGTTATATATGTTGCTGGACCTTTTACCTAAGGTTTACTCTGAGATTATACTAAAGGTTTGTTGTATTGTTTATCCAATATTTTACAATTTTTATCAAATATGTTTTTAAATCAATTGGATCAGGCCTTGGTTTCTAACCTTTTAGTTCTAATTTTTTAAATAAATTGAAATGAGAACCGTTAACATAGTTTCTTCCTATGTAATTAGTTTTGGATAAGGAGGGGGAATAGGCCATTCTCCCTTAATTTCATATCCAAGGTCCTATGTAAACAATGGCAATTTGGCCTAATTACAAGAAGAACAAGCATGAGAGTTTCATGACATGAATTCTGGTTTATGACTTAGAAAGTTCTACGGTGGAATATGGATTTTATAAATCTATGGTGGTATTAAAGGAATTGTTGGGTCATTGAGCCCAATTCCATAGCCTACCACTGATCCCTTTGGGGTACGAGGTACAGCCCCACGATATGGATGGAATTGGTATTCCTATATGTTATGAATTCAAGAATTTCATCGTAACCTATTTAAGATTCAACAAAACATCATCCAAGAAAACTTTGGCTCAAAAAAAAAGTGTCCCCTTCTTGGTGTTGAGTCTTTGGTTCTGTTTCCAGTGTCTGGGTCAAGAAACATAGTAAAACAGAGTAAGTACAGTTAGCCAATTGAATGATCTAAAGCAACGCAAACAAACTTTCTTTAGCTCTGAATAAAAAAAGTAGTAAAAATTCAGATAACTTCAAACGGGAACAAGATGTTATGTTAACACCACACTGCTCTGTAAACCTCCAAAATGGGTGGGTCAATTGAAACTATAAAACAAGTCTAAATGGGCTGGTTTTTGAAACCTGGTCCCATATGTTACATGTGAAGAAAGACTTGAGTCTTTATATATTATATACTATAAATTACAAGTACAAAAGGAGGACCTTATATAGGCTAGGCTATACAACCCTAGGAAAATACAAACTACAATCATAGGAAAATACAAATTACAATCCTAGGAAAATACAAAATAAATCTAACAATATAATAATCTAACATTCTCCTCAAACTCATGGTGGTTTAAGAGAAACCATTATGAGTTTGTAGCTAAAGTTCAAAAGTTCCCGAGGAAGTGGTTCAGTAAGATATCGCCTAACTAATCTAAGAAACGGATCAAGACGGTTCGCACTTCAAGCAGATGATGACGAATGAAGTGATAATCAATATCAATATGTTTAGTACGTTCATAGAAGACATCATTATGAGCAATTTGAATAGCACTTCGATTATCACAGTGAAGTTTAGTTGCAGTGGAACAATCAACACCAAGATCTTGTAATAACCAACGTAACCAAATAAGTTCAGCTGTAGTAGCTATCAATGCTCTATATTCTACTTCAGTGCTGGAACGAGTAACGACTATTTGTTTCTTGCTTCTCCAAGAGATAAGAGAATCACCTGCACAAAAACAATATCCTCGTATAGATCGACGATCGCGGGATCATCGCCTAACTGTGATCCGAATATGCCCAAGAGTTAATAAGAATGAGAAGAAAATGAAAACCATCAATATGATGCCTTTCAACATCGGTAAATCTCGAGAACAATAGTGTATAATGAGGAGATCTAGGGGCGCTATAAACTGATCGACTACATAAACCGCATAGGAAGACAGTAAGAGTAATAGTGAGATGTATTGCACTCCCAACAAGCTGCCTCAGAGTAGCATCAGATAGTGATTCACCATCATGAGAATTGAGGCGACAGTTATACTCAATATGTGTGTCGACTATCTTGTTATCAGTGATACTGGCTCGAGAAATAAGATCAGAAGTATACTTGGCCTAAGTAAGATAATAACCATCTGCAGAAGAAGAAACTTCTAAACTAAGAAAGTAATTAAGAGGGCCGAGATCTTTCATTTCAAATTGACGACCAAGAAAGTGCTTTAGATCCTGAATACCCTGCATATCATCACCTGTAATAATCATATCATCGACATACAAAAGGAGAATAGTAATACCATGACTAGACTGTCTCAGAAAAAGAGTTGTATAAAAAGAATTGCCTAAAAACCATGGTGAGAGATAGTAGAACCAAACTTTGCAAACCATTCTCGAGGAGCTTGTTTAAGACCATAAAGTGCCCACCGTAGTCAAAATACTCTGTGAGGGAACCCCGGAGGGTGAGAGTAACCAGGAGGTAGCTTCATATAGACTTCCTCTGAGAGTTCACCATTAAGAAAAGCATTTTTGACATCCATCTAAAAGAGTGACCATTTGCGAGCCGTAGAAACGGCAATAAGAGTCATGACAGAAGAAAGTCGAGCCACAGGAGCAAAAGTCTCCTCATAATCAATCCCATACTCCTAAGTAAAACCCCTGGCAACAAGGCGAGCCTTGTAGCGATCAACAATGCCATCCGATCGAGTCTTGATCTTATAAACCCATTTACCACCCCGATAAAGAGATTTTCCAGAGGGAGATCAACTAGATCCCATGTTCCGCCTTATGCAAGGCATCCAACTCTTCTTTCATAGCTTGCTACCATAAAGGGCTAGAGGAAGCCTCTACGAAAAGTCCGAGGTTCTTGAGAGAGGATCGAAAAGCAATGAAAGTCACCAAGGTGAGAAGGAGAAGTTACCCGATGGGAACGACGAAGTGCATGAGAGTCAAAAGGACCAGCAGGATCCACAGCTGGGGCAAGATATCAAGCAAGCAAGAACGATGATCGGGTAATGGAAGCCCACTGATGCATGAGAAGGAACATTAGTAATAGAAGGGAGAGACTTAGACAGAGAGGTAAGAGACTCCTCAGGAAAAAGGTCAGGGAGAGGATCGATAAATGGAATAAGGAAAACAGGAACATGAGGTAGTTGGTAAAACATTTTGTGTTCCCAAAAGACCACATGCCGAGAAACACGAAGACGTTTTCTAATGTGATCATAACACCTATAACCTTTTTTATCAATTCCATACCCAAGAAAACAACACAAATGAGAACGAGACTGAAGTTTGTTTCTTTCATGATCATGAAGAAGAACAAAACAGACACATCCGAAGACTAAGTAAGTCATAGGAGGGTGAAGAACCAATCAACAGATCATATATTTGATTCGAACAATGGGAGAAGGACACCGATTGATGGGTGTAAATCGCAAGAAAAGCTCTCCCTCAAAACCGAGAGCCGAAAGTAGGTCGCACACAAGAGTAGCATCGAACAACATCGCTAATATGACGGCTCAGGCCACTTGCCATTTTGGCCGAAGTGCCTGCGCACAAGAGGAATGAGGAAATTAATACCAAATTGATGTAGAATAGAGGTAAATTCATGGGCTTTATATTCTTGGGCATTATTAGATCCGAAAACTTTGATAGGTTTAGAAAACTGTGTTTCAATCATTTTGGTAAAGTCACGATATTTGATAAAAGTTCCGTAACGATTCAAGAGATAAATCCAAGTGTATCGGAAAAAATCATCCACAAAATAACTGGCAACGTGACCTACTCGGAGTAGAAATGGGAGGGGCCCTATACATCGAATGAATAAGATCAAAAGAAGAAAAAGCATGAGAAACAATCGTTATTAAATGGTAAAATAAATTTGTTCGCTAAATCTGACAAGTGAATGCCAATCAAAACTCTTATTTGAAACTGAACCTAACAAACCCCTAGAAACTAGCCAGTTAACCTTAAAGATATGATGCATGACTAAGGCGAGGAATGCCATAAACAAGAGAAGTGTTATGTCCCGAGACAAAGAAAAGTAAGAGACGAGGATGGTAGATGAAGAAAGATTAGCTCAGATAGCCTTCCGACCTTATGGGCGGTCCCAACGATCTGTCCTGTCTAAGAATCCTGCACAACCACATCAATAGAAGAAAAGGATAAAGCAAAACCAAGTTCAAAGGATGTTCTAACCGAAAGAAGATTACGAAATGATTTCTGGGAATTCGCAAACATCGAAAGAGACAAGGCTGGTGTAGAGACATTACCAAGATGAGACATGCATAGAAGAACCATTTGCAATGTATATGGTAGGGAGAGAAGTAGAAGTGTGTGAAGGTACAACATCAGGAGAAGAAGTCATATGATTGCAACAAGGAGAATCAAGAAGCCACGTAGGAGAAGTACTGACATTGGTGTAAAGAGCGTTATTGATGCACTGAAGATGAACTTGATTAACCATATCCCGAGATCTCGTTATGTGAGAGAGACGAGGCAGACCGTATTTTAGAATGGAGTCCATAGCTGATAATTCAGATTGGGTCAAAGCAGCAATGTTCTGAAGAATACGTTGACGAGTGTAAATAAGTTTCAAATTGTATCGACCTTTGCTCCTTATTAAATCGCAGATAAGAAGAGACTTCTTATTGTTATGTCGTCTGACATTATTCCTACATTGGAAATATAGGTAGGTGAACAGACAGAGGAAAACATGAGCAAATGTTTCACGCGGAATAACACCTCGAGAAGAACCATGGTCCGATAGAAATGGGTTCGCTTTGAAGACGAGTCTCATTATCAACTAACTTATGAATAACTTGTGAGACTGTTGGTAAAGGATCCTAATGGAGAATATGACTTCTGGATGATTCAAACTCATCACGAAGCCCCATTAAAAACTGAAACAGTCATCCTTGTTCACGGTGAACATAAACCAATTTGGTGTCGGCAGAATTGGAGAGAACTGGTTCAGATGCAATTAATTGATCCAAATAGATTTCAGCCGACTGTGATATACTGTGATCCGCTCACTTGGTTCCTGACAAATTTGATAAAGTTTGCGTGTGAGCTTGAAGTTGCGAGCACCACTCGGTCCAGCATACCGAGTAACAAGTAAGTCCCAAACTTCTTTGGCAATATCAATGTTGTCAAACTCATCAACAATGGATGGAATATATGTATTACGAAACCAAGTGATGATCTGATGATTAGCACTTTCCCAATCCTCAATCCGAATGGCATAGGTAGAATGAGTTTCTTTGTCACTTGTTCTGGAATAGGACGGTCACCAGATACATAAAGCCACAACTTACTGCCTTTGAGATAACTACGCACGGCTTGAGACCACTGGGCAAAATTATCTCCATTAAAAATAACATGAATCGAACGATAAATCTCATCACTTGGCATATCGAAATTCCGAATTGAAAAACAGACAGCAAAAATGGAATCAGGATGCGAAAATAAGTTAGAATGCACCTGGTCAAATTTTCGATTAGCTGGGCCGACGTGGGTGCAAATAACAGCGTGGGTCACGGCAACTGCATAGGCACGCAAACGGGTGTGAGCCGGCCGGTCGATGGTATCGACGTGGTAGCCGACGTAGTTCTACGCAAAGCATGAAGTGCACCCGTGATCTCGACGTGCTCGGTAAGTGTGTGGCGCAAGACAACGCTACTGACTTAAAGTGAGCGTGACAACGCATGATGGCTTTTCCGGTGACCTGCTGCACACTAATGTGATCGTCTCGACAAGTTCTACCTCCGAGTGGCCTGTAACTTAAGTTTTAGGCTTGCGAAGGGAGGAAACAAAGATCAACCGTTGTTTGCGCTGGAAAAAAAAAAGTGTACGGTGGCAAACGATGGTGTTCGCCGGAAAAAGAAGCCATACGGTGACTGTAATGCCTAGACTGTGAGAGTAGTGGAAAAAAAATCAAAGAACCCGCTCAGATACCATGAAGAAAGACTTGAGTCTTTGTATATTATATACTATAAATTACAAGTACAAGAGGAGGCCTTACATAGGCTAGGCTATACAACCCTAGGTGGTATCAAATTACAATCCTTGGAAAATACAAAATAAATCTAACAATATAATAATCTAACAACATGCAATAAACCCATACAACATTTTGCATTAAGGGATACTCGCATCTGATTTCTGGGCTCCTGGGATTAGTATACGATGAGAGAATGAGGCTTGTCCGTAGAATACACTCAGAGTTTGTGAACACCATTGATGCAGCTGTATCTCTGATCTTCAGGCACATCATAAGGCCTTTGAATGACAAAATTGGATTGATTTAGAGGGAGGGAGATGAACCCTTCTGTTGGATCAATGCCCCCTCAAGCATCAGATGGGTATAAAATCAGCAGAATAAGCTTCAAAATAAAAAGTGCCAACACAACAAAAGAGGCCATTTCTTAGCTACTGATAGGGAAGGAGTGGATATCAATGACTAGAGGTTATAATATATATAGTATCCGTATGGCTTGGGGAGGGAGGGTTAAGGATTATGATACTCATATTGAATCCAAACTTATAAGCTCTAGTTTATAGGAAAATTAGTTATTTAACATGGTAAACAAGATTTAAGGCAAAATTTGCCAAATTTACAAATTTGGGCTTAACTCAATGATTAATATTTGGATATTTCAATGGGGCAAAGTATAATATTTGAGTTCAATCCCCCGGTATCCGCCGCTGGTTTGACAAGCAAGAAATGACGAGGCAGGATTTCAAAAATTAATACTTCATATAAGCACAAGTAGTTGTTGTCACAATGATATTATAAAACATATTCTAAATTTTGGGGGTGTCGCAAAGTGAAGTTCAGGTTCACGGGTGAGGGTTTTAAGTTTAGCCTTAGCTTATACAGTTATAGTGCCCAGTATAAAACTTGGAATAGTTAGGATATGGAATGGACAGGGAATGGGGTGGCCCCAGCCCAGAAGCTACAGTGACTAATAAGTTATTCATTCAATCGTCGAGAAATATGTGGGAAGTTAGACCACTCGTTAGGAAGTGCTTAATGAGGCGAGACAACTCGCGAGCTACTCGAACTCGACTCGATCAAAACTCGGTCAAAACTCGACTCGAGCTCGAGCTCGACTCGAAATGTTAACGAGTCGAGTCGAGCAACTCGTAACTCGACTCGAAAAGCTCGCGAGAAACTCGAAAATATTTTGTATATAAAATTTTAAAAGTTTTCTTTTTATATTTGATATCTTTACTTTAGGGGATGTTATAAATAATATATCTCTAATTTGTATTCTTAAAAAATCATAAATTTTCATTATTTATTTAGTTATAAATATATTTATTTTAAAAATAATTAATTTTCTTAAAAAGATTTGAAGAATATGAACCCAGAAGCCTCAACCCAAGCCTAAGCCTAACCCACCTTTAATTGGGCTAATAACTTGGAATTTTCGGTTGGGATTGGACTCAATTCAAAATTAGAATTTTGAAAAAATTAGGGATGGTTCTGTAATTTTAAGAAAACATAGGGAAGAGTTATGCTCTCATATATTATGGCCAAGAAAGAAAAGAAGCCTATGATTTCACTTGTTTGTCACCTACATTGCATAGGAGTCCACCGGTTCACCTGACAATGACAAGCGAGAAGAAACCCTATCTGATTTCCTCCTTACAGGTTAGTCTTTGCTTTACTCTTTCTTAGATCTGATGTCTTGGTTTGACAAGTGAGATTTTCAGCAACTAAACAAAACGCATAAAGATTTTCTTAGATCCGATCCTCAAGGTTCTGAGCCGCCGTGCTCAGCTCATATTAGATCTGAGATTTGGGATGTGGGGATGGAGGTACCGCCGCTCCGATCTGGTTCGGGTCTGTGGAGTGGGTTATGGGAAGAGCCGATGGTGGTTCTGGTTGAATCCCTTAGTCGGGGGAAATAAGGTACATTCTTGAGATGGGAGTCATGGGGTGGGTTGGTCAAATCTGGACACCCGTGCTGGAAATCGGCCTTGTTTGTCGGCATGGTCAGGCTGGTCGGATTGGGAATACATGCTCAGGCACGATGTGACGTTTTAAAAAAATCAACACCGGTGGCTGGGAATATAAGGCTAGTCACGGTTGGGGTGAAATTCGGTAGTCGAGATCATTAGATGGGCATGTTATGGCATCAACGGTGGTCGCATGAAGGACTACCTCGTCGGCGACAAGCCGGTATGCGCCGGAGACAGCGATACTAAGAGTTGGTCCACGGATGGTTTTGTGGCCATTTTGGTTAGTCCGATTCGGCATGGTGAGGCGTGATCTCCACAGGCTTGCGTGTCCCATTTGATAGAATTAGTTTGCCTTGGGGCTGTGGTTTGGCTCAGGGGTTTCTCGTCGATTGCTCGTCAGAGTGGCTCCCAGGAGGACGAGACAATGTGAGGTGTTCCCGGTATGATTCTGCACTTGGTTGATTGTAGCTGGGTGTGGCTGTGATTTCCCTTGGTTGGTTGTTGCTTGTGCCATTTGTGGGCTTATTTATTTAAGGTATCCTTGGTTTTGGGCCGAGATGTGGGCGGGGTTTTGTTTCCCTGCCTTTTCTTAGGGGTGTAGGCTGTTTGTGGTAGGGTTGCAAAGTTGGCTGTTTGTGGGGTTTGGTTTTGGTTGTCTATCATATGCCCGGTGTGTGGGCTTGTTTTTTGGTTGGTTTTCCGGTTGGCAAATGTTGATTTATATCATTGATCTTAGCTTTTCCTATGTCTATAGGGAAGTCTTTGTCAGGATTTAGTTTCTTGCTCGAAAGCAGTGCAAATGTTGATGTGCCGCGAATTGATTGGTGTGAATCCCTCCATGGTGAAAAGAAAGAACAAAATTAAGAACTACTTGTTAATTATTTTGGTTACTTTTTTTTTAAATGTATAAATACTTACATTTTGATATTATTGTAGAGCAAAGATGAAGATCGACCTAAAAATTCTTATCCCAGTTCCCAATACCTCGAAGGAATCGACAAACGGACAATTCAATAGGGTTTTGATTATGAAATTAAAATTAAGGAGTCATATTTTCACTTTATTTATTACTTGATGTTTTCTTGAGTTAAATGTGTATTAATATGTTGTTATGTTTTTGTAGGTGTTTGTGGAGAGAGATGTTTTGATGGGCTTTTGGTTGGATCGCTATTTAGTTTGATGGAAGTTTATATCACATTTTCATGATCGATTGTAGCCCTTGAAACCTACTTTTTATCATAGGCTATTGGGATTATTTGAAGTTGTATCCTAAGAATATGCTTTCAAGTGTATTTGTTTAATGATAGTCCATGTGTGGATTGCTTAAAACTAAAGTTTTATGATGTTGTAGTGATCGTTAATTCTAATTTTTGTGTTTTTGGACTCACTGTAGTTTGTTTCCATTATTCATATTCCTTGTTTTATATGATAATAATTAACAACTAGGAGACCCGGTTTTGAAAATGACATGGTCCAATATCGAGTCGTGTTCAATTCAAATTCAAGCTTGAGTTGAGTTCAATTTTGAGTTCGAGTTCAAGCTCGAGCTCGAGTTCGAGCTCGAGTTCGAGCTCGAGCTCGGTCGGTCGGTCGAGCGACCTTCCGAGTTCGAGCTCGAGTCGAGTTCGAGGCCTATCTCGAGGAGTTCGAGGCTCGGCGGGTTCGCGTTTTCGCGTTTTCGAGTTCGGTCGGGCTTTGTTTTCAAGCTACGCTGAGTTTTCGAGCTCAAGTCGAGTCTGAGCTCGAGTTTTCGAGTTCGAGTCGAGCTTAAGGCTGAGACTCAGACTCGATTAAGCATCGATAGCACCCCTACTCTGGGTGTGCCTTACCGTGAGATTCTATGGACCAAGGAAAATGTAGTTGCATCACACAGAGAGAGTGTCCAGTTTAGGAAAAAAACTCCTAGCTAGGGAACTATGACACTCTTTCTTCTATTAATAAAACATGTTTTGGACTAATACAAGAACTTGTTTGAAAAAAATTCCTCATCACTTCAATCAAATTTTCTTAAAACCTTAATGTCCTTCCACCCATACTCCATATTTGAATCCTCATTCTGTGCATAGACCCTACTCTTAAACATGATATTCATATTAAACCAAACTCTTATAAGTATGGGCTTTTAGGAGAGTTAACAGTTTACATTATATCAAAGTTTAGTCTAACAAGAGGTCATGGGTTCGAGACCTCTCAACAATTTGAATATCTTAACTTTCCTAGTATCGACATCATGGATCACATTTAGCCTGAACCACTTGTACATATCTGGAACCAGAGCCGGGACCCCTGTAGTAAATTATTGCAGACCCTAAGTATTAGTGTTGTGGCATGAGGAGGACTTGCCCCCAAAAACCTGCATGATGCATACCCCTGTTGTTTCCTTTGTAGGGACATCATCGGTTCTTAGATCAATTTTTGCAACAGTTATCGCAAGATAACCAAAAACCAACTTGAAACAATCTATTTGGTTAATTCCATTTCAACTGAACTGCAGACAATAACAGCTAAACAAGACCTTTTCCATTTCTGCATTGAATTTTTTAATCATGGATCAGAATGGAATTAACCGAAAAAATGTTTCTTAACAAGCTGTAATTGTGGAACCAAAATCTGAAAAAACCCGACAAAACATTTGTTCATTTAGCAGTAGATGATAAAAGTGATATGGATGTGATCTGATTGCAAAACAAAAGGGAAAAAATGTTGCATGTATTAAGCTCCAAAAAGGAACGCCAAAGTAAATCTGTCCATTGATACCAACACTTTTCTATATTTGTTCTTTCATCAACTTTCACTGCATATAACTTCCTAATTTAGTTTAGTATCCCTACCTCAAAAATGGGGACCAGAACTAAGTCACGTTCACTACAGTGATATAAAAGACAGCAGTAAAACATTCATGATGGTAAAAGGAAACAAAAGAGAGGATATCACTGTCTGTAACAATACAAGTAACAAAAAATAACCAATAATAGTTATCTTTTAAAATGAATCGATGTTAGACTGCTACTATAGAATGTTTTGAGACTATTTCTAAGATCCATGGTAATACCTGACAAGATTTTCTAATCTGACCAGCCATCTGATATCATAACAATTATATCCAGGCATTAATTTACGTGAAATTGGACTGAAATCTCTATGCACTTAACAGCTGCATGATTCATAAGGTTGAATATGGCGCATCATGGGGCTGTGGAAGACATAATGAGAAGGTAATCTTCAGGATTCTAGCCCAAAGGAACTGCAGACAACTAGAGAATGCCATCACATGTATCATATTCTTTAGGCTGCGTATTGTGCATTATGAGGTTTAGGTGATAAATATCATATTCTTCCCCAACACACCAATAGCATAAGAAAACAACAAATTTTAAGAGTTCTGGTCTTTGCAAATGCGAAAAGCTATGAACACCACAACCCGTTTCATTTTGTAATGATGGACCAACTGTGATTTTTGTTATGCTTTTTGGTAATACAATTTGGGAGGTCTCAGATCACAGGTTTTAAACTCAGACTATCAAGGCTGCAATAGGAAACTGTAGTAATCACATTCAAATAAATGTAAGGACGAGTTCTGATTTACGCAGGAGTAGGTGACTAAGAAGCTGCATAACAGAGAGACAACTGAGAAAAGCTTTATTGTTATTTCAACCAGATAAAGTATAGCTGGCATAATTACAAATAGCCAGCCTTTTCTAAGTTTTCCTCTCTTACTACTTCTTTATTATGTATTAAAGGGCCTCACATGAAGTGAGGCAAGAGCAGCTAGGGGCACGTCAACTTACCTACTGGGACAAGGAGTTTGCGACATCTATCACAAATCGGTACTTGACATCAGCTTTGGAAGCCGCTTCACTTGAAACGTGTTGTTAATGTAGTCCATCTTGATCCAGCTCAATGTCTGTGGTACGATATTGTGTTCTGCACAAAAGTCTAGCATCTCCTGTGTCTCTTTAATCCCTCCAAAGAGTCTACTTCTGCTTGGTTTCTACTTCCCTGTGAGTGTTGCGGTGAAATGGAACTTGTTAAAAGATATGGCTGAAGAATTAATGGGTAAAGTTCTCTAAGGTGGAGGGTTTTTTCACTCATGTAGCTTACCAATAACTAAAGGGAAGATAGGCAGCTCCAGGGGTTTATCAGGCAAGCCCACAGTGATCAATTTTCATTCAACTGGCAAATCAGGAGGAGGAAGAAGGGGATGAACTGCAGACACAGTATCGATGATGTAGTCCATAGTACCCACGAAATTCTGGACTTATTAGAAATACAAATTAATCATTTGTTTGAAATATATTTAAATCACCTGAAACCTGTACGAATCATTCTACATCTTGATTATGGATGATGAAACCATGTACAGATCATTCTACATTTAATTATGGAGGAATAGGCTAGGTTGAAAATAGATTTCTTCCTATATCTTCAGCTATGACTGAAATGTAGAAAAGTTCTACTATTTGAGTGGCCTAAATGGGATTCTTTTCCCCCAAAACACATAATCTTAGGGCCACCTTTTGCATTCTCCTTTTTAAAAATATTTTCCCTTGGAATGCTTTAACATAATGTTTCCTTAATAAGTTGGACCTCCCATTAGGGCTGCAAATGGAACAAGTCTAACAATAAAACTGCCCCTACTCAATGAGACCTAGGTACCATGGAACTTGTATTTTCTTATATCTCTTATACGATTCTACTGAAAGTTTGTAAAATGATTTGTGCCATACCTTCAATTTCTGAGGGTTGGTGGAAACAAGAAGCATCAGCCCCAAAGTTTGATGTCCTTCATCCTCCTTGTTTGGCGAGGTACTAATTACAGTAACCTTAAGCCCAAATGCCTTGCCAAGTTTCACAGCAACATGACCAAGCCCACCAAGTCCTGCCACCCCCAAATGTTTGCCTGGCTCAGTCATTCCATAGTATTTCATAGGGCTATACACTGTTATTCAGCACAAGCAGTGGTGCTCACCATCCTAGGGGTAGGTTATCAGGAAGCGAGTACAAACCGCACAGTCGACAACCACTATATCGGAATAACCACCATAGGTCATCGTCCATCTTCAGAAATGGGTTGTAAGTGAACATCATATCAAGGGCAGTAATTCTCCAAATCTTGTTGGCAATTTTCACAAGTCCTGCAAGAGCCCACTAAGACCCCGACCCCAACTCGGTCGCCCATTTTGAATTTTGACACATTTTTTCCAAGTTTGATCACAGTGCCAACAATTTCATGCCTGCATTACAACATTCAGAAGTATTACCAAGATAAACTCCTTCCTTCAATATGCATACAATTTAGCATTGCTTAGGAATCTGTTTAGTAACTTCCTCTTCTTCCATACAAAAATCTCATACTTCAATTGAATTTTGTTCTGTTTTCCTTATATTTTAATCAAATCCAAAATTAAGGTGAAACCACATAGAAACCTCATGCAACTTTGAATGCTTATACTCATATATACTTGCACTTGCAGAGCTATTTTTTGGGACGACACCACATACATAGAAAAAGCAAAAGAAGTACAAAAGATGAAGCTAGAGCCTGTTTGGTTACAGTTTTAAAAACTGTTTTGATCTAAAAACCAAGAACAAGAAAACACTGAGAACATGTCCGGTTCCCTTTTCTTTTTTGTCCTGAAAAACACGAAAAGCGCAAAAAACACTAAATTCAGAGAGCCAATAACAGTTTTTTTTGTGTTCTCTGGGTTATCAAAAACCGTTCTCCAAAACAGTTTTCAAAAATAAGAACAAACAGACCCTTATTAAATTTACCTAGAGGCTGGCCCCAACCAACACACACACCTATGACCTACCCCCTTCTCAGTGTACAATAGCTTGAATTCGCATCTTAAGCTCATACCCCTAATTTTCGACCTAAGTTGGGCTGTGTTTGGTTCAGAAGAACAAGGAAAGCGGCCCAAAGGAAATGCAAGCAAAGGGGGAAAGAACAAAAATTTTCCGCCACCCTTTCCCTAACTTTCCTCCCTTTCTTTTTAACATAGAAAATAGAAAGCTCTGACAACAACTTCTTTCTCTTATCTCCAACCCAAAAAAAAAGGCTACCTGTTCATTTTTTTTTCCTTTCCTTTCCTTTCCTTTTTTCACAAGATACAAACAGAGACCAAAGGCTGTAATAAAATAAATATATGCTGTGTCCATGAATCATAACATCTTTTAACACAACAAAATAATAATAATAGTAATAATATATCTTGAAATTAACATAGAAAATCATGAAGAAGAGCATCATACCCTGGAACAATAGGATACCTAGTGACCCCCATTCATTCTTAAAAAATGCAAGTCAGAATGGCAAACCCCACAATATAGGATCTTGATTGTGACATCCTCGTCGCCATTTTCTCTGGCAACAATAGAAGACAATATCTCAAAGATATTAGCTTAACCAATCTTCAAATTTCAAAAACGAAAACATCAATCTGATATTCTTTGATTATGAACTCAAAAAGTTTAGAATACAAAAATACAATGAAAAAGAACCCACCTTCTTGAGAAATGGAAGGGAGAGAGGGTCCCTGAAGAATCTCTGGCAGCCCAGCCAAAAGATTTCTGTGGGTGTTCTTCTTCTGGGGATTTGGCCATTTTCTCTGAGTTTCTGAATCAAAAAACCTAGGAAGGATATGATGCTGGTCTTGTGGAGGAAGGAAGCCCCTTCAAGTTGGGACTTGGGAGTGATCCGGAATGCTGCATGATAATGGAATAGGAGCTCTTTATTTATGGAATTTATTGTGAGTTTCCTTTTCATCGATTTAAATCACATCAACACTAAGGCTAAGGCCAATTATAAGTAGTATATATAGGATCATCTCATTCTGTTATGAAATGACCTACTAAATATGTTTAAATATTAAAGTGTATATTTTAATGTAAACTTTTAAATAAACAGTATACTCTCACATTTTCTGACAACTTGAATAATTTAAAAGAATCAACAATATATAAAAGAGATAGAAAGAAAAAAGATGAAATTTAGAAACAAAATGACTTTTAAATATTTATTTGACAGTTTGAGGTATTTAAGGAAATAAGAGAATGGAATGAAAGTGGGTTGGAGAGAATTTTTGTGTTTGAAATTGGCACAAGTGGTACAAAGAAAAATAGAGAGTGAGTTAGAGATGCTCTAACACAATAGAAAGAGTAATATCATCAAAACATTTAACTTTTTTTTAAAGGTAATCAATTTTAATACCAAAATCACATTAATTATTTTCCTTTGAGACTGTGACACTCCCGTTCTATATTCAACCATTTTAAGTTGACATGGGAACTAAAACATTTAATTTTTTAAGACCCATGAAATTGGTGGAGGTTTACACAGCCAGTCACTCAAATACCCATAATTATATGCTAGAATATCAAATCAGACATGATTTTTATTGTGTTAATTATTTTTTAATATATTGATATCCTACTTGTACCAAATTAATGTTTCTTAAACCGGTTATAATGGTATTTCTAACACGATGGTCTCGAATCAAATCTAGAGTAAGGTGCTCTTTTATGATAGAGTTTTATCGTCATTTACAGGCTTAAATGGGGATTAATTTAGGTTTAATATGGCTTAAAGACGCCTTTTATGTGCCCATAAACCAGCTCAGAATACCTTGACAAAATAAAAAATAAAAAAATTTACATGGTGGGATCAATTTAAAAATAATTAGAAATGTGTTTGGCAACTTTAAAATGGTAATGACAGGAAGACACTAGGAATGAGGTAGCCAAGCGTTGACGGAGGTCTTATTTTTTTTGCCTGTCCAAAGGGCCTCATTTTATTGATCAAGGTTACTTGTCTCACTTTATTCTTCTAAGCCGACAAACATATAAAATAAATAAATGCAATAATTATGTTATATTATCATTACACAAACAACATGGATTTAAATTATTAATTTTAATATATTTAAGATATTGATTTAAAGCATATAAAAACAACAACAATACATAATTGAAATACAAGATTAAAAAAACAATTTAATGTAATAGAAATGCAATAGTAAATCTTGATATAATAAGTAACATGCTTATGTAATCAACCAAATAAAAAGTTCTATTCAACATATTAAGTAAAAGAAACAAATGGCCCCCCTAATCTCTCTATCCAAATTTAAAAAAGAAAAAAAAAGAAAATATTATTTAATCAAAATTTCATACAATAAAAAAGACTTTTAGGAAAAAAGTATATAAACATATATAAGAAAAGTAAAATTTAAAAATAATTCAAATTTCATGCGTTTTAGTTAAAACCCAGTATAAACAAAAGTTTGATAAATCAAAATTAGGACAATTTGTTTTGGGTAGTGACTATTTATTTTTGGCTTTTTTTCTGAAAACAATTACTTTTAACATTTAATGAATTTGTTTTTAATTTTTGATGACTTATTCATTGAATTTTTGAAATATTTGGTTGAATAAAATAAAACTTTATTTATGAATGTTGAATATTAATAGTATGAAATATCAAGTTGTTTGTTTTTTTAATATTGTATTTCTATTAAGTATTATGTGATTTGTTTTTTTTTATTAAGAGAAAAATAATGTTATTGATTCAAACTAACAATATATTGATAACATAGAATCAAAATGTTAAAATAATAGATGATGAAGCAGCGTCTGGGTTAAAATTATAATAAGATATTAGCGCTATCGTTTGATAGTTGAACTTACAAAATTTGATATAAAAAGCTATTGTGACTAAAATCACATGTGATTCGATTACATGGCATGCAGCGATGTTGATTTGATTCTTTGTTCTTTGATAGGATATACTTTATCGCCCTTACACAAGTAAACATTGCACCACGACTACAATCAAATGCCGCATCAAGACGATGACGCTAAAACACGAAAAAACAAATGCAAACTTAGATCTTGTGGAATACTTGAAACTTTGTTAAAAGAAAATGATGGAAAGATGTATTGTAAAACCACTTTATTAAAGAAGAAAATGATGAAAAGAGGTGTAGAGTGATGATTTCGAGCCAAAAATGATAAAAAATCACCTCTCATTAGGAGGTTAATAGAAAAAATAAAAAATAAAGTTTAGAGAAAATGAGGCCAGGGTTTAGGTTTTTAGTTTGCACATTTTGTTTTTTATATTCTTAAAATCAACATTTTAAATATATTAAGAAAATTAATTTTAATGATATAACTTAATTATTATAATAAAAAAAAGATTTGTATAATACATGTATAACATATTAACATATATTTAAAAAAAAAAAAGAAAGAAATTAAAATGATGAATTATTGTATGTTAAATAATTTATTTATTATCATTTTCATAAAAATAAATTATTATATTTATTTATTTTCATATAAAATATAATATATAATAATAATAATAATAATAATAATAATAATAATAATTATTATTATTATTATTATAATTTAAAAAATAATATAATGATGAAACTAAATTAAATATTGTATGTTGATTTAAAATATTTTAGTATGAGATTCTAAAATATGACTTTTCTAAGTAGAAGAGTCATCATAATAAAATTTTGAAATTCATAAATAAGTTATATAAAAATAAAAAAACAGACGGTATAAAATTTTAAAGCCAATCGCTTTCATAAAAAATCCAAGAAAAACAAATGTTGGCTTATTTTTTTGGCTTATTTTTTATTATTTTTTTTATAAAGAAAAAGCCCCGAATGTTAAATATAGAGAAAATCATATACTTTATTGACTCACAACAAAAGTTCAATTCAGTATTAAATAAAAAAAACAATCGTAATCTTTTTTTTTTTTTAATTTTTTGACAATTAACAAATTTTGTTATAATGTATTAAGCGAAAATCAAATGCAGGAACTCGAACTTGAGACTCCCAGCTCTTTAGATGTTTGTCTTTTAAAGCTTTGAGCGTTTTACCAATTGGTTATTTTGATAAGTTCGAACTTAGAACTTTTAGGTACGTAATGGACATTGCATTCTTTATTTTTGATAAGCTTTGATTGGTAGATGGGTAGTTTAAAGCTTTAATTGGTTAGTTGTATTCTATACTAAAAATTAAAGTGGGTTTGTTGGGATCATTATGAACCCCAGCTACTATTTCAGTTTCCACCATTGTGTTTATTTCCACGCGATGCCTCATCTACTATGTGGATAAATATACACCTACATGCAAAAGTGTTAATAAAACCTTGATGTGGAATTGTTATGTTAGATACTATAATCGAATTTAATATCATTTATAATGATTCATATATATGAATCAATAGGTGGTTATTATGTTCGATACGATATCGATTTTAATAACAATTGTATTGAATTTACACACAAGGTGTCCATTTCATTTTCATGCATGTGGTCATCAAACATTTCAATCTTATTTATTGCACGTATTCACATGCAACCACCAATTTTCTTATCCCATCTTACTGGTTCAGCTTGCTTTGAATTTCTTAAATGTGATACATAACCCTATATTTTTAGAAATAACATATATTTTTGGAAGTGTTACTTCTGTCATCTTTATTCAAATAAAATTTTGTTTATGAAAATTATTTTTAATACCATTTTCAAATACATTATTAGATGAACATAAACTAAATTCCAAAACCCAAAACTATTCTAGAAAAATTACCTTTTGATAGGGTTTGAAAAATGGGCTCGCAGACCCACTCACCAAGCCCAAAGGAGAGGCGCGTAACCTGATACTTGAGCCCTCGACCCTCGGTGCCGGTAAAGCGAAGGCGGCAGCTAGGCCGACGGTCTTGGATGAATTAGATGGTCCATATCCTGTCCAGTTGTATTTACATGTCACGAGGAAAATAGAATAACCCACAACAAGATATCATCTTGATCGACAAAATCTTATCAATAAGGAAGGAAAATAATAACATATCATCACCGGTTAGGATCTCCTCGATAAGGAAGGAAGATTATCGAATAAACTGACTCTTTACAAATCCATTACCAAATCCGATGCGATAAGAAAAACCCATCAGTAGAACCAAGTCCTAGTTACGGTACATTGAAAGTTTGGACATCTTATAAATACATGGCCACCCAGATGAAAGATGCGCACTCTGAGGTAGCGTACTCATCTGTAAACACATTCGCCCCTCGCAGTCTCATTTTCCTCCGAGAGAAAGAAAGCAGCTTAGGCATCGGAGGCGACCAGGCCTGGCCCTCGCCCGACCCCCTTTTTCCTTGTTTTTGCGGTAGTGCCACTTCAGAGCACACGAGATCCAGCCGGTATAGCGATCTGCCTCAGCCGAGACCCGATCTAGGCGCTGCATCAGCCTGAGCAATCGGGTCGGCCAGTGACCCCACACGCTCCGGTAGTGACGGTTAAAAAGGCATCATCGGTTGGCGCGAGTCGGCCGAGCGGCATTCCTTTATAAATATGGCCCGATTCTCGATTGTGATGGTATTGACCGGGAACCACAGCCGGGAGCAGCTAATCCGCCCGAGGATACGAAGGATCGCCAGGGCGGCGTGAATAATAGGCCTCCTGGGACAATAGAAGCAATGCAAGCCAATACGAACAAAGTGGAAGCGCTCCGCCTCGTCAATCAACGCCTGATAGAAGAGTTAGAATAAGTGCAGACGGTCACAACCTCCACGGGAACACGGCAGACCCGGGAAGGTCATACGCGTTCCCCGTGAGGAGCAAGCGATCCGCGACATTCGAGGTGGCGAAATAGAGCGAGTCCGTAGGAGCGAAGGGCACGGACCCGCGGTGGCCGGCGGAAGGAAGCGGAGGCGATGCTCGGAGGACATGCGGAAGCGAAAGAACTACCTCACCCTCGACCCGGACGGGAGAACAATCATGGGAGCGAGAGGTTTAAGAGCCTTCAGCAAAGAACTGGTCGTGAAGGAGGTGGTTAAAGGACGCACCGGACATGGACACCTTGATGCAGTGGCCAGATCACCGCTTCCACGGTAGGGGTGCGCTACCTTCCCGTGAGAGGTCGAATGCCACAAGTAGGTATTCGTGGAATAAAAGATCCCGTCGACCACCTCAATACTTACAAAAATCAAATGGAGTTACATGGGTATCAGGACCCTGTGCGATGCAGGGCTTTTGCTACCACACTAAAGGGCCCGGCCTTGGCCTGAATTCCACCTTCATCAATCTCTTCATTCAGAGAACCATCCATTGCGTTCGTCTCCCTTAAATCGGGGCGGAGCGTGCGAGAAGCCGAGTTACCATCTATTGACCATCAAGCAGGGCTCGCGGGAGAATACGAGTCCCTCGTGCAAGATCTGATCTTAGGAGTCCTGAAGATAGACATGCCCAGATGAAAATTCGCGATCAACGTGTTCTTTGGGTTAGGGTACGATCAAAGGATCTGATGTTTTCCATCTCAAAGAACCCTCAAGCAAGCATGGCGAAGTGCTCTGAAAGCAAAAAGTATAGCAAATGGCGAAGAAGCCCTCATATCCAAGAAGGAGAGCTCCTCCACCCCGTAAAGAGAAGGTGGAACCAGACGAAACGGCGAGACGAAGCCACAAAGACAAAGCGACAGAGGAACTCGAAGAAAAATGAAGAAGCGATCCCAAAGGCGTGGCAACCTGGAGATCGTCTGGGTCCCTCCTGATCCGAGAGGCAGCTAGTATTCGCCCATCGCTTCACCCCCTGGCGACCTCGGTATCCGCAGTCTGCGTAAGTCACGGAGCGAAGCGAGTTTACGAGGTGGCGACTGAATGAAGTGGATCGCGCGAGAGACAACCGCAAGTAATGCAGTTCCGCGGGACTATGGACATTACTACCCAGTTCCGCTGTATACATCTAAAGAGAGAAATAGAGTACTTAATACGATGCGGATACCTCCGGCGTTTCATATCTCAGTGAAGCCGAGAATCGGGCACGAATCAAACCCGAGCAGGCCCCCCTGGCTGACAGCGTAGCCTCGTGACAGCGACTTCGGCACCAGCAACCCTTGATCCATGTGATCTCGGGAGGATTCGCGGGGAGGAGAGAGTCTGGTGGCTGGAGAGCCCAGTTCGCATGACATCAGGGCCAATGAAATAGGGAAATACAATGAATTATCAAGTGTGCGACTCGACATGCATCACATTCTCTGACTCAAATCTGGAGGGATGCCAACACCCTCACGACGACCCGCTGGTAGTTCGTGCAGTAGTGGCCAACAAGACAGTTCATCGGGTCCTAATTGACAACGGGAGTTCGGCTGACATCATCTTTGCGTCAGCCTTCGATAAGATGGGCGTTGGGAGAGAAAATTGGGCAGTCGACACACATCGCGAGTTTTGCGGGAAAAGTCATAACAGACTTCGATCCAAGCTGGTGCTCACCGCAGGAGAGCCCTTGCGATGACGACAGCGGTAGAGATTCCTCATTGTGGAAATATGAACATAATATGTTGTTAGGTAGACCCTCTCTGGCCTTAATAAAGGCCATCCTCGTACCACATGATAGTAGGTTCCGACCATACGGAGTAGGGATGGTTCGAAATCAGCGGGTGAAAGCTGAAGTACAGGCCTCATGAAGCAAGGCGGTCGACAACATATACGGATGGGCTCGACATCTTGCGTGAGGTGATCTTGACCCAGAGCCATCGAGAAGAAGCTTGGAACGTATTCTTGGATGACGACCGGGAGCATCTACTTTACATTGGATCGAGTTAACGGAAGACCTTAAAGCCTCGTTACTGGATTTTACGAGGCGGAAGGCGAGGCATCTTGTAGACGAGCGGACATGGGAGAATCGGCCTATGGTATCACCCATGGCGAACACCCAGCGCATCAGCGAAGCCGGTCAAGCAGCGAAGGGCTTCCCTTGCAGGAAAATGACGTCGGCTGAGGGAGGTCGACAAGTCATCGAGCGGGCTTGATCGAGAGAGGTGGAGTATCTGGAGTGGTTGGTAAGCGTCGTGCTCGTTAAAGCAAATGGCGAGTGGCGACTCTGTATGAGCTTCAGGCATAAACAAAGCATGCCCCGAGACTGACTTCCCTTTGCTAGAGGATCGACCGCAAAGTCGTGGGCCATGCCGTGGCATGAACCTCTCGAGTTTATGGATGCCTTTTCAGAGCTACAACGGATCTGATTATGGACCCGGGCGACTAAGAAAGAAGACCTCGTTCACGCGTCACAGCAGAGACCTGTTGTTGCTTCGGGTGATCTTTGTTTGGACTCGAGAATGCGGGAGCCACCTACCGAGAGGTTGGTGACCGGATGTTCGGAAGCGGATGAGCATGTATGTAGGTATGCATAGAGCGACATCTTTAGTAAAATCCACCACAGTAGACCTTCACATCGCTCATCTCTCAGGCGTTCCAAATCTTAGAAGTTACAACATGGAAGCTAAATCCATTTAAATGTGCAGTAGTGTCGTAGGAGAAGGATTCCTCCCGGTTTCTGTTGAACAGCCTGGCAGGAATTGAGCAATCGAGAAAAGATAAAGCGGTACTGGCGTAGTGCCCTCACAGTATAAAAGGAAGTACAACGTGGGGGAGGATTAGGCTTAAGGCTAGGATTTATTATCCGGGGCAAGTGATGAAATGCCGACCTCTCTTCAGGTCTGAAGAAGCCTTTGAATGGGATCTGAAAGTGTGAAGAAGCATTCTCGGCTTTGGCGATACACTGAGTTCCCCTCCCATTCCTAGTATTAAGTCTGTCGAAGGGAGCTCCGCCTGTACTTGCGGTGTCGGACTTTTCAATGACGATGTCCTCGTCGGTTATAAAGCCGAGTTCGACACCGGTTTTACTATTGCGGTAGGAGCTGCAGAGGAGCGGAGGTACCCAGAATGGAAGAAGTTAGAATTTTGGCTCTACGGTAATGGCGGCTCGGGCTCGCGTTTTCCACGGGCTCATGCAGTAGAAGTTCCATGAGATCTTGTTGAATAGTGCTGCATAAACCGAGACCTCGGAAAGGCGTGAAGTGGGCCATGAAATTTGGCAGGTTCGATATCGGATCTGACCCAGCTATGATAAAGGGCAGTCTTGGCAGCCGACCGTCTCGGGTTTACATTCGCGAGAGACATGGGGCCTTGACAACGACCGACCTCCCCGGCCAGGAAGCTCTACGTAGATGGAGCTGACCTTGAGTGGAAGCAGGTCTTATCCCGCCCGGAGGGAATGGGCATTGATGCAGCACTGCAGTTTGGTTCGTGCTTCGGCCAATGAGCTAGGGTATGAGGCCGTCATAGCGAGCCTCAGCCTCGCCCATTCATTAAATTCGACTGACTAGGAGTCCTGATGACTCAGGCGGTGGTCGAACTAGGCCAAATTCCCTCACGGGCCCCGAAAGGATGATTCTATGCCTCAGAAGGTTCGTGACATATTAAGAAAATTCATGTTGGTTCGGTCAAACATGTCCCAGAGCGAGAGAACTCTCGGCCCAGAGCGCCTTAGCAGCTAGCCAGAAGCCTCACGGGAAGACCTGTGGTCGACACAGTCGAATACTGTGGAACCCTTAATCGATCTCTATAGAAGTTGCCGGATGGATCGGCCCAGAGCACAGATGGAGCCCATGAGTTATATTATAAGACGGAAGCTACGGCGACGAAAGCGGCTAAGATAAGGCGAGGAGTCTGCGGGTTTTACCAATCACAAGGGAAGCCTCTACAAGCGGATTTTCACACCTTTCCTTAAATGCATAGTTGGAGAAGACCGCAAAGTGCGTGTTGAGAGAAGTACGGCGTATGGAATCATATCGGAGCTTGAGCATTAGCAGGAAAAGTCTTGAGGCGGGGATACTGCGGCCTGCAATGCTTAAAGATCACGGCCGGAGCTGGTCGAGTGCAGAGTGCAGGGGCATGCGAGATCTCACGCCTCCCATCAGACCCTTAACATCGATCACGAGCCCCCCGGCTGTTCCAACGGTGGGGTTTGGACGCCACTAGGACCCACTGCCCATTGGTATGAGATTCGTGCAAATTCATAATCGTCGTGGTGGATTACTTCCGCAAGTGGGTGGAAATTCCAGGTGCTGGCCTGATTCTGAGGAGCGAAGATGCAATTTTTGTGTGGCGAGCCATCATATGCGGGTTTGGTATCCTAGAGCCTGGTATCGGACAAGCGAAACATTTCGATAGCCAAATTCGGAAGTTTTGTGCCGAGGCCTGGAATTAAGGTATTATTCATCTCAGGCCCACACATGATCCGATGGAATGATGAGTCACTATCGGAACCCTTAAAGCGCGGGAATGCGGTGGAAGACCTTAAGGGAATTAGGTAGAATACCTCCTCGAAATTACTATGGGCCCTCTGGAGACGTGATTTGTGTATTAGGGTGATCGGGAATCGAGTAAAATTTATACCTAAGTTCCTCCTCTTTGCGTAGTCAAGCTCTTTGCAATATAGTGGTCTAGAGATTAGAACACGGGGATGAGTTTTCTTCATCATAAATGATTTAAGTGAAGTCCAAAAATGGTGAATTAAATTTGGATTTTGAGTTTTGTGAAAACGGTGGGTGTGGTTGGTTTGCAAGGCGAAAGTAGAAGTAAGATAAAATAAAATGTAAATAGAACCCGCGAAGTCTCGGGCCCATGGTTTAGGGTTTAAGGCAACTAACATGTCCTCGGGTCTTTCCTCGCATTAGGAACATGACATATAGTCATTTCTGACAGGATCTTCATATGACATTAAACCCAAACCACAAAAATCATTTCTTTAATATATAACATTTGTTGCCTTAATGTTTTTCAAAGCAGTTAAAACCATCCATGGATCTAACTGTGGGAGCTCATAAATGACAACTAAATGGGCATCGGTGGATCTAATAGTAAGCATCCAGACCTTGAGAAAGCTTGCCAGAGAATGCGGCCACTCGGGGTACATCACAGTGATTCAAACCTAAAAAGTGAGATACAGAAACAGTAAAAGGGAGTAAATGCTTGCCTGAAAAACATGAGAACCCAGTGTTTTACCTTCCAAACATTCACCAGTGGCCCTCTCTTCCAAGGAGGAAGAGAGTCTAACCAAACATCCTACGAGTTGTCATCCTCGAGGTGTTTTTTATTGGCCGAAAAACAGAGAAAGGAGAGAGAAGAGAGAGCAAAATGAAAGGCTGGCGTATGCGAAAGATTAAAAGTTAGGGTTACAAAAATCTATAAGTTGGCTTATATAGCCAACCCAATTGTGTGAAATACCAAAAATACCAAAAATATAAGATTACAATGAGGACTATATGGTAATTAATCAAAACGAGGTCGTTTTGAATCAAAAACATCAAAAACACAGGGCAGGAATTTCGCTATGCATAGTGATTTTCGCTATATAGCAAAAATTTCGCTATATAGCGAAAAATGCAAGAAATAGCGAAAACAAAAAATTTCGCTAGAAACGATAATTTTATTTAGCTAGCGAAGAGCTAGCCAACAGCGAAAATTTTATTTTGCTGCTTAATTTTGTTCGCTATGCTGCAGTAACTTTCGCTATGATAGGCAGTGCATAACGAAATTCAGCTGTTTCTGCATCTGTAATTGGGCTTTCCATGCATCACTGTGACCTGCACTTGCTATTTTTTCTTCAATTTTTCTTCTACCTTTGAAATTCTTCATTCTGACTGGCGAAGTGATATGAGACCATATGAAATTGATGGAAATCAACTCGACTTTGGTTATGATTGGATTGACATGAAAATTTGGCCTCCAATTCCTGCAAAAACTATAAAAACAGCCTCGGAATGCAATTAGAAATGCAATAGGGACCCGAACATGTCAATTGGGTTAATTATAACAATTAGTACATAAAATGTGCTCAAAACCTATTAAAAATAGAGTTCAAAATAGCACATTTTGGGCACTAATCGAGACGACCACGAGTCGGCAACGGAAACCAGTCGCCCAGCCTTCGGCGAAGCGATAGCCCCCGTTGAAATTAGGAATAAAGTCTCCCGGAGATCAGTTAGCATCAGTGGAACACAATGACGAGGCCCTTCGTCTAAACTTAGAACTCCTGGATGAAAAGCGAGCAAGTTCTAAGCCGTACGAAGGATTATCAAGGAAGGCTTGACAAGGAATTGCTATTAATAAAGTCAAACCGGGAGCTATATCTTGAGGCGATTTAGTGTAAAGAAACTCTTGTCGACAAGGAAAAAGAACCCGGTGCATGGAAAAGCTTGGCCTGGCGGGAAGGACACATCATATCTCGAGTCGTTAAAGTAGAGGGCAATTATATGAGCTCAAACGGAAGGAAAAAATCTTCACGACATACATGGAATGCAGAGCATCTTAAGCGTTTTTACTAGTAGGCATCAGTTTGTAATATTAAATAGAGCCTTATTGAGTTGAGCGTTGATTTGGTTAGATATCTGAAGCTTGATTCCAGATATATAAGACCTGAGAGAAATACATAATAGAGAAAGTTCATAGACATAAAAGCAACTCACTATTCCAATCGGTTACATTCGGTTTGTCGGTGATATACGTCGATTACAATGTCGGTACAAGCGAGTTCCCTTAAAAAAAAAAAAAAAAAGAAGACGAAAAGAAAGAGAGAGAATGAAAAGAAAGGAGAAGGAAAGGAAAAGAAGTGGGAAAAGAGGAGAAGAAGAAAAGGGATGGAAGGAGTTTATGCAGAAGAAACAAAAAAGGAAAAGGGAGAAAAGAAAAGAGGAGAAAAAGAAGGAGAAGGAGAAAGAAAAGAAAAAAGGGAAGCAGAAAATAGAAGCGGTCTGAAAATTGCACCGCCCTCTAGGACCTTGTCCTAGCACAAAGCTAAGGGAATAACATGCTCCCATAAAGGGGAGACTAGGAAAAAACACAGCTCCCACAAGCGAAGCAAGCGGGGCCAGCTCGAGAATCTCGGTGGATCCCATTAGAAAACTGACGAGACTCGGAGTACTTCATCTCGCCACGAGTCCATTCACGTACCCGCAAGCCAAAGTATTGATGTAAGCTTTAGCGATGAAGCCACCATTTATAAGAAGATCAAGGCCCTTGGAAGCGAGCGCTTCAGAATTCTCCATAAATCAATATTAAAAACGTTGGCACCTTTCCGAAAATCGGAAGCGAATGGGCGCGCGGCGATTCAATCAAGCGGTCGTGCTGGCAACGGCCAGCGACTCACTCGGCGAGCTCATCTGCTTTGCCTGAGGCCCGCGGCGCCTCGGGTCGGACGACTCGACTCACGTCGCCACTCGGTGGAATGCCACGAAGACCCGTGGCCAAGACGGCGGCTCACTGACGGGTTCATCTACTCTGCGCGGGCCACTTGTTGCCTCGGGGAGTCGGACATTTCCGGGCTACATCGCCACTCGGCTACATGCCCTTCCGGGCGGAACGCCACCAAGGCCACGGCACGAGGAAGCCAAAGCGGCTCACTTTGACGAGCTCATGCACTCTGCACGGGGAGCCACGGCTGCCTCGGGAGTCGAACCGGCTCGAGTTACATTACCACTGTTTTACATCGCCCTTTCGGGCGGAAACGCCACAAAGCCTGGCGCGCCGAGCCAGCGCTTTCGCCCAGCGAAGCTCATCTACTACGCACGAGCCCGCAGCGCCTCGGGAAATCCGGTCGGCTTTCGAGCTATCGCCGCTCAGCTTCCCCATCGTCACTGGTTGAAACCACCAAAACCTGGCCTTGAGCAACGCACATTACCTTACCTTGGCTGCACACTCCGCTCCGCGGGAAGCTCATCTACGCACGAGCCACGGCTTGCCTCGGGAAGTCGAATCGGCTCAGCTACATCGCCACTCGGCTACATCGCCCTTTCGGTGGGGAATGCCACGAGGCCGCAGCGCTAGAGCAAGCGGCTCACTTTGACGAGCTGCGTCTACTGCGCACGGCCACGCGCTACCTCGGGGTCGAGACCGGCTCGAGGCTACATTGCCACTCGGCTACATCGCCACTCGGGTGGAACGCCACCAAGGCACGGCGCCGGGAGCCAGCGGCTCACTTTGCGAGCTCATCTACTGCACACGGTACGGCGCCTCGGGTCGGACAATTTCCGGGCTCTGTCGCCACTCGGCTACATACGCCCTCCGGTGGAGCCCGCAAGGCCTGACGCGGGGCAGCGGCTCACTTTGGCGAGCTCATCTGCATTTTGCAGACTCTGTTGCCTCGGGGAGGAGTCGAACCGGCTCGGGCTGTTGCCACTCGGCTACATCGCCCTCGTTTGGAATGCCCTGGCCACGGCGCGGGGAGACCCAGCGACTCACTGTGAAGCTCATCTACTGCGCACAGGCCCGCGTTTGCCTCGGGGTCGGATCGGCTCGAGCTGCATCGCCACTCGGCTACATCGCCCTTTCGGGCACGAACGCCGCAAGGCCGGTAGCTAGGTGTAAGCGACTCACTTTGGCGGTTCGTCTACTGCACGGACGAGGTCACGCTACCTAAGGAGCCATCTCAGTTCAAACAACTTAGCCAGCGGAGCCCAGTAACTCACGTGGACGAGCTCTGCCCAACTGTTCATATTGACGAGCTCTTCCCAGCAGTTCACATGGACGAGCTCTGCAAGTGTTGCATTAGCGAGGCTCATCCTAGCTGATTCACATGGGCGAGCCACTGCCCAGACGAGTTCGCGCGAGATAGACTCTTCCGGCCGGTTCCACGGGCGAAACTGCCTTAAGTTGTTACGCATTGGCAAACTCTTCTTAAAAGTCCCACATAGGCGAGCCACCTTTCGATTCGCAATTAGCGAGGTCATATGGGCGAGCCACATCATTGTCGCATGAAGCGAGCGGCGGTCCACGTTAGCGAGCTCAGCGATTCCTACGCAAGTCATGGGACCTGAAGTCAATTCAGCGCTTCGACCGGGACTCGGCCAAAGCGAGCCCACCAACTCAAATTGACGAGCTCAACGACTCAGCATAGGCCATGCAGCCTAAGAAGTCAACTCAGCTCTGGCGACTCAGCCAGAGCCCACCAACTCAAATTGACGAGCTATGCCAAAAATAGGTCATGTGACCTAAGGAATACGTTCAACTCATACCAAATCGGCCGATGGAATCAACGCTCAAATTGTGACTCTGCCCATGCGGCCTAAAATCAGTTCGACCTGGCCAAGGCGGTCGGCGAAGACCCGATTTCGATTTGGCCCGTTTCCGCTATCTGAGCCTTCACGGTCGAGGAATCGGTCAGTTCATACCAAATTAGCCCGCGAAGCCTCGACTCGGCGGCGAGCTTAGTGCCTTTCGGACCCTCAGTCGGGCCATACGATTCATGAAGAAGAAAATGCACTACGGTGAGAAGCATGACGATAAAATGAATATTTATTAAAAAGGAGAGCCTTTACATATCTCGGGCTGAGGCGAACAAAAGGCGCTTTATAAAGAAAGATATAAAAGTCGATATCGGCGAGGCTGAAATAAGTGAGAAACCTAGGAATCAATGAGGAGGAGCAGAACTGATGAAGGGGGAGGTGGCAACCGACGAGGGTATCGGGTTCTCGAATAATTTGGAAGACTTTCCTACGCCTCCTCGTGGCTTGGGAGATCAAAGTTGAAGTCCAAGTGCGGGTGAGCGTTAACGGCTTTTCTGGCGGCGAGCCGCGAGGCGCGAGCCTTGGCTTGAGTCCATCGATGCGCTAATAACATCATCCCTCGAGCAGCCAAGGATATTTCTTGGTGAAGATCCCATGCGTCCATGACACTCTTAAATTCAGTATGTGAATTTACGACCTGGAGGCCTCCACGACGAGCCGCGTCTAGCCGGCGCCTGGCCTGGAGGCCTAGCCCACGAGCCACGGCTAGGCTGGCTACTTTATCACGGATCGCCATTGGCGCCTGCGCCGGTTCCTCTTGGAGACTCCCGGCTCGCCAGGGATGTGACGAACTCATCTCCTGGCTCATCTGGCTCGTCTTGGGAAGGCGCAACCCACATCCGGGTGCTTGATCGGATCACTCAGTGCAACACAGGCTCACCAGGACCTTTTGAAGCTCGCCTTCAACCGCCGCCAAGCTACTCCAAACTTCATCCTCTCTACTTTCTGCCTAGGCACGAGCAGACACGGTATGCTTTAGATCAGATTTAAGTCTCTCCACCTCTTCAATCATACGCTGCGATCGTTCTTGCAGCTCGGAGCGCTCAGAAGAAAGAGAGGCCGTCTTCGCCTTATAAATCCGGGCGATTTTTACATGCTTTTCTTTTAGTTTGGCCTTATCGGCCAGACCCTTCAAATGAGTGGCTACACGCATCAAACGCTGAAGTCAACATCGACCGCGGGATCCAACCACGAAGCAGAGACACTATCGGATCACGGGGGACTTGCAGGCAACCTGAAGGGATAAAGCTAGAGCCTCATCAACGGGCAGCGCTTTCGACCTCCCAAGGTCAGAATCCTTGAGGACAGACAAGATCGCACTTGCCGCGAGTTCAGCATTAAAACAAAGAGTCATCTTATGACTTACGATTCCGGTTTTTTTCTCTTCAACTCTTCCACCGCCGAGGTGGCCTAGCACTCTCCGGCGGATTCCCGACGATAATAGGCATAACCGCCAGCGGCTGTTCGTAGCTCCATCCAAGAAGATTTTTGCTAGCGTGGGGCTTAGAAAGGGCGGAGAGCTCGTGACCACGGGGCCTCGACCTGCGAGCGGCTGCGCCCGCCGGCTTTCGACGAAGGCAGAGATGCCCCCAATTTACGAACCTTGGCCAAGCTGAGCCGATCTTTCGGTGGAACTTGATTTTCCGTTCACACTGCGGGATTTTCAAGACCAGGTGCCCCATTTGGACCAAAATCTCTCCCCTAGTAGGAGTGGTTACGGTAAGCCTAATGGGAGAGACCCCCATGGTGGAAGGAGGCAAGAGCCTCGAAGCAGTGGAACGCGTAGACCTCAAATTAGATGGACCAGGAATGTTCAATTTTATCAGCTCCGTGGGACGAGACGGGACATTTACGCCTTATTTGAAACTCACGACATTATCTTGAGCGCTAAGGTCGTCGAGCACACAGGAAGCATAAGAATAATGGAATCGAGAAATATTCGGCCAACCTTCACACAAGTTATGCAGCAGGCAAACCTCCTGCAAAGATTATCAGGGGTGGTCCAAGCCACCGGAACACCTAGAGTGTCATCCTTGTCGGAAGGATCATATTCCCGATTACGGCAGGCTGCGAAGAAATAGCGTCCCACTTCCCGATCACATGGGAGGAAGGAAGATCAGAGATCACCAGAGGAGCTCCAGGGCGCCTGGAGAAATAAAGGAAGCCCTCGGTGGTCTCCTTTGGTCTAAAAAGATAGAGGAGCAAAGCCACACTAGGGACCTTGGGAGCCCTGCGTCCACTAAAGGCCCCGAATGGGCCCACGAAAATACGGCCAGTTGGGAGGCGAGTTGGGGAAGGACCGGTTATTGAAATGTTGCGGGGACCCGCTTTCATGAAAGGTGCGAGTGAAAACGAAGACCATTATCAAGCGACCTCGAAAAACATACCATCAGGCACGGAAGCTACATAAAGTCAAGGCGTCGGGGTCCATGCTCGGGACGCCCGGAGGTCGATAACGTTTATGAGGTAACCCCGTCTGAAGGACCGACCTTGCTAGGTCCATAGTCATAGCATGTTGGCGATTTAAGGCTGTCGACCCCCGGGATATTTAATTGGGTTTATTTTCCCTTTATCATATCCAGGAAAGGAGGAGGCGCCCCCGAGCGTTTCGAGGTTCAACCCGGCGCGATGAAACGTGGAAGCATCCTAACGAGTCGAGCAGGCAACAGGCGAAGAGTCATTGCCCGTCACGTGGAAGAGCGACCCGGACCCATAATAATAAAAAGATATCGAGTAATCTAACCTTAGCGCGTCGTGCCAATCGAAGAGAAACGAGGTAGAGGCCTTGATGGTCGAGGAATACAGATGGAAGGCTACAAAATGCCGAAAAGGCTACACAAAAAGATTGAGACAGAGGGCTTCTGCGCAAACAAAGTACGAGATCGCGGAAAAGGTTTGAGGACGGAAGCCTGGGGACAAGGAAGTCTGCGAAAGAAGCGAGAAAGAAACTAGAAGAGGTAGGGAAGCATTGAAAACCCGAGAGTCATCATTATCACAAGATATGTGGCGACTAAGCCTTAACAACCCAACCTCGAAAACGGACAAGTGGAAATTGCATCCGATGCAAGAAAGCGATACAACCCTTGCCGCGTACACCGTGCCCAAGAGTGCGGGGAGCAAGCGATAGGGTTTGAAAAATGGGCTCGCGAGGCGCTCCTGCCCGAGGAGAGGCGCGCGACCGTGATGCCGGGCCCCTCGGCCCCTCGGTGCCGACCATGAAAGGCCGCTCGCTAGGCCCGGGACGGTCTTGGATGAATTAGATGGTCCATATCACACTTAAATCGGATTATGTTGTGATACAGGAAAATAGAATAACCCCTAACAAGATATCATCACGCCAATCCGACAAAATCTTATCAATAAGGAAAGGAAAATAATAACGGATCATCCTTGAGTTGGATCTCATAAATGGGAAGAAAGATTATCCCAAATAAGCGACTCTTTCTAAATCCATTGCAAATCGATCTTTGATAAGAAAAAACCCATCCAATGGGAGCAAGTCCTAGTTACAGTACAAATGGTTGGACATCTACTATAAATACATGGCCACCCCAGCGGTGAAAGGTACGCATTCTGAGAAGCATACTCATACGCAACACATTCGCCCTCTGAGCAGTCTCTCTTTTCTCTCTTGAAAAGCGGCTTAGGCATCGGAGCGGCCACGCGAGGGCGGCCCTCGCCGACCTTTTTCCTTGTTTTGCGGTAGAGTGCCCGCGTCGAGCTGCGGATCAACGGTGATATGGCGATCGCCTCGGCCAGACGATCTAGGCCTTTGCATCCCAGCCCACAAACAATCCGGGTCCAGCCCAACGACCCCCACACGCTCCAGCCCAGTTTCGATTAAAAAAGGCATCATCACTTTCAAAATTAGGTTTAAGGCCTTGTTTAGCGAGGCGATTGGGGAGATGGGCGATACACTCAAATAAGTTTTATAGAATTTGGTTGGAAAAAAAATCCTAATCATCAACTACTGATAGTTAATTTGGGCAAAACATCTTGTGATAGGAAAAATTTACGGATCTTAGATTTTTTTTTTATTCGTTCTTATTAAAATATTAAAATTTTCTTTTTTATCTTTCTCTTCATATTTACCTAAAAGACTATTCAATATCTTGAAAAATTCAAGAATAAATATTTTAATTATTTTTAAATAGCTAATGTATTACTTATTATTAAACTATAAATGCAAAATTTACATAATCTTTGCCTGATTTTATTTAAAAAATCCTTTATAATGATAATTTTTATTTAAAAGTTGAACTTAAGGAATATTAAAGATTATGTTTATATTGTGCCATCATTCTCTTGGACACATTCTCACATGGTAAGGATCCCTCAATGAGCACAAATGAGCTCTTCAAGTCCTTGGAGGGAATGTTCTGAGACTTATGGAGCCTTCTTTGACTAAAAGAGTATGGAAGATTCTAGAAGCTCTTGGAGGGAGTCCATACAAGTGTAGAAGGTTATGGAAGAGTATGAAACATGGTAGAGTGATATAGAGTCTTGTAAGAATCTCTTGTAACTTCTTGTACATAGTAGGGTGTTCTAGAATATTCTTGATCTGTAAGGAACCAACCAAGGCTATAAATAGGTGAATGCCTGATTTGACCAAGGCCTCTTTTGGCCATGGCACCACTTAACCAACTAAGAGTTGAGAGCATTCCAAGCATTGTAAGAACTTTTTTCATCAATAAGAGATATTTCTTTCCAAGTGTTATATTGTGTTCTTTTAGCATCTAAAGTCACGAGTAAGGCTTAGCATAGCAAGCTAGGCAATGGGAAGGTTGACTTAGCAATATCCAATGGGCCAGAGTTGTCCTAATTACCGCCTGAAAGCTTAGTGGAAAAGACGAGAGGGTGTTGTTTTTGGCTTTTCTTAAAGCAATTTCCTTTCGGAATTTAGACCGTTTGTTTTTTTAATTTGACATAACTTATTTAGAAATTTGCTTTTTCTATTTAGAAAAAACCATATTTTAAATGGGAAAAATCTATATTTTAAAATCTTCCAAAAATATTTTAAATTCTTCCCAAAATATTTTAAGATCTTTAAAATCCACACAAAATATTTTAAAATCTTTAAAATCCACACAAAATATTTTAAAATCTTTAAAATCCACACAAAATATTTTAAAAGAACAACTAGAATATTTTAAATGAACAATCCTACTATCAACCCATCGTGCATCTTTTACTCTCGTGGGCATGGATTCCGTTCATTCTTTATTCCGATGGACTAAACTTGTCATTTCAATTTTTATTATTATGCAAAATAAAAGATGTTTAAATATTAGTTTTAAAGTATAACATCTTTAGATATTTGAAGATATGTACTTGGTTGTTATTTATTTATTTATTTTTGGATATGTTTATAATATGCATTTGAATTGTTGTTGTGAAGAGAGAGAAAAGAGTCCTAATTTTTATTATATTCACGGAAAAAACTAACTACTACATTACATATTGAACTTATATATATACATGCTCATGGGTCCCACAATATAGTAAGAAAATAAAAGGAAAAGACTGTACAATATCTAACACTTCCCCTCAAGTTGTGTAAGACCCGAGAAAATCTAATTTTCTTAAAAAGGGCAAAATCGTAATTTCAGTAAAAAATCTGAAATTTATTCTCTAGATCTCAGATGATGAAACGGATTTCACCGTTGGAATCGTCTCGCGAAATCTAGCTAGCACGTCAAATTTTTTCGAATTCCGAGATAGTCGGAATTTGCACGTTTTTCGAGGCATCGCGTATCGAGTGCCGTAAAACGACATGTGATGTGACGAAAGTCACTTATAACATGTACTAATGTTACTTATATTGCATGAGTAGAGAAATGATGGAAATGGACGGCCGAGATAGTGTCAAGTGTCAAAACTGGGGAAAGAAGGGACATAGATGTCATTAATGGAAAGTTTAATGAGGAAAAAGACGAAATACTCAATAGTGCTAGTCTCACATTGAAAAGGAAAAACAAAGCGTGAAAAGGAGGGGAGATGATAACGTGAAAATGGTGATTTTAGTGAGGGAACATCCAACTTCTCTTTAGATTTGTAGGCGATCCGGCCAGTTGAAATCCTTGAGCGAAGGAGAAAGGCTGCTTTATGGCATTGGCGAGGGCTGCAGCGTGAGCCTTGGGTTTGGGGAAGTTTTTGACAAACTCCGTGAGGTAAGAGTTTCATCCTACTTGTTTTACACTTTGTTTAAGTGTTTTGTAGATGTTTCGGTTGGGTTGAGGCCTTGAACGACCATTTGATCGGTCCCAAAACTTGGGACTTGAGGGTGTGAAGCCCATGGGCAAAATACACAATCCGTGACTGTGTAGGGCTGTTTGGGTGGTTATTTCATAAATTTATGAAATAAATCTTGTGTTGATGGTATAAGGCCGGAAATGACTTGAATTGTGTGGAAAATGTAATGTGGCGTGAGCAGCGAAACATGATGGCTTGAGGGGTTTTCAACGTTCACAGGAAATATGTTCACAAAATAATTTTGTGAAATAATGTGTTCCAGTTGAGTAATTCAAATCGAATTGCTCGTGTTGGATGAATGGCAAGTGAACTAATTTTTTGGTGTAATGGATTGTGGAAATTACATAACATGTTTGTGTGATTTAAATTATGTAAATATATGTATGAGGATATATTTGCATGTGTTATATAATTTGTATTGGAAATGGCATTATGCATTCCATATGCAATGGGGCACCCTAGAACAATAGGAGTGAGTGCATGAGGTGATTCTTGAGAGAATGGTTTCAAGAGGGTCGACTAATAATAATAATTATCTGAGGGTAGTCCATATAAAAATGTCAATCGGGCCGGAGTAGGCCCAATTGATATACATCTGAGGGTTGTCCACCAAATAGAACAACATCTGAGTCTACCCACTACTTATATCGAAGGGTTGTTCACAAATGAAACAAATATCTTTGTTTTGAAAATAATGTTTCTATACGTGGCTTAGGCAAGTGTGGAGGAGTCAGTGAGGACTCCTGGTATGAGTTGATTTATGCAGATATTCAAGTAGATCACGCATTACTGAATGTATGTTTTCACTGAGCATTGCATTATGCACCCAGGAAGGCGGGAGAGGTCCATTTAGGTGATTCCACCATCGGGCGATAGCCTCACCCCGGTCGAGGATATTATTTTTCAGTACAGGGGCGACACACCCCCCACCCCCTACCTAAGAACAGGCTGCTTCGCCACTCCACGTAAATCCCTGCACCTAATACTCTAACGACTAGAATCCCCGTGGCTTAAGTCAGACATTTGCTTAAACTCATGTAAATTTTCTTTTATTTATAACTTAGGATTTGGTAAAATCTTAGCAAATGGAAACTCGGGCAAAGATGACGGCCGCACATAGTCTAATTCCAAATCTCGTATACATCCAATTTACACTATATCCTGGGTGGGCCAAGAAACTAAAGATACCAACACATTCCCATAAACTACTCTATGTACATACATATGTTCCATTACAAATTAAAGTATGTTCTTACAAATGTAATTAATACACAAAGACTTAAACTCGATGTCAGACTAATCTCATTGTGAAACCAAATTTTCATATGTCTGCACTGAAAAATAGTTTTTAAATGGAAACTAATGAGCTAAACGAGCTCAAAGAGTGTATGCTTTTATAAACCGCTTTTTCTTCCTCCTAAAAACATCTTAAAATGTAAAACTCTCTTTACAATTATTTTCCGTAATTTTCTTTGCTTTGCTTAGTTTTTAAGTTTTCAAAACTTTTCGCTTGCTTGCTTTATTTCGTTTTCTTTAAAGCTTGTAAAACTCTTATTTCGCTTGCTTAGAAGTTTATAAGTCCTCATACTTTTCTTTTCTGCTTGCTTTATCTTGTTTGAAAAGTCTCTTAAAACCTTTCACAAACCTTTGATTTAAAAGTTTCTCAAAACTTTTCTATAAAAACGGAGCTCGCTCAACCGCATGCTTTGAAAATAAACCCACTGAGCTTGCTCAACCGATCGTTTTGAAATCTAAACGGGAGCCGCTCAACCAAGCCGCTTTAAAACTCTCCTAAGCCTTATGCATCGGGGAACCAATGGTTGATTTTTCAAAACTGTATTTACCGCGTTTGTAAAACATCAAACTAAATGGAGGCCTATTTTTGCTTATCATGCCCTAGTGAACACGGAATCTCATGTTCCACCGTGCCTGAAGGACTCATCCGCGCCACCTTTTTCATTTTCCGTGAATATGGTGGAATCTGGACCTCGTGTCGCCATCACCATACTCCTAGTTAGAGCTCATAACTCCATACCTCGACGCGCTACCTGCCTCCCTTAAATGCATGATGTATGTCCCAAGTTTGTCACTGCAAAACTACAATGCATGTATGAAACTTAACACCACCGCACGACGGATACCTCCGACCTAGCTTGCTTGCTTAAACTAGCAAGGCCTTTGTTTTCACAACCTTTCATTGCTTCGTTGCTTTGTAAAATGGTTTTACACTTTGAAACCATTTGCTTGCTTCTCGTTTTTTTTGCTTGAAAATGGTTTAATTATTCAAAACCATTTGCTTAGTTGTCGTTATTTCAACAATGGTTTAACTTTTCAAAACCATTTACTTACTTGTTGCTGCTAATTATGGTTTTACACCAAAACCAATGCTTGTTTTCAAAATGGTTTAACTCAAACCATTTGCTTGCTTTTTATCTCATTGCTTTTTGCTTCTTGGAAAATGGTTTGCATTCAAACCATAAAAATGCCAAAGCAATTTGTAATAATAATACACACACTAGTATTTTGGAAAACGAGTTTAGAACACTCCACCCTTTGCTTGTTTAACTTGAGCACCGCCCAACACTTTATCCCGCCTTTACTTTTTTAACCTACACTCAACGAATAGCCACTTTACAAATTAATCGCATAACTTAACGTACTTCCTAGAATTAGTCACAATCTTCATACTCTTTAAATTTACAGCTAAGGGTTCTATTCCAACTGAATCACCCAATTCGAGCACCGAAACCTGCTGCTCAAACAACCCGGACTACTTATGTCCAAAGCTGATGCAGGAATTTTTCGTTACATGGCCCCACTTTGAGTGAATTTTTGGGCCACTTAGATCAGAATTTGATGATGACTACTTCTTAAGTTTTGTTCTCCTTGAAGTCTATTTTACGAGCCACTGATCATTCACTAAATCGATAAGAATTGAGGAAGTTGTATAAAATACGAAACCCGGTCAAACAGGAAAACCCGTAACAAGTCCTACCGGCAAGATTCTAACTTCTACCTAAGTAGACTGCCAAAAATGACCGTACAAAGTTCTACCCAGACTTCCTATCAGACCGATGTGACTTAATTCCGAAATGCCCAGATTTTGTTATTTCTCCCACTTTACTAATTCACTCCATATAACTTCTATAATCCATAATACCCTCAAAACTAACTTGGAAATCATCTAAAACAACTCCACACATGTGAATTGGTGTTTTGGCACCAAACCCAAACCTTAGGTGAAAATCCAAGAACACTCACCTAAGGTCCACCAATTGTTTTAAACATCATGTAATTTGATGATTCCAAGTTTCTTTTTACATCAATTGGGGTTTACTCACATAACCCCAACCATTCAAAGGTTTGCTGTGTTTTTGCACAAAAAAACCTAGATCAAAGGAGTAACCACTCCATACCCAAGCCTCTAGAAATCCATATCAAAACCCAAAATAAGAATTCCATACCTTGATCTTTGATTCTTCTCCTCCTTCTTCTTCCTCTTCTTCCCTCTTACCTCTCTTTCTCCTCTTCAAAACCGTGAACTCCTGGGCTGGGAGACCAAAATGTGATTTTGGTTTTTAATTTCTCCTCTTTGTTAAATTAACTTTCATTAATTATAAATACCCCTTCTTTTAATTATTGCAATTGTAACTTATGCTATTTCTACTATGGCCCATCTCTACACTTAAATTTTGATTTTTCATATTTTACTAATGACCATTTCACCCTTGGTTTAATACCACAAATTCGGGTTCCATAAACTTTCCATATTTTTAGTCTCCAAAATATTTCAAGCAGAGACTGTAATTTTATACACCCTACAAAGGTTTCACTAGACCTCCCTGACGTAGTGTTACATGGCGCGATAGGACCGCTTCCTAGGGCCGATACTGAAGAAAGCCGGGTTGTAGCTTTGGTGTTTTAGAATACATGTATTAGAACGTTGTAAACTTTTAATATGTGTTGTATAAGAGTGAACTTTTTAACTCTTGAAACTATTGGATATAGTTGGGATTTATTTGGATGGGTATTGGTTTATGGGCCCAAGTGGCTGTTTATACTCATGTATATATCTTTGGATGTTGATTGGGACATGTTTGTATTTAGGTAGAGCTCCCCGTACAAAGGAGACTCAGCCCGATTTTTGTGAGAAATGTCGAGTCACCCGACATTCACGAGTGTTTCCGCTGCCGACGAGTAGTCAACTGACCACCTGGGGGCGTCGCGCCCAGCATCGCAGCCCAGGCATACGACTACCTAGGGCTTGAGGATTTGGGCCAGGCCATAGTCTCGAGGTGCAAGAACATCACCACTAGGTGTGGTTCGATGTCAGCGAGGTATGAGATTACCTAGAAATCACGAGGCAAAACTAGACACCGTACGCATGTGTTTGGTGTGTTTTCAGGTGATTTGATAAATTTGTTGTGTGAAAAATAGTATAACATGAATGATGTGTGATCATGTATTGTGTATGGTTTGTGTGCTAATAGAGTAGCACATGTAGTGTTCGGGAGTTTTTACAAAGGTGTAAAACTGAACAAAGAGAATTTTTTTTTTTGAATAAATTTATTTAGTTTAAAGGAAAATGAAAAAAAAATGAGGTGAAGAAAATAATTTTCTAAGGTTTTACGAGTTGTAAAATTGAAGAAAATTGAATAAAATAAATTTTTATAAATTTATTTGAGTATTCTGGAAAATGAAAATAATAATGAAAAATAATAATAATAATAGAATAATAAAATAAAATTTAATAAATTTTAAAGTTGAACTCATAAAATTTATGAATGGTATGGATGCGAGATTCGCCATCGTGATGTAGGAAGTAGCAAGGAAGGCTACCGATGTAAAACGAAAAAAAAATTGATTTGACATGTGAATTAATTGTCTCATTGCATTTAAATGCAGGACATAGAATATGAACGCTATAGTATTCGGTATGAATATGTTCCGGGAAGGTGGTTTTATGCTCTTTAGAGATATCGTATTGTATTTAATCACATTTCTGAACCGGTAGATGGTTAGTAGAGGACGAGGAACGTAGAGGGCGCTCCACTCCCGGCACCGGTCGCACCACCGACATTCGACCAGCCCACCGTTGTTTGATCGCAGGCCTTTGCAGGCTTTAGGTATTGCGGCGCAGCCTATAGCACAGCCGGTATAAAGCAGGTAGTCGTGGAGGTCCTGTAACTCCTGTAGGTTTAGGCACATCATCCTCCGACATTCACTGTGTGGTGAGATCCGATGGTAAGTGCACTACTGGTTTATGTAGATCGAGAAGGTACAGAGGCCACAGACACTGACGACCAGATCAAAGTTACCGTGTTCCACTAAGAGGGGGCGAGGCCCAAGTATGGTGGAGATAGGTAAGGACCCCAGAGACTTAGAGGCTATGACATGGGCGTAGCTCGTGAGTCGTTCACGGTAAGTACTTCTTCTGCATACCGCGAGGCATGCAAAGGCTCGTGGAGTTCCTAGAGTTGAAGCAGGGTAATGACTGATGTGGATTATGTGGCTTAGTCTACGTAGCTAGCCCGATTTGTCGATGATTGCGGCCACGCATACGGCCAAGGTTAGAGGTTCGAGAAATTCTGGACCTAAGTTGTCCATTCGGGCCGTGATCGTAGACTTTGCCTACAGGATACGGGACTCCATGGTCGGGACAAATTTCGAATTACAGAGAGAGTTAGAGGATGCCTTCGAGCACCAGGATGCGGTGTTAGCAGCAAGAGGAAGGAGAGTCACTTTCCGGCGTAGAGCTTCTAGTTCTCGAGGGTTCCGCAGGGTCGCGCCATCCCGCCATGACGATAAGAGTTAAGCAACAGCCTGGGCAAGATGGTGTGCTACCACCGCGCAGCCCGACACATGAGGAGGATCGCCCTAGGAGACAGGATCCCAAGGCCTCGGGAGCACCTAGCCCCGCCGGCAGCGTGACAGAGATGATACAAAAGACATTCCTCCACGCACCCGCACAGCCGTATGGAGCGCTCGCCAGTGGAGCTACACGAGCACCTCCCGCCACAGCAGCCCGAGAGGCCGCAGTATGGGTAGAGGCAGAGGACGAGGGCCCACAAAGTGTGGACATCGTGGGTTTAGGGGCGTGTCTACGCCTAATACACCGCAGGGCCGAGTCACGGACAACCGGGGCTTATAGTGGCACGTTTTTTGCTATCTAGCGATGGGCAGCAAGAGGTTGCTTTGATTCGGTGCTTCACATTCATTCATCACAGATCGGGCCAGATAGAGTTAGGGCTTAGAGGTTGAGACCTTAAAGGCGCCTTTTACGTGAGTTCTTCCCTAGGGATTAGGGCGAATAGGTATGATATGTCACATGGCAGTTGGAGATCTCGGGGACTCCCATCACAGCCGACTTGAGAATCATGGATACGCTGTAGTTCGATGTCATCCTGATGGATCAGCCGACAACCACAGAGTAGTTATCATCAGGAGCGTAGGGAGGGTTACCACCACACGCCAGGATGGTACTGAGTGGTATTTCAGTGGAGACAAGATGACATTTACCTGCACAAGATACGAGTCCAAAGCGTCAGTGGACAAGCAATGAGGTCAGCTAGCGAGCTCATTCTAGAGAACGAGGAGAGACCTCGACTTAGATCGGCTCTGGTAGTATGCGCAGTATGTGGATGTTTTTCCGCATGAGTTACTTCGACACTTCCACAGGGCTGTAGACTCCTTAGATCGCCACACCTCAGTACATCATCCATCTTTATGACTCAAGACAGATTATACCGCTTGAGTCAGCAGAACCAAAGTCCACCATAAGAGCCATCGGGCAAAGGGTTCATCGACCGAGCACTTCACCATGGGGCGCTCCGGTTCTATTTGCGAAGAAGAAGGACAAGACCCTTCGACTGTGCATTGATTACCGATAGTTGAACAAGGTTACATCAAGAATCTGCATACCATTATCGAGGATTAACGATTCGTTCAATCGAGAGGAGCGAGCGTCTACCTAAGATAAACCTTCGTGACCGTTACCATCAGCCGAGGGGCTAGGGAGATAGATATCCCTAAGATAGCGCTTAGGACGCCAAGTATGGGCACTGAATTTAATTTCGCGATGCCTTTCGATTAACGATCGCGCCCAGCCAAAGATCCATGGATCTCATGCATGTGGTGTTCCAACCCTATCTAGATCGCTTGTCGTGAAGTCTTCGGATGGCTATTTTGATCTACTCCCGCCGAATGGGAGCATGAGTTATCGCGGATCGTTTCGAGGTTGTTGAGATAGCCATCGTTTTATGCGCGGGGTCCCGATGAGGTGCGAGTTTGAGAAACTGCGAGGTGAGATTTTGGGACCGTGGTGTCGACATCATGAGTGTCAGTGGACTAGAAAGGTCGAGCGTGATGAGTTGGGAGAGGCGAAGTGGAGTCTTCGAGATCTGTGAGTTTCTTAGGATTAATTTGGAGTCTTCTGGGAGATTCATTGAGGTTTCTCAGAGTATAGCCGGCACCTATGAGTTGAGCCGGAAGGAGGTCAAGTTTGATTGGGATGACCCGATGTGAGAGGCATTCGAGTTGAAGGAGACTTACTTCGGCTCCTATCTTGATGATCCGGACGAGAGACGAGGGGTACCGCAGTGTATTGTGATGCCTCGAAGTGGGGCTGGGATGTGTTTTGATCTTGATCCGGGAGGGTAGTAGCTTATGGTTCTCGTCAGTTGAAGAATCATGAGCAAAATTACCCCACACATGACATGGAGTTGGCGGTTGTAGTCTTCGCCTTGAAGATATGGCGCCTTTAACTATCTGTGGGAGTTCGGGTGTATTCGGACACGTAAAAGTCTAAAGTATATTTTCACACGACGGGACCTCGGCAGCGAGGCAAGCGCGAGATGGATGGAAGTTCCTAGAGGATTATGACTTCACTTTGCATTACATCTGGTAAAGCGAATGATGATGATACGATTGGAAGTCACGGGGAGTATTGGCTAGTATGGCTACGAGTAAGCGGATGCTCGGGGCGTAAGGACGGAGTTTGGATTACAATCGACGAGGCACGAGGAATTACGTTGGGGAGTTTAGTGGCTGCAGTCTGCGTTGACGGAGTGATTAGTCCGAGGCGGGGACCGAGATGTGTCACATCGGGGACGAGTGTACGATCGGTACGGTGAGAAGTTTGGGCCGAATCCACCGCGGATGTTAGTCTTCGATATAGAAGGGCAGTAGTGGTTCCCCATTTGGCCAGAGCTTGAGATAAGAGATTTTGGGAGTTTCCGCTTTGCTCTCGATTTCTTGGGTGCGTAGGTAGTACGAAGATGTCGGGATCTTCATCGTCGGTATTGCGGAGCGGGATGGAAGAAACACGTAGGGGACTTTGTCGACGATGTTTCACGTGTCGGCGGTTAAGAAATTGAACACACCCGAGGAAGCCCAGCCGAGGGCTACTTCAGCCGTTGGAGGTGGCTAAGTGGAAATGGGAGTATGTCACGATGGATTTTGTGACCCACTTGCCACGGACACCGCAGAGACATGATGCGGTATGGGTGATAGTAGAGCGGCTCACAAATTCGGCACATTTTCTAGTCGTGCGGATGACCTTCTCATTGGAGAGATTTTGCCGGTTGTATATTCGAGAGATAGTCCGACTACATGGAGTACTAATATCCATAGTATCGGATAGGGACCTGAGTTTTACGGTGCACTTTTGGAAGAGTTTCAGTATGGGTACGTGGGTGACGATAGTCTGACTTTCCACCCTCGAGACCAGGATGGTCGATCTGAGAGGACTACTAAGTGTTAGAGGACATCTTTGCTGAGCATCGTCTGGATCATAGATGTGGGATGAGCATTTGCCACTTAGTGGAATTAGCTTCACAGCCAGTGGTTATCGAATTGTGAGTATCACGGATGGCACCATATGAGGCGTATGTGGGAGGGCCATGCGGTCAGATTATGTTGGGCCGAGGTGGGAGAGAGTTCCATCAGGTCTGATGCGGTTAGAGACACCTGCGAGGAGATGAAGCGATCACGACGAGGCGTCTTCTCACGACTTCAGGCTTGGAAGCCGGAAGAGTTATGCAAATGGCGTCGACCCACAGAGTTCGAGGTGGTGATCGCGTTTTCTTGGGATGCCTAAGGAGAATTAATTCGATTCGACGAAAGCTATCACGAGGTTTATTAGGCCTTTCGAGATACTCGAGAGGATGAACCTTTATTGCATAGGTTGGCTGCGCCCGGCATGTCAGTGTCCGCGGTGTTTGCGATCTCCGTGCTCAGGAGGTATGCGCGGATCGGCTCATGTAGTGGATTGAGCCAGTTGGTCGACAAGCGATGGGACCTTCGAGGAGGGACCAATGTGTATTTTGGATAGCCGTGATCTGGTTTTGCGACCGAGGCCAGTGAAATTTAGTGAGGTGTTATGGCGGCACTATGGGTGGAAGTCACGTGGGAGTGTGAGGACACGATCTTAGGCCACATATCCTGTATGCAAAGGGATGAAGGTGCGTGATTAGTCGTTTAATAATTAAATGGCGAGTTTATGCATGGTAGAGTGCACGTTGCATATGCATGTAAGTGATGTCGATTAATCGAGAATTTGGGGTATTATTTTAAGGAGGAGATTGTAAAAGCCAGAAAATCACAATTTTCTAAATGAGGTAAAATTGTAATTTCGGTCGAAAATCCAAAATTTATTCTCTAAATCTGGGATGATGAAGCAGTTGCCGTTGGAATGTCTCATGAGAAATCTAGCCGGCGCGCCGAATTTTGTCGAATTTCGAGCCGGTCGAATTTGCGTTTTCGAAGGCATCGCGTTTGAGTGCGATAAGCGACATGTGATGACGAAAGTCGCCTGTATCATGCCATTTACTTATGTTGCATGAGTAGAGAAATGATGGAAATGGACGGCCAAGATAGTGTCAAGTGTCAAAACTGGGAAAAGAAGGGACATAGATGTCATTAAAGGAAAGTTTAATGAGGAAAAAAATGAAATACTCAATAGTGTTGTCTCCTACATTGAAAAAGGAAAAACAAAACATGAAAAGGAGGGGGAGATGTAGTAACGTGAAAATGGTGATTTTAGTGAGAGAACATCCAACTTCTCTCTAGATTTGTAGGCAATCCGACCATTGAAATCCTTCGGGCAAGAAGGAAAGCTGCTCTACGCATCGAGGCCTACGCGTGGGCAACGGTTTTGGGAGTTTTCGACAAACTCCGTGAGGTAGGGGTTTCATCCTACTTGTTTTACACTTTGTTTAAGTGTTTTATAGATGTTTAGGTTGGGTTGAGGCCTTGAACGACCATTTGATCCGTCCCAAAACTTGGGACCGAAGTGTGAAATTTATGGAGCCCAAATACACAATCCGTGACTATGTAGGGGCTATTTGGGTGTTTATTTCATAAATTTATGAAATAAGTCTTGTGTTGATGGTATGAGGCCGAAAATGGCTTGAATTGTGTGGAAAATGTAATGTGGCCGTGAACCGCGAACAGTAACCCGAGGGTTTCACTATTCCCGAGAATAGTGTTCACAAAATAATTTTTGTGAAATAATGTGTTTGGTTGAGTAATTCAAATCGAATTGCTCGTGTTGGATAATTAGCCCAAGTGAACTAATTTTTGGTGTAATGGATTGTGAAATTACATAACATTTTTGTGTGATTTAAATTATGTAAATATATGTATGAGGATATATTTGCATGTGTTATATAATTTGTATTGGAAGTAATAAATGCGTGTATGCAGCTGAGGCGCTAGGAAACGATAAGTGAGTGCATGAGGTGATTCTTGAAGAATGGTTTGGAGGGTTATTAATAATAATAATTATCGGAGGTAGTCAGTATAAAATGTCAGTGTCGGAGTCGACTGATTGATATACGTCGGAGGTTGTCCCGCATTAAATAGAACATCGGTCGGTCCACTACTTTATATCGAAGGGTTGTCCACAAATATAAACAAATATCTTTGTTTTGAAAAATAATGTTTTCTCATAGGTGGCTTGAGCGAGTGTGGGGGAGTCGGTGGGGACCGGGGTATGAGTTGATCATGTAGACATTCAGAGTAGGATCACGCATTTACTTGAATGTATGTTTCATTAGACATTGCATATGCACTTAGGTGAAGTAACCCGTTGGGGTGATTCCCTTCAATGGGCGATAGCTCGTCTGTCGAGGGATATTATTTTTCGGTGCGGTGCTCGAGAGACGGCTCTTCACAGGGGTAGATCTTGAGAAAGAAAGTCGGGTTGTGGCTTTGGTGTTTTAGAATACATGTATTAGAACGTTGTACACTTTTAATATGTGTTGTATAAGAGTGAACTTTTAACTCTTGAAACTATTAGATATAGTTGGGATTTATTTGGATGGGTATTGGTTTATGGGCTAGTGGTTGTTTATACTCATGTATATATCTTTGGATGTTGATTGGGACATGTTTGTATTGGGTGAGCTCCGTCTGAAGGGGACTCTGCTAGATTTTCGTGAAATGTCGGGTCACGGAGCATTCCGCGAGAGTGTTTTCGCGGAGTTGTGGTGGTCGACTTACCCCCGAGATTTGGGGCGTCACAAGTTGGAGCATATATGTCATATGCACTAAGCTTGTTACAAATGTATTTAATTCTAGAACCTCTAAGATATTTAGTAAAGATGTCTGCTAGTTGATCATTGAATTGACAAAATTAGTAGCCATACATCCTGATGCGATCTTCTCTCTAATGAAGTGACATTCAACTTCAATGTGTTTGTCATTTCATGGGAGACTGGATTGGATGCAATATGCAAAGCAGCCTGGTTATCACAAATGAGCTTCATCTGTTCATCCTTTCCAAATCTCAACTCCTGGAGAAGGTGTCTCAGCCATACGAGTTCACATGTTGCTAGAGCTATAGCTCGATACTCGGCTTATTGTGATCACGGCCATTATATGTTGTTTCTTACTCTTCCGGGATATTGGGATTCTGCTTGATGAAAACACGGTACCACGAAGTGGGCAGCGTCTATTTGTGGGTGAGCCAGCCCAATCTACATTTGTGTAACCAACAACCTGGGTATGACCTCTATTCTCGTACAACACACCTTGGCCTTGTGTACTTTTGATATATCGAAGAATGTGAATTGCAACATCCTAATTGCTATCACATGGTGACTGTAAGAATTGACTAACAACACTCACAGGAAAGGAAATGTGGCCAGAATGTGTTGAATGGATTCGGTTAACCTCACGAGTTGTCATTGTCTCGGGATCTCTAAAGACTCCCCTGTCTTGGTATAAGTTCCCAGCATTAGGATCCACGGAGTGTCGACCGTTCTGATCCCAGCTTATCACAGGTTTAACTTCCCGAGAATGTCTAAAATACTTAGTTGGAAAGGATTACACTAGAACTGGATTGAGCTATCTCAATTCCCATAAAGTACTTGAGTTTCCCCAAGTCTTTAGTTTGAAAGTGGGTGAAAAGGTGTTGCATTAGTTTCTGAATACCATCCTAATCATTGCCTATAATGACGATGTCGTCCACATAAACAACCAGATAAATACACTGCTCTGAAGAGTTATGATGATAAAAAATTGAATGGTCTGCTGTACTGCGAAGCATGCCAAATTCTTGAACAAAATAACTAAAACGGCCAAACCATGCTCGAGGAGATTGTTTCAAGCCATATAGAGAATGGTGTAACTTGCACATTAAACCAGACTCCCACTGAGCAACAAAACCAGGTGGTTGCTCCATATAAACTTCCTCGACAAGATCACCATGAAGGAAGACATTTTTAATATCCAACTGATAAAGTGACCAAGAATACATAGCAACCATGGAGAGAAGGAGATGGACAGAAGCAATCTTAGCGTAGGGGAGAATGTGTCACCATAATTAGAACCATAAACCTAAGTATAACCTTTACTTGACTAAAGCGGACCTTAAAATGTCGACGACCATAAGGATAACTTATACTTATGTAAACCCAGAACCAAGCTGGAAACTTACCAAATGGCAAAACAATAAGATCTAAGTGCCGAGTTGAGTGTAAACGTATTTAATCTACCATTGCTTGTCTTGACAGGATGGGAAAAGAGCCTCATTAGTGTTCTTAGGAAGAGAAACAAGGATATAGCATAAACAAATCACGAGTAGAATTGAAGATAATCGATGGTAACTGAAAATTGTAAATAGGATGAGGATTGCTAGTAGATCGATTACCTTCCAGAAATAGCTATGAGCGAGGCGGGGTAGGAGAAAATTTGAAGGATAGGAAGTGAGTTAGCAGGGGCTTCAACAGAAGGGAGAGAAATAACGGAACGAAAACGACGATGATAAACATGAAGTGGTCGAGAAGGTACATCACCAAATATAGGCAAGGAGATAGGAAGGGAGTAGACCGATGTAGGAAGGGCTCGAAGGAGGAGAAGAGGGGTGAGTCCTCGAAGAAGGTGACATCGGCAGAAAGAAAGTATCAATGAGTATGAGGGGAATGACAACGTTAACCCTTCTGAAGTCGAGAGTAGCCTAAGAATATGCATTTCGTGGCTTTGACGGAAAGCTTATCTTGTCTTGGGTGTGAGAGATATATGGCGCCCCAAAGCTAGGTCCAGCACGAGAATACTCGTGGATGTGGATGGCAGACACCACTCGTGAATGATGAGTCTCGGCTAATGGAGCTCTACCCCAGGTACAAAACTTGTCTGGCAATTAACAACGACCACCAGGGTCCATATGCGAGTAAAATGAGTAAATAACCATGAACCCATGCATCAATACTCATGAAATTACATCAACTATTTACCAATAGTTGAAGTTATTACAATACTGTAACCAAAACATATATCAAAATTTAAAGTTTTAATACATGTTCTACAAAACAATACCAAAGCCCTGGCTTAGGCTTTCTTATGCGACCTCCCAGTGACGTCATCTCACAATACCTCCTATACACGAAAGTGATCTCTTGATAGGGTGAGCAATGCCCGATGAGAGATAATTTCTTAAGTGGGTTACTCCCCACCCTAAGTGCAATATCATGGCAAGCGATCACCTTTCAGTAAATACATGATCTGCTTGAATGTCATTGCCCATTCTCGTGTCTCGAGTCCTCTTGACTCCCTCACACATGCCCTAAGCGAATGCGAAAAAACAGTTTCAAAACAAAAGCTTTTGTTCTAGAAAACTTGCCTAAGATTAGGTAAAATATGTTGGACTACTCTCAGAGGCAAATTTGTTGGATAACCCTCGAAACAATTTATGGGCCCCCTCAGACGTGAATTGTTAGAGCGATCTCTAACATAATTCTCCCACAGAAAAATCTTCGTCGAAATTCCTTTCTATTATTTTTTCCTTTTTATTTTCTTTCATATCATACACTCACTCTTAATATTCTAGGGTGCCTCAGTGCATATGGAATGCATTATGCGATTCAACAACTTCGTGTAATATATAAAACATGTATATATCAACATAATTAATTCACCTGAAAATCATGTTATTAAATTCACATCAATAACACCAAAATTAGCTCACATGGGCTAATTAACAAGCCCTAAGCTTAATTCATTTTGAATCCTCCAGCAACCACAAAAATCACACCAAAAATCATGTGAACAGTGAAACCCCTCGGGTTAGCCTTGTTCTGATATCTGATAGGGATTTCTTCCACTCGGTTCAAAGCTTTTGAGACCGATAACACGGCCTTCTAGGCCTCGACAAATCCCGATCCATAAAATGGCTCTTAGCCAAAGAATAAGCCAAGTAGGGAAAAGATCCACACCTCTTGGAGTTTCGAACTCCACGAATCGAATGTCCGCAGCGTAGCCCTCAGGCGTAGATGGAAACTTTGCTTCTTCAACAAAGTCGAAGCAAACCGGTGCGAGCAGCGGAAATCTGAAAGTAGCTCTCTCTCTTTAAAATTTGAAACACCCACCTACTGCATCAATTCCAACCCTTATGCACGTTTTCTTCTTCAATTGGAAGAAGAAAACTATTCATCTTTTGTCTTTATCCAATTAAACATTTCAATAATTCCCTCCATGTCCCTAAGTTTTGGATTTTTGACACATGGCTTAATCTAAGCCATTCATTTCATCCTCTCACCAATCATGCAACATGTGTTACATGGGTACATGTAGTAGGTGACTTTTGTCACATCACATGTCTCTCACAAACCGTTTTACGGCACGAACACTGCATTGCCTCCAGCGTGAATTCGGGCGTACCGGAGTTGTGGTCAGCGTGGTAAATGCAGATTTTGTGAGACGATTCCAACGGTGAAGTCCGTTTCGTCATCTGAGATCTAGAAAAATTTCGGATTTTGATAGAAATTACCATTTTACCCTTTTTAAAAAAATTAGAATTTTCTCGGGTTTTACAATATGAACAAAGCAAGTACAACCAAAGACACGAGGAGGAAGGAAATAAAGTGGTTGGTTAGGGAAAAGAAGTGAATGAGGAATCTGATCATGTAACCTGGATGAGGCGTCACGATTAATCAGAATAACAAGTTTGCCAAGAACAACGTCCCCCTAAAAACGAAAAGGAACATGATAATGGAAGATGAGAGTACGAGCTATCTCAATAAGATGATGATACTTATGTTTAGCTACCCCATTTTGTTGAGGAGTATGAGCATAAGAAGACTGATGAAGGATCCCATGTTGGGACATAAATGAAATAAAGGGTGCAGAAAAATATTCCTTGGCATTGTCACTACGTAACACACGAATAGAAATATTGAATTGGGTCAGAATTTCAGCATAAAATTTATGGAAAATAGAATATAACTCAACTCGATTTTTTATTAAAGCAACAGTACGCCGAGAATAGTCATCAATGAAATTGTGAATGCGAAATCCTAAAGTAGGCGTGGTCAGAAATGAGGACCCGAGCATTAGTGTGGACAAGTTCAAAGAAGATTTTGCGGGTGTTCAAATGCTTTGGGAACGAGACACGAGTTTGTTTCCCTAAGTGACGAGGACTCACCTGCAGTGGCAGTGAAGTGGATAAGCAGTGACCATCTTCTGGAACTTAGAAAGACTAGGGTAGCCCAGACAACTGTGGATGAGGAGATGAGCATCAGTGGAAACGCAAATTGCAAGAGATGATTTCGAGGTGAGGTGATAGAGGCCTTGTGTAACACCCCAAAATATACCCTAGTCGTTTTCGACATGTTAAGGGTATTTTGTAAGCCTAATTTGAATGTTTCGTGAGTTAAATGCGAAACATAGAAACGAGAGACCCGAAAATTTTAAAGACACAAGGACAAATATGTACATTGTCCAAAAAGGGACCTAGTGGTCATAAAAGAGAAAGAGTGGGGGCTAAATTAGAATATGGCATAAGTTGATTTGCAAAAAGAGAAGAACCTAAGGACTTAAATGCAAAAATGAAAACTTAACCCAGATGGGTTTATTTGAAGACGAACATGGCCTTAACTTAAGGTGGATTTAAGACCAAATTTGGTCTCAAATTGGGGAAAGCCCAGAGTATGGAGAGAAGAGAAGGGGAGAGGAAGGAAGAAGACGAAGAGGAAGAAGAGGGAGGAGCCAAAAAGGTATGGATTCTATGATTTTTGGTATGGAAATTGAACTTAAGTATGGAATTGTATGGATCTATGGAATTTTAAGGCTTTGTATGGTTAATAGCTTGTCTCCAAATCTAGGGTTTTGATAGAATTGCATCCTAACCTTAGATTTCTTGAAGATTAAGGTTGGTAAATCCTACAAGGAACAAGATGAGTATGGAATTTCCCTTTGAGGTTGGATTCATGGGTAAATGACAAGTAATTGAGTTAGAGTTTAGAATAAACCCTAACAAATCCTTGAGTTTGAATTGTGTATGGGTTGTGATCCATATTAGAGTTGTTTTGGGGAAATTCATGGAAAGATTTTTGAGAAAGATATATGTAATATGAAATATGATTTGAGTAAAAATAGAGATTTCAAGATGAATTGGAGTGGTCTTGACGTGTTCATGAAGTATTGAGTTGATTTGGGTATCAACACATGGAAAAAAAGGGAGAAAATACACATTCTGGGCATTTTTCGGTGACATGTACCGGTACACCTTGAACATGTACCGGTACATGTTAGGTTCTGGTCATTTTGGGCCAACATGTACGAGTACGAAGTCGAGGTGTAAGGTACATGTGATGCTTTCTGTTCTATTTCCAACCCGAGTTTTGTATGTTAGCCATAACTTGCTCATTTCTTATCCTATTTGAGTGATTCAAGTGGCTAATTAAAATAGATTTCAAGGAGAACCAAACATATAGAAATAGGAATCATCAAATTCTGATTCTAAGTGACCCAAAAATTCACTCAAAGTGGGGCCATATTCCAGCCAAATTCTGCTTCAGTTTTGCTCATAGAGTAGTCCGGATTGTTTCGGACGTATCTTGAGTTTCGGTGCTCCGATTTGGGTGATTCCAATTGGAGGAGAACCTTTAGCACCTTAATTCAAGGGAGTCTGAAAGAGCAGAGTGTCAAATATGGAATAAGGCACTGGAAAATTAATATTATAGTGTTCCTCGGGTAAAATCGGTAAAAATGACTAGTTTTGCATGAAAATGCCATAACTTTAGTTTTTTTTTTTTTTTTTTTTTTTTTTTTTTTTTTTTTAGATGATCTAATTGGAATGATTCCAATTTCTAAGTAAAATATATTCATAGAGGGACTAGAATACATGAATGATGTGTGAATACATAGGCACTATACTGTACAAGTATATTAAATGCCATATGTAATAGTAACATGAAAAATATAGGAAATGCAAAATGTAAAAAGGCTTTGTGTTCGAAACATAAATATGATATAAACATGAAATATTTGAAATCGAACATGAACATGAACATGAAAAGAAAAATGTCATGAACACAGAATGTGATAAAGATAGGTTATAAGTTCACGAAAAACATATGATGTTATGACTACTAGGGCCAAAGAGTATGAATGAGTGGAGCGTCTGGTAGTGCTTGGCCTCTTGTTGAACAGGCACTCATTGAGGTGCCGGCACTCTGTTGGTGCCGGCACTCTGACATAGGTAACCACATTTTGAACGGTGCTTTGGCACTCCTGCTGGTGCTACGACACTCTGTTGCGTGGCTTGAGCACGTCTGAGCGTCTTGGCGTTCACTTGGTAGTCTTCTGGCAACTCACATTACGTATTGTACCTTTAGGTACTTATTATCTGCGTCACCTTTCATTTCTTATGATTAATTAAAAGTGATCGAGATAGACATATGATAAGACGAATAAGAATAATCTCTTGTAACTCCTACGGGAGTCGAATGAACATGCGTACATTTATAAGTATAAGTTACGCATAAGAAGAAGAAATTACGCAACTTCCTACGGGAGATCAGAATAAGTATAAGTCAATTAGTACCTACGGGTACTCATTATCGATAAAACAAGTATAAGTCCGGTAGTACCCCTAAGGGTACTCGTATCGATAAAATAAGTATAGGATTACCTTAGTACTTACGGGTACTCTCGTATCAGTAAAATAAGTATATGTATCTTGTATGATCTCTTTTGTACTGCATGGACTAATGTCATGCACGATGTATCTTGTGATTCGATCTGTTCGACATAGTACCTCACGAATGCCTTAGTATAAGAATCAATTCTGTAATACAAGTATAAGATCAGTAAAATAAAGAATAAGTTACGTAAAACAAATTATAGATCCCAGTAAGGCAAATTATATGCTCTGTAAGACCGATATAAGATACGAAATACATGTATAAGTTCGATAATACAAGTGATATAAGTTCCGTAAGACAGGATATGCCGTAGTACAAGTATAAGATCTGAAGTACCAATTATAAGTTTTGTAGTACTTACGGTACTTCGTATGGGATAAGTTCGCAAAATACCCGGTATACGTTAAAAGTAATATCTCTGTGGTACTCTGGGTACCTCGGGTGTAAGTGTAAACTCCGTAGTATAAGTATAAGCCCTATGGTATAAGCATAAGTTCTGTAAACTCCTACGGGAGGTCTGAGATAGATATAAGTACCAGTACGTGTATAAGTACCTCTGTATAAGCATAAGCTCTGTAACTCCTATGGGAGATCTAAACAAGTATAAGACAGATAGAAGTATGAGTACGTGATAAGTACTTCCGTCTAAGTATATGTATAAGTTTAGTACCATAAATGAGAGATCTGAACAAGCTTAAGTTTGTTACAAGAACAATTATGTATGTAAATATGTGATATGAATTCCTGAAATTGATATCACATTCTTGTATACGTATTTGTGTTTTACGTAAGTTATGAAATATATTTTATTTAAGAGTAAAGCAGCACGGTTTTTAATCAGGTGTAGGTACGGAGAAGGCGTGTAAGGAACATCCGCGTACAAGCGGGCGACACACTTGTAAGGGTTTACTATGTGTAGGTTCAGGTGCTTTGATTTGTAATTATGAAATACAGTTTGTATTTGTAAATGGGACTCAGTATATGGGTGTAAATTTTGATGACACCACTCGGTGAAGTAGTTCTTTAGATAAATATGTATATGATATTTTGATTCTTTTTATCAGATGTAGGCCATACCCACGGTATAAGTTCGGCTTTAAAAAAAAAGTCCGAGTTTATGGTCTCGTCGGATCATGATCGGGTCGGGCCAGGAGTTCGGGCGTGACACCTTGAGACTCACGTCCGTCTGTCTATCTTCCCATACCCTAGTCATAGGGTCACAAATTTATCGAGAAAAATAATGGAGCGGGTTAAGAGTCTGGTGATTTTGCGATGGAAATAAGATAAGGGACACTCGGGATATAAGGGCCAGTGAGAGGTAGGGAAGGGAGAGGATGTGCCAAACCAATACCTTTAGCCATAGTTTGAGAACTTAGCTAAGGTAACGGTAGGTAAAGTAGGGGTAGTAGTAAGAGAAGAGAAAAGATCTTTATTACCATATATGTGATCGAAGCACACGAGCTAGAATCCCCAGGGTCAGAGAAGATGTATGAGTAGAATGAGGCGGAGGCATTGCCGTGCAGACGCGAGATGCAATAGAAGCTGACTTGGCTACTTTATGGCGAAGATAGTCATCATACTCACTGTTAGTGAGGGGAATACCCTGAGATGTGAAGGAGCTTGGAGTTTGGGGTAGTTGAGAATCATAATTAGAAGACTGGGCCACGTGGGTAGTGCGGGGAGGCCGTCCATGTAACTGATAACAATGATCACGAGTGTGGCTAAGCTTATTGTAATAGGTGCAATGAGGACGTTGTCCTCTACTTCGGTTACCACTACGTCCTCCCCGAAGGTTAGTTTGAGAAACTAACACAGAAGAATATGAAATGCTATCGGATGACAAAGTCTTAGTGGAGGAGATACGGAGGAGGCGAGCAAACACATCATCCAAGGAAGGGACTGATGGACTGCCAAGAATCTGATTGCAGACGGTCTTAAGATCCGGACAGAGGTCAATAAGAGTAAGGACCATGAAGAACTTGTCAATTTGCGTTTGTTGAGCCCTAACATCACTAGTAAGAGGCATCAGTGTCAAGAACTCCTCCTTCAGAGAGGCAATTTGGCCAATATAATTAGATAAATCCATGTCTTGTTGTTGGATATATACAATAGTAGAAGCCACCTTATAAAGGCGCTGGATATCATTCGTGTATAGAACTTTTGCCTGAATCCAAAACTTAGAACATGTTTTGGAAGCCTGAAGATGAAGCAAATTTTTTTGATCAACCGACTACCATAATACGCTACATAGTTGTGCATCTATTTTCTTCCATTGCACCTTGTCAACATTAGGTATAACATCATAGGTGTAATAAGATGATCCTCATAACCTTATCCCATGAACCAGAGTTCCACAGAAGCTAACCAGGAAAGATAATTCTCACTACCAATCAATTTTTCTGATGTGATAGTAGGAGATCCAGAGATAACAGATGTAAAAACAGGATTTTTAGTTGCCATATCCACTTAACTAGAGATTGAATCACGTTTGGATTGAAGAGAGCCCTAATAGGAGGGCGAATCATGGCTGTGGAACTGGTGATGAAGAAAAGTGAATCAAATTGTGGAGAAGAGCGACTGACGGAGTGCGGCGACGCTGAAATGAGCAAAAAGGTGGATAAAGAGGGCTCGGGGAGGCACGTAGAGACCAGTTTTTCTGGCGCGGTTTCCTCCAATGTGTAGATCAGCCTCGTGCGCCTCGAAATCCCCGGGTTTCGGCCAGGAGAAGAGGCGGCGAGAAAAAGTCCAGTGTGAGAGATCAGACGGCTGGTGTGACGAGGAGATCCGACAACAGAGGGTTTTGGAAGGAGAATAAAGTGACCGAAAGGAAACACGATCACTAAAAAAAAATTAGGTTTTCCATTCTGGTTTGATACCATGTGAAGAGAGAATTGGGAGAATACTTAATTTTTATTATATTCACGGAAAAAACTAACTACTACATTACATATTGGACTTATATATATACATACATGCTCATGAGTCCCATAATATAGTAAAATAAAAGAAAAGAGCATCTGATATCTAATAGTTGTTTTTAATGTTTAATTTAATTTGGTTTCATCAATCTATTTTTAATAATTAATTTTATATATTTTATTTTAATTATTTAAAATAGATAAATATAATAATCCTTTTTTGTAGCAATGATAATAATAAATTATTTATCATAATAATTTTATCATTTTAATTTTTTATTAATATGTTAAGATGTTATACATATATTTTTCATTTTATCATAATAATAAAGTTAAACAAATTACTTTCATGATATAATTAAGATATTAATTTTAAGCATATATAAAAAAACAACAACTTAATACTTAATAGAAATACAATATTAAAAAAACAAACAACTTCATACTTAATACTATTAAGCTTTAATGAACATTCAGTTAAATTATATTCAACATTTAGTAAAAAAAAAACAATCGCCCCCTAAGTCCGTGACAACATGTTTAGTTCGGTTGGTAAAATGTTCAAATTTTAAAATGATAGGATATCCAAAGAGGGGAAGAGTCCCCAAGTGGGGACAATTTTCTACATTAAGTATTTAGTTGTAAAAAAAAATTGAATATTAAAGATTATGAGATATTTTAAGCTTTATTATGTAATTAAATTTTGTTAATTTTATAAAAAAAAAATTGGAAGTATTTTTTGACATCTAATGAAAGTATTTTTATTTTATCATAAATAGATATATATTTTTTTTTACTATTTTATACAAATTAATGAGATAGAATAAATATTCTTTTAATGAATTACGATATTATCATGTAGAAAATATTTATTCATGAAATAGATATTTTTAACTATTTCATTTGCAATCATGTGACTGGTATTTTTTTTTTTTTTTGAGAAAAATAATTTCATTGATTCCAATTAACAATACATGGATAAAAACATAGAATCAAAATCGCTAAAAACAATAAATGATGAACCAACATCTAGGTTAATAATATAATGAAACTACTCAAACCCTATACATTTAATAGTTGAGTCTATACATTTGATATTACTATTGTGACTAAATACCTTTGACTCTAGTTTTACAGACAATCATTAATTTGATTTCTTGTCTCACAATTGTATATCTTTCTTTTGTTTGAATGTGAAAACATATGAAATAAAAGCGGACGAAAACCAAGCCCAGATTTGTGCGAGGCGATCTGTAGCTCGACCTTGAGGCAGCGTGCGCGCCTGAAGGCGACGATTATCACATGTTCACCAAGGCGACTACTAAATCACGAAAAAACATATAAAAACCTATATCTGTGTGGAAGAATTACTTTTTTAAGAAAAAAGATGGAAAAGAGGTGTAAAATGATGATTTCAAGCCAAGAATGACCAAATCATCACCTCTTTTCTTTTAAAGAAAAGAAATTGCTTGAGGAGAAAAGTTGAGAGAAATGAGAGAGGAATTTAGGGTTTGATCATGTGACTTATATTTATTTATTAAGAACCAAATGATTTCTAAATTGGTAAAAAAAATAGATATTATCTACTAAATTTTATAAAATACATTCAAAAAATATATACTAAATCCATAGGTTGAAATTCCTTTAAAAAGATCACAGATTGATTGAAATTCCTTTAAAAAGATCACACTAAAAATTAAACTTTAGAAGGTAAAGTAACCTTTGTCCTTTTTTTTATAAAAAAAATGATACTCTTTATTAACTTGAACTGTTTTTATATCACTCTATTTTTTCTATATAAGTAAATTAACTTTCATTCAACTACTTATAATTAGCTATTTTATAGTAATTTAGAATCAGTTAGTAGCATCAGCTACCAATTATCAATTATCAATTATCCATTGAATCAAGCGAATCTAAGATAACTTTGTTGTTGTTTTTTTTATAGATTTACATGAGTCAAATTCATAATTCTAAATTATACTTTAAAATTTTATTGAAATTTACAATTTTACCTGTTATAATTAAAATTTAAGCTTAATAAGATTAGTTATAAATCTTATAGAAATTGTTCAAATTTAGTTCATGTTTTGGAGCCACATCAAATCCCCAACTCATGAAATGTGATATGTTGAAAGAGAAATAAAATTTCATAATAATAATGAAGAAGAGTTTAGCCTAAGACTAGGGTTGGCAAAATTTAACACGATTTGCCAACACAACTCAAATTCGATACGATTTTTGTAGGTTTGGATGGACTCTTTGGGTTGAATTTAGAGCTTGTAATAAGGGTTGAATATGATGGGTAGCCCATTTTGGATTGACTTTTTGGAGGGTTGGGTTATAAAATTTATGATCCGACCCATTTTAGCTCGTGGTCCTTGTAAGTTTGATCCGAGTTGCCTTCCTGATTGGTCTAAAATCTTTATTTAATATTTATCTAAGTAACTAACTTAGTAATTGAGATTTTTCAAGGATTTATCTACACAATTCGATATTTTGCCTCTTAACATTAGGTCAAATATATGCTTTTGTAGTATAGAGGTTTTACAATAATTATTATAATATATGATTCATATATTAAATTTTGTTGTTTTAACTATTTTATTTTCAAATTTAAATATATATTTTTAATATAATTTATATGATTTAATATTTAAAATCTCTTTGATGGAAAATTAGGGAATGTATTTGAATTAAATAAATTATAGTTTTAATATTGAATATATTTTTATTTATCTCATTAATCTAATTTTAAATATCTAAATTTTATTTTATTTTTCATTTATCCTTTAATTTTTATTTAATCATATATGTTTTGTTTTTATTTTTTTTAAAATTAAATAAAATATGATAAAATGATTGTACTAAGTTATAAATTTAATAAATAAATTATAATATATTTTAAGTAATTTTATTGTTTTTTTGAAATAAAATAAATTTATTACTTAAATTAGTGTTAATAACAATATATTCCTAATTTTAAAATAATTAACAAAAATTATACACTTATTCATTTCCTAATATGATTATATCTTTTAGCATCATGGATTTATTATATCGTTGAGATGCACTTTTTAAAAAATATATATTTTATTCCATATATAAATGAAATATATGTTGTTAACATTTTAAAATTTTAATTAATAGGTGATGATGATGACTCAAACAACATAACTAGTTAGTTTGATCATTTGGTTATAACAATGCTATAACATTATTTATTTATTTAAAGATACATTTACTATTATCATTATTTTAAATGTCGTTTTGTATATTAATTATTATTATATATATTTATATATTTATTTATTTTATTTGAAGAATGATAGAATTTGTGAAATTATTTTATAAGGTTTAGCTCATGGCAGTATGGGTTGGGCTAAGTTGACCAAATAGAAATGAATTATATTAATAGAAACAACTTTCGTTTTGACGATGACTCGAAATGGAGTTCAGTGCAACAGATTCAACAACTCTAGTTGAATTCATATTAACTTGTTAAACGAAAAAGTTATTTTCATGTCAACTCATACAACTCAAAGAATCAGCTCGTTAATCATATAATTTGACCCATCAATTTTTCACGAGTTATTGTGTCAAATTCAATAGGTTAAACCCAAATATAATCTTAAATAGGGGCAGAGGCAAGTAAGGCTTAGTGAGGACACTTGTCCCCACAAAATAAAAAAAAAAAAATTTCCCCTCATACTTAAGGAGGTTCGAACTTAGGAATAAGACTTTACCCCCCCACCAAGATATATCAGAATTGCACCTTTAGGCTTAAGCCCATATTCAAAACATTTGTAAAACTTACGTCCCTTATATTTACCCCACTGTCGATGAATCTTGGCTTCGTCAATGATCTTAAATGAGTTATTCATAACCGAGTTATATGTCTTGTTGTGTCACCCAATTAATAATTGAATCATGTTTGAATACGTTTTCTTAACACAAGTATTATTTGTGTCATGTTCAATTTTATCAATGTTGTTGAATGCTTGTAGTCTAACATAATATATACGAAGACGATCCATTAACCTGAATTGCCACCCTTGCCTAAGACTCAAGATTGGTTAACTTGAAATTATTTGTCATGATTTGGCCTAATACAAAATTTATTAGACCAACCATCTTCTTTCATTAAGAAAAATCGATTATTTTATGATATTAGAATATGATTCAGGAGGTCATGCCTTTAAGTCATCTCTCTCCAATTTCGATTTATTCCTAATTTTCATGTTTTAACGTTCGATAGCACTATTTGTAGTTTCATTTGTTTGATTGTTATTTTTTCACGTGCACAAATCTCACAAGCTTTTGGATTTTTCTTAAATAAAGGTGAGAAAAATGTATTGCTCAATACTTTATTTATTTTTTAATATTTCATAAATAACTAGAAAAATAAAAAATTATTTTTTATAATTTTCTTTCTTATAATTATGTTTTATTTTGAAGAGTTTGTAAGGTTAAAGAATAAAACTGCATTTTCCTCGAAATTTTTCACACTCAGCCAGTAAAATTTGAGATGAAAATATTTAAATCTTCTTCCCTTCTCTTTGATTGAATGCTTTACTTCTGTTTTATATGATAAAATCATATTTCATAACACATTTCTTTTAAAAAGGTTTCAAATATTAAATAAGTATTTATCAACTTTTCATCTTAACTAGAGATGTTTAATGATATAAATGGTACATTAATATATAAAGAGCAAGAAAAACAAAACAAAACAGTGAGATTAAGATACAAAGAACCATGGGATTGAAAACCCTAGTCTTATTTTCTCTCAACATTTTCTCTCTTAAACTCTTTTCCTTTAAGTAAGGAGAGTGATATTTTGGTTATCCTTGGCCTGAAATCATCCATCTACACATCTTTCCATCATTTTCTTCCTCAATAAAGTGGTTATTCCATAAGATCTATTTTTTTTTTTTTTTTTGTGTTTTAGTCGTCGTCTTGGTGTGTCCTGTGGTTGTCATCGTCTTGGTGCGACGTTTGTTCGTCTTTGTCAAGCTGCGACGATTATTTGTGTGATGACAATTCAAACGAGTACATTATAACCAATTAGCAATAAGAAATCAAATTAATGGTTTTCAATATGCTACAAAACTATAATCATATGTATTCTAGTCATATTAGTTGACAATTATAAGTGTGTGTTCCAGGTCACAGTCCTTGATGTTCGGATTGTGATCTAGTTCGAACTTTAGCATAGTGCGTCTGAACTCCCCCTATAAGTCTTGGTGTGTATAGATCAGATGTGATGTGATTGCAATAAAATAGAAGCACACACAATCTTTTACGTGGTTCGACAACTTGGCTACGTCCACGGGGTTGTGCTCAAATGCAAGGATTTCCATTGATCTGATTCAATGTATACAATTAATCTCATATGGTACAAGACTTTCTCTTTGCCTACAACCTTTTTTGAAACCTAACTACTCATAGTGGAATTCAGAATGAACTCCCTATATTCCCCTCTCTACAGCATCGCACACCCATACCCACATTACATCAATATAAGATGAAAATAAAGAACATTATCTTTCACATAAGGTGAAAGGCTTTTAATGTGTAATACCTCAACCGAGTATCTGCACTCCGCATTCCTTCAACATGTTCGGACTTCGCTTGTTCTTCCTCAAGCTTTGCTCCTAAAATCCTTGTTGGCTTGACTCAAGCCCACAATTGTAACCTTGTAATTCGGTCTTGAAGGAGTCTAGATAAGAAATTTGAAACGCATTATCCTAATATGACTCCAACCTTACCTTCTATTTTCTGTACTTTCCTTTAAGCTATCCCAGAGGAATTAGGAAAGTTGCTGATCAAGTATCCTCATCAGAATAGAATCCTAAAAAGTTTCTAATTCAGGTTTGATAGCTTAGATGTCTAGATCTTCTATGATTTGATCTTTATCCACTTGCCAAAATAGATCTGACCCATCGGTTGCTACCCCCGAGAGTTCGCGGCCTCGAGACGACAAGCTCACATGTGTCATAAGGTTGCTCTACTTCTAGTCTGGATATCTCATGTCTGGCACGTTCTTGTAGCACAGGATTGCCTTAATCCGAACTACTTCCTGGTCCTCTAGGGACTTCACCTCTATTTAATCAGATCTTCATCAAGCTCGATCTCTGAAGTAGCCATCTTCTTGTAGAATCCTTGAGATGAATATATGGACAATCTCAAACCTAACATTCTCCGCCTTTGTTTATGTCCCTTAAAGAATGAGACAAGAAGATGTACTGAAGAAGAGGCAAAGAACTTTGACACTTTTGAGATGAAGATTTCATTTCGATGATTAATACGCCCTTTACACATGTGTCGATCATATATGGAAGGGTTAAATAAAATAGAAGAGTATCCTATTGACCTATGTCACCTTTCTACCGATATTCTTTTCTACTTCCCTTTTTGGTTGAAGACTTAGAATGTCAGGGACCGAGGAGAAGGCAAATTTAGAGGCACTGTGTCTCCACTTTCCTCACCACCGTGTATAAACTCTAGTCGGACATTGTTTAGTTTGTAGCTGACAGTTATGAGTGATGGCAAGAGTGGCGGATTTGGGTGTAATATTGGTCCCAAAAGAGCGAGAACTTTAATTGTAACACCCGAAATATACTTACTAGTTGTTTTCAATGTGTTTAGGGTATTTTGTAGGTATAATTTGAATTTTAATGATTTAAATTCAAGCAGCGAGAAACCCAGAAATAAGCAAAGGGTAAATTTGGCAACTTGTCAAAAGCAGGACACAAAAGTCATAATAGCAGAAAGATGATATCTTTATTGTAGAAGCTAGCATAGTTGTAGATGCGAATAGAAGGGAGTTTGAACACCAAAGTATAATAAAATGAAAATTTAAAATCAAAAGGGGATAAGACCAAGTTGGTCTCTCATTTTGGAGAGGGCTTCAACGTGAAGAAGAAGAGAGGAGAAGAGAAAAAGTAGAGGAAGAAGAAGAAGAAGAAGAGGAAAGGTATGGAATACTATGGGTTTGTATGGAAACTATTGGTATATGGATTTGTCTGGATAAGTATGGATTGCTATGGTTTTGTATAGATTGTGAACATTTATATGGATATTAGTTTGTTCCATTTCTAGGGTTTAGTTAGGAATTCATCATAACCTTAGATTTATTTGAAGTTAGATGCCGCCAAACCACTGGTTGCATAAGATAGAGTATGGAATCCCCCCTTTGGGTATGGATTCTTGGTTTATGATGTATGAATACCTATTTGGGTGGTAGGAAGTTAACCTAACTTACAAGTATTTGAGTTTGGGTTGGAAAAACCCTAATTAATCTCTATGTTTGGTTTTAGTTGGGTTGGAACACACTTGGGAGTTGTTTAAGGTGATGCTTTTCGGGTTTTTGGTTGGATTTCTGGAAAAAGGGACGAATCGGCCAAATACGACGGAAATTTCGAGGTCTTATGCTGGCGTAGGATCCGTACGACGTTGGTCCGCGTCAGGCGTGGCGAGGAGGAGGAGCTTGGATAAGGCTCGAGATGCGCGAGGGCATAGCAAAGCTACGCCGTGGAGTAGCATTGTTCACAACATGAAAATTTTTGGTGTTTTGTTTTGTTTTGTCTTGTTTTTCCATTGCTCCGAGGTCTTGTCTATTGGACTAATGAGGACCCAATAAGTGTATGAAAGGGTCCATTCATGTTTGTAAGGTAAAGGAAAAATTATACCGTACCTCGCCGCCTTGGTGAGTTCGATGTTGCTAAACTTAATGCCCCTATGATAAGATGATTCGTGTGCCAGTAGGTATTTGGAATCAACAATATTTATAACCTATTCCTCCTACTGCTGTAGCATAGCTATTGCGGTATAGTGGCTCTAGGGTCAAACACAGGGATGGGTTTTCTTCGCACAAATGATTTATAGTGGGGTTCAAAAATGGTGAATTTCAATTTGGATTATGGGATTTTGTAAAAAACAGGGGGTGTAATGGTTGTAAGATGGAGATAAACTGAAGAAAAATAATAAAGGACGACTCCTTGAAGCATCAGGTTATGGATTTGGGTTTTTAAGATAACTGGGGGGTTCTCGAGTCAATTTCCTTGTGTTGGGGAGGATGACCTATATTCATCTCCTGAACCGGATCTTTATATGGCTATAAAAGTTGGACCAAGTAATAAAATTTCCTTTTGAAGGAATGGCATTTATTGAACATTAATGGCCTCGGTCGATGAAACCTATCTCTTTTATTATCTTACAGTGACTAATAAATGGAAACTAATGAATCTCAGTGGATCTAGCAATAAGCATCCTCTGAACCCTAAAAGATTGCCAATTACAGGTCATTCAAGATGCATCGAAGGGATTTGAACCAAGGGTTGAGAGGAAACACAAAAACGACAACAATCACTACGTTGAAGCTGCGAAACCCACAGAACCATGGAACCCTCCTCTGTGGCAGCCGTCTTCAGGATGAAGGAGTTTGTAACCATCCTCAGAGTTGTCATCCTGGGTGTTTACAGCAAACTCGAGAAAAGTGAGAGAAAGTGAGGAAAAGAAGCGAAGAACGGGAAGAGCTAAAAGCTTCCCACCCCGAGTTTTATTAATGAAGCTGAGTCAGAGTATACGAGTGTTTTCTTGAGCTTTAAATACTGCTCAAAAACTGACAAAATACCAAAATAACCAAAAGCAGTAAACTATTACAGGGACAAAATGGGAAGAAAACCAAAGTAGCAAAGAAGACAAAAAGTCAAGCGCGGAGACAAGTGAACGGTAGCGCGGGGGAAGCGATTTCGTAGGTTGCGAAAATTCCGCGAGCCTGCGAACATTTGATCGTGTGCGGTGATTGCTCCGAGGAATCAACAATATTTATAACATATTCCTCCTATTGTGCGTACTTTTAGCTATTGCGATATATTGGCTCAGAGATTAGAACCGCAGGGGATGGGTTTTCTTCGCACCAGTGATTACATTGAGGTTGAAAATGGTGAATTTCAATTTGGATTATGGGATTTTGTAAAAAACAGGGGGTGTAATGGTTGTAAGATGGAGATAAACTGAAGAAAAATAATAAAGGACGACTCCTTGAAGCATCAGGTTATGGATTTGGGTTTTTAAGATAACTGGGGGGTTCTCGAGTCCATATCCTTGCGTTGGGGAGGATGACCTATAATCATCTCCCGAACCGGATCTTTGTATGGCTATAAAAGTTGGACCCGTAATAAATTTCCTTTTGAAAGATGGCATTTATTGAACATTAATGGCCTCAGTAAGTGAAACCTATCTCTTTGACCCATCTTACAGTGACTAATAAATGACAACTAATGAATCTCAGTGGATCTAGCAATAAACATCCCGCTTGAACCACTAAGAATTGCCAATTACGAGTCGATTCGAAGATGCATCGAAGGGATTTGAACCTAGGGTTGAAGGAAACATAAGCGACGAGCAATCACCTCGTTAAAGCGTGAGAAACCCCAAAACCTTGGAACCCTCCTCTAGCGCTTAGCCGTCTTCAGGATGAAGGGAGTTTGAATCTGACATCCTTTGAGTTGTCATCTTCAGAGGGTGTTTGGCAGCCCAGAAAGTGAAAGAAAGTGAGAGAAAAAGAGAGAAACTGGAGAAAGAATGGGAATAGCTGAAAGCTTCCTGCCCAAAAAGTTTTATTAATGAGTAAAAGGTCCCATTTACAGTGTTTTCTTGGGCTTTAAATACTGCCTAAAGCCAAGCAAAATACCAAAATAACCAAAAGCAGTAAACTATTACAGGGACAAAATGGGAAGAAAACGAGTGGCGAAGGCAGAAAAGTCAGCCGACGACAGTGAGCAGGTGGCGTGGGAGGCAATTTCAGGTTAACGAAAATTTCGCCAATCTGCAAATTTCACTACGTCCCTTTTTCTTCTACTTTTTGCTCCTCTTTCCTCTGGTTTCTGATTTGCAATACTAAGTTCAACTCAGATTCTTGGTGCTTGGATCGACTCAATAATTTTGAGAAAATAAATGAAAAACTACTTGAAAACTACAAAATTAATGACATACAAAATGCGATCGATGGGAATAGTAGGAGACCTTAGTGTGCCAATTAGGTTCATTATTTGATTAGTACACAAAAGTGCTCAAAACTTGCAATAAACAGCGGGGGTTCAAAATAGCACTTTTTAGTATATACTCCCCCGACCAACACATTAGTCCCTTAGCAATAAAAAAGAAAGAAAAAGAGCAAATAAAATAATAACAAAATTATGTTCTCAAAAATGAGTATTTTCACAAAAGTATGTGAGTGAGTAATGACCCTCGATAAAATCACGAAGCGCATGATAACCATCTCGAGAGAATGAATGTAAAATACGGAATCTAGCATCAAAAGAGTTTCCTTTCTAAAGAATCAACCTGGAGCTTCCACCAAAACCTAAGTGATATGATCAATTTTCAACAATAAACTTCCAAATTGCACTCTCCCCAACCAAGCTATTGCCATGACCTAGGACACTAACCGACCTAAATAGATCATGATCCACTCTTATTCCTTACTTCTTTCTGTGTAGTAGGGGTGCAATGTTGAGGCATTAACTTCACTAAAGTCCATGTAACGGGGATCCACCAATGACTCCCAACCAATTAAGGTTTAGGGCATCAAGTCATAAGGATCTTTTGACCGCTAACTCTTCAGGTTTCACCCCGGATTCTAAATGATTTCGAGACTCCAGTACCTACAACTCGCTAATCCTCACTCATCCACCCATGTAGCGAGCACTAAGTCGGTGACTTCTGTCCGATTGTCTTGAACGCAGGAGCTTTAAAGACTTTCACCGTATACCCTTGGATTGTGCTCAGGTTTCAAGGCAAAGCGTCGCGGCGTTTCTTTTCTTTTTCTTTTTCTTTTTATTTTGGAAGACTTCTTTGGCCTTCTTTTCATGGAATCCTGCTTGCATTAAAGGTGGTCGACATGGCTGGAGTCAGAGTTCTTGCAAGGCTTAGGAGGCTAGGCCGTTTTTCGAATATCGTTGAAACGATGTACCGGTGTGTGGTTAGCTAAGAATTGAAAGAAAAGGTTGAAAGCGACAAAATTCAGCGATCATCCCACTCAATTGAGCGTAGCACAAAGTATTAACAGCAATAGGGTGGAAAAAGTTTCAATTTTTCTGCTACTTGAGCTAGTAAAACACCTTAAAAAATGGGGCAATTTTGAAAATTGGAAGTGTAAGTTGTATAGTATGTATATAAAAATAAATGGCTATATTTTGAGCTTTTCAAAAACAGAAATTTATTATGGGACACGGGAATACGAGGCGATCCGAAAAATAGAACCCGAGTATCGGTGAAAATACCGTTGACTTTTTGACTTATCGAGAGCCAGAGCCGTGCAGGAAGAATTTTTGATACGAGTTTTTGGATCTTACATGTGTATCCATCTGAAACGTCTGGCGTACGACGTACGAGGCGAAGCAGAAATTAGAGCAGATAATTTTATATATATATATTAGTTTATAGTATTTATCTTTTTTTAATTAATAGTTGATATTTATATTGTTATGTTTATAATTGTATTTATAATTTATAATTTATAATATTAAATAATTATAATGTAATAATTATTTTATAATAGTTAAAATTTTTGTAATATTTAAATTGAATTTTCAGTAATTGAATTAAAAAAATTAAATAATATAATATGCTGATTAAAAAATAATATTTTAACTTGGTCGAGCTACGTAGTTTAGACCCAGCAGTGTAGTTTTGATATGAAAAACAAAGAGCGAAACCTACTTTCTGTATATACGTGGCCGTCATTTTCTTAACTTTATGAGTTTGTGGCGTCGCTCGTCGGGAGGCTCTCTGCTTGGCGAATTCATTTATCCACTAGTATTTTCTTTTCATTTCTTGCTTGTACTGAAGATTGATTTCGGAAGAGCAAAAATCACTCCTCAAGGTTGACATTTGACTACTTTACATGCTCAATTGGATATTTTTCACAAGAAGGTTCACGTTTTCGCTTTGAGTCCAAACCCATATACATTGAGGTAATTTCCCTTGATATTATTATTTATTTATTTTCGTTATTGCATATGAACTAATTATTAATATTTGGTGGATTGATTATATTATAATTAGATTTTTTTAAAGAAAAAATTAAGGATCTTTTGAATGTTCATGAAAAATTATAAAATTTGAATAATGATAGTGTTCTCCATTTGAGGATTTTTTTTTAAAGGAAAAGTTAAGGATCTTTGAATAAAAAATTAAAAATTGATAAGCGTTCTCAATTTTTTTAAAATTAAAAAATAAAGATTTTGTTTATATTGTGAGAATGGTTGGATGGACATGCAGTGTGGATTTTGCTTTCGAGCTTTGATTTTTTGTTGCTTTTATCATTCATCTAATTATTTTTATTTTTTCCTTTCAGTAGAAATTGCTATAGTGTTTCATGGCCTCAAATTCCAACAGAGAATTTTCTTCTAATTACAGTGAGTTTTATTTGCATTTTATATGAAAAAAACTTATATTACTTATATATTATATATGTTTTTTTAAATAAATATTATAATTTTACATATCTTTATTTGTATTGCTTATTTACAGTCTCGATGAGAGTGAGAGTGGCAATCTCAACGGTAGAGAAAGCAATTTCCAGTGATGGAAGAGATCAAATGCCACCACCACCTTCAAGAGAAATTTGAATTCCAGCAGCCCCAGTTCTGCCAATACACAAACCGTTGCTTCTAATTTTTGTTTCAAATGAAGGTACTCGAATGAGCGTGCTCCTTCACCTGCTTCACTTGCTTGTGCTAGCAAAAGTTAGATACGAGGTTTTGTGTACATTTTGTCAAACTAAAGGATGACGAGGCAATGAAGACGGGAGGGCTAAATGTGTATTGTAATGGATTATCTCGCTAATAGTGACGGGGGGACCTCGGGGTTATGCAAAACATTTTGAGGGATACTTGCAAAGTTTCCAAATAAAAAGAATTTGTTGAGGCATACAAGAGTCGAGATAAAATGCAAAAGATATTAAACTTTCAGAAAGCAAGTGAATATGAAAAAGTAAATTATCTTCTTGTAGTTTGATCGACAAACTGCGGAGATGCTTTAGTTAAAATGATTATAAAGATGAATTACCTTTTTCGGTTTGTTGAAGGAAGGGTTGGGGGGTATACAAGTTAGTCGTCTTCCCATGTTTCAAATTTCCATCTAGGTATACTATTGCTAGAGATTGTTACTATTTGTTTGTTCAAGAAAAGAAGAAATTGCATGCATTGCTTACGTCCTCTCAATGTCGAGGGTTTCATTGACTAGAGGATGCTTGGACAAGTATCCAAAATGTTCTTATTTATGCTTATTGCTCATTTTTATTGATTCGGGATGGAATTTTGCATAAAAGAATTCTGAATTTTGTAGTTAAGAGTCATAAAGAAAGGAATTAACATTGGGAATGCTATAGATTTTGGATGAATGGGGTTTGAAACGAAGTTGTGTGTATCACTGTGTGTTGATAATGCAAGTTCTAATGACACTGCTGTTCAACAATTAAAGAAAAAGCTGACAAAAAAGAATGCTTTTGTTTTGGGGGGGGAAGCTTTTCATATGAGGTGTTTTGCTCATATTCTCGATTAGTATTAGTCGAGGATGGCCTTGAAGGGTGCTCAATACTCTATTAGGAGAATTAGAGATGTTGTTAAGTATGTGAGAGTCCAGCGAGGCTAGAAATGTTTAAAGAAAGTGTTGTGAATCGAAGCCAAATGTCAAATGCAAAGAAGCATCTTTGCAATTAGGCGTCCTACTAGATAGATTCAACTTATTTGATGTTAGAATCAGGCGTGGTTTATCAAGCCTTTGATAAGTTAGAAAGATGTTGATATGAAAGTAAATTTTTAGGCGAATTTGGGAATGATATGCCTAATTAAGTTGATTGAATGAGCTAAATCTTACTAGATTTTTTTGAAAAGGTTTTGATGTTACTTGTAAGATTTCGGGTTCTTTTCATGCACCTACTTCAAATCGTATTTTCACGAGGAAATTATGCGTGTTTTGAAAGATTTGCAAGCTTTTTAATGCTTATTGACGAACTTGGCTGAAATGGGTAGAATGATGAGAGAAAAATTTGACTTGAAATATTGGGGCTCCATCCAAAAAGATGAATGTTACATGCTTTTATTGCTGTTGTGCTTGATCCTAGATACTAAAATGGACTATTTGGCAGCAAAATATAAAAGCTTTTATTGAAAATGATCACGAATGATTTGAATTTGACTCGAGTAACTAATTCTTTGAGAGCATTAATGGATGAGTCTGAGGAAATGAGCAATTGGGGATGGGTGGAGTCATTAACCCTTCCAATGATGTAGAAGATATGGTGGAGGATGAAAATTAGATGACTATTTTTACATAGAAAGGGAGGAAAAAGAGCAAAGTCTGGTTTCCAAAAGGGAATTTGGATAGATATTTTGGTGAACTTCGAGGAAAAGTATACCCATGACTTTGATCTCTTAAATTGGTGGAAAGTCAATGCTATTAGATACCCGATATTGTCAAAGTTGCCAAGGATGTTTTGGCGAGTTGATCTTCTCTTGTGGCTTCGGGTGCGCCTTGCCGGAGGTAGAACTTTAGGCAGATTTAGGAGTTCTTTGACTCCTCTTACGGTAGTACTAATTTCTTTGTCAAGATTGGTTGAGATCGTCAAGTAAACCTATCAACTTGAAGAAACCATTGAAGACTTGGAAGTTTGGAGTCAGGTATGATTCTTTTATAAAATTTGATTGATTTTTCTTATGGAATATATTCTGATTTTTTGAAATATATTTTGCATAATTTTTGATTGTAAGAAATCACTGAGATCCGGAAATTGTAGAGAGTGTTATGCGAGAGCAGCGTGTTGATTGTTGAACTTCCTTTTAGAAATGTAAGAAAATATATATTAAGTTATTTTTTGGTTACATTTTATTAAGAAAAATTAAGTTAGACTTTTAAATTATTTTTGTTTATTGGTTAATTGAATCCTATTTTACGTTTTATAGGAAGACGAGAGTTGGAGAATCAAGATGATGTTCATATGAGACGTTAAATTTTTTCTTGTTGATATTTTGAAGAATTGTTTTTTTTTTTATATATATATTTTGTTTGTAATTTGTATTGATGCTCATATGGGACAACTTGAAGTTTGTATTTTGTTTGTGAATTTTTAATATGAAGAAGGACAATTTGCACTCCGACGTATAGGTTCTCAACTTACTGTGTAATGGAAAGAATACCCTTAAATGGCCATACCTTTGTAATGGAAAGAATGCGTAGCAAATGGCCGTCTATTTGGCATCCTCCATGGAAAAACCGTATAGTAAGAATTTCATGTGGATAGGTTGCAAAGATGGTGTCGTGCACTAATTAGAAAAATTAAAATTGATGAATTTTGTTACACCTTGTTTCTATTTTTCGTTGTATGCTTGTATCTATAGTGCATGCTTTTTTTTCTTTTTCCTATTACCATATGGTATGGTGGTCTGCATCATTTAATTGGTCACTTAGATTTTTTTTTATGATCATCAGACTTTTAGCTTGTCTCGTACCGAGAACTTAAGTCTCGTCGGGCTAATTTTCCTTTTGGATGCCTTTCTAATTTCTATTTTCTTTGGTTGGTTGATCTACTAAGTCTATCAATAGGGGATAGTGGAGGCAAACTGTCCTTTTTCTTAAAATTATGCTGGTTCTGTTGCTGTAATTTCTTACAAAGGCCCTTTGGTATACACTGACGCTATAGTACCAAGGGTTATGTCAGATCGTAGCTAAACTCTTTTCTATGAATAATTTTCTTTAAAGTTTTAATATTTTTATCCGAATATCCGCTCCGCTCTTGTCCGATTTGAAATGACTAGAATTTAGGATCGAACCGTTTTTGTCCCGAAATATTGGGACAAAACGAATCTGAGATTTTTTTTGTGATCTCGGGACCTGATTCCTCGAATTTTAAAATCCCGAACATTTGGAACGGATCTGGATATTTGCAAATCCCCGATCCACCCGTACTGCACACCCCTATCAAAAACAACTAATAGCTTCACAAACAAGAGCAAAGCCATCAACAACAAAAATGGGCTTTGCTCAAAATAGTAACAAAGAATGAACGTAGTTCCACTTCATTCGCTAACTTCCCAACCAAATGTCACATTATCCGCAATGGGGCTCTCGAATTGAAAGTTAGGAGAATGAAGTGATACCTCCTTGATGAGATGCACCATTTTTGGATAGGATACTTTTCAAGCTTCCACCGAGACTCCTGGTCACCCATTTGGGCTTCAAATGAACAAGTTGGAAGAAGAAAATAGAGGAAAAAAGTGACCAGTTTGAGCATTTTAAAAATTGAACCTTCATCATAATTTCAAAAGTGTTCTTTCTGGATATATTTAGATTTTGCACTCTCTAAGCTTTCCAACGATACCAAAATTACCCAAAACAGAGTTCGGATGAAAAAGTTATGGTCAAAACAAAATTGAGCTGCAAAAATGGAGGGAGTTGCGAAAAAAAAATCGTAGGTTGCAACTGTGCGAAATTTTTTTTTTTTTGAAATATATTATTTTATATATATAAATAAAGGAAAAGATTTTTTTTTTTAACTAACATCGTTTCTGCTACGTTGTTTATTTTGTCTTCTTTGCTCCCGGTGACGCTGTTACAGCTAGTTGCGAAATTTTCTTTCTAAACTTTGCTACGTAAATTTAGCACATAATCGGAAAAAATAACTGTGGGGGTAGCTAAATTTTCTTCTCGAACTATTCGCTATGGAAATTTAGCATATAACTCGGAAAAGTAATCAGAAAAATTAAAGAAAATGTAAGAAAATGAAAAATGAGCTAAAAATAAGGATTAACTTAAAATTAGAGGAAATCTAAAAATAAAAACTAAATAAATCAATATAAAATAAAATAAAATAAAACAAAAAAAATCAAAACAAAAAGTAGGGGAGACTGAGTCCCCCCAAACCGCTTTCTAAGCCTTAGAGGTCACTGAACCGTGGAGCCGGTGAAATTGCCGAGGTCCGTGTGCCTCCAAATCTCGAACTGAAGACCCAAACCATCCGCTGTGCCATGCAGTATGAGTAGCTGCCAATGTCTTTGATGTAGTGACAAAAGTTTGAACATAGGCCACTAACTTCCTAAAGTTTTGCAGCACAGGTAGTGTAGATGGGATGGCCTTAGCAGCAGGTGTTTCAAGTGTCAATGTGTCGGTGTACGCAGACGCACCGGGTCGACAAGGCAAGCCGGGCTATCGAGGCTTCGCGCTGGTTCAGCTCTTCCTCGCCTTCCACTACTTTCCTCACTAATCAAGGGGAGGATTTCTTTCTCCTCCACGGCCCAGACACATAATCGCTGTCCCCGCTTCCTCAGAGCTTCAAATGTTCCTCTTTCAATTCCCTCATGAAGCTACATAGCCAGCCCGGTTTCACCAAAATAGTGTCAATCGGGCACTCTTCCTCCAAATTCCTCTTCCTTGATGATCATGCCGGGACAGAGCCTTGAAATTGAATATCAAGTAGATGTCAATTTTCTGATCAAGGTCACTTCGAAGCCCATCCAATTTTTGGTTCAAAGAGCTCTCCATAGTATATTCTTTGATTTCCTCGAACATTCACCACTTTCTGCTCCTCTATAAAAGTACCCACCCTAATTTGCCTCAAGCTCAAGATTGCTTACTCAATCAAGAAGTTAATCGTAGTGGTTGAGGAGTCAAGGTTACCGCGGATGTGCAGAAACTTACACTGTAAGGCCTCGACTTCCATGAGAAATTCGCGGTTCCCCAACTAGGGTCAGGCAATGTCACATGGTGCATTAGCTGAGGCACACCGTAGAGGTGCACTCACCCATGGAAGGTGTCCGTAATCCCTCACGTGACTTGTATGCATTAGGTTCCTCCACCTCGTCAGCTCGCTATTCTTCCTGTGGAGGCTCCATTTGATCTAAATTCAAGCTTGATTCAGAATATGCTCCCTATGGAATACTGATTCTCACCAATCTGCCTTTTGAGTTTCTAACCCACTGTAACATGCACCCCTATTGAAAAAACAGGTCAACACCAAACAAGGAAACTATCCTACTTCCTTTTTTTTTTTTTTTTTTTTTTTATAAAGGAAAAGAAACTAAAAAAAAATCGACAATAAAATACTAAAAAAGACCGAAAAGGAAAATATTCACCGTAACTCAGATGAGGATCACAAGTGTTCAATCGCTTATCAAATGCACAGCGCACCATCCCCGGTAATCTGCCATTTCATTCGTGTGCGCAGGTGATTAATCAACAATATTTATAACCTATTCCTCCTATCACAGATCATAGCTGAATGCAGATAACGCCTAGGTCGTAAATACGTGACGCAGCTTCTTTCTTCAGACAACGATTTACACATGCTCACAAATGGTGAATTTCAATTGATTATGGATTTTGTAAAAAGAGGTGTAATGGTTGTAAGTCGGAGATAAATCAAGAAAATAATAAAAGACTAATTCTCGCATCGTTACGGATTTAGGTTTTTAAGATAATTTGGTTCTTTGTTCATTTCTCAGGTTGGGAGGATGACCCTATAGTCATCTCCGAACCGATTCGTATGGCTATAAAAGTTGGACCCGTAATAAATTTAAGCTAAAGATGGCATTTATCGAACATTACCACCTGCCAGTGAAACCTATATCTCACTCCATCTTATGCTGATCAATAAATGACAACTAATGAATCTCAGTGGATCTAGCAATAAGCATCCACTGAACTCTAAAAGATTGCCAATTACAGGTCATTCAAGTTGCATTGAAGGGATTTGAGCCTAGGGTTGAGAGGAAACACAAAACGGCAACAATCAATTACAAGGTTGAAACTCGTAAGAACCCCTAAAACCCTTGGAACCCTCCTCTAGTAACCTTCGTCTTCAAGGATGAAGGGAGTTTAGCCAACCATCCTCTGAGTTGTCATCCTCAGAGGGTGTTTGGCATAAGAGAAAATGAAGGAAAAAGAGAGAAATTGGAGAAAGAGAGGGAAGAGCTGAAAGCTTCCCGCCTAAAAAGTTTTATTAATGAGAAAAGGTCCTCGTTTACAAAGGTTCGGCTTGGGCTTTAAATACTACCCAAAGCCGAGTAAAATACCAAAATAACCAAAAAAGCAAGAAACCACATGTGGTGGACAAATGGGATGAAACCAAAGTGACAAAGAAGACAAAAGTCAAAAGCAAGAGGACAAGTGAATAAGGGCGCAGGGAGGCATCAAGAAAGCCATAAAATTTCGTAATCCCGCAATTTCATCAAGGCCCTTTTCTTCTACTTCTCGCTCCTTCCTCCGGTTTCGACCAATGAGTTTAACCCTGGACTTCAGGCTTGAATCGACCAATACCTCGCATAAATAGTTTGCAAAACTACAAAATTAGCCACAAAATGCGACGTGAGAATAGCGTGGACCCATCGCGCCAATTAGGTTAATTAATACGCTGATTAGTACACAAAGTGCTCAAACCCGTAATAAACAGGTACAAAATAGCATCTGAAAGCATTAATAATAAGATAGTAAGCTCTCGAACACATATAATTGTAGGATCGCCAAAGACCTGATATATATCGAATGATACGCGACTTATTGGCGGCGACGCATAGTACTTCTGCATTTTCGATTAGTGCGAATGGCTACCGATCAGGCTTCAGATATTTAGTATTTCGCATTCTCCGACAAGGCGACGACACTCTCGCCGCGCTCTCGCGATCAGCCTCGCTACTAAGACTCAAGATCAGATCGCATCTTCCTGATACTTATCAGGTGCGGTTCTACTCATTTATTACTGTCTAAAGTTAAACAAGCTATAGATAAGTGAGTCCGACAACGAATAAGAGTAGCAATGCACACCGCTCTCGCTTGAATGTACCTCTACTGACATCTCGTATAAGATAAGTTCTCAATGTACCTACTGCACTCAGACACTATAAGTTCTATAGTACCTACGCCTCCGTACAAGTATGTAAGCTCAGAATCCTAATGTAGAGATCTCGAACAACTATAAGTCTACTATAAGACAAGTATGTGTATAAGTTTGCTTATGAATTTAATAATACCCTAATATCCGCATCAGATATCCGTTACTATTATATGCTTATTGTAAATGAGCATGAAAATGTATAGAGAATAAGATGTTCCACTTTACGTGTTTAGCACTGGTTTTAATCCATGTAAGTATAGATGAGGACGTCCGTGATCTTCCGTGATAGTGTCGAGAGTTAACAAACTAGTAGGAGTACATCATAATAGGTTTTGCGCCTGATTATGTAAATGTAAATGTACGCTTTTGTATATGTATACGTAAATGGGACTAAGATCAGATGTATTGACACTGTAAACATCACTACGGTGGTAGTTTTATTTTCAGGATCTTGCATATGATATTTTCGATCTAGTTATAAGACTCGGGCCCACCAATGTCCAAAAGGCAAAGAGTCTCGCATAGGCTTCGTGCCCCTTCATCCTCCTAGGCGGGGGTTAGGGGTGTGACATTTAGTGCCATGCATCAAATTAGGCTTGGTTGTAGGCGTGGTTCTTGGCTCGGAGTCCAAACTTGTAGTGAGGTCCAATGACAGTATGGGGGTCTATGTACTCCCCCTCAAGATCTTCTCCTTCTGACATGGAGAAAATGGAAGCTTGAGCCCTTATTTTCTTCAGATCTTCCACAAGCTCTATGATTCTTTGTCACTCCTTCTGAATACCTTGAAGCAGTAACTCCATTAGCTATTGTTGGTCATAGAGATGGTTCAACACGATCTCATGGGACTTGATGGTCTTGTCCAAAATTTAGATCTCCGATAGCACAGTTGAGGAGGATTGTCCTATGGATACAACTGTTGGTTTGGACTCTAGGATGGTCTCTAAGACCTTTTCCTTCATCTTCCCTATCCTTTTCTCTAAAGGGACATCTCAGAAATGATGTCTTTTGTACAACTTATGATTGATGCGCATCTTGGCTATTGGAGGCCCCAAAATGCCTGGGTGGGTTCACCAAACTGTTTCTAGGCCGTAAGTATCCCATATATAAGCGATGGATACCTAAGTTCTTTTCGAAATGCTGTGTTTTCGGCATGTCCTAGTATGTGTTCGAACATAAGCTTCCCCAGATTGAATTTTCTCTTTATGCCTACATGGAAGAGTAAGGTGGCGAAGCTCTTCGTTACAGTTGTGCGGTGGGTAGTAGGTAGCCAATTGAACATAGCGATCTTGTGCAAGATAGAGTATTTGGAGGTGAGATGGGAGGAGCAGAGTCGGAACTTATATGGCCAGGATCATACCTTTCCTTTAGTTATGACCGAGACTATTGGGTCTAAATTAGGCCCTTCTACTTCTTCTTTTTCTTTTGGAATGTCAGTACATTCCCAGTACTGGTTGATGATGGTAGGAGAAAAGTCAAAGGAATGTCCTCACACCACCATCTTCTGGTAGTTTGGACTTACATGGTCCCCCATATCCTTGGAGAGATTTACATATAACTTGAGGAGGATTAGCAACATGAAGAGAGGCAGCTTTGATACAGTGCCTAGCAGATTCATCTCTCCCAAGAGTTCCAATATCCTGAATTCGGAAAAGTCCTTACTATGCAATGTATGTTTGCTGACAAGGGTCCTCTTTTATACAAAGGCCCACAACTTCGCATGGGATGAGGACTTGAAAAAGATGGATGGAGAGGCACTTACTTTGGGAGATGTCCGAACTCTATGCTTCTTAGTTGATGCTTTCGTTTGAGCCGATGAGCGGAATGACTTTATTATGGAGGATGGAGGCGACAACAATGACTTAGATGAGGAAAAGGCCCCATTTTCTTCTGGGTTCTTCACTGAGTCCCGAACTTTCATCAATAAGTTGTTGATGTCGCTAGGATTTCAGAATATTTACTGTAGAATCCCGTTGAACCTAACCTACCCAATGAAGCGGCACAAGTTGTTGTTCTTCTTTTTTCACACTAGGCATTGGCTAAGCGTGGAGTTCAACACCGTGATTCATCAAGGCTCGATCATGGTCACGTATGTTTCTCGATGGGATAATTCTCCCTTGGACTAGAAGGGTTGACCTTTGATTCAATGTCGTTACCCACGATTTCTACAAGTGTTTGGATTGCATTATCTTCAAGATTTGAACTTTTAGCATTTTGATTCTCCAAGGGGTAGCTCTTCCCAAAACCTTGCTACTAGCGATTCATCTTTAGAGTTTACAAAGGCCAAGTGTGGTCACGGCACCAACTCCAAGGTTCCAAGCATCAATGGGTCCATTGCGATCCTTCTTGATTAAAGGTCTTGCCTTTGGAAATGAAACTTCCTTTCACTAGTCTTCTTATATCGGACCCATCATATCTCGTCATCAACATTTTGAAATTAGAGAAAAGATCAAAACAAGAAATTTCGGACCTTTAGAGGTTTCTTGAGAGAATATGTAGAAAAGGCAGTGTGTTTTTATCTTATGTTGTTCTTCTTTATATAGAGCTCCCACCACCTCTTGAGAAACCCTAGGGTTTTTGTCTCTAACGGTTCCCTATTTAATATGGGCGTTAGGACTCTCCTAGAACGCATCGTTTTACAATCGTCTCTTCAGCTACTATACCTCTTCACATACCCTATCCGTTGCAATGGTCGAATAGGCGGGATGCCACCTATCCAATTTTCTTCTCGCTTCCATTTTTTTTTAAAAGCTAAATATAGCTCGATGTTCAAACCCATAGATGATTTGAGATCTTCACACCTAATAACATTCATCTTTAGGTGAAGATTTTGATTTCCTTAGGACTGTCACAGTTGGAGGTTGGGACTTTTCTTAGGACATCACTACCTTCGAGTGTATTTTTCACATAAGCTGGGTATGTGAACCTTCTGGTTGCTACTATCCCTTTTGTCTTAATTGCTAGTGAATAACTCCTCCCTCTATGTTTGGCTTGATATCTCGCACATACTTTCCTATGTGAATTCGAACGACTGGTAACCGTGAGAAGCTAATTTCTACTCAAGCTATATATCCTTATAGCTTATAATGTGAACATTGTCTTATCCTTTCATGTCTTGAGACATACCTCCCACTGTTAGGACATCTTCTAAGGCTGGGTATTCTGTTCTCAATGTAGTCCAAACTTCTGTAGGAGTGTCTAGAGAATTCTTTTAGACATTGAAGCATTTTTGATCTTCCAAAGAGGCATTCTTTCTTCTTTTGACTCCTTTTGAGATGTCGAACTGATGAAGGAGTTCCTTAATCCTCTAAGGGAGAAGCAGAGATTTCTCTCGCAGGGTGATCCTTTCATAGGCATAGTCTTCTCTTGACATGTTCTCATAGTGGGATGAACTCCTCTGTACCTTATTTGGACTATCATTCTTCTCCTGATCACATAAGGGGTTATGAGTGTTCTGGCTTGTTGATGTAACAATTAGTTAAAGGTAGAGACAGACAGTGCGTATAGCTTGTGCATAGATGAATCTTTTCCTCTCAATGCTTTCTCCTACCTTGGAACCCATGAGGTCTATAAAGAGCAGTTCCAATAGTCTAGTCGCTATACTTAATTAAGACTTGGTGCATGATGGTAGGGAGTGTTCCATGCAAAGACAACTCATTTGGATAAGCAGGTCGCCATGTCTGAATGCTTTTGGTTAGAGGGTCCAATGATGGTGCAGTCACTTCTTTTGATGTGTTCGAACTGTTGAATTAGGGTCTCTTATATTTTGTGTATGTAGGGACTGGCGCTGGTTAGTAGATAGCAATTGTCTGAGGTCTTATCTCCTTCTATGATGCGACCGTGATTTTGATTATATACTATACACTTGTCCTTTGTAAATTGTAGAAGTTGATCTTCATCACAAAGTTGACTCATACTAATCAGATTAACTATCAGTTCTTCAACAAGCAGGACATTCTTTAGTTTTCTCAACCCTAGAATTTTCAAAGAACCACTTCCTAAAACTCTTTTTTTTCACCATCTCCAAAGATTACCTAATCTTGACTATATGGGTGAAGGTCAGTTAGGAATCAACTGTTTCTTGTCATGTGCTATGAGCACCCACTCCGCCAAAATAATACCCCTTCCTTGAACATGTTTCTAGTGGAAGGGAAGACACCAAGACGCTTTGATTGTTCATCCATGACCGTCTTGGTTTTTGCACTAGTTTGGACTATCTTTCTTGATTCAGAGACTTTAGTTTGCATAGTCTCCAAGACTGCAACTTTTGGTGTGGAAAGTTCTCTGGTATGATCGTTACTCTCTTTCCCTGTGCTACTAATGTGGAATATCTGATTATCATGTGAGGTAGCTATTGGGTTTGGACGTACCTGAAAATATGATGAATATGCTACGAATCGTTTTGTCATTTGTAGAGTACCTCCTTCTGTTTTGACAATTACCGAGAGAGCTCTAAGATGTCTGGTCCTTTCTTGATCTTCATGATCTTCTTCGCTTGAGATCTCAGATCAAGCTCATTCAAAGTCTTGCCTCTTTCTTCTTTCTTTGGATCCTTGTATCTTAATCCCTCAAATATTTTCTAAAGGGTGTCCCATACTTCTTTTGCAGGTTCTGAAGTGGTAATGAGTCCAAACGTCTTATCATCCATACCACATTGAATGGCCCGTAGAGCAGTGAAGTTTCTTGTGGCTGATTTTTTTTTTTTCATAGTTCCATTATGATTCGTGCTGACATCGTCTCCTCGCTTTCAATTTTAATTAGGGACGCACTCGAGTAGCCCAAGAAGAGACTCCAGAGATGGACAACAACCATCGTGTCGATGAAGTAGTCCATGGTACCTAGATCTGCCTACCTTGTCCAATCCAATCCGTCTAGGGAAATTATTGATGATTCAAATTGAAACTTGTTATAGTTAGATTACATGAATTCTATTCGATTTGACCTGAAAACTTTGACGGTAGCATGTTATGAATTATTTAAGGATTTTGGTGAAGGTATCGAGTTGATGTATTAGAAACCTAATGGACATATTCTCTTTACATTGGTATGATATTGTCCACTTTGGGGCTTGAGGGTTTTATGGTTTTGTTTTTGGACTCCCAAAAGCCTCATATCAATTGGATATTTACCATATTTATTCATAATTTTTTCCTATTTTTAACCCATGTGGGGTCTTATGGTTTGTTTTTGGACTTCCCAAAAGCCTCTTACAAATTAGATATTTATCATTTTTATTCATAATTTTTCCTATCTTTAACCTATGTGGGATTTTGGGCGCACACCTAATAATAGGCTTAATCCTATGACCCTTTCCTGTCTTATTTTTAGTTTTGGGATGCTTATGAATATATGATACAATTCTTAAGATTTGAGAAGTTCTTTGGTATTGTGATAGTTTTCTTTGGAGAACCAACTAGCTTAAGGTTCGAGTGACATTTCACCCCTAACCACAACTCATCCTTTGATTCTTCAACATCATTTGGTTTGGATCTCCATTTAGTTTCACTCAAGCTTCATCTTGGTTATGGATAGATCACCCAGATTTGAGTCCATAAGTAACCTCCACTCAGTTTCTCCCAAGCTTCATCCATGTCATGGATAAGGATCACATAGTTCAGTCATAAATAGTGACACCGCCTCTATAAACTCACTATTGCAATGGCTCCATTTGGTTCACTTAACCAAGCCACTACTTCAACATGCACAATCAAACCCCCTTATCTCCTCCCTATTTAGGTTCTAGCTGTGTGACATCTCTAGGGTTTTGTAGGTTTTTCAAATAGCTGCAATACCTCTAATCTTATACTCATATTTGGATAGTGTTGGATAAAGGGGTCTCCTCATGTGCAAAAACAGAGCTGGTATAGGCCAAGAGGGGCATATGCCCTTCCTTGAAATTTTTTGTGCAGTTGTGTTTTCAAAGCAAGACCAATAGTGCCTCTATTGAAAATTTGAAAAAAAAAAAAACATTGACATTTTTCTACAATTGGATGATTTGAATCCTGACAGGTTGTTACACTAGAGGGCATTAACCCTCAAACTAATATTTTATTATATATATTTGAAACGAAATTATTATATATACAATAATCGTGACTTAAAAAAATGTATAGTCATTTGCTTGATAGCCGCCCCACCAATCCTATTATATTTTAAACTACTAGTAGAGGAAATGTAATGAGAAGTTAAAGCCTAAAAGTTATGTTTAGTTCTTGAAAAATGTTAGGGAAAGGAAAAAAAATACTATAAAAATTATTTTTTAAAATATAAAAGAAAGAAAATATAAATGAAAATGCTAAGGAAAATATTGTAATATTTCCTCTACAACTTCCTTAAAAAATGAGGAAAATAAGATAAAAAGGAAAGGAAAAGCATATGTACTTATATCCTGTGTGTCTATTTTAAACCATATCAATTAATACCCCTCCCTACACGTGGGGGTCCATCGATGAGCCTTCAAGGCTGATTTAGTCATGGTAGAGATCCGTAGTTTCTTTATTATGGCCTCCTATTGGTGGTATACCGAGATTGATCAGTTTCATCAATTTCCTACCTCTCTCCATAGACTCATCTTTGTTTATACAATTCTTTCTCTCTCTTTCTCTCTCTCTCTCTCTCTCTAACGTGAACCGGAAGGCAACATATTTTGTTATATTCATGAAAACGGTGAACCGATAAAGGGTAGTGATGGTTCAACCCAATACATTGGCGGTCGCACCATACCTATTGAAATTAATCAACATATGTCACAAGATGATTTCATATCAATTGTTTTTAGGGCATTGAAGATGTCACGAGATCAAGTGAAAATTGAGTTCATAGTTAAATTTGATCTATCATCGCTTATCTTGTTATATAACGATTCATCATTCACGAGAATGTTAACATACAATGAGACATATTGTCGTGTATATGTTTCTTCATGTGGAGGCATCGATGGTGAGCTGTCTAAAGCTACAAAGTAAGAAACTACTAATCCTAAATCTTTTTTTTTTTTTTTAAATTTAAATATCAAGTGATGGTGCATTGTGTGATAAATAACTAAACATTTGATAATGTTTTTTTTTTTTTCAGTGGCAATACCCCAATGGTTACTTTGAATTCCCCACATGTTTCCTTACCTATAGATGCGACCCAGACGATTGCAATGGTCAACCCTACTAACATGCCAAGAATTGAGTCAATAGGTTTTTCACATAGATGTGCGAAATCACAGTCCCTTGAGCTTTAACCAAGGCATTTTGCAACTACGATTATGGGTAGTGGATAAACCTTTCAAAATGCATTAGAGTTCTGCGATGTTGTGTATTTGATGTCATCACCGGGCAATTTCGTATAGATTTAAGAGAAATATCGGGGCTAATATGTTTGTTGTTCAGATTTCGAAAATGTCCTTGAAAATCACATGTCGTGGCCCTAGCTCAATCAATGTTGTTCAAGTTCATACATTTCATAATGTACATAACCATAGTTTGGATGATGTCGTCTATTTCCAATCTTCGATGAGATCGAATCGTGCATCTATGGTGATTGATGAAGTCATTCGTTCCACTCCAGATTATCAACCTCACCAAATATGCAAAGACTTTGTAAGATAACATGGGATGAGATTATCATATAGTCAAGCATGACATTTGAAGGAAAAAGCGAAGTAGAGAATCTATGGGATACATAAAAATTATTATAAGTTGTTGCCTTGGATGTGTAAGGGGATTCTTAAAACTAATCCTAGAACTATTGTTGAGTTAACACGTTCAACTGATGGACACTTTCAGCAACTCTTCATTACACATGCAATATCTATTCAGGGGTTTGCAATGGGGTGCCGACCAATCATAGCTATTGATTCGTCTCATATGAGTGGCCTTTACGGGGGTGCCTTATTATTTGCAACTACATACAATGCTAATGATTCCATGTTTCCACTGGCATTTGGAGTTATGAGTTCAAAGAATTATGAAGATTAGTCATGAGTTTTAGAAAATTTGAAGACGGTTAATTGTTGGAGATAAGGAGGTGGTAATTATATTAGATAGCTAGGCATCCTTCTCTTCTACGTAGTGTTCCTGAGATTTTTGGCATTGAGAATCATGATTACTATTATCGACACCTGAAAGAGAACTTTAGTACATTTCTTAATAGGCACAACACAAAAAGGGAATAAAGGTAAAGAAGGTGCACTTCAATGGCTTGATAGTATAGCATATGCACGGAGAGATGAAGATTACTATGCAAACTTGTCCGAGTTACAAAACTATAATGAAGCATTAGCAAAATGGGTTGAAGAAAATGCCCCTGAGCATTGGGCTATGTCCAAATTTCCTAAACAAAGATGGGACAAGCTGACTACTAACCTTGATGAATCATTCAATACGTGGTTGAAAAATGAACAACATCACTCTATATGTACCTTCTTGATGGAGCACATGATTAAGCTAGGCGGTATGCTAGTTAAGCATAAGGATGAGTCATTGAATTGGAAGGGTGAGATTGGGCCAAAAATTGAAGAAAAGGTCAAGGGGAATATCAATAAGGGCGAGGGTTATCCAGTAAGTCCATTCATGAATAGCATGTCCGGTGTATCAATTGGTAAGACATATGTTATTGTGGATATGGTGAACAAAACTTGCACTTGCAAGGCATGACAAATGTCTAGAATCCCTTATGAGCATGCTTGTGCCGTTATCCTGTCAATTGGACAAAATGTATCCAACTTTGTCGATGAATGGTTCACATTTCGGAAACAAGAACTAATATATTTTGGCTTTTTTGTGGCATTGAGATGCATTATATGCCAAATATTGGCGATGATGGTTTGGTCCGAACTATTACCGGTGATGTTGTTCCATCTCTGTAACCTCCACATACTAAACGACCTCGGGAAGGCCTAGGAAGAAGCGTATAGAGTCCGAAGTCCAAGATCAACGGACTCTCCATTGTTTTCATTGTAATATGGCGGGTCACAATCACAAAACTTGCAAGAATCCATTAGCTTAATTTTAATTATTCTGTAATGTTAATTTAGAAGCAATAATTTCAGCATTATGATGTTTACAAATATGACAATCTTATTAACATTTATTATTTTGGATCAACACTTGCTAAATTGATTGATGCAGTATAAAAATTTGAATATCATGTACTAAATTATATAGATAACGTTATTGAAGGAGATGAGACACTTTTGCTTATGGACGTACTGAGGGTATTGTGCCATTATGAAATTTGATCAATGGTGTTTTAGTTGTCGGGTTGGTTGTTTTAGAAATGGGACCATGGAGAGATAACGAAGATTTACCTCCCATAGCATTTTACACAGACGGATACCACCTCTTCATGGAGCTATTAGAGCATATTATGTCACAACTAAGGAATATGCGAGTGTGTCCCAATTAATCGTACATTTTTATTCTTTTATGAAGACAAGAAACAAATTTTATTTTTTCTATTTACTACTTACTATTTAATACAATGACGAAAACAATTTTTGGCTATTTTCATTCCTTTTTCTACTTCTTCTAAGTCATCCAAGGGGTTGTAGGTATTCACTACATGTCAAGCCTTCAATGTACAACCATAATGTGAAGTTTTGATTGGGGAAAAACAAAAGATGTAATGTATGTATATCCTTTGCCCAAACTATAAATCTATATTGTTCCACATTAAAATTTAAAAAAACAGAAAGAAAAATGGCAATTCAATGTTGTAAGAACCACAAAAGTTACTGTAGCATACACACTTTCTTCTAGGCCTTTCTTGGTTTTATGGGAATTACAATTCCTAACCCCACCAAGAAAATCAAAGCATGTAATTGAAACAAGATGAAGGTCATGGACCTTCAAGGAATGGTGAAAAGGAGTAACAGTATCCCCAAGAAAACCAAAGATATAAACACCGCTGGAAAGAGACCTCTCCCACATACCAGCCAGCCATAGCTCTTCTTACATTGTATTCAAACTTCTTTGGGTTATTTCTCAACACAACTCCTGCCTCCTAATTGAAGGAATCCTCGTGATGTGGTTGCTGCATAAACAAAATGGGGGACAATGGACAATATTAGAGGGCGACAAAGTCATAGTGACTACTTTTGGAAGAACTAATTAATACCATGAAAATATTATACAATCTGTAAATAATTGTATTTATATTAAGGACAGATTTCCAATCTTTCTGTAAATGTTGAGGCAAACATTTCCTTCCAATTCAATGTTGGGACGGTAGACCTACAGAGAAGAGGATCTGAGCTATTACTGAGGTTAAAAGAAGATTAAGGACATGTCTAGAAGTGATTTATCAAAAAAATGTTTTAGACTATAGTACTCTGATTGTATCAAGATCAGAGCATACATAATTGTCAAACTGTATAATATAATTTTATAGCAGGTAGTGAAGGAAGTCTATGACTCTATGATATCAAAACATGTTACCTTCCAGTTCCAGTTCGAGGACATAGATATAGATAAAGAGAGTTATAGAGAGAGATAACTAACTGTATGGAAAAAGGTAGGAGAAGATACACACGGTGAAATATGTGGGGGTGTCCTTAAGCACGTCTTTGAAGCAGATTCCGACCACTGTGGGGAGCGATTCCGGCAATTGATTTGTCGACTAACCTATGGTTTGAATTTTTTGGAAAACTAAGTTTTTGCATGCATGCGAATAAGTTCTTGTTTTTTTTTTAATCTATTAACAAAAAAGATTTAAATTAATAATACAAAAAGAAACAAAGTTGGATTAGGAACTCATCCTTAACATAATATTTCAAAATCTATTTTTTTTTTTTTTTTAAAATCATTAACAAAAAAAGTGCATTTTTGGAACAAGAATTCTCTCTCTCCAAATAAAATATCTAATAAAAATTATTTTTAAACGAAGCACCTTGATCTTTGTTTTCCATTCTCAGAAACTTTATTTTAAATAATAATATCGAGCAAACTGTAGCATAATTTTTCATAAGAATAATCTCTATAAAAATGAGAGAATTTTCTTACCCCATATGCATAAGTTACTATATAGACAATTGACCCAAAGGCCTTCTAGCTGATTCCATGGAGTAAATTGGACTCGAAACGCATTTTTACAACAACTTGGCCAAGACCCCACCAAGTCAAAGCTTGTATGTTCGAGTTATTCCATACATCATCTCATTTATATTGTTTGGAGTGTTTTAAAAATCAGATTGTAACTTTCGATTGATCGTCGATCGTAACCTTTTCGATCCGATTCGATCCAGAACCTTGAATCGATAACTGTGAACAGTATATGAATCATGGTAAAGAAAAAAAAAATTATACATCAAGATTTGAACACATATGTTTTAATTCAAAATAAATTCTAATTATTATTAAACTATTTAAGGGAGAATACCGAAAGTCGCGCTGATGATTGGAAGATTCTTAATTTAACCAATGACAAACCCAACCCTCTACAAGGACAGGATAGGCACTCTGCCCAAATTCTGGCATTTAAAAATCAATCAATTGGGGAAGGTCTCCCACTCCTAACCGAATATTTGAAAAATGCTTTGGACAACTACACTCAAGACTCACCTCTCCCATTTCTCACAAAACTTCATTTAGTCCCCATTTTTTTAGTCTTTCCAAATTCTCACCCTCATTCTCACCCTCTTCTTTCCCAATTCCTTCCTTTATTCAATCTCATAGAAAATTCCCTATATCAATTGAAGGATGATCTCCTCCATAAACTGTCATTTCCATCTTGAATCTTCAATGGGTAGCTTGAATTCTATTATAAATAGTCCTCGTTATCTCACCAATTTTCCTGCTCTCTTCTAATATTCTTTCATTATTTTTTTGAAAGACTTATATTCTCCCAAAAGTCACACAATTGCTTTAGTAAAACAAAACTGAAAAAATGTGCTAATTTTTTATTACGGTGTTGGAATTTTGATGACAGCTATTCTTCAGAGTTCTTGGAACGGGCTCTGTTCTTCGGTTCTTGCTTTCTTCTTTTTCATATTTGTGTTTCTTCTTAATTCTAATTTATGGGAAAGTGGGAATTTTGCAAGCAATTTTTTTTTTAATTACATACACTTAAACTTATGCGCATTACGTAGAGAAAGACATGTTGAAACGGCCTAACCCAAAAATACGTATGCTAAACTAAAAAAACGGGCCACCAATGTAATCCGATTCATCTTGCTAGACTCCAACAAGCCCGCGGGCCATTCAAGTTCGGAATGAGCTATCCCATTCAGCTTGTTTTTTATTTTTTTAAATTACGACTAAAATATAAATAGAAAGTTTCTCAACCCATATTTCCTTTTCACCTTTCATAACCCTAGAGTTTATGTCTATTTGCAAAGCTGCCCATCGCTGACTTTCAGTGCCGTCATCTCCTTCATGATCTCGACCGATTCGCGGAGAGAAAATGGGGGAACAGGGAGAAACCGTTTTGTGTCCAAAAAATAAAATAGAACTCAATGGCTCTCAAAAGTTGAACTTTTTTCTTAACACAAAAATAAGATTTGAAAATAGGATTCTTGTTCAAGGTTTTCAGGGAGACTCGTAGATTATAGTGGGGTTTCGCTTTCTCTGCCCCCTTCTTTACTTCTTCGTTCCTTCTCTTTTTTCTTTTACAGATTCCAATTTTTGCCACCAAAAAGACAAGCATTTCATGCTCTTTCTCTTTTATATTATATTATTATACAAAAGAACATGATAATTGCTTGTTTAAGAAGTGATCAACAATGATGATCAACCCAGTTCATGGATGACATTCTTCATATGATTTTCCTTTTTCTTTTTTTTTTCTCTGTTTAATTTCTATATGTAATTTTCTTTTTTTTCTTTTGGGTTTGTGCCATAACCTTATATAGTTTTTTGGATCACATCTACATGAGAGAATGCTTTCTACCTATAAGATCATTTTTGTACAACAAAATTTTCCCATTTCCTATCTCTGGTTTCCATTTTCAAATATTGTGCTTTTCCCTCTGATTGATCTGTTTTGGTTTCTTGAGAAACCCTTACTTACGGTACTTCATTAACTCTCTATTGGGTATGGTTAAAGAGACAAATGATAAAGATCTTTTAATTGAGTTTTCTCTTGATAGTTTACTGTTCATTGTTGGACTGTTTTGTTCATTGTTTGAACTCGAGGAAAGTAGCATATTTTCTTTCTGTCAAAAAATTCATTTTTAAACCAAATAATAATTAAAATATAATAATATAAAAATAATTTTTAATTTGGTTTTAAATTTGTTATATAGTCTTTTTAAAATAGAAAATAAATTATAAATATGTTAAATAAAAATTTTATTTTATGAAATATTTACAAAGATTGTAAAATTATTTTTTTAATATTTTTAATATTTTGGTCAATTATGGCCTGTTTTAGCCCTCAGCCTGCAAAGGGCTCGATTGGGCTGGTTAAAGATTAGTCCGAATACAACTTAGGCCAAATGGCCTGTGGTCCGATCGGGCCGGACTAGCTCGTTTCCCACCTCTACTTGAACTTCATATACATTAGGGATCCTTATTTTGTTACTTCATCCTAGGCCTTGAAAATATCAGGATTGGTCCTGACCAATAGTCTTTAGTTTGAGCCTGTGGTGTAGCTGTTAAGTCGCAAGATTTTACCATCCTTATGGCCTTTCCGTCTGTGATGATGAGTAGGTCCGGGTGTGATACGACTTAAAAGACTCATACAGAAAACTGTCTGCGACACTCGACAAAAAAAAAAAAAAAAAGAAACTATTTAAGCTGGGATTAGATTCTTTGATTTGCTCCACCAAAATAGGCTATATTTGGTTTCAAAATGACGCAGCAGAAAGAAAATATTGGTAAAAATAGAAAGAAAGTATGGCAATAAAATATAGTTAAATCTCAAAAACACAATTTATTATTTTAATTCACTAGTATAAAAAATTAAATAATTTAAGAATTGGTAAGTTTTGGCAAATTTATTTATATTTGATTTTCTTTAGGGTTATGCTTTGTGCCCGAAAAATTTGAGAAAAAATCAAAGGAAATGTTATAAAAAGAAAAAGTAGAAGGAAAAAAAAATGAAGGAATAATCTTTTTATTTGTTACCTTAAATCAATACAAAGATTAAATAATTTTAAAATACTTAAATTTCTAAATAATTTATTTTCTTTAAAAGTTTTTATTAGACAATTAAACATTAAAAAATTATTTTTCTTAACATTTTTTTTCTCTCTTTAGTATTTTTGAAGAACCAAACACAATATAAATTTTTTATTAGATAACTAAACATAAGAAAATCATTTTCCTTAACAAATTTTCTTTTCTTGATGTTTTAAGAAACCTAAACATGAATTCTAGTTGTTTTTGCTCCTTCAACTTATTTTTTTTGGGTCCACTGGTTGTATGTAATATTTGATAGAAAATTTTCATAATATTTATATGTTTATTAGTCTTTTAACTGCGAACGTACATTTATGCATTTAACAAAGAACTCGTAAAACATAACAAAATTCATAATGGAATTATGGAAGGACAAAGAAAATGAATAAAAGAAGCTAGTGGGTCTTATTTGATCATCCATTAGAGGGAGAGGAGCTTCCACAGTCATATGTCTGGTGATACCTATAAACTTCTCAAAGAAATCGATAGAATATAGAATCTCTGGAACATCTTCATAAACCATCCTCCTTCCTCCTGCCCCAGTCTCTCCCTGAAATAAATGAGGCCAGTTATCACCGCCGCCCGCCACCTCCTTTCCTTCACGTACTTTCTATGGCTCCGGCCACACCGCCGCCGGCACCAGCTTCCCGTTACCAATGAACGATTTCTCCGATGATTTGCCGAGGACAGTCACTGGTCCTCCAGGGCGAACAGCCACCCTTGACTCAAGTCAGGGGTCACGCGGCATAGCATCACCTGCTACCGTCATGTTCCCTTGCTTATATTTCCAAATATTACGTCCCATGGAAGTCTGAGCCTCAGTGAGTCATTGTCAGGTAGAAACATTGCCAGTGGCGGACCACTTCTGTATACCGGAGGAAGTCCTTAGCATAATTTCAATTACTTGTTTTGTATTTCTTGCGGGTCTTTGGAATTGCCTCACCCGTCATCAATAATACTGTTAATAAAGCATAGACAAAAATGTTTTCCCAAAGGAATATTATGGATTTTTGAGAATCTATGTCGGTAGCAATGGAATTGGACCGATAGTATGTTATATATGCATGCTAGGGTTTCGTGATTTTCTATAAATTAACAGCCACAATACTATTATATGATCTATCTTACATCAACCTTTAGGAGCATTGAAAGTGATGAACTAATAAATCTTTTTATCATTTCCAAAGGGACGACGCTACCCTTTTGGGCTCACATCCAATAATTGGAGCACGTCCTCACGCACCCGTGACCTCTGAACACCGCTGGTCTGGGCACAGCTATTCGACCTGAGTATATCGGCTCGGCTAGTCCTAATTTCTGAGCCACAAACGAGTGCACCCCATCACACCCTATCAAAACCTGCAACACCCAAAAATCAAAACTATGCATAAAAATCAAGAATCAATACATGTCATAACGCAGCTAAACCAGCTGATGAAGCCTGGCTCAGAGGTTGAAGGTTGGGCAGCGCACAAGGGAAGAACCATGTTAGAAATAAGGCAGTTAAACCAATTAAATCTTACCAATTACAGTACCATCTTCCAAGCCTATGGTATATGGACTGCTTGGGCCTGTTTAATGGAGATGGGCTTGATGAGAATCGGATTATCTGGCTTGCAGCTCCTCTGTTAGACTCGCCAGCAACGCCTGCGATAATGGATGGGTCCTCCTCTGCTCCAGATTTGACAACAAATTAAATTATTTTTTTTATGTTTATTTTCTCAATCATTCTCAAAAGTGACTACAAAGAAACGTGATTATCCAGAAAATCAGGTGGGGAGGTAATTAATTTTGAGCATTCTCACTTATTGTTTATAAGAAGTGGAGACTTTGACCTCCCCAGTGACAACATTCATCATCCGTGACCTAGACACAAACAAAAAAAATTTCAATTAATAATATTCTTATACATATTTGTTTTAAATAAAATCTGTTTGAAACCAGAAATAAGAAATGGAGAAAAGAACAATTGATACAAGCAACTATTAAACATCTAATTTTATCTCCCTCGATGACATGAAGAGGCAAACAAATGAATGCATCAATATATAAATGGAAAACAAATGGTCAAATTGCAAATAAGTGGATTGAGTTTGAAACTTTTGTCAAACCAAGCTTAGATACAGAGTTAAATAATCAAATTTTCTAAAAACTCAATCTTTTAGAATTTGAGTTCACTACGAGTTATCATGCTTCTTAACATCAATTGCATCAGAATTTCAAGAAAGCTGCATCAAAGAAAAAAATTTAAACCTATATGGAGGAAATGAAAGAATAGAAGCCATACTTCTGGCGAACGGGATAACGGGGGGTGAGCTTATGAGCGACGCCGAGGGCATCAAGAGCGAGCCAAGCATTTGGGCCGAGGGTGAGAGCAGCGCCAGAGGCTCGGAGGCAATCAGATCTCTCCAACACCAATGCCTGGATCCCCACTCTTCTGCCACCGCGCCGCAGCCCTGCTATTCCCGGCCCCCACTATCACTATTATTTCTTCCTCCATAACCATATTTAATTTCCGTATTCTCACTTTTCTTTGAGATTTTCTGATTCGACTGACATACCTCCCCACTTGTTCTCTCCTTATATACACATGGATATAATAAGCTGGTGCTGCACGGATCGTCATATTTGAGTATTTGACCCAAGGGTTGGGAGGGTGGATTATTCTAAGGTTTGAAGTTTGACGCAAGTACGTGAGGGACACGGATTGCGCAATGTGAATGACAAGAGCACCTATATGCATTTAACACGATCTCTTTGTCTCTCGTCTCAATTAAAACCTGGGGGCCACCATTGTTCCTCTTATTCTTTCTTTTCTGTAGCTTTTTCAACATTAACAAATATGTCGTGAATGATCTCAATTTCTTGAATGTGAACGTATTTCTTTGTATGCTTGGTTATTGAAAATTTTGAGAGAAATATAAGAAAAAACAAATATAGAGGAAGAATATGATGGTGAAAATTTATATGTTATATGTGTTTATAATCAGATTTTTTTTTTTATTTTTTTGTAATTATAGCTTACCACAGACAGTTCGAAAAGAAAAAAGAAAAGCAATTTTAATATAGGATTATATTATAAGAATATAAAAACTTAGTGCAATTGTGTAATTAAATTTAATAAGAACAGATTTTTAAAATGTTATTTTTAATCTTATATGTAAAAATAAAATGAGATATGGTTGATAACAAAATAATACATTAACTTTAAATCTATTATTTTTCTTTCTTCTACATTTTATATATATTTTGTCTTATGCACATTTTAAAAAGAAATTAAAACATAGTGCAATAAAATAAAAGAAGTTAGTAGAATATTTTCTAAGCACTATTCGAAGGAAAAGCTGTGAGATGAGTTTGTTACCATTATATACTATATATAGGTGTAAATGTAAGCAAGTGTAAGAGATACATGATGGTTACTAAAAGCTCATTTTCACGGACTTAGTCTTTTCTATTAAGGTCCCGTATGACACTTAAACAACTCGTTAATTGGATGTTGCTAAGTTAGCCTTCCTAGCTTGATATGCTAAGCCTTGTGACTTGAATGCTTAGGACACAAGAGAATACTTAAGAATGGAGAAAAGCTTTAGTGAATGGAAAGAAGCTTTACAACTAAATTTGGTAACTCTTTGCTTATATTTTTGAAATTGGGAGACCTTGCATTGGTTTCAAACTTTTATTCATATTTTTCAAACAAATTGAATAGAGATCTCTATAACACAGCACAAAATTAGAGTATTGCAATTTATTAGAGAGGTAATCACAAAAGACTAAAGTGTCACATTATACCTCAAAATTCTCCATAATAACTTAGACTTCAGCCCAAGTGGTTTTACTGTAATTGCAAAGGCCCGATGTCTCTACGCCCGAACTTAAGAACCCGCATTAATGTAAACCTTCAATTCCCAAGATCATCGACATCATGGATCACATTTAGCCTGAACCATCTGTCATAAATGTCATCAACTAGGGGCGGAGATTTGTGGTAGGAGAGCCCGCGTTGTGGTGACTCTAAGCATGAGGGTGTGGTGGTATATTATGCGAGCTAACCTAAAACCCGCATTATACACACGCTTCGATGTCCCGCTTTCGACGTACCCATGCTTCAAATTGCCATTCTCAAGAATAATCATATCCCTACAATCCAAAAATAGGTAAATACTCATAACTTCTTTAACTCACACACTAACTTAACTTAATTAATAATCTTGTTCTGTATTTGTAATGGGGAAAACGGTTTTATTAGTGGTTCCTATTTCAATTTATTTGAAAACATTGGATAAACATAACAAAATATTTCCGATAAATTATTCAACAAACCCCACGCTTTTAGTATACCTTAGGTACTGCTTAATATAAAAGGTTGACCTCAACCCAAGGTTTATTGGTGAGATTATATACCAAAGGTTCGTTGTACTGTTTATCAAATATTTTACAATTTTTATCAAATATTTTTAAATCCAGGGATCTTGCTTTGATTTCAAGTCTTTTAGTTCTAATTTTTTAAATAAATTGAAATGAGAACCGTTAATATGTAATTAGTTTTGGATAAGGGGAGGGGAATAGTGTGATTCTCCCTTAATTTCATATCCAAGGTCCCATGTAAACACGGTAATTTGCCTAATTACAAGCAACAAGTATGTGAAAGTTTCATGACATGAATTCTGTTTTATGACTTAGAAAGTTTCATGGTGGAATATGAATTTTCTTATAAATTTATAGTGTATTAAAGAATTATAATATTGAGCCTAATTCCAGAGCTACCACTGATCCCTTTTGGGGTACGAGGTACAGCTCTACGATATGGATGGAACTTGGTATTCTTATATACATGAATTTAAGAGCTCTCATGGTTCCCTATTTAAGATTCAACAAAACATCATCCAAGAAAACTTTGGCTAAAAAAAAAGTGTCCCCTTCTTGGTATTGAGTCTTTGGTTCTGTTTCCAGTGTTCGTCAGTAAACATAGTAAAACAGAGTAAGTACAGTTAGCTAATTGAATGATTCAAAGCAACGCAAACATTCTTAGCTCTGAATAAAAAGTAGTAAATGGGTAAGGATTAGTTACAAAACAAGTCTAAATAGGCTGGTTTTTTGAAACCTGGTCACATATGTTACATGCACAAACCCCATACAGCATTTTTGCATTAAGGGATACCTGCACCTGGATTTTGGTCCGGGGATTAGTATGGTTGATGAGAGAATGAGGCTTGGTCCGTGAATACACCTTACAGCTTTTAGAACACCATTGATGTAGCTGTATCTCTGATCTTCAGGCACATCATAAGGCCTTTCAATGACAAAATTGGATTGATTTAGAGGAAGGGAGATGAACCCTTCTGTTGGATCAATGCCCCCCCAAGCATCAGATGGGTATAAAATCAGCAGACTAAGCTTCAAAATAAAGAGTGCCAAATTACAATAAAGAGGCCATTTCTTAGCTACTGATAGGGAAGGAGTGGATATCAATGACGAAAGATTATAAAATATATAGTATCCGTATGGCTTGGGGAGTGAGTGTTAAGGATTATGATATTCATATTGAACTCAAATCTTATAAGCTCTAGTTTATGGGGAAATTAGTTATTTAACATGGTAAACATGATTTATGGCAAAATGAGCTTTAACTCTTAAATGGATTAACATTTTGGATATTTGAAGTGGGGGCAAAGTACAATATTTGAGTTCAACTTCGGTATCTGCCATGGTTTGACAAGCAAGAAATGACGAGGCAGGATTTCAAAAAATTAATACTTCATATAAGTACAATGAAAGTAGTTGTCACAATGATATTATAAAACATATTCTTAATTTTGGGGGTGTCGCAAAGTGAAGTTCAGTTATAGTGCCAATATAAAATTTGGAATAGTTAGAGATATGGAATGGACGAGGGAGTAGGTGAAACTGTGAAGCTACAGTGACTAATAAGTTATTCATTCAAGCCGTCAAGAAATGCTGAAGTTAGACCACTACCGATTTGTGCTCACCTTAGAATTCTAAGGACTATGGAAAATATAGTTACCATTAGAGAAGTGTCCCGTTCGAGAAAAAAAACCCTAGCTAGGAACTTATGAGTACTTTTCTTTTCTTCACACAAAATATGTTTTGGACTAATACAAGAACCTGTTTGAAAAAAATTCCTCATCACTTCAATCAAATTTTCTTAAAACCTTAAAGTCTTTCCACCCATACTCCATATTTGAATCTTCATTCTGTGCATAGACCCTACTCTTAAGCATGATATTCATATTAAACCAAAATCTTATAAGTATGAGCTTTTAGAAGAGTTGACAGTTTAACATTGTATCAAAGTTTGGTCTAACAGGAGGTCATGGGTTTGAGACCTCTCAACAATTTGAATATCTTAATTTTCCTATCTCGACATCATGGATCACATTTAGCCTGAGCCACTTGTATATATCTGGAACCAGAGCCAGGACCCCTGTAGTAAATTACTGTAGACCCTAAGTATTAGTGTTGTGGCATGAGGAGGACTTGCCCCTAAAAACCTGCATGATGCATACCCCTGTTGTTTCCTGGGACATCAAGGGGTTCTTGGATTAATTTTTGCAAATAGTTGATCACAAAGAGGGTCCAAACCCAACTGAGAACAATCTATTTGTTAATTCCATTCAACCGAACTGTAGACAATAACAGCTAAACAAGACCTTTCATTTCTGCATTGAATTTTTTAAACTGGTGGATCCAGAAGGAATTAAACTAAAAATGTTTCTTAACAAGCAGTAATTGTAGGAACAAAATCTGGAAAAACCCGACAAAAACATTTGATTTCATTAGCAGTACATGATAAAAGTGATATGGATGTGATCTGATTGCAAAACACAAGGGAAAAAATGTTGCATGTATTAAGCTCCAAAAAGGAACGCCAAAGTAAATCTGTCCATTGATACCAACAACATCTTTCTATTTGTTCTTCATCAACTGTCACCGTGGCTACAACTTCCTAATTTAGTTTAGCATCCCTACCTCAAAATGGGACCAGGACTCACGTTCACTACAGTGATATAAAAGACAGCAGTAAAACATTCATGATGGTAAAAGGAAACAAAAGAGAGGATATCATCAATTGTAACAATAAAAGTAACAAAAAATAATCAATAATAGTTATCGTTCAAAATGAATCGATGTTAGACTGCTACTATAGAATGTTTTGAGACTATTTCTAAGATCCATGTTTTGTAATGATGGACCAACTGTGATTTTGCTATCCTTCTGGTAATACAATTTGGGAGGTCTCAGATCACAGGTTTTAAACTCAGACTATCAAGGCTGCGATAGGAAACTGTAGTAATCACATTTAAATAAATGTAAGGACTAGTTCTGATTTACGCAGGAGTAGGTAACTAAGAATCTGCATAACAGAGAGACAACTGAGAAAAGCTTTATTGTTATTTCAACCAGATAAAGTATAGCTGGCATAATTACAATAGCCAGCCTTTTCTAAGTTTTCCTCTCTTACTACCTCTTTATTATGTATTAAAGGGCCTCACATGAAGTGAGGCAAGAGCAGCTAGGGGCACGTCAACTTACCTACTGGAACAAGGAATTTGCGACATCTATCACAAATCGGTACTTGACATCAGCTTTGGAAAGCCGCTTCATGGCTGTGTTAATGTAGTCCATCTTGATCAGCTCAATGTCTGTGGTGACACAGGTTCTGTACAAAAATCTAGCATCTCCTGTGTCTCTTGCGAATCCCTCCCAAAGTCACTTCCACTAACCAGTTTCCCGCCCCTGTGAGTGTTGCGGTGAATGAACTTGTTAAAAGATATGGTCAAGAATTAATGGGTAAAGTTCCTAAGGTGAGTGGTTTTTCACTCAGTATGTAGCTTACCACAACTAGCGGATGATAGGCAGCTCCAGGGGTTTATCAGGCAAGCCCACAGTGATCAATTTTCCATTCAACTTCAGCAAGGCAAGGAGAGGAAGAAGGGGATGAACTGCAGACACAGTATCGATGATGTAGTCCATAGTACCCACAGCTTCCTGGACAATAGAAATACAAATTAACCATTGTTTGAAGCTATATCTAAATCGCCTGAAACCATGTGCAGATCATTCTACATCTTGATTATGGATGATGAAACCATGTGCAGATCATTCTACGTTTTAATTATGGAGGAATGAGCTAGGTTGAAAATAGATATCTTCTATATCTTCAGCTATGACTGAAATGTAGAAAGATACTATTTGGAGTGGCTCCAACGTGGATTCTTTTTCCTCAAACACACTTAATCTTAGGCCACCTTTGTATTCTCCTTTTAAAAATATTTTCCTGAAATACTTTAAAATATAATTTTTCCTTAATAAGTTGGACCTCCCATTAGGCTGCAATGGAACAAGTCTAACAATAAAATATCTCTTACCAATGAGACTCAGGTCCCATGGAACTTGTATTTTCTTAGATCTTTATACAATTCTACTGAAATTTTGTAAAGCAAATTCCAGCCATACCTTCCACCTTACGGGGTTGGTGGAAACAAGGAGCACTGTCCTAAGTTTGTTAATCGCTCATCCTCCTTGCTTGGCGAGGTACTAATTACAGTGCAACTTAAGCCTAAATGCCTCGCAAGTTTCACAGCAACATGATCAAGCCTTACCAAGTCCCGCTCACTCCCCCAAATGTTTGCCTGGTCTAGTCATTCCATAGCATTTCATAGGCCATACACTGCTATTCCAGCACAAAGTAGCGGCAAGTTCTGCAGATTTAGGGGCAGGTTATCAGAAAGCGGGAGCACAAAACCATCATCGACAACCACCGTATCGAATAACCACCATAAGTCATCGTCCCATCTTCAGAAATGGAGTTGTAAGTGAACATCATATCAGGGCAGTAATTCTCCAAGTCTTGTTGGCAATTTTCACAAGTCCTGCAAGAGCCCACTAAGACCCCGACCCCAACTCGGTCACCCATTTTGAATTTTGACACATTCTTTCCAAGTTTGATCACAGTGCCAACAATTTCATGCCTGCATTACAACATTCAGAAGTATTACCAATATAAGCTCCTTCCTTCAATATGCATACAATTTAGCATTGCTTAGGGTTCTTTTTAGTAACTTCCTCTTCTTCAATACAAAAATCTCATACTTCAATTGAATTTTGTTCTGTTTTCCTTATATTTTTATCAAATCCAAAATTAAGGTGAAACCACATAAAAACCTCATGCAACTTTGAATGCTTATACTCATATATACTTGCACTTGCAGAGCTATTTTCCGGGACGACACCACATACATAGAAAAAGCAAAAGAAGTACAGAAAGATGAAGCCATAGGAGCCTGCTCTGGTTACAGTTTTTCAAAACTGTTTTTCGACCAAAAACAAGCGAGGCTACGAAACACTGGTAACACGTCTCTGCTCCCTTTTCTTTCTTTGTCCGAAAAACAAGAAAACGCAAAATCACTAAATTCAAAGAGCCACAACAGTTTGGTGTTCTCTGTGTTATCACCATCTACAACAGTTTTCAAAACAAGAACAAATAGACCCTATTAAATCTCTAATGGAGTTGGCTTCTCCCAACCAACACACACCTATGACTCCAATTCCCCTCTCAGTGTACATGCTTGAATTGCATCTTAAGCTCATACCTCTAATTCTTCGACCTAAGTTGGGCTGTGTTTGGTTCAGAAGAACAAGAAAAGCGGCCCAAAGAAAATGCAAGCAAAGGGGGAAGAACAAAAAATTTCCGCCATCCTTTCCCTAACTTTCCTCCCTTTCTTTTTAACATAGAAAATAGAAAGTTCTGACAGCAACATCTTTCTCTTATCTCCAACCCAAAAAAAAGGGCTACCCGTTCATTTTTTTTATTCCTTTCCCCTTTCCTTTTTTCCCAAGATCCAAACAGAGACCAAAGGCTATAATAAAATAAATATATGCTGTGTCCTTGAATCATAACATCTTTTAACACAACAAAAATAGTAATAATAATACTAATAATAATAATAGTAATAATATATCTTGAAATTAACATGAGAAAATGATGAAAGAAGAGCATCATACCTGGAACAATAGGATACCTTAGTGACCCCCATTCATTCTTAAGAATGCAAGTCAGAATGGCAAACCCTAATAAATACAGGATCTTGATTGTGACATCCTCGTCACCATTTTCTCTGCCAACAATAGAAGACAAGATCCTCAAAGATATTAGCTTAACTTCAATCTTCAAATTTAAAAAAGGAAAGCATCAATCTGATATTCTTTTGGATTATGAACCCAAAAGTTTAGAATACAAAATACAACGAAAAAGAACCCCCACCTTCTTGAGAAATGAAGGAGAGAGGGTCCCTGAAGAATCTCTGCAGCCCAGCCAAAGATTTTTGTGGAGTGTTCCCTTTCTTCTAGGGATTTGGCCATTTTTCTTCTGAATCAAAAAACCTAGGAAGGATATGATGCTGGTGTTGTGGAGGAAGGAAGCCCTTCAAGTTGGGACTTGGGAGTGATCTGGAATGCTGCATAATAAAGGAAAAGGAGCTCTTTATTTATGGAATTTATTGTGAATTTCCTTTTTAATACAATCTAATAATAAGACTCATATCCCTTCTCTTCCCGTGACCAATCATTTAAACTAAAACATTTAACTTTTTAAGACCCATAAAATTAGTGGAGATATACACACAAGGTGCTCACCCATACTATAGGCCAGAATATCATCAAGACATGATTTGGTTGTGTTAATTATTTTTTAATATAATTGATATCCTTCTTGGTACAAATTAATGTTTCAAACTAGTTATAATAATTACATGGTATTTAACTTATCCATTTATCCTCTGGCATCAAATCTTAATAAAGTTTCGTTTATGATAAAGTTTTACTGTCATTTTTAAGTAGCTCAAATGGTATTAGTTTGGATTTATTATCATTTAAAATGTCTTTTCATGTGTCCACGAACCGCCCAAAATACCTCGACTGACCAAAAATAATAATAATAATTTATATTGCATGATCTATTTAAAATAATTAGAAATGTGTTTGGCAACTTTAAAATGGTAATGACAGGAAGACACTAGGAATGGGGTAGACAAGTGTTGATGGAGGTCTTTATTTTTTTGCCTGTCCAAAGGGCCTCATTTTATTGATCAAGGCTACTTCTCTCACTTTATTCTTCGAAGCCCACAAACACATTTCTTTGATTTATCCCTTTTTTTTCCCAAGGACATAAACTTAGGAGGTGTTCACTATTTTTTTTTTTAATTTTTTGCATAACTTCTATTTCTAAATTTTTAAAATTTATTTTAAATAAAAACCAAAAATATTTAGCATTTCTATTAAAAACCATATTTTAAAATCTTTGTAATTTTTTTTAAAATCTTTTAAAATCCACACAAAATCTTAAAAATACGAAATATTTAATTTTGGTTTCATCAATCTATTATTTTTAAAATTATTAATTTTATATATTCTACTTTAGTCATATAAAATAAATAAATGCAATAATTATGTTATATTATCATTACACAAACAACATGAATTTAAATTATTAATTTTAATATATTTAAGATATTGATTTAAAACATATAAAAAAAACACAACTTAATACTTAATATAAATACACAACATTAAAAACAAACAATTTAATACTTAATAGAAATGCAATATTAAATCTTGATACTTAATAGTATTAAGTGTTAGGTATCTACTAAATAAAAGTTCTATCTCGCGATATTAAGCAAAAGAAACAAATGGCCCCTAACTTCATCCAAATTTTAAAAGAAAAAGAAAATATTATTTAATCAAAATTTTCATACAATAAATGTGACTTTAGGAAAAAGTATATAAACATATGAAAAAGTACATTTTAAAATAATTAAATTTCATGCATTTTAGTTAAAACCCCGTATAAACAAAGGTTTGATAAATCAAAATTAGGACAATTTGTTAGGTGGTATTTATTTATTTTTGGCTTTTTTCTGAAAGCAATTTTCTTTTAACATTTAATGAATTTGTTTTTTAATTTTTTGATGACTTCTTGTTGAATTTTTGAAATATTTGGTTGAATACTAAATAAAACTTTTATTTAGCTGAATGTTGAATATTAATAGTATAAAATATCAAGTTGTTTGTTTTTTTAATATTGTATTTCTATTAAGTATTAAGTTATTTGTTTTTTTTTTAAGAGAAAAATATTTTTATTGATTCAAACTAACAAAATATTGATAGAACATGTAATTCAAAATCACTAAAAAACCATAGATTTACTTAAACAACATCCTGGGTTAATATCAATGTAATCGGCTCAAAGTTCTATATATTTGATAGCTGAACTTACAAAATCGATATAACTATCGCGACTAAAATACCTACGATTCTAATTTATAATATACCTAATGCATCACTAATTACTTTGTCGCCGACGGATATACTTTATCGCCTCTTACACAAGCAAACATCGCACTACCTAATTACAATCAAATGCCGTGACAAGATTACTTACTCAAAAAACACTAAAAACAAACGAAAACTAGATATTTGTGAATAAACCACTTTTATTGTAACCACTTATCAAGCTACAAACACGATAGTGTGCAAAGAGATGACGGCAAAGAATGATAAAAAATCATCTCTCATTAGGAGGCTAGCATAAAAAAAAAAGTTTAAAGAAAAGGAGTTGTGGTTTAAAGCTTTCTAATAAGATTTTGTTTTTTATATGCTTAAATCAACATTTTAAATATATTAAGAAAATTAATTTTAATGATGCAACTTAATTACATAATAAAAAAAGATTTGTATAATACATGTATAACATATTAACATATTTAAAAAATTAAAATGATAAAATTATTGTGGTAAATAATTTATTATTATCATTTTATAAAAAAATTATTATTCTGTGACGAAATCATTGATGATTATGACTACTTAGAAGAATGCAAACCAGACCAATATTTAGAAGATTGTGAACCTTTAAATATGGAAAATTATTATTCAGACCAAGAATATTGGTTTGATGGAGATGAATAGATGGATATAGAAACTGCCTCCGAAAGTGAGATTGAGATTTTTAGTAAAACTTTTGGAAAACATACTCCAAATATAATTTAAAATGAAAGAAAATCCTATGGCCTGAAACAAGCATTAATCCAATTGAAACAATCGCTTTGGGATATGTCTCAATCAATTAACGTCGCTAGATTTGTGACTTGTGATATTCAAGAACTCCATCACTAGGGGGAATCAACAGGTACACTGTAAACAGAAATATGATTCACCATCATTCACTGATGATGAGAAACCCTCACTAATGATCGTTAAACCTCGAAAATCCACCCTTTCAAAAATGGCAAAATCGTAATTTCGGTAAAATCAAATTTTTCTTGTGATATCGGATGACGAAACCGATTTCACCATCAATCGTCTTCGCTGAAATCTAGTTAACACGTCAACCCAGACATCGAATTTATACGCTTTTTTTGAGGCGAGATTCAGCCACAGAAATCTGATATGTGTGGATGATGTCACCTATAACATGTACCAATGACACACAGATGAGCAGAGAGACGACTGAAATCACGTTTAAAAAGCCATGTCAAAAATCCAAGAGATGACATAAATGACATTTTTGAGTTTAATTGTATAAGACAAATAATCAACAAATGTCTCTTCTTCCTCCATTAATTGAAGACCAAATGCGCAGTAATAAAAAGCGGAGGATGCAAAGTTAGGGTTTTTGCGATTTGTATATATACAAAGACCTTCTCTTGTGTTTCCGCGACCTGACCGCCGGATTTCTTCTGTTAAAGGCGAAAGCTGTTTGGCGCGCGAGCAACGCGTGGCACCGCTCTGGAGTTTCGACAAACTCGTGAGGTAGGAGTTTTATCCACGGAGTTACACTACGGCGTGTTTGGTGGGATGCCTGCGTGTTGGCTCGAGGTCATGAGTGACCGCTTCGACGGTCCCAAATCTTGGAACCGGCGTGAAATTGTGAGTTTGGCTGACAAGGCCTCGTGACGAGGGCCAATTTTAATTGCTTGGGTCATATGTTGGAAATTATGTGCATTAAATTGTGTTTTGTGAGTAGAGGCTTAAAAGGCATGGAATTCGAGATTCCACCAAGAGGAACTGAGCAGTTTGGTGAGTGGGCTGCCCACGGACAGCCCACTTTGCTCGCTTGGGACTCCGTAAAAAACAATTTAGTTTGTGTGAAATGGACCATAAATGTCCATGTGTTTTGACATTGAAACTGTTTGAAGTGAATGTGGCTTGAGTTGGTTGATCAATGGAATTAATAGGTTAATGCTTGATGTGTTAACATGTTGTCACAATTATATGGAATATAATTGTGTGTGTGGGCCATTGGAGATGAGATTGTGATTTGCTCAAGTGAGCTAAATTGGGTAATGGTTGATATTACAAATTACATGTGATGATCAGAAAATTGGAGAATATATGCACATTATATATTATGAAAATTGCTGAATGGCATAATGCATTTCATATGCACCTGGTAACCTAGAAATTAGGTGTGAGTGCATGACGGAATTTTCTTAAAACGAACATGGTTATAAATGAATCTCAATAAGATGATTTTTCTGAGAATGAGGGTTTGGGAGACTAGCCCAATGTATCATTTCTGGATGAAGACTATGACTGGCATGTGGAAGTTCTCCAACACATTCGCCTCTAGAGGGTAGTCCCATATTTTACCGACATACTTATGAGCCAGATTTTCAAGAACAATAAGTTTTGTTTTGGAAATGATTATTTTCTTATATATACGGCTTAGGCAAGTGTGAAGGAGTCGTTGAGGACTAGACATGGGAATGTGCATTTAGACATTCAAGGATCACGTGATGCATTTGAGTGCGTGAGCTTACACAGGATCATCGATACGCACTTGAGCGTGAAAGAACTCCATTTAGCAGGATTCCAATAAACTAGGCGATAGCTCACCGTCAGGGAATCTTCGTGCATAAGTGAAGGTTTCGAGAAGACTCCGCCATTTTAGAGGCCACTTGAAGAGCCTGGTCGTGGCTTTGGTGCTAGCTCAGATGCATGTATTAGAATTTTATAAATTAATATATGTTGTATAAGAGTGATGTACTAACTCGAACTACGAAGATATTTCGTTGACATGTTGCTGCGAGTATTAATGCAAGTGGCCTGGGCGGTCATTTTTACTCATTATAATCAGAGGCGAGACCAGGTGGTCGCTGTCATGTTCGGGGACGTATTCAGACACGTAGCCCCCTCGGCATAAAGGAGACTCGCCCGATTGGTGAGAGATGTCGGGTCACCCGACATTCACTTAGTGTTTCCGCAGTCGACGAAAGAGTCAACGAACCCGCTTGGGGCGCCACATTGGCAGGTGGTGCAAATAGAATGTCTCTCGAAGAAGCAAAATACATTGGTATGGCACGATTAAGTCCGGCTTCACGATGGCAAAAAACTTAAAAGATAGAAAAACAAAATTTAAGTTTTACAAGGAGAAAACATGCATGATACTGTCGCAAAGGTTCACCTATTGGCGATTGAGTTTCTCAGAGAAGGTTATATGCATAGAGATTCCCACAAGATGTTAAAAGTATGTTCATGCACATTAAACTAGAATGAAATGATATATAACTTTAGACAAATATATTTATGTCTTTCAAAGATTACTAATACCATATGATACTATGTATTTAAATATGTTTTACTCAAAAA